>CM040121.1:314152966-315352966 GCA_022559845.1 Amorphophallus konjac | reverse complement strand
TGAAAGCAGAAAAAGAAAAAGAGAGAGAGAGATAGTGCTCGTGTGAAGAGAGAAGAAAGAGTGAAGAAGAAGAAGTGCAGAAGAGAGCAGAAGAGAAAGAAAGAGAGATAGAGAGTGAGCGAGAGAGCTCGTGGAGAAGAAGGAAGATGCTGCTTGAAGATCTATCTTCACTAGACCGTGGATCAGATCCAGGCCAGTCAGCTCCGTTGAGAGCCACATTGTGCATTTCATTTTTCAGCTTTCTGTTTGCTGAAGTTATTTTCATTTCGTGTTTTTTGTTTTTCCATTTTCATCTAGTTATCTTGTTCTTCCGATTGCCCTGTTGGGGATCGGGTTCCTCCTGTTGGTTCAGGAGAAGGGAGATCTGATCTCCGGGTTGCAAGTGACAGGTTGTCACTTGTGGGTTCCCTCTGGTTAGAGGAAGGGAGGCTAGTCCTCCGGTTCTGGGCTTGTGGTTGCAAGTCCAGGTGTCCCTCCTGGTCTGGACAAAGAGAGGTCTGCGACCTCTAGTTTCCAAGTGGCTGGGAGTCACTTGGGTGTCCCTCCGGTTGGGAGGAAGAGGGGAGGCTGTTCCCCTAGTCAAGCTGTGTGGCAGCAACTGTTTGCAGACTGAGTCTGCTTGGTTCTAGCGTTTGCTAGTGAAGCCTCACTCCGGTTGGGAGTGAGGGGTGGATGTAGGTCTGGAGGACCGAACCACCTTAAAATCTTTGAGTAGTGGTTTGCTTGTAGTGTGTTCTTCCATATCTCCTACCACCCTTCACAGATTGTCTTGAGATTTCTTATTCTCATTTGTGCTGCTTCCGCTAGTTGATTGTTCGGGGGCCAGTTACATATTTGCTCTTTTATTTAAAAGGATTTTCAACTGGTTCATCAGATTGCTTGATTTGCTTCTGCTGGATGCTTGAATAGGTTCGCTCCACCTGCTTGTTATTTTGTCTAATCGTATTAGCTTAACTCCGGAACTTGCTTAGCATCCTAGTTTTTAAATTGGGCATATTTCGTAGCAGGATACGTTCACCCCCCCTCTGTATCCGGGCCTAGCACCCTACAGTTGGTATCATAGCAGGTTGTCTACTTAGAAGGTCCAGCGATCTGTAGATTCGATCATGTTGTCTTGGTGCTTCATTATTCATGTTGCATTTATCTGATCAGCTTTCATGGGTGATCCACCGGTTTTCAATGGTTCTAATTTTAATGCATGGTTTATCAGTTTACGAAATTATGTTGATGCAGTTAATCCTGATCTGTGGAAACTAATTTCACAAGGTCCTCACACATTACCAAAGAAAGTGTCCAAATGGACCAACAGCCATAGATCAAAGGATGGAGAAAATCAGAAAGCCTTCAATCTGATGAAAGTAGCCACTGACAGAGCCTTACACTCTTGTTTTTATGATTGCAGGTCTGCCCAGGACATCCTGGAGGAGCTGAAGCTAACTCACAGGTTAAATAAAGACAACTGCATGATGGCTAAAGGAAGTATTCCTAGCAGCAGCCAAAATGAAGAAGAAGATGAGGAGGAGGAGGTAAACATCTTCGAGAATTTTTCTTTGGATGATTGGGAGAATGCATATGCTGAGCTGTTTGAGTCTCATGAACAATTAAGAAAACGATACAAGAACTTGAAAAAGAAAAGTGATCAGGGTAGTTCAAGTTCACCATGTGAAAATTGTTCAAAGATGAAGCAATCCCATGATGCCTATTTGTGAGATATCCATATGCATAAAAACCAGAATGAAAAATTGATGAATGAACTTAAATGTGTTTGCTCTGAACTAAGTAAACTGAAATCTAAAAATGAATGTCTTGAGAAACAATGTGAAAAACTCCAGGTTCAAACAATATGTTCGGTTAAATCTGCATGCAATGAGTGCCCATTCCTCAAGGAAATAAATGAAAATCTTCACTCAAATTTAGAATGGCATAAGGAGTTTATTGTTTCTCTAAAGGAAGAAAACAAAGATCTGTTAAACAAGATTCTGGAGCTTGAACAGATAGAGGAAGAGTTGAATGATAAAATGAGCTCACTAAAAATTGATAAAGACTCTGTTGAAGAAATTGAAAATCTGAAATCAAATAATGACAAACTAATTCAAGAGGTTGAAGGTTTGAAGCAGTTGAACACTGCTATGTCAGAGAAACTTCTTCTCTTAGAAAAAGGAAAAACTGTTTACATTGAAGAGTCTGAAAAATTGAGAAATCTGGAACAAGAAATTGAGGAATGTAAAATTGCAAACAAGGTGCTAAGCGAATGTGTAACTTGCAATGAACAAGAGATTGCCAGTTATGAAATACACATCGTTTCTTTGGAAAATGAAATTGAAGATTTGAATAATTCCTTGTCAAAATTTGTGGACGGAAAAGATAATCTGGACAAAATTCTAGGAACTAAGGTAAATTTTCAGAAGGAAGGGTTGGGCTATAATACCTCAAATAAGAAGAATTTTCAAAACAAAGTTCAAACTTCTTTTGTTTCCAGCTCAACCTCTCACAGCCCTCAGAACCTTCCAGGTTATCAGTCTACTGCTCAAGAGAAAACAACAGAAAAACAGAAAGAAAAGCATCAACATGTTCCTCTTCCCACTCTGCATGTTTCACCCACTCACTCGCATGCATCTAGAAAGAAAATGATCTGTCACTACTGTCACAAATATGGACATTTGATGCATGAGTGTAATTTGATGGAAAAAGATGACCTAGCAGCTGCTCAAAACAATCAGGATAGAAATCATGTCCTTAGGGAAAAGAAAATTCATTGTTATAACTGTGGAAAAATAGGACATGTTGCTGCACAATGCTGGTTATGCCCTCATAGAAATACCTTTTCTAATTGTTCTCATTGTGGAAAAGATGGCCATACAGTCAAGGACTGTTGGCATGCTCAGGGAAGAACTTTCTCTCAGAATATAAAACTCCCTGCAAATAGAAATGTTTTTGGAAGAAATAAAACTATTTTTAAAGAAAAGAGTCTAGCATGCTTTGAATGTGGAAAATTTGGCCACCGAGCTTCGGAATGCTGGTGGGCAGGTAAAGGTAAACCAAAATCTCATGCAAGTAACAGAAATCTTCATGCCAATGCACATAAAATTTATGTTCAGAATAATGCATACAGATTCCATGCTAACAATGTTATGAATAAAAAGAATTCAAGATCTGCTGTTTCCTGTCATTATAGTGGGCAGGTTGGGCACTCCATGAGTGAGTGTAATTTAATGAAGTCTGATGACTTACATGCCCAAAGAATGTGGAAAGCACCTCTCAAAGGTGTTACTAACAAAGTAGGACCCAAGAAGTCTTGGGTACTTAGAAACACAAAATGAGATCTGTGCTTTGCAGCTATGCCTTGGGATGAGAAATAAAAGGGGGTCAAATAAACCAAGGCATCCAAAGTATGGTAAACCCCAACTCTGCTGATTAAATGTTTCTTCACCTATTTTTTTTAATTGAACATCATGCTTAATATGTCAATGCATACATGTCCAGAACTGCATCTACCTTTTGTAATTTTCTTTTATCATGCACTTATGCATACATGAGTTTAAAGAATGTCTGCATTTGATGCATACATATGTTAATTGCAGTTAGTTGATATTTGTAAAAATGCATAATCTCTGAAAATAAATTACATTCTAAAAAATCTGAAAAGGTGAGTTGAGTAAGTCTGTTGCTTGGATGATGTCTCAAGCTTAAAAATGTTCATTTACACATTTGACATGCACATGCATCACAATTGCATTTAAGTGGCACAGTGTTAGCTAAAAGATGCATGTAGAACTGCATATGTATTGGATTGTCATGCATGACTCTTGGTATATAAATAGTAAGATACTAAAGGGCAGATGAACTCTGTCTGGAAGTGCTTACTATGTGTGAGGTAGTCTTTAGACCAAGTCCTCCGCCTGGTACCATAGGTCAGAGTTACATACATTTAGGAATGTTAAATCATGCATACATTTAGGGGGAGCATTATTCATATTCTACCATCTGAACTTCCCATCTTCAGATTGAACTGCTATCTTGCCTAAATCCCTGTGATGAATGTGTAATGCAACACATTTCAGCTTCCTGCTTCAACTGTTATCAGCCATCTTCACTCATCCTATTCATTGGTATCATCTGTTGAGTTGGCTGTTCCCAAAAATGTTTCGGCCTTTCCTGAAAACTCAGAAAGAATTCTCTGTACATATCCTGATCATAAATCTGAAAAATAACTTAAACAAGAATCTTCTATTATATAGGATTATGAATATCTGATTCTTTCAGCCGGTTGATGTTTCATGTATGTCTTGTGTTTGCTTATGAACATATCTTGAAAATATCTGAGTTGGTCTTAATAAACTTTAACCAACATTTTCATGTTGAGCCTTTTAAACTCTTCTGAATTCTGAAAATTCTGAAATCATGATATTCCTTGATTGATATGTATGAAATTAGTATTGATTTTTAAACATCTGAGAATATGGATTATGTCTAAGGGTAAATCTTGTCAGAGCAATGACCTTGGTCACTAAGAAATCATGTCCAAAGGACTGTGTCATGAGGTGCCATAGTTAACTCTGCTTAAAAATGATTGATAATCTGGCAGAGCAATAGCATGCACACTGAGAAATATATCTCACTCATCAAAGAAATGATCTGTAGTGTATCATGAAGTGTAAATGCAATCTCTGTTCCTATGAAGCATGACAGTTAGTCCATCCAAGTGCTTAGGGATACTGGCGTCTAAAGAACGTGTATCCTCTAGTTACAAGGGTGTACTAAACTCAAGTGCTCATGAAGAATGTTATGAAAATTGCTGCTAATCCAGTATACTATTTGAAAGATATGTCCAAAAGAAATATTCTATTGGAACCCTTGATAGAAACAAATATTTTTCTTATGTGTTTAACTTCATTACTATTGAGTGCATCTCTTAAAGGAATCTTTGAAATTAAGTGAGTAAGGAAGAAGAAGGTTAAACAAGACTGTCAATGTGAAAGCAAGGTTCACCTTTATTAAAACTGATTTCAGATATGAGTACAGAAAGCTTATGAACAAGCCTTGCATACATCATATTCTGATCTGACTTGTCAATGAAGATCATTCATAAATCTCTATAATAGAAGAGTCTGAAATACCTATTTAATCAGATTTATGAAATTGATATCCCATTGAAAACCTTTCTCATTTATTCTGAGTGCCTTCTTTCTCACAATGGACTCCATTATTTCAGACTTAACAATTGATTTCTTTATCTCCTGTGCTTCATTCCAATCACTGTCCATCTAAGGGGGAGAACTTTTGCATGTCCATGTGGTTCAATATTCATTCAGGAGAGTATCCTGTCAGGGGGAGTTTTTAGATAATAGTAACTCTGTTTGCATAATAGCTCCTATTTCAAATTCTTAAACAGTCAATGACCACTCCATTCTTTTTGATGTTGACAAAGGGGGAGAATTTTTGGTGTGAGTCATTAGTCTTTATTGGTGCATGCATTAGTCATTATGGGTGCATGTTTATGAACTGTCACATGGTATTTCATAATCATCATGATGGGCCTATTGCAATGACTCATAATATTGCCATCATCAAAAAGGGGGAGATTGTTGTGTCCCCTGTGGTTCTGGAGTTTTGATGATGACAGTATTATGTCTCATTATGTTTACATCCTTGATGATATAATCCTGTTGCATTATGAGAAACTGTCAGAACAGGGTTGAGGATGTCTCACAGGTCATGAAGTTAACCCAAGTCAAAGAGTCAAAGTTAAATCATGACAGGTAAGGTGAATGCTCAGATCAGGTAATGCTTTAATTAGTTCTCCTGCATACATTCAGTTCATGTCTGCTATATGCATTCAATTCATTGGTTCATGTTTTTTGTGCATTGCCTCACATCAAGTCTAGACATCCTGGTTGCATTCTAAGTCTACACAACCTGCTAGGTCGGTCTTCAAAGTATGTACATTGATCTTCAAGGCATCAAGTCTATACACTAGATTGTTAGCCCTTTCAACTCTATACATTCGAGTTTTAACCTTTAAGTCCATACATCGCTTCAGACTAAAGCCTGTACATCGGACAGTGTTCAGGGGAAGTCTATACATCAGTCCTCAAGTGTTACAAGTCTGTACATTGGCCATCAAAACGTTCAAAGTCTGTACATCCGTCAAGACTCTCAAAGTCTGTACAGCCTACTTTGTTGATTCAGATTTCAAAGTCTATACAACGTGGGCTTCAGTTCTTCAAGTCTACACATCATCAGTTGAATGTAAAGTGTATACGTTGCAGCGTCAACTCATTGGGCTGCAGCGTCAACTCAGCAAGTATGCACATCGCCATTAGACTTTCAAGTCTACACACTGGAAGCTCTTCATTTGATTAAGTCTATACATTCTCCTAGGCTAAGTGTGTACAGCGTCTCATTCATGCTTTGATTAATGAAGTCTGTACATTAGTCTTCACCTTCCAAGTCTGTACAGCCGTTTGCATTGGATTTCAAGTCTAGACATTGCACTGTTGCATTCATCGTCTTCGTGTTGTGTCTATGTCTTCGAGTTATTTTTGTGTTTGAGTCTTCACGTTATTTTTGTATCCTTGTTGTTTCTTCGTGTCCTTTCCTTATTGTGTCTTCGTGTTGTCTCCGTGTCATCCTCGTCTTCGAGTCGTTCGTACGTTCGAACAACTTAGTACTCGAGTTGTTACAGTATACTTTGTGTCGTTCCCTTTATAGTGTTAGTGTCACTTACTGTTGTTCCTCGAGTCGTTTCTTCTTCTGGTTTCACTGCTTCATCACGTGTCGTGATAGCCGTGTCTGTTTTTCTGTCCTCGTGTTGTCTTTCCTAGACCCCGTGTCTGTCTCGCCTTGTGACCACACTTCGTGTCAGTTTTTGTGTTTCGTCTTCAAGTTGGTTTCAGTCCATCTTGTTCT
Organism: Amorphophallus konjac; assembly: GCA_022559845.1. Classification (NCBI taxonomy): domain Eukaryota; kingdom Viridiplantae; phylum Streptophyta; class Magnoliopsida; order Alismatales; family Araceae; genus Amorphophallus; species Amorphophallus konjac. The sequence goes on along the minus strand of CM040121.1, from coordinate 315,346,057 downwards.
CGTGCCGTTCTCTTTACTGTTTATTATGTCGTGTTGTTTTTGTATTCGAGTCTTCGTGTTATTCTTGTGTTCATAACCTCGTGTCGTTCTCTTTGTAATATTTGTTTTGTCACCTTTGAACCTCGTGTCTTCATCTGACTTCGTGTCATCTTCGTTGTTGTGTTAGCTGTGTTCTCGTGTACTTCGTGTCGTTCTCGTTTTACCTCGTGCTGTTTTAATCTGACCTCGTGTCATTCTCTCTTTATTTAGTACTGTAGTAATCTTGGGTATCTCGTGTCATTCTCAGTACAGTGCATCGTGTATTGCTATCACATACCTCATGCAGCTTTAGTTATTGTGCCCCTGAGTCTTAATCGTGTTAATTCCTTGCAGGAGAAGAGAAAGTGGTCCGAGGAAATATTCCCCAGTGACTGGGCAGCACGTGATCCGAGGCTGAAATGAAGCTGGCTGAGAGACTGCCACGTGGTCCGAATACTTAGGGCTGGAAATGTGGAGGTCACACGTTGGGAGTGATGATGATGCTGCTGCTATATATATGAGCCTTCTTCCACAGAAGAAGAGAGATCGAAGCAGAAAGCCGGAAGAGTAGAAAGCCCTTCGATCCAGAAAAAGAAGAAAAGAAAGAAAAGAAGAGAGCAGAGAAGAGAGTGAGAGTGAAAGCAGAAAAAGAAAAAGAGAGAGAGATAGTGCTCGTGTGAAGAGAGAAGAAAGAGTGAAGAAGAAGAAGTGCAGAAGAGAGCAGAAGAGAAAGAAAGAGAGATAGAGAGTGAGCGAGAGAGCTCGTGGAGAAGAAGGAAGAAGCTGCTTGAAGATCTATCTTCACTGGACCGTGGATCAGATCTAGGCCAGTCAGCTCCGTTGAGAGCCACATTGTGCATTTCATTTTTCAGCTTTCTGTTTGCTGAAGTTATTTTCATTTCGTGTTTTTTATTTTTCCATTTTCATCTAGTTATCTTGTTCTTCCGATTGCCCTGTTGGGGATCGGGTTCCTCCTGTTGGTTCAGGAGAAGGGAGATCTGATCTCCGGGTTGCAAGTGACAGGTTGTCACTTGTGGGTTCCCTCTGGTTAGAGGAAGGGAGGCTAGTCCTCTGGTTCTGGGCTTGTGGTTGCAAGTCCAGGTGTCCCTCCTGGTCTGGACGAAGAGAGGTCTGCGACCTCTAGTTTCCAAGTGGCTGGGAGTCACTTGGGTGTCCCTCCGGTTGGGAGGAAGAGGGGAGGCTGTTCCCCTAGTCAAGCTATGTGGCAGCAACTGTTTGCAGACTGAGTCTGCTTGGTTCTAGCGTTTGCTAGTGAAGCCTCACTCCGGTTGGGAGTGAGGGGTGGATGTAGGTCTGGAGGACCGAACCACCTTAAAATCTTTGAGCAGTGGTTTGCTTGTAGTGTGTTCTTCCATATCTCCTACCACCCTTCACAGATTATCTTGAGATTTCTTATTCTCATTTGTGCTGCTTCCGCTAGTTGATTGTTCGGGGGCCAGTTACATATTTGCTCTTTTGTTTAAAAGGATTTTCAACTGGTTCATCAGATTGCTTGATTTGCTTCTACTGGATGCTTGGATAGGTTCGCTCCACCTGCTTGTTATTTTGTCTAATCGTATTAGCTTAACTCCGGAACTTGCTTAGCATCCTAGTTTTTAAAATGGGCATATTTCGTAGCAGGATACATTCACCCCCCCCTCTGTATCCGGGCCTAGCACCCTACAGGTTGTAGTGGTGCGAATGCTATCCAGTCCGAGGGAGTGGTGTGTGTGTGTGTCTCTGGCAACTCGAGGTTAGGGTATGGCTGCATACGGGATCCTTGCTTGAGGTGTGGGCTACGTACGAGAGACATGAGAGGTTCAGTGCCGGTTGAGGTGACTGCGTTGTCGTGGCCCTCAAATGAGGATGACGTTACTGACTACGTGTCGTGGCCCTCGGGTAAGGGTGACGGTACTGATAGTGTTGGCGAGACCTCCTGGCTTTGAGGTAGAGCTGACACGGAGGTGAGGTCGTGGCTCCCTCCTAGGTTGTGACCAAGGTTTCTGACTTGAGGTTTCCGACTTCAGGTCAAGGTATTCTTGTGAAAGAGGATATGCTGGTGACAGCGTATTCCTAGCTCGGGTCTTCCATCAGTGTGGATGGATGTGAACGGCTGAGTTGTCATGGGTTTTCTTTAGTGTAGCCGTGTCGTTCCCATGTTTGAGGGTTTGACCTCCGTTTCTCGTGTTCACGGAGTAGCTATGGAAGTTGTGATTCCACTTTAGGTTGTCTTGTGTTTGCCCTCACCATGCTTTCCCGGCTACATAGACTGTTGTAGCTTCTGTTGTAGTTAGCTGCTAGTCTGGTTACATTTTATATTAATTGTGGTTATTGTTGCCTTTGTTATTGCACTTGTGTTGAGGAAGGGCTCCGCGGGACCTCTACTGAGCCAATGAGATGAGGCTCACCCGTTTTCTTTTCAGGTTTGGTACTTTGTCACGTTGATCGGCGGGTGAGAGTTGCACCTGTGCTGTTGTAGCTGCTAGTTGCCAGGGCCAGTGTAGGCTCATTTAGTGTACATACTTCTTTCTGTTAGCTATACTATGTTGACTTGGACTCAATATTAAAATGTTAAATTCCTATAAAATATTTATTTATTTCTGTTGTTAAATATTCAAATCATGTGAATTTAATTTATGCATTTATTTCAAATTGTCATGCACCCTCACAACACCAATTGTTTTCCCTTACGAGTTTTCCACTCTTGGGTAGCGGTTTGAGGTTCGGGTTTTCGGTTTACCGGTGCTCAAATCCCGGGTCGTGACAGGGAGTGTGCACTTGGCGATGAAGTCTGCTAGTGCCTGGGCTTTGATGGCCGTCCTTGGGCAGAAACTGATGTCAAATTCTCCCAGCTCGATGGCACACTTGATGAGCCTTCCCGAAGCATCAGGGTTTTGGAAGATCTGGCGTAGGGGCTGGTCGGTTAGGACTGTTATCGCATGGGAAAGAAAGTATGATCGCAACTTACACGCGGCCATCACCACGTCGAGCGTGAAATTTTTTGTTCACGAGTATTGAAACTCGGGTCCCTGACGAGCTCCGCTCACGTAGTAGACTGGCATCATGGTTTTGTCGCCTTCTTGGGTGAGCACTACTCTCTTTGTGCTCGGCGTCACGAACAGGTATAGGAGCAGCTATTCCCCATTACAGGGTTTAGAGAGGATTGGAGGTGAGGAGAGGTACCACTTCAGGTCCTCAAAGGCTTGCTCGCATTCCTGATCCCAATCTACACTTCCCCTTTTCTCCAGTGACTTGTTGGCTTGCTTAATGAGCCGAAAGAAGGGGATGCACCTTTCAACGGCTCCGGACTAGAACCGGGTGAGGGCTGCCATGCGGCTGGTGAGGCATTGCACATCCCTTACCCGCTCTGGCCGCTTCATTTCTAATACTACCTGGATTTGGTTGGGATTTGCTTTGATACCTCGGTGGGTCACTAGAAAATCGAGGAACTTACCTGACCTGACTCCGAATGTGCACTTGCTCGGGTTGAGCTTCACATTGTACCTCTAGAGCATCGTGAACATCTCTGCTAGATCCTCGACCACGCACAGGCTCTTAACGAGCATATCATGGATGTAGACCTCCATGTTGCGGCTGATCTGGGTGTCGAACATGTGATTGACGAGATGCTGGTACATAGCTATGGTGTTTTTCAAACCGAACGGCATGCACATGTAGTGTAACGACCCAAGATCCGGATACCGGGACAAATCCGATATCACTCGGATCCGACGCTGGGAAGCTCAAAAGGGTTAAAAGGTGTCACGAGAGTGTACAAAAATTTAGAATAAATGTAGAAATTAAAGTGCTAAAATAAAATTTACATTAATCAACAGATTTACACATTTTATACAATTTCCAGTCCAGATATATACATGTCTCAAAGGTACAGCTCAACAAAAAGAAAAGTACATAGCCTTTGGGGTATACACCGGCTAACACAAGCTGCCGACGCTAGGATTCCGAACGCTACTCAAGGCCTCCGAACGACGAGGAGGCATGTCGACCTAAAACGAAAAGGGGTGAGTCTCATCTCATTGGCTCAGTAGGGGTCCCGCGGATCCCCATCACAACAAAACAAAATAAATAGAGTAGCAAGTAATAAAATATAAAGACAGTAAGGCAGGTAAAGTAGTAAGACAGAAAGAACAGCACAACAACACCAATAAACACGATAACCCACTGACTGTCAAGAAAATTGCAAAACGTCGAGATACCTCGCATATCAGACACAACCTGCACTGAAGCAGACTCTCGAAACCTGGGCCGCAGAAGACTAGAACACAAAGACCTGTCTCAGAACACCTCTCCTAGAACACTAACACTAGGATCTAGGCTGCCAAGTAGACCCTCAACTGGTAAACTAGGGAACACGGCTACGTAGCCGGATAGGACTCTCGAATACAGCCAGAAACTACGTCTCGATTACGAGTAACAAGAGCACCGAGCCGCAAAAACATTGAACCTCGATAGGAGAAAACCTTAGTTGAAAACCCCTTAGGTGACAGGAGCACTACCCACTAGAAGTAAGGCCGGATGCATCCACTGACATCTTAGTCTATGCCTCAGGTGTCTCCCTACTCGCCTGATGCGAGATGAAATGCGAACCTGAGACTCTAGGTGATGACGTGACTAAATAAACAACACGACCAGCAATGACGCGAACAACGAAGCTGACTCGACCCGACACCAAGAGCTCCTAAGCAGAGGAATACGCCCACAACAGGAATCGCTAGCTCACAATCGTCCCAAGCGAGGGAAATGCGTGGATCTGCGTAGTTGAGAAACTGGTAGAGAGTCAAGGGTGGTCAACTCACTTACGTGCTCGGATCGAGTCACAGGACGGTCACGCTCTCTCTCTCACAGCGGTGATTGAATTTGAGCGAGCTCGGATCCTACTAATCACTTAAGCAGCAGCATCAAGAACACATACGTGACTAGCAAATGCGACAAAAGTGGGGTGGTATGCGTACATCCACGCTCGGGGCGTAGGGAAGACTCCCGGCCAAGGCACGTAACTCCCAGTACAAGTAAATAACAAATAATTACATACCCAAATTTAATGCCCACTCCATGTAGGGAGGTAAAAAGCTACACAATGAATCCGAGAGTGCCGAGCTTGGGTTGATGGGCGGCACGTCGGGGCTCTTCGGGACGGAGGTGACCTGCTGGTCCAGTCTGGTACTGTTCAGATCTGTAGAATAGCAGGCGAGTGCGGCCAGTGGGACGGAAGCCACCGGGTGCCTTCTGCTGGCAGAAATTGGCGGGGTGTCCCCTCGCGATCCCAGGGAGGGGCGATTGCTGGATCTGAGCTGATGTGCCGACGGGAGATCTAGAACAGAGATCTGTCCCACAGCCCTGCAACTGGACAGATCTATGCGACCCGGTAAAAATGGTCACTACGGGCAGATTCGGGGTCGGATCAGAACGAAACCAGCACCTCTGCGAAGGGGGCTTGAAGATCTACATCTTCTAGGAATTTCATAACCATCCACCATACCGATTCGCCAGGAAAAACTCTGCAATAGGAACCTTATGCTGGCATGGAGTGTAGGGCAGACTGTAACCTACCTGAAGATGGATGTTGACCGAGGGGCAAATGGGCTTACTGGATCAAGGGGTGAACATGGATGATAAGCGGGGATGTGGTGGATGTGCACACCAAATTTGGTGGAGATCAGAGAAGGTTTAAGGAGCAGGAAAAATAGTTATGTAGGGTTCTATCATGCAGATCTGCATACAGACAGACTACGCGGGGTGGGAAAATAATGGTGGGAAGGGGATCAAACGGTGGTGGATCGGGGTGAAAATTGTACTACAGGGTGGGAAGAATGTGGCAAACAAAATATGGTGAGATGGAGATGATCCGACCAGAGGATAGGGGCGTACTAATCGGATCTTTCGGGCTCTATCCTGTTGCTAACAGATCTGGACAGACAGGGAGATGGCGGCTCGATGGTAGCGCAGATAGCGGCGGCGGTAGCGGTGGCTGGACATCACACCCAGCAGAGGTGGTAAGGCTTAGAATCGCTCCAAGGAAGAGGGCGTCTCACCCAAGAATTTGCAACTGTCTCAGCTGCAAGGGGGGAAGGTGGAAGAAGATAGAGGAAGAGATAGAAGGGAGGTGTGCCCTATGGCTTCTCCAAAACAATGCTTCAACAAAAATGATTCAAATTTTTTCTATTAAAAGTATTTACAAGAGACATTTTGTATGAAACCCTAGACCTAGCACAAAAGACCTTACATACCCTTGGTTAATGGGGAAGGGAAGGGTATCATGGGTAGGGGACAATTGGTCAAGTCCACATGGGTTAAAGGGGAGGGCGCCCTTCTCCATGGCCACTTGGTCAATGATGGCAGCCCAAGGGGGACATTTTGACTACATGGACAATTGACCATATGGGTGGGCTGCCATGGTGGAGATATGCACATGATTCATGGAGGATGTGGACATTTGGACAAAAAGCTCAACATTTGTGGCTTGGGAAGGGGGGCGCACTTGGGCTGGTCCTTCATGGGTCTTTGAATGTCCAATTGGACTTAGCATGGTCAAGGGGGAGTGGATGGACCCAATTGGGCTCCAAGTGATTTAGTGGTCCAATTCCTATCTAGACTTAAAATGAAAGAAAACCCATTAAATCCTAGTGGGTTAGCCCAAAGCGTTTTGCCTAATGGGCCTTGCTAACCAAATGAGGCCCAAACCCTTTAAACTAGGCCTTATTAACCCAATGGCTCATAAATGGCCTCACAAGAGATCCCAATGACTCAATAACAATATACAAACTCAAAAAAAAATAGTCACCTTGCTCTGATGTCCCCATCAATTCTCCCCAGGTGGGAAGAACTCGACCCCATCGAGTAGGGGTCTCGATTGCTCTGGTATCGCTCCAGTAGATCTGGACCTATTCTCTGTAGCTCTGCTTGGGTGATCCATGTGTCCTCAAATGTGGGTCGTCCTCTCCATCGTACCAGGTAGCACTGATACGCTCCACTCCTAGTAATCGTCACCTACTCATCTAGTATGTGCTCCATCTGCTCATGCTGCTGAGGTAATGAGACTGTAAGCGGACTCTCGGGGTGGGGTCACTCACAAGGGGTGGAGACGGCTTAAAAGGCTCACTGGGAATCACCGCTGGGTCCCTGTAGGCGACTAGATCCGAGACGTTGAATGTGGTGCTAATCCCACAATCCTCAGGCAAGTCCACAACATATGCATTAGACCTGACTCGTCTCAACACTCGAAAGGGACCGGCACCGCAAGCTTGCAATTTCTTCACGGCTCCAGAGGGAAACCGTTCAGGTCTGACCCTGATCATGACCTAATCATCCCCTTGGAACTCACGGTGGTGCCTATGAGCATCGGCCAACTCCTTATAGCGTGCATTGCTGGCCCTTTAGACGATGACTATGTAACTCCTAATATGTGCAGACTCAGACATTAATGCATGCATGGGGATGGGATTAGATTTGTTGACTTCCTAGACCTACGTCCAGAGACTGACTCAAAATGGACCTAAAAAAATAGACTAACTTAGTATGATCTCCGAACCTCATCCGTGTACATCATGAGTAGAATCAACTCGACCCATAATCCGATGTCTTGAGTCTCGATCCACGTTAATCTCCTCTGGTTCAAAAAGATCTATCCTCTGGTTTTGAAATGTTTGAGGATGAGGAGATGGACTACAGGACAGTCATCCGGACGCTTGGCACGGATCGCGAGGTAGATGAAGTCAGGATGTTGTCTCTCATGGGCATGGTAGAAGTCAAACCATATCGCGTCAACATAGAGCATCGATGGCAGTAAGACAGTGGCACGTGACTGCTCAACAGAAGGCTCGAGAAAGGTTGGGAAAATAGGAACGACTGACTGCACGGGGGCTAACTGCATAGGGGCTAGCTGCATAGGGGCTGAATGAATGGAGGTCAAGGAGGTTGCTAGCTCTTTGAGGTGTATGGGCTTCTCTATGGGAGAGAAGGTGTCATGGGGTGGAAATTGGTGGAGCTCGTCGAGTAGAGGTAAGAACAACACGAGCTCACTGGTGTATGGACCCACTATGCAGACGGAAGTAATAGAACCCAAGGATGGGTAGATGAAACCAATGCACCTAGGTGGATTTGGCCTAAGAGCCAACATGCCAGTTAACTTCACTTGCCAACCTAATCCCGTAGGAAGATCATCCATGGTGTCCACGAAGTAGAAGGATTGGAAGGTGGTGCGAAAAGTGGTGGTGGACACTACCTGTAATCCTGGCTCTATGGAAGGGTAGCAAGGGATCGTGACATCTAGAAATAAACCCTTCCTTAACCAACTCGCTAGAGGTTCCCCAAGGGCCAGATGGCCTCTAAGTGGCAGGAACAGCTCCGAATGGGGATCTAAGGATGATGGTGACACTTGATCGGCAGGCAAAGTAGGGGCGACTGGCTGAATATGGTCTATCGGCTCGAGTGTCATAACATTGTGGAACATGAACTCGTCGGACAAATGAGGAGGATGTAAAGTGCAGGTCCTCCGCTCCGGGTCAAAGGTCGCACTCCTCTCCTCAAGCCAAGGTCACCCTAGGATAATGCATGGGCCCACTAGCGTACCAATTTTGCACCATGCACCATCAAAGTAAAGAATGGAACCGATAATCTTTTGGAACTCTACAAAGGCAAAATCACCCTTGCGGACAATCTCGCTAGTCTTGGAGAGGAACTCGATGATATCTGACAAAACACAATTATCCGAATCCATATAAATGAAATCGAGTTCCGTTGTCGATCCATTGGGAAGAGTCGCAGTAGAAAGGATAGGATGCGGGATCGACCCATTCGTGGACATAGGGATCAGGTCAGTCGGGGGTGAATCTGAAGGGGCGTGGCTCGGGGGATCAGCCATGGGTGCAGGCTGAAGATCGGTGCCTCTCCAGGTGGGTACTCAAGGTGCTATGGGAACATCGGTGGACTGACCTCGGACTGAATTGACCCTAAACAGTAGTGCAAATAAAGAAAAAACGGACTCAAATATGACCCTAGACTCTAACCAATATCCAGTTCATGGCAGAGATACTGATCTGAAGATCCAACTCATGCAAGGATGTCACCTTCCCAATAGGCTTAACCTATCATTCCGGTAACACCTTTTCATATACCAGATATAGGAATGTAATGCAACACCTAGGACAAGACTACGCTAGACTCAAACCTGGCGATCTGATACCATTTGATGCGGGACTAGTGCGAACCTGAGACTCTAGGTGACGTCACGGCTAACTAGATGACGCGACCAGCAACGACGTGCACTTTGGAGACACCACGGCTCGATGCCAAAGAGCTTCAGAAGTGATGAATATGCCCTCAACAGGAATCGCAAGCTCACAATCATCCCTAGCGAGGGAAATGCGTGGATCTGCGCAGTTGAGGAACCGACTGCGAGTCAAGGGTGGTCAACTCACTCACGTGGTCGGATCGTGTCACGGGACAGTCACGCTTTCTCACTCACAGCGGTGAATGGTTTTTAGCGAGCTAGATTTCCTACCACTCACACAAGCAGCGGTAGCAAGAACATATACGTGACTAGCAAATGCGACAAGAGTGGGGTGGTATGCGTACCTCTACGCTCGGGCGTGGGGAAGACTCCTGGCCAAGGCACGTAACTCCCAATACAAGTAAATAACAAATAATTATAGACCCAAATTTACTACCCACTCCACCCAGGGAGGTAAAAGGCTACACAATGAAGCCGAGATCACCGAGCTTGGGTTGACAGGCAGCAAGCTGGAGGGGCTCTTCGAGACGGAGGCAGACTGTTGCTCTGGTGTGGTATTGTTCTGATCTGCAGAACCGCAAGCGAGTCCGGCTAGTAGGACGGTGGCCTCCGGGTCTCTTTCTGATTGCAGCGGTTCGCTGGGACACTGGCGGGGTGTCCCTTTTCGACCTCCGGTAGCGGTGATCCCTAGATCTCAGTCGAGTTACCGACGGGAGATCTGGAAGAGAGATCTGTCCTGTAGTCCTGTAACTGGACAGATCTGCTTGACCCAACAAAAATGGTCATTGCGCTAAAATCTAGAGTCGGATCAGAACGAAACTAGCGCTGCTAAAAAGGGAACTTGACGCTCTACAACGTATCAGGATTTAAGGTTCATCCACCATACCAATTCTCCAAGAAAAACTCTGCAACATGAATCTCGTGCTGACAGGGAGTGTAGGGCAGACTATAACCTGCCTGAAGATGGATGTTGACCGGGGGGCAAATGGGCTTACTGGATCAAGGGGTGAACATGGATGATAGAGGGGGATATGGTGGACGTGCACACCAAATTTGGGGGCGATCAGAGAAGGTTTAGGGGGTGGGAAAAATAGTTATGCAGGGTTCTATCACGTAGATCTGCACATAGATAGACTACGCGGGGTGGGAAAAGAATGGTGGAAGGGGGATCAAACGGTGGTAGATTGTGGTGAAAATTGAATAGGAGAGTGGGAAGGATGTGGGGAACAAAATATGGTGAGATGGAGATGATCTGACCATAGGATGGGGGCATACTAACCGGATCTTTCAGACTCTATCCTGCTGTAATAGATCTGGACAGACAGGGAGATGGCGGCTCGTGGCGTCTCGATGGCGACACGGATAGTGGCGGCAGTAGCGGTGGTTGGACGTCACACCCTGCGTAGTCTACCGCTCCAACAGTCTCTGAAGGGGTTCTATGGTCTGAAGTAATGTCAGTGGCACCGCCGAATAGCTTCTCTTATGCTCAGTATCAGATTGAGATGGTATGGAAATTGTCCAAACTATGTCAGTGTTTTGATGATGCTAACCTTGGGAGAATGTGAAGTCAATAAAGGTCTGACAAGGAAGGCTGAGTGAACCCTCTGTTCTTGAATTAAGTCTGATTAGTTTATCTGCTCACAGAACCTGCGTCGACGTAACCAGTCCTTCGCGTCGATGCACAATCAATTCTTTTACTAATTTTCCACACCTTCAACTGCACTGAGTCGACGCAGCAATCTTTTCATGTCGACACATTCAATGGTCTCACTTCAAGCTGCCTACTTTTTCATCTGAATCTATTTTTCTTGTGTGCTTAATGTCTATTCCTTGGAAATCATTATTCGAGGGGGTGTTTCTTCAATGTTAATCTGATAATATTCATCAAATTAGGGGGAGTTAAAATGTACATTCCCTCTTTAGGAGACTTTTGATTTTTTAATTGACCCCTAAAAAATCAATGGTTTATTGTTTATAATCCTTTACATCTGAGTTTAATTTTTTTGAAGATTGCCAATCTTGCTTATAGAATAGTCTCTAAAACAACTTGAACACACTGTCCACACTCTCTTCTGAAAAACTGAAAGTAAGGGTAAAAAGGCCACCTTGGGTAAAAATTCTTAATCAGAGTATTATCTTTAAACAAAGAATTTGGTCTGATTAAAACTAAAGGAATACACCATATATAATTAAAAAAGGGGGGGGGGGCAGAGTAATGGCTATGACTAACTGAGAAACCATGTCCCATCACTAAAGAAGTGATGAGGGTTGAGTCATGAAGTAAGAGTCTATCTATCTCTGCTAGAATATTTTTTTTAAAAAAGGAGGAACATAGCAATAATTGTGGATTACTGAGAAACTACATCCCTTCACCAAGCAAGTGATGTGGATTGTATGTCATGAAGTGATCAGTTATCTCTGGCAAGATAAGATGATTAGTTCTGGTGAGTAACCGTGGACTCTGGTATTGAATAAATATGTTTCCTCGTGTCAAAAGGCATGAACTAAATCTGAATGCTCCCAAAAATCTTTTTTTTAAATATATATATATATATATATATATATATATATATATATATAAATAATATTGTTGACCTAAAGCTAATTTAAGCACCTAAAGATGTTGTTTAACGCCAATACTTGTTAGAAGTTTGTCCTAAAGGTGCCTCAAGAAATTAAGAAGTAAGTTTGAAGGAACAAGGTTGGATAATTATCTTCAGGGGTGTTTTAACCCAATTCAATAAGCATAAATGGTTCTTTCAGGGTTTTTAATTCTTCAGATTTGGGCTTACAGACTTTGAGCCACTAAAACACATAAGGGTCATTCACGAAGTCTCTAAAAAGGGGGTGGTAATTTCAAATATTTTAAAATTCCATAAAATAACATAAAAAATCAGATTTTTCAAGTCGGTCAAGCCTTGTTTTACTAAAAAGGGCTCCGGCTTACCCTCGCGACAGTACATCGACTTTTTCTCTTTCATCGGGTCGACGTAGCGTCACCAGAAACCCTCCTCTCTCCTGTTCCCACGTCTATTGTTCTATCCAGCTCCAGCATTTTTCTCTTCCAATCTCTAGTGTCTACCGGTGCACTTATTTCTTATCTCTGGCAAAGTCATTTCTCTTTAAAACCCTATTTTTTGGCTACAATGGCTCCTCCGTCAACGAAGGGAAAGGACAAGACTGCTGCTTCAAGGAAGCATTCTCCGGTGGAATGACAAACCACCATTGAGCCCAGATCCAAGAGAAGAAATGATGAGGATGTCTCAAGAGTCATTGAAAAGTAGAAACAGTCTCAAGGTTCACAGAAAAGGAAAGGAAAAGAGCCAGAAAAGTAGGCAAAGAAGCCAAGGGTTTCCGGAAGATCCAGGGAAGAGGAACTACAAGAGGAATAAGAAAATACCTCATCATCTCCTCATAAGAGGACGCACCAGAACCAAGGAATATCTTGCATTCAAGATGCATTGATCTGAATAACCGTGAGTTACTCGATATTTTTCTTGAGTTATTTTACATTCTGGAATTTCAAGGTCTAAAAAGATTCGTAAGTAGGCATACAATCTTTTACCCAAAATTGGTCCAAGAGTTCTATAAGAATTTGGTCTATGATGAAAGAACTCACAAAATGACCACCGTGGTAAAGAAAACAGAGATAGATCTGAATCTGTAGCGACCCAATAAAATTATATATAAATAAAATAGGCCCTATAATTTTTAACTCCTCACGTTTGGCCCAATTAGTTAATGGACCAATACTAGGTTAATAAGCTAGATCCACCTAAAAGATAATTAGCGAGCTGTCTTAATGGCCTTCTATCAAAGGTAGGATTCTTGTTTACATTAGGGTTAAGAATGAGGTCGACCGATGGTTTAAGATGATGGCTTTGTTCGAGGAAAGATTTGATCAAACATGGGATGTTTTGAGTTTGATCAGAGTAGGTTTCCTTGGTAGGATTCGAAGAGGTAGATGCTATAAATATTGAACCCACGTGCGATGGTGGAGGCCATCATGCTGCTACTGTGTTTTTGTGCTGGGTTCGAGCGAACTGTGGGGGAGAGTGTCTTCTTCCTTTCTTCTTCCTCTATTCGTCGTCATCTCTTTTCTTCTTCCACTTTGTCCATCTTCTTCTGTTACCAAGGTAGGTTATCTCTCAGGCATAACCCTTAAAACCTCTATGCAAGCTTGCATATAGTTATAACCTCGTGTTGTTTCATAATCCATGCAATAGATCCATGCGTAGTTTCAAGATTTTTGTACTTTGATGGGTTTCTATTTCACGATGACTTCACGACCAGAGCAGTGGGCATTGTAGATAGATAATTCCGCACCCGAACAAAGAACAATATGCATATGCATGCAATGTAAGAAAGGAAGAGAGGCGATAAAGAATAGGGCAAGGACCGTGATCGCCACCCAGGGCTAACATCAGGAAACACTATGTGAAATGAAAGGGGGGCCTGCTGCGTACCTTGGAAAAGAAAGAGAACGCGGCTGAGGAAGACTGCTACAACGTGATCGCACGTGATATAGGGGGCGGGAACTTCATGGATTACACCTCCTCGCCTTCCAGTTGACTAGAGAGCGAAGGCCTCACGTTCTCTTACCTTTCCTACGAATCAAAGCAACACAAGGAGAAGAAAACCCATTAGAAACATGCATGTGTAGCATCCATCCCATATGCAGAAATAAACGTGAAAACAGAGGGAAGAATGCACCGGGGGAGGGTTTTTAACCCCTGTAGAAGGGACAAAATAGTAGGTGTGTGTGTTATGTAATGATCATGAGTGAAAAGGAGATTTAAAATGCAGAAGAACTGCAGTGAAAAGAAGATGCAAAACGTCATGCGTGCAGCAACGTGTAGAAAACTATGCAGAACAGTATGCAGAAAACTGTGTAAAAATATAGAAAGCTGGTGAAGAAAAGGAAGACTAGAGGAGGGAGGACGAATATAGGAGACTTCCCTGATGATTAGGGGTCGAAGGAGATGAGTCGGCGGTGCGGCATGGCTTCGCCCCAAGTAGAAATCGCCCTCCCGTGAGCCCAAAACCCTAAGAGTCTATTTATAGAGCCCTCAAAACCCTAGCTCAGATTAGAGGATAATTACCCAAAAGAATGTATTTTGATCAATAAATATGTGGGATAATAGTGGAATAATATCCCAAGAAGGGATAACAATCGACTTGGCTAGATATCCACAGAGCAATCGGCACGAAATAGGATTCCAAGGAGTCCTTGGCTGGAGAAAACAGAGCCCAGGATAGTCAGGATTCTGCAACCAGAACGCGGTCAGTCGCTTGACCATGACCTGGAGAACGCTGTCAAGGCAGAACCGTGACCTGGTAAGGGAAAGAAAGGCTTAAAAGATCGAGTCGACGCACTTAGGAACATGGGTCGACGCACCCAGAAAGAAGAGTATAATGCGGTCTGGTAGGAGACCGCGATCGCATGATCGCGGTCTGCTACCAGACCGCGACCTGGCAGGGAGGGAAAAACTTAAAGGGGGGTCAACGCATGAGTGGCCATTGGGTCGACGCACCCTGTCGAGCGCCAAGGGAGAACGATGTCTTCTGGTCGACTGCGATCTCTTGATCGTGGTCGACCGACAGATCGCGACTAGGGGTCTGCAGATATGGGCTGAACTTTCAAAATCGGTCGCCTGATTTTCAGAATCGGTCGATCGAACCGAGCCTTTGGTCGACCGAACTGAGCATTAGAATGAGAAATAAGGTGACCGGGCCAGGGAAACAGGCCAAAAGTGTGAAAATAGCCTATAGGGCTTAATGGACAGGGAAATGTCCAAGAATGGGCTCAAAATATGCTAAAGGAAGTCTCCAAAACAGCGGGTAATTCGGGACATCATGAAAGATGGATAAGAGAAAAGACTCAACTTGCAGGCTGAAAACGGGTGTCAACAGATGCCCCTCCTTGATGTCCGCTTTGCAGGGGAACGAGCGAAAGCGACGCGGAGGTGAAATGGAAAGGAGATGGAGCGAAAGCAACAGTGACGTGAAAAGGAGATAAAGCAGATATGAAGTGGACAGAACTGAAAAGTGGGCATGAAGGTAAAAGACACCCATCACAACCAACAAGCTACAAGAATTTTCCCAAAAATGCCGAATCAGCCACAAGGAACAGCTGACACAGATGAGACATATCTAGAGGACTAACTAACGGAAAGAAAAACACGATCGACCTCATCAGGGGACACAATCCAGAGCCAATGTGGGGATCGGAAGAGCAAAAGTTGAATAGTTGAAAAGAAATTGGGATAAATTTCAGACAGGAATCACGCTGGCCAACCAGACCGAGCGAATAGATCTGAGAAAACGTCCAAATTCAGAGTGGAATGAGAATCTTTTACCCAAGATAAATAAGTGCAATTAGCCATTACTGAGGAGGGATCTTGAGAGATTATGAGGCATGAATGCTCAACAAATGACATGATGCATGCTGGGCTAAAATAAAGAAATCATAAAAATGAATGCAAAGAAAGATAAAAATAGAAAGTCCTCAAGGATAATATTGCTAGACTGAGCAAGACTGGGTCAAAAGTATTCTTGCAACCACGACGTGCAAGATAGAGTCCATCGTCCCCCACCTGACTCAACCTAACGGCCTATCCAACGATTAACTGTATGCTCCTAGATCATCATCATTTTTGGTAAAGGGGAACATCAGATCCTAGAACACACGGAGAACCAGTCAGTCCTTGAGAAAATATAATAACGTAGAGATACCATAAAATAATGCAACGAAGAGAAGGGATAGAAAGCCATACCTGACTTACCTACGTAGGCGAAACGACATTTTTTGAATTTTTGAATTTTCAAATTTTTATTGGTTTTAAAAATAAGACAATCACAAAAAAGAAGAACAAGACTAACTACCACATAGACGAACTAAACATAACATAACATCAAATCAAGACATAACATAACATCATGACATAGACATAACATAACATCACATCACAACGTATCAAGACATGGACAGAGCATCATAAACAAATAACAAGCGTGGTGGGACTGTGAAGACACGGTGGGACGACAAAACAATACGGTGGGACAGCATACGTGGTGGGATGAGAAACACGCGGACAAGACCGCGAAGACTGTGGGACAAGAAACGCAGACTACATGGTGGAACAAGAAGCACATGGACAAGACTACAGAGACGATGGGAACAGAAAACATGGACAACACTTCGGCCAAAACCCATGATCAGATGAAGTAGAACCACCAGGTTCACAATCGTAAGGCAATGCCCTCTCATTGAGATGATGAAAAGAGGTGAGCCAAAGGCTGATAGGAACATGAGCTTCAGAGCAGATCAAGAGATAAGACCGAAGAAGAGGGAACAAACCAAAAGACATGACTAGATGAACATGAGATAGAGCAAGGAAAGCTTGAACACCTGCAACTTGCACAGTCAACAAACGAATCATACATATCCTCAAGATAAATAGATAAAAATGCATGAAAAATGGAACAAAAGACACATATTTTTTGGATTTTTTTTGACAATTTTATGATTTTTTTGGATTTTTGAGATATCTAATTTTTTGATTTTTTGAAATATTTGATTTTTTTTGAATTTTGCTATTTCTTATTTTTTTTTATTTTTTTTAACCAAGCTATCTGCAGCACATAGACGGGCTTAAACTACTAGATAAGGATCGTCGTCCCTCCCCCCTTCATTAAAGACTTCCCCTGAGCAAGACGTGCATTTGAGGGCGGCGCGTTATAACCAACTGCTTCTAAAGAACGGTTCCCCTACCAAGGCCATACCCGGGATACAACCCAACCTAAGAGGGAGAAACGGAAGAAGAAATGGAGATAAGGCTTATGCGAGATTGGAGATGTCAGGACTTGACTTCCTTCTAGGGCACTACCCCTCAAATATACAGTCTGTTACGCCGGGGCTTTGCGTCTTTGATTTTTGACCCATTAACTAGGCACACATATGACTAGGCTTATGATGTCCCGCGTGGAACTATACTGCCACTCTTGCCATGCCTTTAATCATAATTTTGCATTTTGATTTTGCTATTGATTTTATAATAAGAGCCCTCACTAGCTAGATTTCTCATGAAAGCTCATTTTTAAGGGTTATTAAGACTGCCCCTATTTGAGACCTCTCTCGTATTAGGGAGCACCTACGTTGGTCATCTTATCCATCTATCCCTTGCCCCTACACTCGACCGAGTAGAGAAAAGAAAAAGGCCTTTGTGCATACCCAAAGGATGGCCAAAGTAGCAACGGTGTTGCCTAAAAGGAGTCTGCTATATCTCGCCATGTAATGTGTGAAAAACCAACTCAAAGGCTCACCCTTAACGATAGGGGATAGAAACTGAACTCCCAGCGTGGAGCTATCACCGGCCTAAGGTGCTGCAGAAGCGATCTAGACTTAAACCAAACTTCTAAACCAGAACTAAAGACACTCAATCGTGTCAAGGAACCAACATTATTATGATGTGCAAGAGAAATAAAAGTCATAGAAATGATAACATGCTCTTACGCAGAATAAAGATACCTTGCAAATTCATGGAGTGAAAACTAGCATCCTGAAGTGATATGGATCAGCGAACTCCATATCCCTTTGCTTGATAGGATAAAAGGGAGAGGATAATAAGGTGTCGAGATTCCTCGATGAGAAGGAGCGGCAGACACCAAACTAGACGAAGAAGGATAAAAGGAAGAGATGTGAGGGCTAGAACTCCCTCGCTAGGGCACAGAGACCCTGATAACAAGGAGCGGGCTACAAAAGAATCAGAAATCAACTGGACTCAAGGAAGACTAAAGCCTCGAAAACAGGATGAAAAAGGGCAATGACCCGGAAAGGGTGATAAAGAGATAATATAGAAAAAAAGGTGAGATTGCAGCAAAGATGAGGGAGAAAAATAATCATTCGACGAAGTCAGAGAAGAATCAAAAGAATGGGCACAATCCCGAAAGTTCGGAGGAAAAGAATCAGGTGAAGATTGAAGATAGGAGCAATGGAGGAGATCCGAAGACTCCGGATGATGTGGGTGTAATAGAGAAGGAAGATCAGAAAGATCTGGAGGGCCCGGTTGAGGAGGAGAGGAATAATCAGGAGATGACCCAAGATCGGGATGAAAGGAGGGCCTACGCTGAGGCCCAGAATTGCAAAAATAAGGAAAATTCGGAGGCTCCAGATGAGAAGAAGAGGAATAGGGGTTCATGAACCCAAGAAGAGAGGATAAAACCAAATAAATAGGATCGGGAGAAGGAAGATACACTACCCAAGGTTGGGAGCTAAGCAAGAGAAATGATGAACGAAAGGAAGAAAAAGAGGCAGTGGACCCTCGAGTGCACAACAGAAGACCTTTAAACTTGTGCCGTCATCTCTTCTTAGCAGAAACTTCCTTGTAATGGACCCGGCTGGCACGGGAACGGACCTTCGGGCCTCTCGATTTGTAATATCTTCTTAGACAACGGGCCCACCTAGTAGACGGCCTAGCCCGGTCATGAACATGCAGCTTCATCGGGGCGGTTGCCCCTAGACACCTGATGCTAACAGCATGTGGACATTCTTAAAAGGGTAATTCCTTAGATAGATGGGCATCGCAAAACCATGGAGTCTTGTTACTCGGCACCAAGATGTTGAGATTCGACAACTCCACCTGGTGGTCTGCCATGAAGCAAAGCTTCCTTGATAGAGGGGAAAGATGAAATTGAGGGAGAGCAATACGCGACGTTGACTTGGGCGGATTATTGACGAACTGATAGAAATTGCATAAAAATTGCAGAATGTCCTTGGAAAACCTTAAGAACACGGCAAACTGCCCCTTTAACAAAGAATCCATAAGCTTCCTGGTCGCCGTACGAGTTAGCACAACATGGGTAGAGAACCCCTTTTGCCCAGTCATCTGAATAGCAATAGAGTGAGAGGTGATGACAACATCAACAATAGACCTTCCGACGGGCAATGAGATTGCCACTGGTCTCGTTGGTGAAGGAACTGGTACTAGCGCAAGGGAACTCTTTTCGGCATCCATCTTCAGAAGTGAAAGCTCATCAGCCCCAAAATAGCCAGGAACCAGGACGCGGACTGGCATGCGGCAGATAAAATCCTGAAGCTTGAAGTGCACAACCGGGACCGAATTGTCCCGACTCGGCTCATTCTCTCCCTGGGAACTAGACCCAAGGGGCACCATAGGTAGCGCACACCCGCTCTGTGGGGTGGAAGTGGATGGAGTAGTGGAGGTAATAGGTTCGAAAGATGTGGAGGCTTCAATGAGGGTGGTTATGTTGAGTGGCGGCAAAGGCAATGCGGCAATGATAGGTTCAAGTGAAGGCGGAGGTAAAGGAAAAGGTGAAGGCATAGCTTGCTCAGGCTCGAGCGACGAGGGAGATAGAGGAGAAGGCAAAGGTGGTGAAGATGGCGGAGATGATGAAGGCAGTGAGGGTAATGGAGATTTTGGGAGAGGAGGTGGCAAGGGAGATGGTGGCGAGGGAGAGGGTGAAGAGGAAGGTCACGGAATCCACCGTTGGCATATCGACACGATGCGCCGAGCGGCGTTGGGAGCGGAAGTAGTAGAGGAAGTGGAGGTGTTAGCTTGACTTGAGGCTTGGGTTTGCAGAGATTGTGGAGACGGGGTAGGAGGTGATGTAATGGGCAACGGAATAGGTGATGGCGTAGGTGATGGGCTAGGTGAGGGAGCAGGCGATGGAGCGGGTGCAGCACTGGATGAAGAATCACAGGGGTGCCCCTGATCTTGTAGTGGAGAAGACGGCTGTCTGGCTTGCTGCTGCTGCTGCTGCTTGCTATGAAGATAGAGAACAACTTTGTGAATAGCAGGCCAGTCGACCCTTTTCTTGTCTTCCAGGCCATAAACATACTCTTGGAACTCGGGACAATCCTCAACCAAATGCCCTTGCTGATGATGAAACTCACAAAACTGGAACAGATTCCCGACCGTAGGTCGGCAACACACAACTGAAGGAAGTTGCAACACGTGAATGGACATCAAAGCCCTGAAAATATCGGTAAAAGATTCCTGCAACTGAGGATGATGGGCCCGCTTCGGGCAAGGTGGATGCCAAGGGGTATGGGATGATGGAGAGGGAAGTGGAGATGGAAGTAGGGGCTGCAAAGGCAAGGGTGAGTGGCGACTAGCGGAGGGACTAGGTGAAGGTGCATGAGGAGTGGGATTAGGAGGTATGTAGTGGACGACATCCACTTGCTCGGGGTTCGGCGTTCCCTTGACCGAAGGCGGCGATACAGGCGAGTGTGAGCATGGAGAGGTGGTAGGCTGACTCATGGAGGGTTGATGAGGGGTACACATGGGTGGTTGACTCATGAAGGGCTGATAGGAGGGGGAGGGCTAACTCGTGGAGGGTGTGTATGAGGTAGATGTGAATGGCGAGGTGTAAGTGGACATAGAAGGTAGAGGGGACTCGGAGTCAAGGGAACTCTGAAGCTACTGGCGAATGAAGCAGGCTTGACTATACAATTATTGCCAGGAGGTAATATCGTTCAGAGCTAAGATGAAGCGATACTCAGGCATTGCATTAGAAATAGCCATCTTGATTTGCTCCTGCTCCGGAAGATGCCCCGGAACTTGCGCGGCCAAGCGACGCCAGCGATCGGTAAAAGCAGAGAACTCCCTATCGGGCTTCATCTTCTCGTGGGCCAAATCCACGATAGAAAACCTAGGCCCAACCTGGTCTTGATACTGTTGAATAAATTTCTC
Source organism: Amorphophallus konjac (assembly GCA_022559845.1). Lineage (NCBI taxonomy): Eukaryota > Viridiplantae > Streptophyta > Magnoliopsida > Alismatales > Araceae > Amorphophallus > Amorphophallus konjac. The sequence goes on along the minus strand of CM040121.1, from coordinate 315,325,075 downwards.
TTGGACAACTTGAAAATTCATAACCTACTCATGTGGTAAAGAAAAGAACCAATCCTGAGTCAGGCCGTCTAAGGACAGACCAAATAAATATGCCATCAGGCGCTGGTCATGTTGAAATTGGGCCGACTCATAAAGAAACTCCTTTAAGTGCACAAAGAGGTCACCGGTTCCACCATAACGGCGATAAGCAGGAATTTGCGAAGGAGGTGGAAGGCGGAGATTTTGAAAGGCGAATGAAACGCTCAAGGAGGGTTTGGGATCGTTTCGCCATTGAAGCTCATCAAGCTAGTGTTGGGCTTGAGAAATCATCTCCTAGGTAGGGAGAGATCGAGAATGATGCAGGCCAGCTTGAGCAAGGGAATGTGAATTTGGACCAGGATTGGTATAATGGGCCGGATAAGAGGATCCGGGCTGAGAAAAAGGAAGGCTCATCCCAAGAGTGAGAGGGTACATGGACCTGGAAGGATCATGAGAATGCGGACCAATTGGGCTAACAGCATGGGAAGGAGAAGAGGGCCCATTAAAATGGTTAGCAATAAGTCTTTGGGCCTGAGCAGGGTCTATTTGGCGAACAAGACAAGACAAGTGGGCCATAAGGTTTGCTTGTACCACGGACATGTCAAAGGGAACACGGGAAGAAGGGCCCGCGTGGGAAGAGGATTCTACACGAAAGTAAGAAGATTGGGAAGGATAATACACAGGATTATAACGGTGCTCCATGAGAGAAAATGGAGACTTAATACAGTTAAATCGCTGGGAACACAACCAGGGAAGAGGGCGCGAAGGATGAAGAGAGGGCAAGACCTGAGGGTAGGTCATGGTCTTGAGGAGACCGCTACTATAAGGCAGCTGTCAAGAGTTGACCACAACCAGACTCTGAGAATCGGTAGACAGATAGACTAATGTGCTAAAAATTGATGAAAGAATGCAACTGAAACGATGGAACTAGGTTTTAAAACACAACAAAAGGGATAAAATTAAATGAATCTAACAACAAAAGACTATATGAATGATGAGGGAATGCAGCACAAACTTCACAAACGGGCTTGGACAAGCCCAAACAGCACAAACAACGCAATGTGAGAGGTTTCACCCAAGCCCAAACAAGTTAGTATGATACAAAAATTTTTATTTTGTAAAGTGTTAGTGGACCTTTTAATGTTTTAAATTAAGAATAATTCCCTCAAGATAGGAATCCTATAGGGAAAAGGGTCCAAAACTTCGGGTTGACCTAGGGTTAATCTTTCTCGTACAAATGCAAAATGCAAGGCCTAAGGGGTGGAAAGGTACAATCGGCTCAGCATCCGTGTGGGAATCCATGGCTTGCGGAGGCTTGCGGAGGTCCCGGATAAGATCACCTAGTCGACTCCAAGGAATATGAAGCCGAGAGGATCACTTACCAAGGTGGGATGCAACTACAATATGCAATGCATGATCCTATGCGCACCAGAGTGCATGCAATTTCTAGCCTAAAACTAGCAAATCAAGACAAGATAAATATGGGTAAACATAAGATGGATGCAAATCATATGACCAATATGAGAAATATGATTAATAGAATGACAGGGTTATGGAAGATCACGAACTGAAACCACAAAGAGAAGCCAAAGAAGAACTGTGGAAAGCAAGGCCACAAAGTCTCTGAATGTTGGCTGGTCATTGGTAGAAGAAACCCTAGGTTTTAAAATGAAAATTTTCATGTCAACAAACATAAGTTCAGTTATGCCATGCATAAGAAAGACATGAGGTCTTCTGTTTGCTGTCACTACTGTGGTGAACTACGGCACCAAATGTGTGATTGCTATCTGATGAGGAAGGATGATCTGGTGGCTCGGAAGTGGAGAGCACCAGTTAGAAGTGCAGCTAATCCACAAGGACCTAAGAAGTCTTGGGTACCTATGTATGTAAAATGAGAATTTATTTTGCAAGTATGTCTTCAGAATAAAAGGTATGAAATGCTCATCCATTCAAGGATAAAAATCAGAAAATCAGAAAAAACAAAAAGATTCCCATGCAAAGAACTCAGGTGCTATCCCTTTCATTTTTTGAAAAATAAATTTTATGTTGATAAAAATAGCATTTGAACTATTTTCTTTTGAAAATAATTCAAATTGATAATATTGTTGATTGTCTAAATGCGTTTGGATCTGCATTGCATTTTGTATGCTATACCGCATGTAGTGTCAAGTTGAAGGGGAGTTTTCCTTACAATCATTTTGAACCCTTCAATGCTTTTTCATTGCATGATCTTATGGTATATCAAATGGTGACATGAAGAAGGGCAGGCTAAGCCTGTCTGGAAGCTATCACCTTGTGTAAGAATATGCCTCCGCATGGTACCATGGGTCAACTAAATGGTTAAGTCAAAGGATTACATCAGTCTTAGTAGAGTCAAGATTTACCTGGTATATCAAATGGTGAAATGTGGAAAGACAAGTCAAGCTTGTCTGAAAACTATCACTATGCGTGAGACATAACTCCGCCCAGTACCAGGAGTCATTGTGGTTTAATATTCATGTTCAGCATGTCTAGTGTAATTGTCATGCATATGCTAAGGGGGAGTCTACCACTCCAACAATCTCTAAAGGGGTTCTATGGTCTGAAGTATTGTCAGTGGCACTACTGAATAGCTTCTCTTATGCTCAGTATCAGATTGAGATGGTATAGAAATTGTCCAAACTATGTCAGTGTTTTGATGATGCTAAGCTTGGAAGAATGTCAAAGGGAACACGGGAAGAAGGGCTCGCGTTGGAAGAGGATTCCACACGGGAGTAAGAAGATTGGGAATGATAATACAAAAGATTATAACGGTGCTCCATGAGAGAAAATGGAGACTTAATATAGGTAAATCACCGGGAACACAACCAGGGAAGAGGGCGCGAAGGATGAAGAGAGGGCAAGACCTGAGGGTAGGTCATGGTCTTGAGGAGACCGCTACTATCAGGTAGCGGTCAAGAGTTGACCGCGACCAGACTCTGAGAATCGGTAGACAGATAGACTAATGTGCTAAAAACTAATGAAAGAAAGCGACTGAAACGATGGAACTAGGTTTTAAAACACAACAAAAGGGCTAAAATTAAGTGAATCTAACAATAAAAGACTATATGAATGATGATGGAATGCAGCACAAACTTCACAAACGGGCTTGGACAAGCCCAAACATCACAAACAACGCAATGTGAGAGGTTTCACCCAAGCCCAAACAAGTTAGTATGATACGAAAATTTTTATTTTGTAAAGTGTTAGTGGACCTTTTAATGTTTTAAATTAAGAATAATTCCCTCAAGATAGGAATCCTACAGGGAAAAAGGTCCAAAACTTCAGGTTGACCTAGGGTTAATCTCCCTCATACAAATGTAAAATGCAAGGCCTAAGGGGTGGAAAGGTACAAACGGCTCAGCATCCGTGTGGGAATCAACGGCTTACGGAGACTTACAGAGGTCCCGGATAAGATCACCTAGTCAACTCCAAGGAATATGAAGCCGAGAGGATCACTTACCAAGGTGGGATGCAACTACAATATGCAATGCATGATCCTATGCGCACCGGAGTGCATGCAATTTCTAGCCTAAAACTAGCAAATCAAGACAAGATAAATATGGGTAAACACAAGATGGATGCAAATCATATGACCAATATGAGAAATATGATTAATAGAATGACAGGGTTATGGAAGATCACGAACTGAAACCACAAAGAGAAGCCAAAGAAGAACTGTGGAAAGCAAGGCCACAAAGTCTATGAATGTTGGCTGGTCATTGGTAGAAGAAACCCTAAGTTTTAAAATGAAAAATTTCATGTCAACAAACATAAGTTCAGTTATGCCATGCATTAGAAAGACATGAGGTCTTCTGTTTGTTGTCACTACTGTGGTGAACTACGGAACCAAATGTGTGATTGCTATCTGATGAGGAAGGATGATCTGGTGGCTCGGAAGTGTGGAGCACCAGCTAGAAGTGCAGCTAATCCACAAGGACTTAAGAAGTCTTGGGTACCTATGTATGCAAAATGAGAATTTATTTTGCATGTATGCCTTCAGAATAAAAGGTATGAAATGCTCATCCATTCAAGGATAAAAATCATAAAATCAGAGAAATAAAAAGATTCCCATGCAAAGAACTCAGGTGCTATCCCTTTCATTTTCTGAAAAATAAATTTTATTTTGATAAAAATAGCATTTGAACTGTTTTCTTTTGAAAATAATTCAAATTGATAATATTGCTGATTGTCTAAATGCGTTTGGATCTACATTGCATTTTGTATGCTATACCGCATGTAGTGTCAAGTTGAGGGGTAGTTTTTCTTATAATCATTGTGAACCCTTCAATGCTTTTTCATTGCATGATCTTATTGTATATCAAATGGTGACATGAAGAAGGGCAGGTTAAGCCTGTCTGGAAGCTATCACCTTGTGTAAGAATATGCCTCCGCCTGGTACCATGGGTCAACTAAATGGTTAAGTCAAAGGATTGCATCAGTCTTAGTAGAGTCAAGAATTACCTGGTATATCAAATTGTGAAATGTGGAAAGACAAGTCAAGCTTGTCTGGAAACTATCACTATGCGTGAGACATAACTCCGCCCAGTACCAGGAATCATTGTGGTTTAATATTCATGTTCATCATGTCTAGTGTAATTGTCATGCATATGCTAAGGGGGAGTCTACCACTCCAACAGTCTCTAAAGGGGTTCTATGGTCTGAAGTATTGTCAGTGGCACTACTAAATAGCTTCTCTTATGCTCAGTATCAGATTGAGATGGTATGGAAATTGTCCAAACTATGTTAGTGTTTTGATGATGCTAAGCTTGGAAGAATGTGAAGTCAATAAAGGTCTGAAAAGGAAGGCTGAGTGAACCCTCTGTTCTTGAATTAAGTTTGATTAGTTGATCTGCTCATAGAACCGGCGTCGACGCAACAAGTCCTTTGCGTCGATGCGCAATCAATTCTTTCACTAATTTTTCACACCTTCAACTACACTGAGTCGACACAGCAACCTTTCCTCATCGACACATTCAATGGTCTCACTTCAATCTGCCTACTTTTTCATCTGAATCAATTTTTCTTGTGTGCTGAATGTCTATTCCTTGGAAATCATTATTCGAGGGTGTGTTTCTTCAATGTTAATCTAATAATAGTCATCAATTTAGGGGGAGTTAAAATGTACATTCTCTCTTTAAGAGACTTTTGTTTTTTTTTAATTGACCCCTAATAAATCAATGGATTATTATTAATAAACCTTTAAATCCGAGTTTAATTTTTTTTAAGATTGCCAATATTACTAATAGAATAGTCTCTAAAACAACCTAAACAGATTGTCCACACTCTCTTCTGAAAAACTGATAGTAAGAGTAAAAAGGCCACCTTGGGTAAAAATTCTTAATAAGAGTATTATCTTTAAACAAAGAATTTGGTCTGATTAAAGCTAAAGGAATACACCATATATAAATAAAAAAAGGGGGGTAGAGTAATGCCTATGACTAACAGAGAAACCATGTCCCATCACCAAAGAAGTGATGAGGGTTGAGTCATGAAGTAAGAGTCTAGCTATCTCTACTAGAATTTTTTTTTTAAAAGAGGGACAGAGCAATAATTGTGGATTACTGAGAAACTACATCCCTTCACCAAACAAGTGATGTGGATTGTATGTCATGAAGTGAGCAGTTATCTCTGGCAAGATAGAATGATTAGTTCTGCTGAGTAACCGGGGACTTTGGTATTGAATAAATATGTTTCCCACGTCAAAAGGCATGAACTAAATCTGAATGCTCCCAAAAATCTTTTTTAAAAAAATATACATATATATATATATATATATAAATAAAATATGGTTGACCTAAAGCTAATTTCAGCACCTAAAGATTTAACTCCAATACTTGTTAGAAGTTTGTCCTAAAGGGCCCCCATGAATTTAAGAAGTAAGTTTGAAGGAATAGGGTTGGATAATTGTCTTGAGGGGTGTTTTAACCCAATTCAATAAGCATAAATGGTTCTATCAGGGTTTTCAATTCTTCAAATTTGGGCTTATAGACTTTGAACCACTAAAACACATAAGGGTCATTCACGAAGTCTCTAAAAAGGGGGTGGTAATTTCAAATATTTTAAAATTCCCTAAAATAACATAAAAAGTTAGAATTTTCAAGTCGATCAAGCCTTGTTTTACAAAAAAGGGCTCTGGTTTACCCTCGCGACGGTACATCGACCTTTTCTCCTTCATCGGGTCGACGTAGCGTCGCCAGAAACCCTCCTCTCCCATGTTCTTGCGTCTATTGTTCTATCCAGCTCTAGCATTTTTTCTCTTCCAATCTCTAGCGTCTACCTTTGCACTTATTTCTTATCTCTGGCAAAGTCATTTCTCTCTAAAACCCTATTTTTTGGCTACAATGGCTCCTCCGGCAACGAAGGGAAAGGACAAGACTGCTGCTTCAAGGAAGTGTTCTCCGGTGGAATCACAAACCACCATTGAGCCCAGATCCAAGAGAAGAAATGATGAGGATGTCTCAAGAGTCATTGAAAAGCAAAAATCGTCTCAGGGTTCACAGAAAAGGAATGGAAAAGAGCCGTAAAAGTAGGCAAAGAAGCCGAGGGTTTCCGAAAGATCCAGGGAAGAGGAACTACAAGAGGAATAAGAAAATACTTCATCATCCCCCTCACAAGAGGATGCACTAGAACCAAGAAATATCTTGCATCCAAGATGCATTGATCTGAATGACCGTGAGTTACTCGATATTTATCCTGAGTTATTTTACATTCTAGAATTTCAAGGTCTAAAAAGCTTCATAAGTAGCCATACAGTCTTTTACCCAAAATTTGTCCAAGAGTTCTATAAGAATTTGGTCTATGATGAAAGAACTCACAAAATGACCACCGTGGTAAAGAAAACAGAGATAGAGCTGAATCTGTAGCAACCCAATAAAATTATATATAAGTAAAATAGAACCTACAATTTTTAACTCTTCACGTTTGGCCCAATTAGTTAATAGACCAATAATAGGTTAATACGCTACATCCACCTAAAAGATAATTAGCGAGTTGTCTTAATGGCCTTCTATCAAAGGTAGGATTCTTGTTTACGTTAGGGTTAAGAATAAGGTCGACCGATGGTTTAAGATGATGGCTTTGTTCGAGGAAAGATTTGATCAAACATGGGAAGTTTTGAGTTTGATCAGAGTAGGTTTCCTTTGTAGGATTCGAAGAGGTAGATCCTATAAATATTGAACCCCCGTGCGATGGTGGAGCCCATAGTGCTGCTACTGTGCTGTTGTGCTGGGTTCGAGCGAACTGTGGGGGAGAGTGTGTCTTTTTCCTCTGTTCGTCGTCATCTCTTTTCTTCTTTCTCTCCGTCCGTCTTCTTCTGTCACCAAGGTAGGTTATCTCTCAGGCATAACCCTTAAAACCTCCATGCAAGCTTGCATATAGTTATAACTATAGGATGTAAATGTAATCTACCCCGCCCCGAGCTAAACAATATAACCATGCATATAGGCGTGAAAGTGCATGAAATGGAAAGGGGTGACAATGAATAGAGAACTAACCGTGATCGCCACCAAGGACTTACAGCACCAAAATGATGAAGAAAGGATGAAGATGGCACCGTGTACCTTGGAAAATATGGAGGAAGACGCGGCCTAATGGGAAGCCGCTACGACGTGTGATCGCGCTTGAAATGGGATGCGGGGAGCCGATGTGGGTGCACCTCCTCACTTCCTAGCCGGCTAGAAAGCAAGGGCCTCACGTTCTATCAATAGTCTCCTGCAAAACAAAGCCACAAACATAAGAGAAAACCCATTAGAAACATGTGTAGCATGTGTCCCAAAATGATGAAGTAGCATGAAAGAAAGGGGGAGAACGCACCGGGGGAGGGTTTTTAACCCCTATGAGTGGGTGCAAAAATAAGGTGAGAATGTTGTGCATGCATAGGATTTGAAATCATAGAATTTGATGGAGAGAATAGAGAGAAAACCGTTGTGCAAAATGGAGAAAAATGCATGAACGTGCCGAAACAGTGCAAAAAAAAAACTAAGTGTAAAACTGTGACGATTTATGAAAAGTAGAGGGAGAGAACTAAGCCTAAGTATGAAGAAAGAGAGCCCGGAGAGATGAAAAATGAAGAAAATACTCCCCTCTTCAAGATGAGACCAATGGAGGACGAAGAGGATGCCGGATGACTGCGCCCTGAGCCGACGAAGGGTGCCCCGTCGCACAGGTTCAAGAACTCGTGATGATTTACAAAAAGTATGGGCGAAGTTAGGAGGGTAAACGAAGATGAAATCTAGCAAATAAGGTATCAAAATGAAGCCTATACTTCCCTCAATAGCCTGGGGTCGGAGGTTTGAGATGACGATTTGGCATGGCTTCGCCCCAAGTCCAAGAAGAGCCCCCCCGTCGCGCAAGCGAACTGGGCAGGTTTATATAGAAAAAGGGTGAAAACCTTAACTTTCTGCTGCGATTTCAGAGGATAGAGTCCACCAAATCTCGAGATCTATGGATCACTCTCGAGATAATAGATAGGATAAGAGTTAGGAACAAACGGGACTCTTTTTGGTGGAAGGGTCTGGAAGATAGAGTCCATGGAAGGTGGCCCCGGAGCCTAATCTACAGGGTTTTTGTTGCACGAAAAGTAGAAAAATCTGATATTGCGGCCAAGATTCCAAGAGATATAGTCAATTAAAAATCGTGCTCCATATAGCAAATTCAAGATAATACAAAGGGGAAGACACAGCAACAAACGGGGCTCAATTTGGTGGAGTATTCTAGAAGATAGAGCCCTAACAAGGAGGCCCCGTTGCACAGGTTTCGACCTTAGAATCCAGCGGCGAAGAAGATAGAGTTCAAGACTTCTTGGACTCTCTGGTGTTGGACGGTCGCACGATAGACCGTTCATTGAGTTGGACGGTCTAGGGGTAGACCGCCCATACCTGGGGGCGACCGGGGGACTTTTCCCACAAAAAAGAGATAAACGGTCATCCACGGACCGTTTTTTGACGTAAACGGTCTCAAGAAGACCGTTATTTGACATTTCAAAAACAATAAAAATAAAAGAAAAAATAAAAAAATAAAAAAAGTTACTGTTCATGGACGGTCAACTGTTGACCATTTTACTTTTGGACGGTCAACTTGTACCGTTCAACTCAAGGAACGGTCAACTGTTGACCGTTTAGCTGCCAGGCTCGCGCGACTTTAGAAATTGAAGCGTATCTTGAAAACGGTGTAGAATTAGAAAAAGTTGTAAACATATAAATTGTAGATAACTTAAAAATGAACAACTTTCATGAAGAAAGTAAGATGAGAAAATGATTAGAAGAGAGAGAAAATGGGGCTAGAATAGAGAGAGAAAATACTGGGACATAGGTGAACAGTGCAGTCTGCCGGAAAAACGTAAATAACTTGAAATCGGTGCAGAACTGGCCAACGACGTAGAAGAAGGAATTGTAGGGATTTGAAAGATGAACAACTTTTGTGAAGGACACATTTTGAAAAGAGGAAAGGAAGGGGGTGAAAAAGGAAAGTTTTCAAAACTGCGCAGCGAAAGGGGGCTGAATGCTTGAGGGAAGCCGGCCTAAATGGGCCGTAAGTTGACTTTGAAGGCCGGAAGGTGACAAGATAGGCTCCAGGGCTCCATGAAATAATGATCTCCAAGGCTCAAATAGAATGGAATAATGAAATGGACTCGAAATCCATCCAAGGAAGGGTCCAAAACAATGGGTAATTCGGGGCATCAAAATGATGAATAAGAGAAATGACTCAACTTGCAAGCTAAAAATGGGTGTCAACAGATGCCCCTCCTTGATGTCCGCTTTGCAAGGGAGCAAGCGAAAGCGACGCGGAGGTGAAATGGAAAGGAGATGGAGCGAAAGTGACAGCGACGTGAAATGGAGATGAAGCGGAGATGAAGCGGAGAGAACTGATAAGCAGGCATCAAGGAAAAAAGACACTCGTCACAATCAACAAGCGATAGGAATCCTCCCGAAATCGCCGAACTAACCACCAAGACTGGATGACGTGGATGAGACATGTCTGGAGAACTAAACTAACAGGAAAAAAGCAAGCACGACCAGGCCCATCGGGGACACAATCCACAGACGATGAGGGGGTCAAAAAGGAACACACCGTAAAAAGTAAGAGAAATATAACTGAGATAAAATCCAGACAGGAATTACACTGGCCAACTAGACCAAGCGAAAAGATCAGAGAAATCGTTCAAATTCAGAGTGGAGTAAAGATCTCTTATCCAAGAGACATGAAGTGCAACTAACCATTATTGAGGAGAAACCTTGAATGGATCACGAGACGTTATTGCTCAAAATATGACATGATGCATGCTGGGCTAAAATAAAGAAATCATCAAAACGAATGTAAAGAAATCATAAAATAGAAAGTACTCGAGAATAGTATTGCTAGATTGGAACGATCAGGGTCAAGATACTATCCGCAACCACGGCGTGCGTGATAGAACCATCATTCCCTAATTTTCCCAACCTAATGGCCTATCCGATGATTAAACATGTGCACCTAGATCATCATCGTTTTTGTTAGAGGGGAACGTCAGATCCTGGAACACATGAATGACCAGCCGGTTCTTGAGATAATATAACAATATATATACCCTATAGTAATGCAACAATGAGTAGGGATAGAAGGCCATACCTGACTTACCTGTGCAGGCGAAAATGGCATTTTTTTTATTTTTATTTTTTTGATTTTTTTGATTTTTTTATATATAAGACAAATATGATAAACAAGTAAGTGTAAACATAGACAAAATAACATAACTATCAACTGAACGACAAATAACACGACATAACATAACGGTCAAATGAAATGGGAGACAATGCAACATAACATAACAAAGGTACACGAGCACATATGCAATGGTATGAACGAACAACATGCATGCATGAACACGGTGTGACAAGACAACAATGCGGTGGGACAACACACGATTGGGACAAGAACATGGGACATAAAGGGGTGACTAACAACATGTGTAAGACAACTAAAAACACTCGGTGAGAGATAAAACAACATGTGTGGGACAACACGGTGGGACATAAACATGACAAGGACATAGCGGGACAAAAGACATAAATAGATACGCCCTTCAATCAAAACCCAAGATCAGAATGAAGCAGAACCGCCAGGTTCATAATCGTGAGGTAAAGCCCTCTCATAAAGATATGATCATTGCAAACAAAAACTGAGAAGGACATGAGCTTCAGAACAGATCGAGAGAGTGGATCGAAGAAGGAAAGAACAGATCAAAGATGTGGACAGGAGGCAGAGCACAAAGATATAGCAAGGAACGCCTGAGTACTTGCAACCTGCACACTTAGCAAACAGATTACGTATCTGTCCTTAAAATAAATGCAAATGTATGAAAAAGACACATTTTTTTTAGATTTTTGTAATCTTTTTGATTTTTTTAAATTTTCAATAGTATTTCATTTTTCTGGATTTTTTGAAGTATTTGATTTTTTTTTGTATTTTTGATAATATTTGATTTTTTTTTTAAAATTTTGAAGTATTTGAATTTTTTGGATTTTTTATAATATGTGATTTTTTTTTGATTTTGACATAGCAATCCGCAGCACCTAAAGACGAGCTCAAACTACTAGCCAGGCATCGTCGCTCCTACCCCTTTCATTAAAGGCTTCCCTTAAGCAGGGCGTGCATGTGAGGGTGGCTTACCACAACCAACTGCTTCTAAAGAACGGTGCCCCTACTAAGGCCATACCCGGGATACAACCCAGTCTAAGAGGGAGAAGCAGAAGATAAATTGGCGACAAGTTTCATGCAGGATGGGAGATATCAAGGCTCGAATTCCTTCCAGGGCACCACCCCTCAAAGAGATAGCCTGTTGCGCCGGGGCTTTGTGTCTCTGATTTTTAGACCCATATTTACCAGTCACGTATGCGACCGGGCTCATGACGTCCCGCGGGGAACTATACTGCCACTCTTGTCATGCCTTTGATTCATAATTTTGTATTGATTCATTTTCTCATTTTGGTAGCCCTTATTGGCCAGATATAGTATGAAAGCTCACTTTTGAGGGTCAAGACTGCCCCTATTTGAGACCTCTCTCGTATTAGGGAGTGCCTAGGTAGGTCATCTTATCCATCCATCTCTTGCCCCTGCACTTGACCGAGCAGAGAAGAGAAAAGACCTTTGTGCATACCCAAAGTATGACCAAAGTAGCAACGGTGCGCCTTAGAGAGATCGGCTATGGCTTGCCGTGTAGTGTGTGAAAAACCCATACAAAAGGTCACCCTCAACAATCAGGGAAAGAAACTAAATTCCCAGCGCGGAGTTATCACCAGCCTAAGGATGCTGCAGAAGCTAACCTTTTATTTGACACAAAGTTAAGATCTAATTAAACAAAGACTCCTAAAGCCACTCAATCATGTTAAGGAACCAACGTTATAAGCATGTGCAGGAGTAGTAGAGATAATAGCGATGATAACATTTTCTTGCACAAAATAAAAAATACCTTTGCAGATCCGTGGAGTGATATTGAGCATCGAGCTTTGAGGAGTGCGAGCTTCACTTTCCTTGCTTGCCAGGATAAATGATGAAAGGAGAGCAAAGGATTGGATTCCTCGATATAGAGGAGTGGCAGACATCATACTAGACGAAGAAGGGATAAAAAGGAAGAGAGACGAGGGCTAGAACTCCCTCGTTACGGCACTGAGGCCCTGATAACAAGGAACTGAATACAGAATAACCAGTGATTAACTAAGATCAAGGCGGGCTAAAGCCTCGAAAACAGTAAGAAAAAGGGTAATAACCTTGAAAGGGTGAGACAGAAAGAATAGAAAGACGTCGAAAAGATAACTGTGAAAACAAGAAAGAAGGATAATGATCATCCGACGTGGTCGGAGAAGAGGAATAGCGATCACCCGACAGAGGCGGGGAAGAGAATGTATGAACACCCGATAAGGTCGGGGAAAAGAAATGGAAACCACCCGACAAAATCGGGGAAGGATTAGAAAAATCACCCGACAAGGTCGGGGAACGAGCGCAAGGGATTCCTAACAAGGTCGGGGGAAAGAGACGAGCAGTGAAATCCGGACATGTCCGGGAAGAAAAACTAGAAGATGCCCCTGACTCAGGGGAAGAGGAAGACATAGGCCGAGGCCTAGAATGGTTAGGATAGGAAAAGATGGTGGAAATATGGTCAGGTGGTGGAAGGTACACCACCCACGGATAAGAACTGAGCAACAGAAAAGATGAATGGACTGAAGAAGGAGATGAGGCAGTGGACCCCTGAGTGCACAACTGACGGCCCTTGAACTTACATCGCCGCCTCTTCTTAGCCACAATCTTCTTGAAACAACGCCGCCTGGCGCGGGCTCGGCTTCCCAGGCTCCTCAATCTGTAATGTCTTCTCAAATAGCGAGCCCACCTAGCAGATGGCCTGGCCCGGTCATGAATATGCAGCTTCATTGGGGCGGCTGCCCCTAGACCCCCAGTGCTAACAAGATGCAGACATTCTTGGGCAAACAGCTTCTCAAATGAATGAATATCATGAAGCCACGGAGTTTTGTCTCTTGGCACTAGAACATGTTGTGCATCCCTTGGTTTTGATGATGACAATAGGATATGTTTGATTAATCAAGTTCTATCTTGTTTCATAACAAATACAAGTGGTTTGATTGTTCCTTCAAAGTATTGGACTCATGACTATTTGATGATGACAAACAATGTTTCTGATCAACTCAATATAAATCTGATAGTTCAATTTACTTCTGATAAGTTAAGTAATTTCAGGTCCACTGAAATCTAAGTGGAATCAACAAATCAGAAGAAGTGTCAAAGGCCGCTTGTCGACCAGGGAAGTGGTTATGGTCGACCAACGAACTCAACCAGAAAAGCATCAGATCATCTGTCTTCTGGAAGCACCTTGGCTGTCGACCAAAGCCCCACCTCTGGTCGACCACAGAAAAGACAGAAACAACAGACAGAACTGCTAGCCATCTGGAAACTGCCCCCTGTCGACCAGCGACCAGGCTGTGGTCGACCAACGGGCGACGTGAGTTTCAGCCAGAAGAACCGGCCGTCTGGGGACTGCCCATTGTCGACCAGCGACAGGGTCATGGTCGACCACGGGTTTATATATCGTCCAAAACCGAACTCTAACCGAATTCTGTTTTGGTTCCTTAAAACCTGCAGATGGTTGTTGCAGGTTGTTGGGCTGCTCAGGAGATAAGATTCCGCACGGGAATCAAGGAAACAATCTTGCTTAGAAGTGGTCAAACTCGTTCTAACGATTGGATTTAAACCGATCCCTGTTTTCTAGCAGATTGGCGCTCGATCTGAAAATTGAGCGGGAAGAACTTTATTCTTGAAAATAAAAAGAGCTGTATATAAGGCAACACATCACGAACAAGGGAGCAGAGAGAGAGCACGAAATAGAAGCCAAGGAAGATATACACAGAAGAGGAAAAAGGAGCTCTCCACCAATCAAAAATCTGCAGAAAGGTTAAAGGCAATCTCGTTGCTGCAGAAGGAAGACTTAGCTCAAGACTGTGCGATCTCCAGCAGCAGAACAATCGAAGGCAACTGACTGGAAGATCAACAGGGAGTCTAGGCTTCTTCATAAGCGTGATCAAGTCCCAGGCTGAACACCTATTCTTCTACACACGCCAATATTCAGTCCTGTCTTTCATCACCTGTTCTTATCATCTTTTCATTTCTGATTACAATTATTGTCAAGCTGTGAGGCAGCAGAGTCAAGCTGTGTGTCAGCAGGTACAAGCTGTGTGTCAGCTGTGTTTTGATTGAGATCAGAGATTCTCATAGTGAAGCCTTGCTTGAGTTAAGCAAGGGGTGGATGTAAGTCTCAGGAAGAGACTGAACCACCTTAAAAATCCTCTCTTGTGGTGTGCTTGTGTGTGTTTGATTTTCTATACGTATGCTTGCATCTTTACTATCCGCATTAGTTCTATAATTCATTAATTACCAGTAGCTCATCTGGTCGATAGTTAGTAAATTATCAAAAAGGGGGAAAGATCTATTCACCCCCCCTCTAGATCTATTCAGTCCGTATCCAACACGTGGTATCAGAGCAGGTTCTCCAGATATGTGGTCTAACAACCAGGAGAGACCGGGCGGACTGAATTCTAAAAGCCTCATAGCTGAGGGGCACTCTGTAACTAGACCTCCATATTTTGATGGAACGGATTATTCTTATTGGAAAAATCGTATGCAGGTGTTCTTACGTGCGCAAGACCACGAGATGTGGAGGGTAGTGAGCCATGGACCTTTTGAGCTACCGGAAGATGAAGAAACCTGGACCAGAGAACAGGTCAGGAAATCAACTGTCAACTGGGGAGCCATGAACGTGATGCAGTGCTCACTACACCCCACAGAATTCTCAAGAGTTTCCCAATGCGCAACAGCCAAAGAAATGTGGGATCGTCTAAAGGTAATCTACGAAGGTACTTCCGAGGTAAGAGAGACAAAAGCAAATATGCTAGTCTCAGAATATGAAATGTTTAGGATGAAAAATGATGAAAGTATTTCTGAGATGTATGCCAGATTAGTACAACTGACTAATGGCTTGAAGAGCTTAGGGAAGACATACAAAGAGCAGGAATTAGTGAGGAAGATTTTAAGGTCTCTCACATCGATGTGGCATACCAAGGCCACAGTCATTGAGGACTCAAAGGATCTCACAACAATGACAGTGGATGAGTTAGTAGGATCCCTGATGGCCTATGAGGTCAATCTGAAGAGAAAGGAAGATGAGGGCAAGAAAAAGAAGCAACTTGCCCTAAAGACTAAGACAAGCACCTCTGAGGTGTCTGACAATGATGACTCATCTAGCTCAGGTGAAGAATCTGGTGAGCTAGCCATGCTTACAAGAAAATTTAAAAAATTCCTGCGGAAGGAAGGTAAAGGATTCATAAATCCAAAGGGCATGGTAAGGAAGTCATCCCAGTTTAAATCTGATAAACATAAGGCTCCTTCTAACAAACTCATTTGCTACAATTGCAGGCAGCCTGGACATATGAAGGCTGAATGTCCAGAAGCTCCTAAGAAATCAAGCTTCAAGTGGAAAGGCAAGAAACCCAAGGCGATGATTAGCACTTGGAGTGAGGAGGAAGAGAGCAGTGAAGAGGAAACAACTTCCGAGGAAGAAGAAGGAAAGCTCTGTCTGATGGCCAAGGGAGACAACAGTGATCTTGAGGTAAGTTCCCCATTTCAAGACTTCTCTAGTTCGGATTGGGAAGCAGTATATTCAGAATTGCTTGATACTTATGAAAGAATAAGAAAGGAAAATAAACATTTGAAGAAGAAGATCAGTCAACTGAATAAAGACAGCAATTCAATGGATAACAAAACTGAACTAGAAATGGAAATCAAGTCACTGAAAAACAAACTGAATCAAATGGACTTAGATGAAGAAAACCACAAGAGAATGTCCGAAGAGAATGAAATGCTAAAAAACGACATTGATGAGTTAAAACTAAAGACTCAAGAATATGAACAGGAAACTAAGTTAAGTCAAGAAAGAAACAATTCACTCAAGGAAGAAAACAACCAACTCCTAAGAGAAATAGAAAGAATTAAGAGTGACCTGAAAAACAAACAGGAGACCTTGGAAAAAATGACTCAAGGTCAAGAAAACTTAAATGCTGTCTTGGGAATAAAAGTAAACTTTCAAAAAGAAGGGTTAGGATACAATCCTACGGCTAAAAAGGAATTCCAAATAAAAACCGTAACTGGGATTGCTGACTCAAAAGGAAAAAGGCCCCTGATTAATCTATACCAAGATAAACAAGAGGATGTAGCTGAATGCTCCTCCAAAAGGAACAATGTCACCAAGGAAGAGAGAAATTTTAAAGAGAAAACAGTCAATCAATATAAGATTCAAAATAATAAACAAGAAACCCAAATTCACAGAAATCACCAAACAAACCAAGGACTAAACCAAGTTAAAAGACATAAATCTGGAAAACAAGATGTCTGGAGACAGGCTGGTCGACAACAGACCCTTCATCTGTCGACCAGAGGATCTGCCAGAACAGGCGCTGGTTACTGGAGAAGCAGTGGTCGACCACAGGTACACCAGATGTCGACCAGAGGTGCTGCCAGAACAGACGCTGAGTTCTGGAGACGCGATGGTCGACCACAGACATACCAAAAGTCGACCATGGCCAGACAAGCAAACAGAAATCACAGGTTTTTTCGGGTAAAACAAAATGAAAACTTGAATACACAAAGGTGGACTCAGATTAAAAAAGCTTTAGAACAAAAGCAACCCAATCTGAACAAGTTCAGAAATAAAAATTTACACTGCTCTAACAGAATCTGGGTTCCCAAAGGATTACTGCAGCAATTTCATAATTTCACAAGCTATCTTGGACCCGGGTACCATTGGGGTCCAAAAGTTTCTATGTAACTTGTGATGCAGGTGTGTCTGGCAGCTATACACAACAAGTGGTACTTAGATAGTGGCTGCTCAAGACATATGACAGGGGATAAGGCAAAATTCTCCGAGCTAAACTCAAAAGATGGAGGACATGTGACATTTGGAGGAAATAACAAAGGCAAGATCATTGGGAAAGGTAAGGTAGGTAAGACATCTACAAATTGCATTGAAGATGTACTGCTAGTGGATGGCCTGGAATATAATCTTCTAAGCATCAGTCAGCTATGCGACAAAGGCCATCAAGTAGTCTTTGATTCTAAGATCTGTAAAATTCTTGAACCAAATTCGGCTAAAGTTAAGTTTATGGGCAAGAGAGTAAATAATGTCTACATGATAGACTTGGATGATCCAGCCCACTCCAACTTGTGCCTCACCGCCAAGAAGGAGGACCTGACTTGGTTGTGGCACCGAAGGCTAGGGCATGTTAGCTACAGGGTGCTGCACAAATTGGTTAAGAATAAAATGGTTTCTGGTTTACCTGAAATTTCGTTTGCTCAAAATGTCAAAGTATGTGAATCATGTACCCAAGGTAAGCAAACAAGAAAATCATTCAAAGGTAGAACTGAAAGTCAATCTTCTAGACCACTAGAACTTGTGCACATGGACCTTTTTGGCCCAACAAGAACTGCTAGTCTTAGTGGTAAGAGGTACGGTTATGTACTAGTTGATGATTTCTCTAGATTCACATGGGTAATGTTTTTATCACATAAAAACGATGCCTTTCATGAATTTCAGGATTTTTACAGAAGAATGAAGCAGGATGGTAAGTCCAAAGTGTGTTCAATAATATCTGATTATGGGGGAGAATTTGAAAATTCAGAGTTTGATGAATTCTGCAGGAACAAAGGAATAAATCACAGGTTCTCCTCACCAAGGACGCCAGAGCAAAATGGAGTGGTGGAAAGAAGGAATCGCACACTTGTTGAAATGGCCAGAACCCTGTTAGTTGAAGCCAATCTTCCAAGAAGATTTTGGGCTGAGGCGGTCAATACAGCATGTTAAATTGTAAACAGGGCAATGGTAAGACCATCTAGTGCGAAAACTCCATATGAGGTGTTCAAAGGTAAGAAGCCATCTCTAGCTCATTTTAGGATCTTCGGTGTAAGGTGTTTTATTCATAACAATGACAAGAGATCATTGGACAAATTTGAACCAAAGAGTGACCCAGGAATCTTCTTGGGATACTCTGACCGATCAAGAGCCTATAGAGTCTACAACACCAAAGATCAGCTAGTTGAAGAATCCCCACATATCACATTTGATGAAAATAATGACTTTGACAAAACTAGTCAGGTTTTTGAGTTTGGAAGTCTAGTGTCGGGTGCTACTTCAGCAAGTTCTACAGAATACTGGTTCTCTACGGCTCATCTCTTGTGGTCGACCACAGACAAGGCGCTGGTCGACCAAGGCATCAGGACAGGAAATAGTTAGCTCTGGGACTTCGCAGCTGTCGACCACAGGCGATCCAATGGTCGACAACAGGTTTGTCAGAACGCAGTCTTCTTAACAGGCAGGTTCTGTGTCAGCACAGAGGTCGACCACAGGCCACTCCATGGTCGACAAAGGACCTGAAAAAGGGAAATTAGATCTAGTCAGGGTGCTGGCTTTGGTGGGAAATCTTCTGAACTTTTTGGACTCTGAGCTCAGTTTTGCTTTACTCATTCATCCTTATTCATACTTCCCATCCCTTGTGTCTCTATATCTCTTCATGGCCAACATTTTTTATCTTCAGCAAGGACTCATAAATTGAGGGGGAGAAAAAGTGTAAACTCATTCCTTGATAAAACATTGAAAAACCTAACCATATCCTTCAATAAAATCACCAAGGTAATCATTAAGAGTAGAGGTTGAGTGTAGTAATGAGAATTTGAACTGTACTACTGCAATAAATTCAAACCATAACTATGACTCTGTCACAAGATTTTGAGAACTTATGATTTTTAGTAATGAGACTGTTTCTCTACCTGTGTTTGTGCTGAACAGTAAAAATAAACTTAAATTTAACATGTATGTACATGGAATACGCCATAATTCTGCCTTCATGGTAGAGCAATGGATTGAGGTCTGAGAAACTACTGTTCTTCATCTCAAAGCAAAAAATTAGCTGAAAAATAGATGAGAGACCAGTGTGTCATGAAGATCCAATCTAACTCTGCTGATATTGATTGGGCATACTGAGTAACTGGGGATATTGGCGTCTGATAAACGTATATCCTCACGGATAAAAGGTGTGTCCCAGTCATTTGTGGAATGGTTAGGCATGCTAAGTAGCCGGGGTTTCTGGCGTGTACAAAGCGTGTCTCCTCGTGTAGAAAAGCATGCGATCAACCTAACCACAGCTCTCAAATGATTCAAAAAGAAAAATTTAAAGCATCACAAAGGCAGAGAAAATGGTTGACCTAAAGCATAGCATGCAAATACAAGTTTAAAAACACTGTTCAGCTAGCATAGTTAGTCCAATTATCTCTTGAAATATATTATAAGTTCAAGGAGCCATGTGAAAGAAATTGGATATGGGGAGTCAATTTATTGGTGTAATACTTTCAAATTCATTGAACCACTATACCCACTCTATTTGGTCACAAGGTGGTCTTTGAATAAGGGTGGAAAGGTTCCATAAGTGTTCTGTTAAAGAAAGGGCGTACACTTTAATACCTTCCAAAAAGTTGAGTTATGCTGATTAATCGTGACCGCTCGTTCTTTGCATCGCGATGGTTCTTTCCTCATCCTCCTCAGAGGGATTGTTCAAATGATCTTCTTTTTGCTGTTGACAAAGGGGGAGATAGGACTTTATGTGTCATTGTGTGTCTGGTTGTGTCTAGATGTGTGTCTAGATGTCAAGTTTACTTTATCTACGTGTCCTCAGTGTCTTTATCTTTTTTTGAGTCTCTCATGTAATTAGTGCTTTTGTTTTTTGAAAGACACATCAAACGAATTGTCTGAATGAAATCTGTGCTATGATAGCCTTGCATGCAATATCAAATGAATTTTATAATCTGTTGTTTGTCACAATGACTCATGGTTGTCATCATCAAAAAGGGGGAGAATGTTGTGCATCCCTTGGTTTTGATGATGACAATAGGATATGTTTGATTAATCAAGTTCTATCTTGTTTCATAACAAATACAGGTGGTTTGATTGTTCCTTCAAAGTATTGGACTCATGACTATTTGATGATGACAAACAATGTTTCTGATCAACTCAATATAAATCTGATAGTTCAATTTACTTCTGATAAGTTAAGTAATTTCAGGTCCACTGAAATCCAAGTGGAATCAACAAATCAGAAGAAGTGTCAAAGGCCGCTTGTCGACCAGGGAAGTGGTTATGGTCGACCAACGAACTCAACCAGAAAAGCATCAGATCATCTGTCTTCTGGAAGCACCTTGGCTGTCGACCAAAGCCCCACCTCTGGTCGACCACAGAAAAGACAGAAACAACAGACAGAACTGCTGGCCATCTGGAAACTGCCCCCTGTCGACCAGCGACCAGGCTGTGGTCGACCAACGGGCGACGTGAGTTTCAGCCAGAAGAACCGGCCGTCTGGGGACTGCCCATTGTCGACCAGCGACAGGGTCATGGTCGACCACGGGTTTATATATCGTCCAAAACCGAACTCTAACCGAATTCTGTTTTGGTTCCTTAAAACCTGCAGATGGTTGTTGCAGGTTGTTGGGCTGCTCAGGAGATAAGATTCCGCACGGGAATCAAGGAAACAATCTTGCTTAGAAGTGGTCAAACTCGTTCTAACGATTGGATTTAAACCGATCCCTGTTTTCTAGCAGATTGGCGCTCGATCTGAAAATTGAGCGGGAAGAACTTTATTCTTGAAAATAAAAAGAGCTGTATATAAGGCAACACATCACGAACAAGGGAGCAGAGAGAGAGCACGAAATAGAAGCCAAGGAAGATATACACAGAAGAGGAAAAAGGAGCTCTCCACCAATCAAAAATCTGCAGAAAGGTTAAAGGCAATCTCGTTGCTGCAGAAGGAAGACTTAGCTCAAGACTGTGCGATCTCCAGCAGCAGAACAATCGAAGGCAACTGACTGGAAGATCAACAGGGAGTCTAGGCTTCTTCATAAGCGTGATCAAGTCCCAGGCTGAACACCTATTCTTCTACACACGCCAATATTCAGTCCTGTCTTTCATCACCTGTTCTTATCATCTTTTCATTTCTGATTACAATTATTGTCAAGCTGTGAGGCAGCAGAGTCAAGCTGTGTGTCAGCAGGTACAAGCTGTGTGTCAGCTGTGTTTTGATTGAGATCAGAGATTCTCATAGTGAAGCCTTGCTTGAGTTAAGCAAGGGGTGGATGTAAGTCTCAGGAAGAGACTGAACCACCTTAAAAATCCTCTCTTGTGGTGTGCTTGTGTGTGTTTGATTTTCTATACGTATGCTTGCATCTTTACTATCCGCATTAGTTCTATAATTCATTAATTACCAGTAGCTCATCTGGTCGATAGTTAGTAAATTATCAAAAAGGGGGAAAGATCTATTCACCCCCCCTCTAGATCTATTCAGTCCGTATCCAACAGAACATAGAGGTTCGGCAACTCCACTCGGCAATCAGGCTCGAAGCATAACTCCCGTACTAGAAGAGCAGGACAAAGCTGAGAGAGATCAATACGCGGCGTTGATGTGGCCGGCATGCTAATAAATTGAGGGAGGTTGCACAACAAGTGCAGAATGTCCTTGGAAAGTGCAGAAGATGCAGCCAATTGCCCCTTGAATAAGGAATCCATCAGGCTCCGGGCGGCCGTATGGGTTAGCATAATCCGAGTAGAGAACCCCTCTCGGCCAGTGAACTGAACATCAATCGAGCGAGGACAAATAACAACATCGATAGTGAATCCCCCGGCGAGCAATGAGATTGCCACCAGCCTCGCTCATGAAGAAACTGGCACTAGTGCGAGTGAACTCTTCTTTGCAACCATTTCTGAAAATGCACGCTCATTATCCCGAAAATAGCCAAGGACCAGGACCCAGATTGGCATGCGGTAAATGACAACTTGAATCTTGAAATGCACAATCGAAACCTGGCTCGGCTCATTATCTCCCTGGGGACCAGACCCAAGGGGCACCAAAGGTAGCGTGTACCTACTCTGCGAAGTGAGAAGTGGCAGAGGAAGGTTAGAAGGAGGAGGTTTGAAGGGCGTGGGTGGCGATGGTGCAAGTGATGGGGGAGTAATGATGATGACGGGCATGGGTGGAGGTAAAGGCAAAAGTGGAGGTGTGGGTTTGGGCTCGGCCTGCTCGGGCTCAGAGGATGATGGCGAAAGGGGGAGTGAAGGAAGTGGTGGCGGCGGTGGCAAAGGTGATGAGGGTGGCAAAGGGAGTGATGTGGTTGATGAAGACGGTGAAGGTGAAGGGGATGGAGGTGAAGGTAAGGGTGGGGAAGAAGGAGGAGAGGAAGGTAGTGGCATAGTGGGGGAAGAGGCAGGTGGTGGCGCTCTTCGACGTATCTTCACGACTCGTCGAGAGGCGTTGGGGATAGGTGTGGTGGTGGAAACGGAGGGTGAAAGAGAGGTTGCCCGAGTGGAGGTTGGGGTAGGTAAAGGTTGTAGAGGAGATGGGATGGAGGAAGAAGTAGGTAACGGAGCAGGTATCTCATTAACTAAAGAAACACCAGGGTGCCCCTGGTCTTGAAGTGGGGACGGTTGCCTAGGCGGCACGGCTTGCTGCTGCTGCTGCTTGCTGCTGAGATCCAAAATAACTTGGCGTATGACAGCCCAATCAATCATCCTCTTGTCTTCCAAGTTGTAAATAAACTCCCGGAACTCGGGACAGTCCTCAATCAAATGCCCCTGCTGACGGTGGAATTCACAGAACTGGAGCAAATTCCCGACTGTGGGTCGACAAGGCACAACCGGAGGGAGCTGCAATGCATGGGTGGCTATCAAAGCCCTGAAAACGTCTGTAAGAGATTCCGGCAATGGAGAGTGAGAAGCCCGCTTCGGGCAAGGCGGATGCCGAGGGGTGTGAGAAGGTAGTGGGGATGGTAGCAGAGGTTGCGTAGGTAAGGGGGATTGCGTAGGCGAAGGCGGAGGGTTGGAATGATGTGGCGGCGTGGGGGGAGTGGGATTGTAATGGATGGCATCTACCCACTCGCGGTGTGGTGTTTCCTTGACCGGAGGTGGAGGGGTGTGAGGAGATAAACTAGCAGAGGGCCAACTCGTGGATGGTTGGTATGCGGTGGAGCACATGGAGGTATAGGGGTGTGTGGGAGTGGACGGTCGACTCGTGGAGGGATATAAGGTGGAGGGCTGACTTACGGTGAAGGGCGGAGGGAAAGTGTATGTAGAAGGTGACGGTGGTGGAGACTCATGGTCAAAGGAAACTAGGAGTTGTTGGCTAACGAAGCGGGCTCGACTGTAAAGCTGTTGCCAGGATGTGATATCGTTCAGGGCTAAGATACATCTGAGCTCGAGCGTTGCGTTAGAAATAACCATCTTGATCTGCTCGCCCTCCGGAATATGCCCCGGAACTTGCGCGGCTAGGTGACGCCAACAGTCGGAAAACGTGGAGAATTCCTCATCGGGCGTCATCTTCTCTTGGGCCAGATCAACCAAAGAATGTCTGGGCCCAACCTGATCCTGGTACTGCTGAATGAATCTTGCTTGAACGGCTTGAAAATTCATCATCTGCTCTTGCGGTAACGTGAAGAACCAATCCTTGGCCGGACCCTCTAAAGATAGGCCAAACAAATAGGCCATCAAGCGTTGATCATGCTGGAACTGGGCCGACTCATATAAGAACTCCTTCAAATGCACGTAGGGGTCACCGACTCCACCATAGCGACGATAAGCCGGAACCTGTTGACGTGGGGGAAGCTGAAGACCTCGGAATGCAAATGGGATATCCAAAGAAGTTTGAGGACTGATTTGCCGTTGCAATTCATCAAGTTGGCATTGTGCCTGAGCGATCATCTCCTCGGTAGGAAGAGTCCGAGAAGGATATGGGCCAGCTTGAGCAAGAGATGATGAATTTAGACCAGGATAATGTTGATGGGCCGGATAAGGGGATCCGACCTGAGAAGAAGGAAAGCCCGCTCCGAGAATTGAGGAATACATGGGCCTGGAAGAATTACGAAGGTGGGAATGAGAATTGATTGGTCCAACAGCAGCACGGGCGGGACAAGAAGGCCCGTTAGAAGAATAGGGTCCAATGGAGGAATAAGGTGATGGGCCCGCATGGGAAGAGGAATCCACGCGGGGATAAGAAGATGAGGAGGAAGAAGGGTAATATACAGGAGAAAAATGATGCTCCATGAGTGCAAATGGAGACTTTATACAGGAAAATCAGGGAAATCCAATGAGGGAAGTAAGGGCTCAAAGGAGGGGGGCTGACTCAATAATGCAAAGAAAAAGAAAAAGAAACCTAGGACAATGAGACTAGACAAATGGACACACAGAATGGACTACCCTAAGTGGGCCTAACAACAAAACCTATATGGATGATGGGGGATGCGACACAAAATAACACAAGTGGGCATGGACAAGCCCACACAACACAAAGAATATGAAGGTTTTCACCCAAGTCAAACAAGTTAATATGATGGGAAGTATTTTATTGTCAAAGTTTTGGGTGGACCCTTTAATGATTTGAATTGAGATTAATTCTCTCAAGATAGGTGTCCTATAGAGAATAAGGTCTAAACTTTGGTTTGACTAAGGTTAATTCCTTCACAACGTATGCAAATGCAAGCCTGAGGGGTGGAAAGATACAACCGGCCCGACGTCCGTGTGGGAATCCACGGCTCGCGGGGACTTACGGAGGTCCCGGATAAGATCACCTAGTCGAGCCCAAGGAATATGGGAGCGAGAGGATCACTTACCGAAGGGGAATGCAACTACAATATGCCAATATGCATGATCCTATGTGCACCGGGGTGCATGCAATTTCTAACCTAAGTCTAACAAATCAAGACAATCATGAAATCATGCTAACATTACAAAAATGTATGAAAAATGTAAAACAATATGAATAACAATGATGCAAGACCTAAAATAGGGACAACTAGGCACTAAAAGATAAGAAAAATCATCAAAGGAAAATGTACCCTTGTGTTTGCCCAAAATATGCCTAAGACTAGATGCACAAAATGCAAAAATAGAGGCAACTTTTAAATATGCAAATGATGTCTAAATGATGCAAACTCTATATGTATGGAAAGACAATACAAAGGATAGCACAATGCAATAAAAATCAGCTCAATCCAACATCGGGAGACAAAGTTATGCCCGAATGAACAAGGCCCCTGTGAATCTATCCCAAATCTGCCTAAGACTAGATGCACAAAATGCAAAAATAGAGGCAACTTTTAAATATGCAATTGATGTTTAAATGATGTAAATGACCTATGGATGGAAAGAAAATACAAAGGACAACACAATGCAACAAGAATCAGCTCAATCCGACATCGGGAGACAAAGTTATGCTCAAATGAGTAAGGCCCCTGTGAATAGAAATCATGCCAGGCCAGAATAGTTAAAAGGTCCCTGGATGACCGTTTATACCCTTTGAGCGGTCTAATGGATGACCGCCCAACAGATGGACGGTCCAGGGAGGACCGTTTATAACCCCAGAGGGTTTAGGCGGTCCTGGAGAGGCCGTTTAACGCGTTAGGCAGCCCTACGATAGACCGTACAACCCTGATAGACCCGAAAATGGACAGAATGATAGAGAAACGTGGAGAAGACTATCCAAACATGCATGAACTCCCACCCAACATGCAAGAGACTAAAAAAATAACGTGATGGGCACTAGGTGTCCCACCGTGATCGCCAAAAAATTATAGGATGTAAATGTAATCTACCCCGCCCCGAGCTAAACAATATAACCATGCATATAGGCGTGAAAGTGCATGAAATGGAAAGGGGTGACAATGAATAGAGAACTAACCGTGATCGCCACCAAGGACTTACAGCACCAAAATGATGAAGAAAGGATGAAGATGGCGCCGTGTACCTTGGAAAATATGGAGGAAGACGCGGCCTAACGGGAAGCCGCTACGACGTGTGATCGCGCTTGAAATGGGATGCGGGGAGCCGATGTGGGTGCACCTCCTCACTTCCTAGCCGGCTAGAAAGCAAGGGCCTCACGTTCTATCAATAGTCTCCTGCAAAATAAAGCCACAAACATAAGAGAAAACCCATTAGAAACATGTGTAGCATGTGTCCCAAAATGATGAAGTAGCATGAAAGAAAGGGGGAGAACGCACCGGGGGAGGGTTTTTAACCCCTATGAGTGGGTGCAAAAATAAGGTGGGAATGTTGTGCATGCATAGGATTTGAAATCATAGAATTTGATGGAGATAATATAGAGAAAACCGTTGTGCAAAATGGAAAAAAATGCATGAACGTGCCGAAACAGTGCAAAAAAAAAATTAAGTGTAAAACTGTGATGATTTATGAAAAGTAGAGGGAGAGAACTAAGCCTAGGTATGAAGAAAGAGAGCCCGGAGAGATGAAAAATGAAGAAGATACTCCCCTCTTCAAGATGAGACCAATGGAGGATGAAGAGGATGCCGGATGACTCCGCCCCGAGCCGACGAAGTGTGCCCCGTCGCACAGGTTCAAGAACTCGTGATGATTTGCAAAAAGTATGGGCGAAGTTAGGAGGGTAAACGAAGATGAAATCCAGCAAATAAGGTATCAAAATGAAGCCTATACTTCCCTCAATAGCCTGGGGTCGGAGGTTTGAGATGACGATTTGGCATGGCTTCGCCCCAAGTCCAAGAAGAGCCCCCCCGTCGCGCAGGCGAACTGGGCAGGTTTATATAGAAAAAGGGTGAAAACCTTAACTTTCTGCTGCGATTTCAGAGGATACAGTCCACCAAATCTCGAGATCTATGGATCAATCTCGAGATAATAGATAGGATAAGAGTTAGGAACAAACGGGACTCTTTTTGGTGGAAGGGTCTGGAAGATAGAGTCCATGGAAGGTGGCCCCGGAGCCTAATCTACAGGGTTTTTGTTGCACGAAAAGTAGAAAAATCTGATATTACGGCCAAGATTCCAAGAGATATAGTCAATTAAAAATCATGCTCCATATACCAAATTCAAGATAATACAAAGGGGAAGACACAGCAATAAACGGGGCTCAATTTGGTGGAGTATTCTAGCAGATAGAGCCCTAACAAGGAGGCCTCGTTGCACAGGTTTCGGCCTTAGAATCCGGCGGCAAAGAAGATAGAGTTCAAGACTTCTTGGACTCTCTGGTGTTGGACGGTCGCACGATAGACCGTTCATTGAGTTGGACGGTCTAGGGGTAGACCGCCCATACCTGGGGGTGACCGGGGGACTTTTCGCACAAAAAAGAGATAAACGGTCATCCACGGACCGTTTTTTGACGTAAACGGTCTCAAGAAGACCGTTCTTTGACATTTCAAAAATAATAAAAATAAAAGAAAAAATAAAAAAAATAAAAAAGTTACTGTTTATGGACGATCAACTGTTGACCGTTTTACTTTTGGACGGTCAACTTGTGACTGTTCAACTCAAGGAACGATCAACTGTTGACCGTTTAACTGCCAGGCTCGCGCGACTTTAGAAATTGAAGCGTATCTTGAAAACGGTGTAGAATTAGAAAAAGTTGTAAACATATAAATTGTAGATAACTTAAAAATGAACAACTTTCATGAAGAAAGTAAGATGAGAAAATGATTAGAAGAGAGAGAAAATGGGGCTAGAACAGAGAGAGAAAATACTGGGACATAGGTGAACAGTGCAGTCTGCCGGAAAAACGAAAATAACTTGAAATCGGTGCAGAACTGGCCAACGACGTAGAAGAAGGAATTGTAGGGATTTGAAAGATGAACAACTTTTGTGAAGGACACATTTTGAAAAGAGGAAAGGAAGGGGGTGAAAAAGGAAAGTTTTCAAAACTGCGCAGCGAAAGGGGGCTGAATGCTTGAGGGAAGCCGGCCTAAATGGGCCGTAAGTTGACTTTGAAGGCCGGAAGGTGACAAGATAGGCTCCAGGGCTCCATGAAATAATGATCTCCAAGGCTCAAATAGAATGGAATAATGAAATGGACTCGAAATCCATCCAAGGAAGGGTCCAAAACAATGGGTAATTCGGGGCATCAAAATGATGAATAAGAGAAATGACTCAACTTGCAAGCTAAAAATGGGTGTCAACAATAACCTCGTGTTGTTTCATAATCCATGCAATAGATCCATGCGTAGTTTCAAGATTTTCATACTTTGATGGGTTTCTATTTCACGATGAATTCACGACCAGAGTAGTGGACGCTGTAGATAGATAATCCCGCCCCCGAATAAAGAACAATGTGCATAAGCATGCAATGTAAGAAAGGAAGATGGGCGATAAAGAAGAGAGCAAGGACTGTGATCGCCACCAAAGGCTAACAACAGGAAACACTATAGGAAATGAAAGGGGGTCCTACTGCGTACCTTGGAAAAGAAAGAGAACACGGCCGAGGAAGACCGCTACAACGTGATCGTGCGTGATATAGGGTGCGGGAACTTCGTGGATTACACGTGCTTGCCTTCCAGTCGGCTAGAGAGCGAAGGCCACACGTTCTCTTGCCTTTCCTACGAATCAAAGCAACACACGGAGAAGAAAATCCATTAGAAACATGCATATGTAGCATCCATCCTGAATGCACAAATATACTTGAAAACTGAGGGAAGAACACACCGGGGAAGGTTTTTAACCCATGTAGAAGTGGCAAAATAGTAGGTGTGTGTGTTGTGTAATGATCATGAGTGAAAAGGAGATTTAAAATGTAGAAGAATAGCAGTGAAAAGAAGATGCAAAACATCATGCATGCTACAGCGTGCAGAAAACTGTGTAGAACAGTATGCAGAAAACTACGTAAAAATATAGAAAGATGGTGAAGAAAAGGAAGACTAGAGGAGAGAGGATGAAGATAGGAGACTTCTTTGATGATTAGGGGTCGAAGGAGATGAGTCGGCGGTGCGGCATGGCTTCGCCCCAAGTAGAAATTGCCCTATCGCTAGCCCAAAACCCTATGAGGCTATTTTTAGAGCCCTCAAAACCCTAGCTCGGATTAGAGGATAATTACCCAAAAGAATGTATTTTGATCAATAAATACATGGAATAATAGTGGATAATATCCCATGAAGAGATAATAATCAATTTGGCTCGATATCCTTGGAGGAATCGGCGCAAAATAGGATTCCAAGGAGTCCTCGATCGGAGAAAATGGAGTCCAGGATCGTTAGGATTCTGCAATCAGAACGCGGTCAGTCGTGCGACTGTGACCTGGAAAACGCGGTCAAGGCACAACCGCGACCTGGCAAGGGCAAGAAAGGCTCAAAAGATCAAGTCGACGCACTCAGGAACATGGGTCGACGCACCCATAAAGAAGAGGAGAACGTGGTTTGGTAGGAGACCGTGATCTCATGATCGCAGTCTGCTACCAGACCGCGACCTGGCAGGGAGGGAAACACTCATAGGGGGGTCGATGAAGGAGCAGCCATGGGGTCGACGCACCCTGTCAACCACCAAGGGAGAATGCGGTCTTCTGGTCGACCGCGATCTCCTGATCGCGATCGACAAATAGACCACGACAAGGGGTCTACAGATGTAGGCTGAACTTCTGAAATCGGTCGACCAATTTTAAGAATCGGTCGACCGAACCGAGCATTAGAAAAAGAAATAAGGCGACCGAGCCAGGGAAATAGCCCAAAAGTGTGCAAATAGCCTCCAGGGCTTAATGGGCAGAGAAATGACCAAGAATGGGTTCGAAATATGCTCAAGGAAGTCTCCGAAATAATTGGTAATTCGAGACATCATGAAAGATGGATAAGAGAAAAGACTCAACTTGCAGGCAGAAAACGGGTGTCAACAGACACATCTTAAGTGGCGTCTCTTTACGTAGGCGCTAATTCTTGAATTAGCGTCAGGCGTACATATGCCTCTTAATGCATGTCAACCACTCTGACGTGAATTCCCTAGTAATTAAGATAAATCACCCATGTTCAAAATTTAATAAATATTAAACCATGTTCACTAAAATCAAGATGTGCATGTTTTTAGGATCCTTAGAATTTTCTCCTATTTATCATGTCCTTTTTGGTAGAATCCTACTAGTTTTAAAGTGACATTGTTCATCCTAATAGAAAGAATTGAACAGTACCTCGTATCTGGGATTGTATGTACCGGATGCGTGGCACTGGGTAACTAAAAGTAATTGGCGTCTTGACCCCTAACGCATATCACTAGAATCTGCGCCTCTCCAGATAGACGCAGGTTAGTACATGTCAGTCATGTAGACGTGTTTAAATTTATTAATATTAATTAATTTGGAAAAAATCATGAAATTAACGTCCACTATCAGAACGCATATCAAAGAACTAGCACCTCTTCACAAAGACGCCAATTTTATGCACTGTATTTAACTCTGGTAAATTCTGAAATTGGCGCCTCTTTGCAAAGACACGAATTTTTGAATTGACGCCCTTCTAGCTGATGTGAATTCCTATCTCTTTGGTTTTCTCGTTGCTCCGATCCATACCGTGGATCATTTGGTACTATTGTCTCAGGGCCGAGGCTTAGTCCCTATTTTTAGAGTTTACATGATACACCCTATCTCTTGGGGAAGGAAGGACCCTCCATTGGGAAACCCTCTCGTCGGACATGAAATTCTTTCTCTAAGACCCCCGTAAGTCCTCGACATCGAAGGATTCTCTCTTCGATCACTGGGCTGGTTGTACCCTAAAAACCCTTAACCTTGATTTGGTCATGTCCCTCTGAAGAAACATGACATCCAGCCATCATAGAGCACCAAGACTAGGTGTTCTATGAGTGTCCAGACTCTGTCCAGAATTGACATCTGGTACAATAGTCGTTACTTTCTGAATTGGCGTCAGTGTGATTGACGTAAATTCATGAAATAGCATCCAGACAGGTGACGCAAATTTCATTGTGCCTACTGTTCCCAAGAATTAGTGACCTAGTCAGAGGACGCGAATTCTTGAATTCACGGCATCATGAGTGGACGCCAATTTACCCAGGTTTCACGCATGTCACGGTTTCAAGAGTTACTTTCTAAGTGTATCACTTCTACCTTGAAGTCCAAGTATTTCTTGAATTCTTCCTGAATTAATCCTACAATGTTCATTCTTGGAATTCTATTGGCTATTATACATAAAGTGGATGTCTAGATATAAATGGGATCTTTGATCCAATGACTCAATGCCTGGCGTTAATGGGGCACGGTCTAGTCTTGGGAGGAGCACCCGAATGTACTTGTGACCATGAGAGCTATTATTGACAAGGTGTGACATTGCACCGAAGTGCTTGACTGGCTAGATTGGTTTATGGCATTCCACTCTCTTGATTTGATATTGATTAATGACTTGACCCAAGAGGGTAATTACTTGCACATGAATAGCCAATTCCCTACTGTTAATTGAGAACTCGATAGATACTCTCTATGCACTTCATTTTATCATGTTCCTTGTTCATAATATTTATCTCGAATACTGTTCATGCATAGACCTAATTGCATTCTCATGTAACATGTTAATTACATTAAGCAAGCCTGATTATAGAGATGTAATTCCTACTGGCCTTTTTTTTCATCCAGTGTTTTATCCTATTTTTCAAAAAATTCTTACGAGGATACCCAATCCGATGGGGAGGGCCAGGAGTGAAGAGTGTAAAGCCATACCCGGATATTTCAAGAGGCTTATGGCTAGTGTCTTTGTCATCCATTGTAATTTTCTTTTTTTTGAGTCTAGTAAAGTGAAGTTGTTGGAATTGAAGGTTGTGATGTAAAGACTTGGATTATTATTATTATTATTGAAATAAAAGAAATTGTGGTTATGTTTATTTAGCGTACTCTATCTTATGTGTTGAATGCCTTGAGCTCTGATTGACATGAATGATATAAACCGTCGCGTTCCGGGTTCCTTCCGTGCTTAGGGTGTGATAGAATTACAGGTTTCTCTCTAGAGCTTTAAGTATTCTAAATGACAGTGTGTTTGAATTTTCTTATGAGTTTGATGAGCATGAGGCTTACTCCATTTTGACAGAGAAGCCTAGGAATAGATAGAATTTGAAGGAAACTTATGTGACCTGCTTAAATGCAAATCAGTTTTCACCTCTGAACAGGCTTGTACACCACATTCTCATAACTATTTTCACTCCTCAAAGTGGTGGAAGGAACAGGGTAACTGAGACCTAGAGGTTCCTACTATACAGCATGTTCAAAGAAATTCAAGTTAGCATACTTGATGTCATGTTGCAGGCCATTGTTGGATGTATTGAGGCAAACAGAAATCTGCCTTATGCTGCTCATCTGATAGCTATATTTGAAATGGTAAAAGTACCATTGGAAAATGAGAAGAAAAATAACATTGCCCCTTACAACATATATTGTCTGAAGAACATTTGAAAATTCATGAAGTACAAAGTAGAGGGTGGCAGATTTTTAAGAGTTTTACCTGGAGAACAGGCTGAGCCTCCTCAGGAGGAACCTCCACATGTAGAAGTATAATAGTCATAAGAAGTACAACATGAGGAACAACTAGAAATTCAATTTCAAGTAATTGTTCCTGCTTCTCAAATTTAGGAGCACCTCCTCAGCCAGTTATCTTCATAGAAGCTGAGGTCCCTCCAGCCTTTCCTTCTAAGCCAGCCAGTTCATCACAACCCTCTTCTTCCACTCAGCCTCCTGCTTCATCTTTTCAAGTACCTCCACAACTTTACAACTTTCTCCCCATACAATTTCAGAATATCCAGTCCTCTATTCATGAAATGTCTACCAATTTTTATATGAGACTGACAAGACTGGAACTTAAGATAGAGAGTAGATTTGTCGAACAGCAACAGTAGTTTGAGCATGCAGTGAGAAGGTTCAACAGTCTAGTGGGTACACTTGGAGATGTATCCACTCAGGCCTCAATTATTCAAACCAGACAACACACTCAACTTCAACACATTGAATGGCAATTTTAGCTGGGTAATGCACACCACAGGGAAACTATCTCACAAATAACCCAGATGAGGCTGATATACACTAATTTGATCGACAAGATGGAGTACATGGATAGAGCCATTGGCTATCTAGTACAAGAGGCAAGAAGCTTAAGAGATCAGCTACAACAATCTGTAGGAGGAAGCGTAGTAGAAAGCACCTATCATCCAACTTCTTCTACTGCAGCACCACCGATGCTTCATGGCATAGATCAGTTTGTGGTTCATATGTCTGATATTCTACATGACATATCTGATTCATTGGAGAGTAAAATTACATCACTTCAAAGGGTGATTCAAGAGAAGATGCAGGACCTACATGACAGGCTTCGACGTCTTGAGCAAAGACTCTATGCAGGAGCAGGACCTTCACAGCAACCAGACCCTCTAGCATAATGTTTAGCTTGAGTTTGCTCTCCCCATTTTTTTTTGATGATGTCAAAGCGGGAGAGTTAGTGAGTGTGAGTGTGAGTGTCAGTATGTGAGTGTCATTAGTGTGAGTGTTAGTGTGCCAGTGTCATTGCATGCATTCATAGTCATATGCATTATATTGGTCTGTCTTAGTCTGTAATCATGCATTGCATTGAGAGTGTCATGGTCTTCATAATTTATGTACAGACGCATTCTGAGTTGAATGAAAGTTGCTTTGTGAATGTGTACTATTCAATGAATGAAATGAATGATGAAAATGAAATGAATGTTTGGATGCGTGCTATTCAATGAAATGAATGCTCCCAAATGGCAATGACTCATAGTTGCCATCATCAAAAAGGGGGAGAATGTTGTGTCCCTGGTTTTGATGATGCCTAACTATGAATCATTGGAATATGGTCTTCAAATTTTGTTGAAAATGAGTACTTGATAAAGTTAATTTTAAAGACCAGAATGATGTTCCCAAATATCTAACTTTCTATCTTCTTATGGGATCAACAGATAAAATCAGTCGACCAGAGTATACGTCAGTAAATTGATGTGCTTGTGAATGAAATGAAGAAGAAGACTTCAGTGTTCAAGGATGAGTCGATGTAGAGTTTTATTGCGTCGATGCAGTAGAAGAAAAATAAGTGCAAAACATGAAGCATTGAGTTGATGCAAAGTCTCAATGCTTCGACGCAGTAGAAGAAAAGAAGTGCAAATCATGAAGGATTGAGTCGATGCAAAGTCTCAGTGCGTCAACGCAGTAGAAGAAGTAAACCCAAATCCAGAGAGCTACTCTCCAAGCGTTGAAAACGGTGAGTCGACGTAACAACCTGTGGCATCAACACAACTAGAGTATTCAACCACCAGCAGCTAAGCTATACAAGGATTTGGTCGACGCAATAAATGGACTCGACACAACAGTGCATTTCAGCAACATCTCGTCCAGATGCATGAACAATGAGTCGACGCAGTGAAGGGCAATGTGCCGACACACCCTATGCGATGAATCTCTGATTAAGCAGCGGGACCCACTTCTGACTCATGATCCGAGGACCAATCATTTGGAGCCTGGTGTACGAGGAATCTACCTTCTAGAAGGCACCTTTTAGCGGGAAAATGATTCCCCACTCCAACAACCTGATCGTGTGGGCTTTCAAGGAAATCCTCTCCAGCCTCGAGAGACGCACAATAGAAAAAGGATCGAAGAAATACATATTCAAGAAGACAGAGAGAGAACGAGTGGCTACGGGGGCTGAGAAATCAAAGAGAGTGAGATCTGAGCAGAAGTCCCTTGTTCAAAGAGATCAGAGAGAGTCTGAGAGGAGAAAGAGAAAAGAGAGAGAGAAGCATAAAGAGCCCTTTATAGAAAATAGAGTGTTGCAGATCTGAGATCGAGTGAAGAAAGAGATTGAGAGCAGCCAAGGGAAATTGTTCTGATCTGATCAGAAAAGGATTGCGGATCAAATCCAAATCCTTAGTGCTCAACTGAGCTACATTTTCGTTGTTTTTCTTTTTGTTTTCTTCATTTCTCTTCAGTTCTGGTGTTTTATTTCTGATACCCTATTTTGGATTCGGAGTAAGCTGTGTATCAGCGGTCTGTAGGGTGTCATTCCCGTCAAGCTGTTAGTCAGCGGTGTTGAAGTTGTGAATCAACGGTGTTCAAGCTATTAGTCAGCGGGAATTCTCACTCGGGTGAGTGAGGGGTGGACGTAGGTCTGCGGGTTTGTAGACTGAACCACCTTAATTCTATGTGTAGTGGTTTGGATTTGTGTGATTGCTTCCTTCTCCTCTATCCCATTCACAGAATCAAGCTATCTCCTACTACTAATCAATCTTTACTCATTCAATTCAATCTGACTACACACACACCTACTAGGTCACTACAGGAAAATTGGCACTTACCTACATTTTTAAAACATAGGTATTGGTCCAAAAAACGTAGGTAAATCCTTTACGTACATTTGCTTGCCATGCTTTTAAAGCATGGCACTTGCTCACATGACTATAAGTTATACCTACGTTTCTATGAAACATAGGTATATGTCAACCTATACCTACGCTTTCAAAGTGTAGGAATAGTCCAGCAAAAGCGTAGGTTAAAAATATGTATACACACGCATATAGGAGGTTATACCTACGTTTATAAAAACGTAGGGTTTATTTTTGGCCATGTAGTGAAAGAAACGTATGAAAAAGTATTAGCGTCATTTTCTTAAAAATGTAGGAAAAGGAACTAGTCTCAATTTAAAAAAAACGTAGGTATATTGTTCTTTTTTTTCTTACATACTCATTATGCAATCATATTACACCTGTATACATTCATGTAATGTTTCCTGTATTAATCTTACATTAAACACATCAATATTAAGCAAAATGTTAAAAAAATGCAAAGCTCAATACTAATTCCAAGGACATTAACAGGAATGCCCTATTGGGAGATCATGGAGCTCAAGTGCTCTGCACAAAAAGAAGGCCTAATGGTCAAACACTGGATCTGAATTGATGATGCAGGTCTCACATCACTACACCAAGATGATAGTTGATTATCTCACCGTCTTCCCCCTAAATGAGGCCTAATGTTAAACTAATATTCTTGAATACATTGGATAGATCAGTTTTGCGCCCTGTCCATTGCTGCTGTAGGTCTGCAGCATGGTGGAACCGTGAAACAGCTATGGCTGAGAGTGAAGTGTGTTCTTAGCATGAGGAAATAGATGAGAAGGAAAGCCACATGTTTAGACTTGATATGATGGTAAGAAATGAGTAAATAGTGAATGTGTTGTACTTTCTATTAGAGATGATTTAGGAGGCTAGCATTGAAAAGTGACAGCCATAATCCTTCAAGTTTGCTGGAGTTTGATTGAACGTAATTCATAGACAACTAAAACACTTGTATTACAGGAAGGTTGTTTGCTGCGGGAACAATAACATGAAGACATGAATAGAAGAATAAGTGTTAGGAATCTCGTCAATAGAAAATTGATATGAGATATGTTACCTTGAGATCATCAATCAGTGCACAATCTGGGAAAAAAAGCAAAAACATCCTCAATCTTTAGAACCCCATTAGTTTCCTTGAGAAATGCTTTTGCCTTATATTTTTCCTTTTGACACCTTTTTCTTGCTCAATGACAAGCCTTGCATCAATAAGCCACAGATTCTTCCTTAGGTCTTCACCATCCTAAAAATGGTTGCCATACAGAGTCAATGTATCATCACCTAATCAGTTTGCAAGGTGGAGGCTTTAATTCCTAGAAATATTATTGTCAATCAAATTCCAAGAAAAATATCATTACTAAGTGGAAGCCTTACATCCTAATCCTTCCAATATGCAAGTCAACAACCATATAGCTCACAAAATATTTCACGGTTAGTTATTCCACGGTTCACCATTTATAGAACCGTTTATGGAACATCTGCAAGTCCTTTCAGTCATATAGCTCACAAAATATGCCTTACAATGCCAACCAAATAGTCTACTTATAGAATACATAGGTGAAGGAAGCATGGGAACACAAAATGTACCTTGGCCCTCTTTGATTGAAGAATAAGGTGGGGTACCCCACCGTATTCTCTCCTATTCAATTTGGTAGAGCATTTTAGCTATTCTCCTGTATTCTCCCTAACCTTCTCGGTCTCCGCGTTACGCTGGTTAACCTATTCTGCCGAGCCGGTGGAATACGCTTTAACCCGTGTGCAGCAAAAGGTAATTGCTTCGTCCTCCTCCACCTCCGAACCCTACCTCCGCGTCTCCCATGTCGCCCTCCTCCGCGTGCGACACAGACGACCATCATCCAGCCTGCAACGCCTGCTCCGCCGTCGGCTGCCTCTTCCCTCCTCGACGCCTTTGGCTTCGCTGCCCCGATCTGGCCGTGTTGCCCTCCCCGCCATGCTACTCGTCTGTTGCAGGCTCCGCCCCAATGCTCTGCTGCTTCCACGATTGAGGCGGTCAACAACCGCCATTACTACTCGGGCACTGCCTCGGTTCTAAAACCCTCTGCAATCTTGCGTCCAATCACCTCTGCAATCTTCTGAAATCGCCCGGATCGTGTGGCTGGGGTAGGGGTCCTTCCACTTTTTCTGCTCCCCGTACCCACCTTTTACGGAGAGGGTTTGAATCGACCCATGTATGACCGACTCTTGTGAGCCTACAGTGTTCTTCGGTGCTGCCCTATTTTAACTCCTCGGCTTCTTCGCAATGCCATCCCCATCATCCTTGGCAGACGCGGTGGCTTCTCCGGTGTCAAAGGACTGTGTCTCTTCTGCCTCTTCCTCGGCCCCTTGCCGCCACTGGTTCCTTCTTCTGCGAATCTTTTTTACTCATTCTGCACTGCTTTGTCTCTTCTTGTTGTTGTGCTTTTTACAACCCGTTCACTATTTCTGGAGGGCATGGGCTGTAGTTTCATATTCCATTCTTCTTGTTGTGATTCTTCTCTGCATATGATGTTCCATTGTACCATGCTCTGGTATGCATACTCCCCTGCGCTGATTCACATGTGCATCTGATTTTGAAAAGCTACAAGTAAGACCTCGGTATGATCTCCGGTAATCGTAATATGCCATGTAATATCATATGCCTTTCTTCTTGCTGTGCTTTCCCCTTCCTAATTGAAGATGGTTCCATTTTACCATGATCTGGGTCGGATACTACCTTGCGCAGGTTCACCTATGCAACAGATTTTCAATAACCCCCAACTAGAACCTCAGTATGATCCCTCAAATCATTGTGGATAATGGCATTCAACTCCTGGTTAGTCCTTTTTTGAATGATTTACTCAACTTGGTTGTGGAACTACCAAGTGGTTTTTTGTGTCATCAGATTCCGCTCCTACCACCTTCTCTTCCTTTATATGAATTTATGCCTCTTTTCCTAGAGGTCAACTCCAGCATGGCTTATCCATGCATTGATAATAGTGCTTTATGGTTTTGGGTGAGGAGTACCAGTTGAACTTTCCATGGAACGGCATTAGGCAAACATCAATTTAGCTTGAATAGGGCATTTGTGTTGAAGGCTATACACTCTGACTTGTAATACATTCACTGCTTTATACTTGGAACTCCCAGATCCATGGCCATTCTTGTTTATTCTTTATACAACATTCTATTCGAACAGCTTTACCAATCTAGGACCTTAAAAATATCAGCGTGCTTCTTAAGTGCAGCTTTAGATTACCTTATTCATGCCAATTTCATACGTTTGCCCCTGTGCTAGGAAAAGCCTTACTTCACAGATGTTTGATATCTTATAATGTCTATGATACAGTACATTCTGGTAACACAATGACAAGATTAGAGAGTGTAGATATAAGGTTGTTTGGATATGCCCAACATGGTTCAAATCATGCTCCATTGAGAAGGTTAACTCCCAGTTAAGTGTATTGTGGAAGATTAAACTCATGAAAGTAGATCCATATTTTTCAGAGATAATGTCTTCACTGATGTATCATGTATTGTACTTTGTTTTGACATCTTAATTTTTTTTACTTATGTTCCTTCATTGTTTCTTAGTTTTGTGCTTATCATTAGTTTGCATTAGTTCATGTGATACCCTTGGATATTGGCATGTGCATTTGTTTTTAAACCTATTGAGCCTTTGTATCTATCGGCCAATCGACTGTTGTTGACGATTAGGGTTTTTCATACTAAGTTAGGTCAGCCCTGTACTTGTTTACTGCTTACAGTTAATGTTGTAGTTTGTAGTTTGTTGCTTACTTGGGTTGTAGTTTGCTTACAAAAATTTTGAGGGTCACATTAGGTTGGTGATTGTAGCTGTTGTTGCCAAATCTCTCTGATATTTCATCCGAGTAGACACAGGTTAACAGAATACATTTTCTAATGTGCTTGATTGGTGTCTTGCATTTCTTTTGTATTTTAGTGGTAATGATTTTTTCCTTTTTGTTTATGTACAGCTACTTTTTTTCTTATCTTGACTGCGCTGGGTGTCAGATTCTACATTGTTTACTCTCTGCAATCATATTTACCCTCCTGAATCACAATCTGAAATTCCTTGTGTGCTAGTCATTGAAATTATATTTTTCTAGATGACAATTCAGCAATACTTAAGTACTGCAAAGTCCTTTATTTATTGGTTACCAAAGTGAATATTTTGCAGATTCTTTAATGCTTAAAATATATAGGTTATATGAGTATAAGGTAAAATTAGATAAAAAGCCTCTCTGCATACCAAAACCTTATATCACAAGCCCTTGCAATACCCCTATGACTCGATCTGATAGCCTCCAAGTTGTGTTGAAGGTCTTCATGTATCTTTCTCCTTGCAAGCTGTGTGATCCACCATACCTGTATCTTTAACGTTGTCGGGAAGTAGGATTGCCGCATAGGGTTTATACCATTAAACTCATATAGGCAGACAGTTTATAGCTATTTTCTGATTTTATAAGATATGTGCCTATTTATTTGAGGGTCAGATAAGTACGTCTGTTGCTTACAATATATAAATTAAAACTCATTACTGTGTTCACATTCTCATATCTAATTTTTTCATGTTTTTTTTGGCTCGATGGGTACTTAACCAGCTTAAAGAGGAAGAGGACATCTCGAATGGCTACCTCTGGTAAGTTCCGTCGCCAACCCATTACACAAATGCTATTTCATACTTCTTGTTCTTCTAATTCATGTAAATTGTCCACCCTGGTGTGTAACTAAAGTACTTTTTATGATTTGGCTACTAATATTAGGGTCAATTCCAAATGAATCTGCTTCCACTAGAGTTAAGGCCCGTGTGCAGAATTGGACTACGGCTCAGGATAGGGTTCTCCTTCAATTATTGATCGAGCAATATGATAAGAATAATTACAATTCTGGTATGTTCAAGCCTCATTGTTGGGCTGAGATAGTCCCGATGTTTAATCGATCGTGTAACCTGAACTACGACCGTCACCAATTAAATAATCGTTGGAAGACAATTAGAAAGATTTATGGTATTGTTGATGAGTTGCGGAATAAATCTGGATGGGGGTGGGACAGTGTGAACAATGTGCATGTTCCCGGATATGAAGGGGCATGGGATGAATTAATTCAGGTACTTTATGACTTATGCGAATAATTATCCAGTTTACATTCCTCGCCTATTTATTTTCACTGAGTGACATCTCCAAATCCTACTTTATTTCAGAGTCGACCGGAGTTCAGGTTAATTAGAGGTAAACCATTTATCTTCCTATGTGAGATGGACTATCTTTGTGGAAAAAGTTGTGCAAGGGGGTGGGACGCTGACTCCTCACGGCCCCGACAAGTCACGCAACCTACGGAAGTGCATGCAAATGATTTCTTGACCCCTTTAGGTGGTGCATTTGATGTTGGTGGGCTTGATAATATTACTGACACTTTGAATGTGTCTCAATACGCACAACCTTCAAGACCTACATTTAACACACCTCCTTTGAGTAGGGGAGTGGAGGGTGAAGGAACTTCTACACCGGCCAATAACACAGTTAGCTCTGGTAAGAAGAGTCGTCAAAAGAAGCTTGGAGATGAGGCATTAACCAAGTTTGCTGGGGCTATGCAGGATAGGAGTGACTTGGTCAGGCTCTTACGAGGGGAGCGTACATCTTCCCTCCACATGGCCGATGACACCCCTACCATGCGAGCATGCTTCGACATACTGAAGGCAGATCCAAACCTTGATCGGAACATCTACCTCAAAGCAGTGGATTTATTCAAAGATCCAATAAATAGAAAATTATTTATGGAGCTACACGAAGAAGACAGGATTGATTGGGTGCTAGTTCACATGGTGTAAATGTTATTCATGCACTTGGACTATTTGCTGTTATTCCCCAGCCCCACTTTATCATACGTTGTAATTTTAAACTTACTTGCTGTCCCTTCTACTTGCTTATCCCATGGAGTGGACCTTATCATGTGTTGTACTTTTTTAAACTTCATTCCTACCCCTTGTACTTGCTTATCCTATGGAGTGGACCTTATCATGTGTTGTACTTTTAAACTTACTTGATGCCCCTTCTACTTGCTTACCCTATGGAGTGGACTTTATCATGCAAATTTCACATATGATATCATAGTCGCATCTATTGTGTTTCATAAACTCTTACTTGCAGGCAATTGAAGGTCGAAAAATGGGAAGATACCAATGCTATGTAGTGTGGGTTGGACGAGAACCCAGTATTTATTGCAGCTGGCCTGAATGTTTTATCCAGGTCAATGGATATCCTGGGGCTCGTTACAAGGGTTTTCACTCGGTAGAGGATGCACACAAGGCTATAAATGGGTGTGACAACAGCGGACATACACATATTCATGATCGGTCCCAAGTAATTACAAGGCATATGCCTACGTCTCCTGCAAATCCTATGTCACCCTATCATACAATGAACCAATCACTGCTACAGCAGAGGACACAAATGTCAAACTTGTCTTGTATTGTTGTTGTCCTGTTGATAATTCTAGTAGTGTTGCTGTTGTTTATATTACTTACTCTCGTAGTTGTGTTCTTTAAGGTGGGGACTTCATAGACTATGCTTGTTCACAAGTACTTTTTCTCTGTTATGTACTAGGGTTATATGTATCTACTGTTATTAAACCATGTACCAGTCAATTTATTAATGGATAATGACTTCATCAACAAATCATGTTGCAATGGTGATGGAAATGTTTGGTGTGATGTGTAGATCTTGATCCCATTCTATTGGACTTTCTCTTGGAGGATGATGACATGATCAACAGTGTTGAGGAGGCCATTCTTGAAAGAGTGGAAGCTAAGGAAATGTCGCCACCTATTCATCGATGCATGCATTCTTCAGTCCACGCAGGTCAAATGTGGGTGACAAATATTATCAATGGACATGAGCAGAGGTGTTACAAGATGTTCAGGATGCACCCAACTATGTTTACAAGATTGACTGACATCTTGGTAGGCTGTGGTTTGTTAAAGGATTCAAGATATGTATCTGCTGCTGAACAGTTGGCTATGTTCCTATATGCCACCGGTCATGGGGTGTCTAGTGGTGCACTATGTGAGCACTTTCAACATTCTTCTCAAACAATCAGTAAGTATGTAAATGAAGTCATCGTTGCCATCAACCATTTGAAGGAAGAATATATTCAACTACCCACACCTACACAAGCTCACGAGTGTCATCCCTACATTCATGGCAAGGAACGCTTCTACCCGTATTTTAAGGTGAGGTCTTTTTACTTAGTCATTCCTCCACAGCACATTGATACCTTAAACTTACCAACGCAATTTTTTGTCTAGGACGCCATTGGTGCCATAGACGGCACACACATTCCTGCAAATGTACCAATTTCAGAGCATGACCGGTTCCGCAATCGTAAGCAATGCATTACACAAAATGTAATGGTGGTTGTATCATTTGATATGCTTTTCCATTATGTGTGTGTTGGATGGGAAGGATCGGCTGCTGATATGCGGGTGCTAAAGTGGGCTTTATATGAAGGAGGTTTCTCTGTACCGCCAGGGAAGTATTATTTGGTTGATTCTGGTTATGAAAATTCTTCATCTTTCTTGGCACCGTATAGGGGGGTGAAGTATCATCTTGCTCAATTTCGTGGTCGTGTGAATGTGCCTTACGAAAATAAGAAGGAAAAATTCAATCATCGTCATGCCCAAT
Source organism: Amorphophallus konjac (assembly GCA_022559845.1). Taxonomy (NCBI): domain Eukaryota; kingdom Viridiplantae; phylum Streptophyta; class Magnoliopsida; order Alismatales; family Araceae; genus Amorphophallus; species Amorphophallus konjac. The sequence goes on along the minus strand of CM040121.1, from coordinate 315,281,635 downwards.
TGAGAAACGTGGTGGAGCGCACATTTGGGGTCTTGAAGATGTGATTTCATACTTTGCGTGAGGGCAACATGTACCCTTGGCCGACACAACGCAAGATAGTCCTTGCATGTTGTGTGGTGCAGAACTTCATACGTCGTGAACAAGGGTATGATTGGTACTTCAATCGGGTTGGTGACGAAGATGTGCAAGGGGATGATATTGATGATCAGGAAGTTCCCACTGTATCATACATCGGCCAGCAACAAGTTGCTGCAGGAGAGCACCTTAGGAATGACATTGCCAATAGTATTTGGGGGTCGGCATGAGATTTTGAATTCTACTAGGCTATTCCTTCGGTTGCTATTAAATTTGTGTTATGTAGGATGACGTTACTTTCCGCCAACCTGTAGATGTGGAAACATTTATTATAGTTCTTTTATTTCTTGGTTTGTAGTTGGCTAATTATTCCATAAATCGTACTTCGTTAATGTAGTAGGTTTAACATGGTGCATTGTAGTGGAGGATGTTTAATTAGTACATGGGTTTCATTTACCTTTTATAATAGTTTCATATGCGTAACCTTTTTTTGCAGGCCACACCCTCCCAACCCTAGCTTCTCATGCAATTGGATAGTTGGGTGGGAAGAGGTCTTAAAGGGCAATGATGAGCTAAAAATATGATGAAAATGGCATTGTCTACGTGGGTGATTGATTATGTCAGCAACATAGTGAATAACTCAACAAATCATGTGGAGGTTCCTCGGAACATATATGTTGTGATGGGTTTGAACTAGGAGGGCTGACTTGTCAAATAACCCATTGCAATGCCATGACAGTTCATGGTAGCAGGAGCGGTTAGAGGGCTTGAACGGCAATGATGATAATGGCATTGTCTAGTTGGGTGATTGATGATGTCGGCAACACAGTGAATAACTTTACACAGTTGTGGAGGTTCGTCGGAGCACATATGCTGTGATGGGTTTGAATTGTGAGGGCTGACTTGTCTATCAACCCGTTACAATGAAATGACTGTTCATATTAGTCTGAGCCTTCTTAATGTCTCTCAACCCCCTGCAATGCTTTGTCTGTTCATATAAGACTGAGCCTTCTTGTCTCTCAAACCCTTGCAATACATCCTTTACTGAGCCCTCTTCCCCAGTACACTGTGATCGGTTGATAGGCTTATAATGAAGCATTCCTACTTTGTGGCAGAGTAATGTTACTGAAATGCCATGTAAAAATCAACATGTTTTGTGTTCTTGGCATTCCCTCATATCTGCAATGCACACTCCCAGTTATTGTGAGACACTTTACACAACTTGGGTTTTGGGTTAATCTGACTTGGGTTTTTATTCATATTCTCATGTTGCTGGACTTCTTTAGATAGGTTGTGCAGATCTATTTTAATGTTGTTGCTGTCATAATCTTGGATCCTGTGCCTGGTAAGTTTCACAACATTGTTGTTTAAATGTAATATCTCCCCATAGCATGTGAGCAGGTATGTGACATAAGAACACAGCTGAGCCATCTTTGGGCAATGTGAGCAGGTATGTGACATGTTTGTCATACTGTTTTATTATTCTTTGGTCTCACAGCATTTTTGGTGCAATTTTTATCACAGAAGTCAATTACGAGGAAGCGAATTAGTGTTTGACAGACTTATGCATTGTTTTAGTTTGTTATTTATTATATGTGCCTTTCTTTTGGGTCTGAATCTCACTGGCATCCCTTCTTTTTATTATTATGACGTGCAGTACAGCTTTCCATTTTAGGTTAATATGACTTGGCTTTTATGGATCTTCTCATGTTGTTGGAGTTCTGTCTACAAATTGGGCAAATCTAAGTTCTTGTTGTTGTGATAATCATTGATCAAGTGTACCTCATTAGGTCTCACAGGTTTACTTGTTGGAAGTGGATCCATATGATATTTGTGAAGGTTTGTACATCTCTTTTTGTCAGATGTGGATCAATATGATATTGGTGATTTGGTGTGTTTATACCTGGCTGTGGGTTTGACAGATGCAGCACTCCTATTTTCTATACTGACCATCACATTGCAAATTTGTATACTGACCATCACATTGCGAAGGTGGTTGATTGAATGTCATAGCAACACAATGAATATCTATACATAGCTGTGGAGGTTCCTCGGAGCACATACGCTGTGATGGGTTTGAATTGTGACGGCTGACATGCCAGTCAACACCTTGCAAAGCTACGACTGTTTGTATTAGGCTGAGCCCCCTACTTGCCAAAGCAAGTAGATGTCCGAAAATTTGGAACTGTTGATCATGCATGTTTTTCTGGGATGCCTTCACATGGTATGTGACTAGCACTGTGATCCATCTGAAAAATGAGTTTAGGTGACTTAGTTTGGTAGAGCGTCTGTGGGTTTCATTGTCACCATAAAGTGAAGCAGGTTGATTGATTGTCATAGCAGTATCTATGTTATATGTGGTATACCCGACCTTGCTGTTTCACAACTGATGTTCCATCTGATTTAAAAGTGCTTGCCTGAAATGTAAATGTTGTATCCACCTGTTATATAATCCTACACATGTTTTAACTATTTCTTTGCTTCCTCGTGCCATTGACCGACTACTGGGATCCCATCCTCACCATTACAGCAAGCACTTCAAAAGGTCAGTGTTTGCAATATCCTTATATCTTCTTGTTTTTAGATGTAGACTTCAGTTTGTTGATCCAGGTTTCCATATTATGTGTTTATGTTTATATCATGTTCCCGCCCTAATGACTTACTGTTAATTTTATGTACCTTTTAATCATGTATATTATCCATGTTTTTTTCAGTGAAGCATGCGTTGCAGTATGGCTATTGTCAGGTATGCCTTGCGATGATGTTGCAGCTTTGGTTATGAGGTGATTACGCGATTGCAGTTGATGGTGTGAGGGACGACAAGGATTGATGCGGGGTGGGATTGAAAAGGGCTAAGACCTACGACTACAACGAAGTGCGGCCAGCACTCGCACGCCAAAGGCAAGTCGGGCGGCTGACCTCCGTAGCGTTCCTCCGGGTGGAGGCGTATCTCAACAAGAAATCCAAGCCCAACGACTGTCCCTATGAGGGAAGCGCGGGGATCTCAGCGGCTAAGGAACCGCCGTACGCCTAAGGGAATCTAGTCCGAGCTCGGCGCTCGATTAGGGCCACGGAATGGGTGCTCTCAACTCACAGTCACACGGTGACTAAAAGACTAGCTAGGATCCTAAACACTCACGCGGCATACTAGAAAGCATACTAGTAAAGCAAATGCCAACAGGGGAGCGTCGCACGTACCTCCACGCCTAGGCGTGGGGAAGAAACCCCGGCCGAGATCAACAACCCCGATACACAAGGTGAATAATAATACAACTCCAACCAAAAAATGCCCACTCCTCGCAGGGAGATAACAGGCTACAACATATGGATTCGGGGCTGCCAATGCACGGGCTGACGGGCGGCACTCGGTGAAGGGGTGGCCGCGAGGAGGACCCGGGCGGCAGTCGGCAGGTTCGCAACAATGCGCGACTCGGTGGTGAATGCTCCCACGGCCTGGTCCGGTGTCTGATTGAGGCGCCGTCAGCGAGGGCGCGTAGCTAGGTCACGGGAGGAAGCCTCGGCCAAAGGGGGCACTCAGATTCGTACCGAGGTGGACGTGAGGTCATCTGAAAGTTGTGACTGGTTTCCTGCACATAGAACAGCGCACTCGAGCGGGAAAATTGAGAACTCGTTGTTCCGGTGGGAGAATGGGACGCCGCTTGAGGGAGGACGTCGGGGACGCAGAGCATCAGGTCCCGACCGAAGGGCTCGGTCAGATCTAGTCGAGGTTGGCTGGGAGAACCTCTGCAAGTCGTTGCTGATCCTGGGGTTGGACTGCACAGGATCAGTCTGGCGGTCCCACGAGAATGAACGCCACGCACAGAACGATCGTCGAAATGAGGTGAGGCTTACGGCGTTGGAAAGAGGACAAAAAGTTGTTCGAGCCATCAGAAGATGAGCCTCATCACGTCACCAGGATGGGCGCAGTCGCAATAGTGGTAAGCTTCTGTCCTCTGGGCGAGCAGTCGGGCAGAGGTACGACGGCCGTGGTGAAATTTGCTGAAACGAGGTCAGAATCCAACGAAACCACCTGGCTTGGTTCCAGGACGCCGAGGGCTATAACTTTGAAGAAGAAGACTTGGGCAGAAAACGGATGGAGAAATCGTGACAGGAACAGCACCCAACTGCACCCTCTGGACGGGTTGATTCGAATGGATTCTGCGCAGTCGTGGGAGAACGGGTGCCACAAACAGTGCCGAAGTCAAAACGAGGCGAGACCACCTCTGGATCGAAGAGGACTCAGAGAGGAACAAACTCACAGAAGAACTCTCGGCCTGATTCGCACTGTGGACGTCGGGGTCGACTCTGCAATTAGGGCTTCAATTCTACCTCGGATCTGCAGGGGTGCAGATTGCTTGTTCTTCACACTTGATGATGGAGATGGCGACGAAGGATGGCGATGGAGACGTGGATAAACGCGGAGGATAGATGCTTGGCGTCGCACCAAGGGGATGGGGAGTCACACCCCAGGTTGATCCTGTCGCAGGAGCAAGGAGGAAGAGAGGGGGAACCTCGGCGTCGCACCGAGGGGTGGGGAGTCACACCCCGGGCTTGCTCCCGTCGCAGGAGCAAGGAGGAACAGGGAGGAGGGCGCAGCCACCTTCAAGGAGAATCAGCAAATTTTTTCTTTCATTCATAATTATTCTCCAAAGAAAAATACATGAGGTTTTATATGTGGGGAGGGGAATTAGGGTTCAAAACCCTAGCAAGGGGGGGGGAATTCAAACAAAAAGGGGCGCACTTCTTTCTTTGGGAAGGTGGGGTGCGCTCCTTTCCTTGAATCAAGGAGGGGGGTGCACTCCACTCCTAGAAAGTAGGAGTGGGGGCGGCTGCCACCTCCTCCTCTTGGAGGAGATGAAGGGGGCGCCCAAACCCTAGCCCACAAGGGGGGGGGGTGCAAATCCCAATGGGACAACTCATGTGGGAAGGTGGTCAGCCCAAATGGGCCAAGAAGGGTGGATCACAAGGTGGCCCACTCTCCCCTTTGCCTAACTAATAAGCCTAACATCACCCAATGGAAGCCTAATTGGCACCAATTGGCCTACAAAGGTCCATAATAATAAAAAGTGTCCACGCATGGACTAAACCAAGGCCCAGCATGGCCTAAAGTATAAAATAAATGAAGATAACTCCGCTAGTCCGCCAAGTGATCGCCGAGCCAAAGGGATGCTGGCGTGCTCCGTGTGCTCCGTCGAGTAATGCGGCGCGTGTCCTCACCAATTCTCCCCGGGTGGGAAGAACTCGACCCTGTCGAGTAAGGGTCACGGTCGCTCAAGTGGCGCTCCAGCAAGTCTGGGTCGATCCTCTCTAGCTCTCCTCGTGTGATCCAGGTGTCGTCTGTCGCAGGGCGCCCTCTCCAACGCACTAGGAAGCGTTGGTAGGCTCCGCTCCTGGTAGTGGTCACCTATTCATCCAGTATGCAATCTATATGCTCGCGTTTCTGTAATGGGGCTGGAGGAGGTGGACGCTCCGAAGGTATAACACTCTCAAGAGGAGGGGAGGGCTCAAAAGGCTCACTGGGAATCACCGCGGGGTCCCGATATGCCACTAAATCTGAGACATTGAACATCAAACAGATCCCATAGCCTTCTGGCAGCTCAATCTCATACGCATTCTACCCAATTCGTTTCAAGACTCGGAAGGGTCCAGCACCGCGGGCCTGGAGTTTCTTCACGGCCCCTGAAGGAGACCGTTCAGGTCTGACCCTGATCATGACGTACTCTCCCTTACGGAACTCACGGGTGTGTAGATGCGCGTCGGCTAACTCCTTATAACGTGCGTTGCTGGCCTCAAGGTGGTGATGATGCAGACTCCGAATAAGATGGGTAGACTCATACCTACGTGAATGCAGGGGTGGTCCTGGACATCCAAATATGGATCTAATATGCCTATGACATCTACCAGACTTGACAACATGGGGAGGACCTGGACAACCAAAGTATGACCTATCATGCACATGTGTCCTACTAAATATGGTAGACTCAGGAGGACGAATAATCTCAAACTCACTCATGACATTACCCCTATATGATGAGGGACATGGAGAAACATGAGAGAGAGACATGTGTCCCTGGCCTCCTAAACTCTGGCGTCTGGGTGTATGCGAGGTGAGATGTTGACTAGCAGGTCTGGATGGGGTGTGATAATGGACCTTCTCAACAATGTGGGGAGAAGAATATGAGTCGAGAGGCTCACTAGGGAGGGGATCGAATGGGTCAAAGAAATGATGACCCCTCCCGATGGGTCCCTTCACTATACTTGCCCATGTCTGACATTCGCCCATGTGCAGATGATCACCTTCAGGCGCTCTAATATATGGGGCAAGGGGCTCATGAGGGAGGCAAGGAAAGCTAGGTTCCTCCCCCGGGACCGTGATGCCATAAGAGGGGACAAAATCCACCTCCACGGGTATAGGAAAGAATAAAAGGACCTCGGAGGTGATATGTCCAATGGTGTAGACCGAGGTAATAGACCCCATAGTAGGGAGTGTAAAGCTATGACTATAGGGTTGGTCAGACCCTAAGGTCAACATATATGTCAACTCCCATTGACAATCTAAACTCCTAAGGAAGTCCTTCACATTTTCAAGAAAGCGGAAGGACCGAAAAGTGGTGTGAAAGGAGTTAAGGGGTACTATTGGGAGGGCTGGTCCCATGGGTGTATAGCAAGGAATGGAGACATCTAGAAGTGGACCCTCCCTTAGCCAGCTAGCTAAAGACTCTCTAATGACCAGTTCACCCTCGAAAGGTAAGAATGGCTCTATATGAGGGTCTAAGGGGGAAGCATCTCTCTCGGGAGTGGAAATGGAGTCCTCTATGATGTGGAGGGGTCCCTGGCCCTCAGTCGAGGGTCTCGGGCCGAGAGTGTCGTCCCTAACCTCCAAAGGTTCAGGCACGACTGGGTGCTCCATTGGATCACTCCCTAACTCCTCAACCTCAGTTAGGTACTCATTGGCCAACTTCTGTTCAGCCTCGTAAGTCACCGGAACAAGACCAGATGGGGGACATGGGCCCGGAGGTGGAGTGGATCGCTGGGGGTGGGTGGCTAGCGACACGGAGGTGGTCGGCACAGCACCGTCGTGGAAGACGAACTCGCCTGGAAGGTGAGATGGGTGTAAGGTGCAGGTCCTCCTGTCCAGGTCGATGGTCGCTCTTCTCTCCTCCAACCAAGTTTGCCCTAAACTGATGTATGAACCAGCAAGTGTGTCGATCTTACACCATGCGCCATCGTGATATAGAATGGGGCCGAACCACCGTTGAAACTCGATAAAAGCTAAGCCACCGTGGAGAACAATCTCCCCAGTCTTAGAGAGAGACTCAACAATGTCCTGTGAGACCCAATTAGATGGAACCCTACTGATGAAGTTGATCTCCGTATGCAACCCATTAGGTAGGACCGCCACGGACATGACAGGGCGCTAGAACGACTCGGACATCGGTATAGGGATCGGGTCTCCCGACGACTGAGTGGTAGGGGCGACACCTAGGGGTCTTGCCATAAGAGCCTCGAATTGGGCCACCAGGGATGACCAATCTGACACGTGGGCTCGAGGAACCACCATGGGGCTGGCGGTGAGCTGGACATGCAAGACTCAATGAGACAAGCATAAAACTCTAACTAGACACAAACCTAAAATGACAATGCAACGGTAGGTTAACTAGATGAACTAAGAGACTTAATGCACCCTAGACAACCTAAAGACTCAAATGACCTAAGACCCCAATTTGTTAGAACAAACTGGTTCCCTAAGCTCTGATACCAATTTGATGCGGGACGGGGCTGAAAAGGGCTAAGACCTACGACTACAACGAAGTGCGGCCAGCACTCGCACACCAAAGGCAAGCCGGGCGGCTGACCTCCGTAGCGTTCCTCCGGGTGGAGGCGTCTCTCAACAAGAAATCCAAGCCCAACGACCGTCCCTATGAGGGAAGCGCAGGGATCTCAGCGGCTAAGAAACCGCCGTACGCCTAAGGGAATCTAGTCCGAGCTCGGCGCTCGATTAGGGCCACGGAATGGGTGCTCTCAACTCACAGTCACGCGGTGACTAAAAGACTGGCTAGGATCCTAAACACTCACGCGGCATACTAGAAAGCATACCAACAAGGGGAGCGTCGCACGTACCTCCACGCCTAGGCGTGGGGAAGAAACCCCGGTCGAGATCAACAACCCCGATACACAAGGTGAATAATAATACAACTCCAACCAAAAAATGCCCACTCCTCACAGAGAGATAACAGGCTACAACATATGGATTCGGGGCTGCCAATGCACGGGCTGACGGGCGGCACTCGGTGAAGGGGTGGCCGCGAGGAGGACCCGGGCGGCAGTCGGCAGGTTCACAGCAATGCGCGACTCGGCGGTGAACGCTCCCACGGCCTGGTCCGGTGTCCGATTGAGGCGCCGTCAGCGAGGGCGCGTAGCTAGGTCACGGGAGGAAGCCTCGGCCAAAGGGGGCGCTCAGATTCGCACCGAGGTGGACGTGAGGTCATCTGCAAGTCGTGACTGGTTTCCTGCACACAGAACAGCGCACTCGAGCGGGAAAATTGAGAACTCGTTGTTCCGGTGGGAGAATGGGACGCCTCTTGAGGGAGGACGTCGGGGACGCAGAGCATCAGGTCCCGACCGAAGGGCTCGGTCAGATCTAGTCGAGGTTGGCTGGGAGAACCTCTGCAAGTCGTTGCTGATCCTGGGGTTGGACTGCACAGGATCAGTCTGGCGGTCCCACGAGAATGAACGCCACGCACAGAACGATCGTCGAAATGAGGTGAGGCTTACGGCGTTGGAAAGAGGACAAAAAGTTGTTCGAGCCATCAGAAGATGAGCCTCATCACGTCACCAGGATGGGCGCAGTCGCAATAGTGGTAAGCTTCTGTCCTCTGGGCGAGCAGTCGGGCAGAGGTACGACGGCCGTGGTGAAATTTGCTGAAACGAGGTCAGAATCCAACGAAACCACCTGGCTTGGTTCCAGGACGCCGAGGGCTATAACTTTGAAGAAGAAGACTTGGGCAGAAAACGGATGGAGAAATCGTGACAGGAACAGCACCCAACTGCACCCTCTGGACGGGTTGATTCGAATGGATTCTGCGCAGTCGTGGGAGAACGGGTGCCACAAACAGTGCCGAAGTCAAAACGAGGCGAGACCACCTCTGGATCGAAGAGGACTCAGAGAGGAACAAACTCACAGAAGAACTCTCGGCCTGATTCGCACTGTGGACGTCGGGGTCGACTCTGCAATTAGGGCTTCAATTCTGCCTCGGATCTGCAGGGGTGCAGATTGCTTGTTCTTCACACTTGATGATGGAGATGGCGACGAAGGATGGCGATGGAGACGTGGATGAACGCGGAAGATAGATGCTTGGCATCGCACCAAGGGGATGGGGAGTCACACCCCAGGTTGATCCCGTCGCAGGAGCAAGGAGGAAGAGAGGGGGAACCTCGGCGTCGCACCGAGGGGTGGGGAGTCACACCTCGGGCTTGCTCCCGTCGCAGGAGCAAGGAGGAACAGGGAGGAGGGCGCAGCCACCTTCATGGAGAATCAGCAATTTTTTTCTTTCATTCATAATTATTCTCCAAAGAAAAATACATGAGGTTTTATATGTGGGGAGGGGAATTAGGGTTCAAAACCCTAGCAAGGGGGGGGAATTCAAACAAAAAGGGGCGCACTTCTTTCTTTGGGAAGGTGGGGTGCGCTCCTTTCCTTGAATCAAGGAGGGGGGCGCACTCCACTCCTAGAAAGTAGGAGTGGGGGCGGCTGCCACCTCCTCCTCTTGGAGGAGATGAAGGGGGCGCCCAAACCCTAGCCCACAAGGTGGGGGGGCGCAAATCCCAATGGGACAACTCATGTGGGAAGGTGGTCAGCCCAAATGGGCCAAGAAGGGTGGATCACAAGGTGGCCCACTCTCCCCTTTGCCTAACTAATAAGCCTAACATCACCCAATGGAAGCATAATTGGCCCCAATTGGCCTACAAAGGTCCATAATAATAAAAAGTGTCCACGCAGGGACTAAACCAAGGCCCAGCATGGCCTAAAGTATAAAATAAATGAAGATAACTCCGCTAGTCCGCCAAGTGATCGCCGAGCCAAAGGGATGCTGGCGTGCTCCGTGTGCTCCGTCGAGTAATGCGGCGCGTGTCCTCACCAAGGATAGTTTATAAATTTTATCATTCTCAATGTAACAAGTGTACATTATACACATTGTTCTGTATTACTCAATGTAATGTATAAAGAACTCGTCAATAATGTATTACACATTTTTTTGGCTTAAATGTAACTCCAGTAAACTGTATTGTGAAATGGACAACACCGATTTTCATGTCATTCTTATGTGTTTCACTGTGTAACTATGGATATGTGATGGCCAGAGGATGGATACAAAGTTTGTGTATTTTAAATATTTTAAATATATTATTTGCCTTGTTGCAAAAGACAAGCAAATATTAAGTGTTAAAATGTATCATGTTATTGTTGCAAAAATTACGTATAAATAACAACGATTTTCAAGGCCCTGTTATGCGGTTGTAGTGTAAATATTGATATGTGGTGACCTTAGGTGGATAGCAAGTGTGTCTTTTTTAAATATTTTAATATTAATTTTTCAACATAGTGCTAGAAAATAGAAGTAAAAATGAAGTTCTAAAATTTATAACATTATGTCAACAAATTCATATGTTCTTTAGTGCAAAAAGCAAGTGTATATTTTTTGACTTCTCTTTAATGTGTTTAACCCATGTTGAACTCTGCGCATAGTAACAAAGTAGAGAGAATAAGAGTCATTATTCAAAGGGTTAAATCTGGAGTATGCACAAGTTATCAATGTAAGTTATGGAATAATATAGAATATCACACTCCCGGTTAAGGTATTCCCCTTATTCTACCCCGCTATCAAATAGGCACTTATAGAATACATAGCCCACGAAAATGTTACTGTAGATAAGAGGCTGTCTCCTCATGGATATCACAGAAAGTAATCAATCAATGCACCTTGTTTCAACTAACCCAACATTCATGACCATTTCACAATAAATTGTTGACCCCAAAATAAGCGCATGTAATATGACGTACACAAAAGCATGATGCTTTATGATGGTACAGGCAATGATTGTAACACATGCAACAATAAGAGCACCAATGGTATCCACTCAAGTCAAAGAATAACACCAAGCCAATAAGAGTTTTTAAAAATAGAAGGAAAGTCATAACATCTAGAGTCTCGTGAAAAAAATTATCTTTTTTAACAACACTAGTTAGCAATGAACTCTGAAACCATCCACGATGTTGATCTGTACACTCAATATATAAATCTACAGGAACATGAAGGTAATCTCTTTTCTCTAATACTGCAGCCCAAGAAGAGCCTATGAACAACTGAAAAAGACTGGGATGGGCCTACTTTATCAGGAATAACATCAGTTGTAACAAAACATCAAGTACGAATATAAAAAAATATTACAAAGATGCATCTATTCCTATTATCACTTCTGTTGATGATTGTAGTGGATATGAAGAAGTTCATAGCACCTCATCTTGCATAAAATGAATATGACATTGGCCTTTCTTCTAATGGTTCCTTTGGCATATCTTCCAAGATAAAACTAAATATTAGCAGTTGAAATTAACTTTGCAATGCATTTGATGCAAGAATTGGAAGAGACCAACATAACACATCTGACAGTTACTACTAGAAAGAACCTAATTTATTTAAGACATAAAATAATGTCCGTATAGATTGCAGCTCAATGTATCATCTAACAAGGCCCAAAAGAGGTTTACATGGTACATATTATAAACTTAGACTTATATTTAAAGATGTGCATCTAAAATTGTCGTTCTTAAAATTGCACTATCATGATAGTTATGCACTGAGATATTGCCAAAGCTGACCTTCCTTGTTTCACATGGTAATAGCTACCCCCTGCCACCAAGTTAGAAATACAATTGATTTAAACATAATAAACTTGGCCGATGGTTTTATGTGCTCCAGTTCTTCCTTCATAGCTGCATAGAACTGAACCAAACAGTATAAAGCCCATGACTGAAATTGAGAACAACAGCCATGTATGGGTACCTACAAAATTTTCAAAAATATGCTTAGTCCATAACCTGTAGCTTCAGAGCCCCAAACAAATATGTCATTATGATTATTTATGAACAATAGTGAGTCAGATGTCAAAAATTCTGATTCATGATTTTTTATGTTTGTCATCATCTAGAAATCCATATCTATAACCATCCTTAGCCAAGTGAGCACTCAAAAAAAATCCCATAAGCCATCTGTCCAAAATACAAGTAGAAGCCAAAAAGTTTTTAAAGAGCTACACATTTATTACAGTTAGCACATTCCTGCATATAGAAGTTAGGATCAGAAAGAGCAAACAATAGAATTTTAGCAGACGAGGTTAAACACATTATATTCTATTAAAGAAAAGAATTCTGGATCAATAACTTGTTTTTTTGGCTAATCGAACCAATAACTTGTTAGTAGAAAGCTTCCCGATTCCTCTGACGGAATTGTTCATAGGTGAACTATGAAGTAGGTACTTTTTTGAACATCCCTTCTCTTTCCCTTTTTTTTGGGTTTCCTCTACTCCAACCTTCTGATTTTTCTGTCCGATTATCGGAATCAAAGAAGCTTCTGCATGTACTGCCCAACAATAAGACAAGAGTCCAAAGCATTACCAAAGAAAAGAGGAGATTTCTTTCCTTAGGTGGGTCCAAAACTTTATGCTTATACTAGTCATGATCTTCAACTTGAAACTAGTTAAAAGAGTGGAGGCCCCATCATGGAACTTGCGAAATCAAATTGGGCAGTTGATTCAGATGTTTCTGCAACTGCCCTGTTGCTGCAAGTATAAGGCCTACATGAAAACCAATAGTCTCATTATTATACTATAATTAGATAGTAACAGTTGAATTTCTTAACTGTAATAGGAATATGTAGCAAGCACACAAACTTCACACTACGGTAAATGAAAATGGTCGAGAGTCTGCATAGACTATAGACTCTTTATATGCACGAGATCATAACATCAAATGTAGCTATATCTTTAAATAAACACAATGTCACAAAATTCCTAAATCATAATTAAACCCTATTTCTCATGAAAATATTATGTTACAATAATGCTTTTTAATACCAAAAATTAGCAAACATAATACTAATGCGGATATACAGCCTCAATTTATTTGTCTTCCAACACAATCTAAAATGTCTCCAGAAGGGCAGAGAAATATCAAAGTTCCAACAGGATAGACTTACCAACAACCTAAAACGAGCCATGACATGGTAATAGTGTCCAATAGTGAGTGGCATTGTAAGTGCTCACCAACAAAATAGTCAAAAAACCTTATGTGAGTTTGTTGTCAGACACAAGACTCTAATAACTTTACTTTGGCAGGTGAGTCTAGAACGTGATTAATAAACTTCAGGGTACAACAGAACATGGAAAAGGTAATCAAGAGTATGAAAGTAGTTTCTTCATACTCCTTGATTAAAACTGAGAAAATCACCAACTTGAGAATGATCAAGCCATGATCCTTTAATGTCAAATTTACTTCATCATGCAACTAATGGATTGAACTAGGTGCATGGCCTTGCTGGCTCAGAGTTGGGTCACTCCCAAAGGTCTTTTTCTCTCCAACCAGCAGCATCATTATGCATACCAAATAAGGGTTTGCGATGCATACTTCATTAGGTCACCAAACATCACTACTCATACAGTCTCAGTTCAGCACATAGCGTGAGGTCATAAATGCTCATCTCCACATAGCCGATCCTGTGGAATGGCCCTTCAAGAGGAGACAACTCAAGACTCCTGGCAAAGGCAAAGGTGCACGAAGACTTTTCCCCTGTTTCAAGAATGCACACAATATATATACATATATATGTAGATGACCTATTTTACTTTTGTAATTAACAATTACCCACCTATTCAATTAATCATACTTAACAGTCAAGAAAGGGTGCTTCAATATTCAGTTCATCAACTAAATGCAGTTTACTTTTCTAGGTTGGCTTTGCGCCAGCGAAGGTAGCCAAGTGAGAATGACAAACGTATGTGTTTTGAAGAACACATTAGTCAAAATCATCTAATAAGCAGTAAGTGGACTATCCACTCTAAGACTTACCTACAAATGGAGGTGAAGGTCTAGCAGGTCTGGATTTAAATTCCAGATGAAATTGCACTCGAACATAATAGGGATGATTTGGTAGCCCCAAATCCAAAAAGGAGAATAAAAAAATAAAAGTTGCTTCCCCAGATCTGTCGCAGACACTGCCGAAGTAGTTGGGGTCACTATATCTGATGCAGGGGAACCCATAGCAACATGTGAAGTCACCCAAGGTTGTTGATGCAGGGGAGTTCTTCGAGGTCGTCGACCTCTGCAGCTGCTTCCTCATCAGCGACAGCGCCAGCGACAACATCGCCAACTACGTCGCTCACTGGTGGACCCCCGGGGGAGGCCCCCCCTCAAGCGTAGCTCGCCCTAACAAGCCTCGTGGCCATCCAGACGTTCTTCGGTGGGGAGGAGTGGGTGGACTCGAAGGTCTGCCTGGCGAGCACCCCCACTATAACGACGGAGCGCATCGGATGTGGAGGGCCTTCCTCCCGTAGGGCGCCAGGTGCGACCATGAGGCGGCGAGCATTGAGGGGGCAGTGACCGGTCTGGGGGAGGGCTTCCCGCCGGCGCTGGCGATGGTGGGGGGTTTCGACCCGCAACTGGACTGGCAGAGGAGGTACTATGAGGGGCTAAGGAGGGCGGGCTGGTGGAGTACCCACGGCTTCTTCGTGTTCCCGGAGCTCAAGGGTTTCATCTAGGAGCACCAACAGTATCAGATGAAGAAGAACTAAGGGCATCGGGAAGAAGGTGGATGGGGTTGTTGTGTGGTTTCGTCCAGGAGATAGGAACGAGAGATCACCGGAGATGGAGAAGAGGGAGCTCACCGATCGATGGGGTTTTTGTGAGGAAGAAGATGGTCGAGATAGGGAAGAGGGATTTGAGGGTGGGGCGACTAAAAAATGGGGGGGGGATGAAAACTATCGGGTGCTCAAATATGATTTACAATGGCGCCAATATGGTCGCGTGCAATTCCTATGTTTTTAATTATTAATTTTTTTTATAAAGCACCTTGTTCCTACGTTTTATTATAAGTGAAACAACATAAAGTATATATTCTCACGTTCACTTGATAAATGTAGCAATAACTCAATTTTTCCTACATTTCTCAGCAAGTCGTCAGAATAAGATGACCATATAGCTACGCTATTATGAAACATAGGAAATTTACCTATGTATTTTTAAAAATGTCAGATTGCGTCGTATATACATACGTTTTCTGCAAACGTAGGTAAATTCATGGCTATAGGTCCCATTTCTTGTAGTGGGTGTTTGTATTATTCTGCATTTCTTAAGTAGTAAGATTGATTTCAAATTGAGCATATTTTTTTAAGGACCATAATCAATTCACCCCCCCTCTTGATTACGGTTGCACCCATGGACCTAACAAACACCTCGCACTACAATAAGCCTTGAATACACCTGACCAAGGTCAGAGTCTAGGTCCTGCTCCAACAACCTTTAACCAAGCTTCCACCTGGTCCCAAACCATTAATTCTGACGCACCCCCAGCACGCAAAACCACAGAATTGATGGGTACAAGGGTCCAAGCAGCCACCCTACTATTCGGGATACTCTTGCTGGGACCGGAAGCAATTTCCTCAATCGCATCCATTACCAAATCTCGAGCCGACCCAGAAAACTCCATCTGAATCGAAGGCGATCAAACAACTCCTCGCTCTAGAGCAACGCTTACTCACATTCATGATAACAAAAACACTGGCACATGCCTTCCACACAGCATCAGCCATAGGCCGGGCTCCTGCATAAGCCAAACATGACAATTCCAGGGGAGAAACTAGGGCAACCAAAGTCTGCACTCGACAACCTTGACTCGAAAGTCCCTAATTCTCAACCCCACCAATGTCGCTTAATATAATGCCTAACAATGACACACCAAACGATGCCAACTTCGTGGCCACCGCCACTACATACCAAAGGCCAACCTCCTTCCCTTAGGGTTAGCTGACCGACCTTAATAACTCTACTCACCACCAAGGTATCCTTAGACCACGCCTGGTATTGATCCTGGGCTTGCGGGCTATGGGCCCACCACGCTTCCGCTGCGCAACTCTGCACAAGACACCTCACCGGGAGGGAAGATTCTGGCACCTACCATGAAACAACCTCCAACTCCACTGACTAAATCCAGAAAATAGTGTGAGAGACTCTAACACCTTAAATCTGGAGCGCAGACTCCCATGCTTAGTCTGGCAATTCGCGCGTCGAACCAAAAATAAAAGTCCCAACTTATACTGAAGAAATCAGGACACCAGCCACATGATGTAACCCATGAACTCGGCTAGTAGCTCAACTCCTCACACCATGGCACCATCATGCCACACCAATCGGGAACGGGCACTCGAATCCTACACGTGGCTTCACCATCGCCACACATGACACAACCTCGAACATCCGACACCCACACAGGGACACACGAACACAAATTAAGCAAGATGGGGAAAATAGCGAAACCTACAGGAGTGCATCGAAACATGACTCAACATCTCGGAATTATACCTGCCACGAGGTAGGACACCTTCTCTCTCGCTCGACTGCACATCTCGCAGCCCCGAAGGTCCAACCTCGCCATCTCAAAAGTCACTGCAGCTGCTGGGACAGCCCTTCCATACCACCACGTGCCAAAAAGCCCCACCTGACTGCACCTGCGGCACCTCCCAGCATTAGAGATGACCACTAGAGTCTGGAGCAGACCCCAGACACACACTTCCCAATACACGTGACCCAAGAAGAAATCACAAGAAACACCAAAGACAGACAAAAACCAGACGAAAATTGAAGCCATCCCTTCTATACACGAACGTCTCAGCCAGAGTCAAAATACAGCTGTTGACACCCGTTTTAGCCGACAAGTTGCATCATTTATCTTATTCATCATTTTGATGTCCCGAATTACCCATTATTTTGGTACCTTCCTTGGATGGATTTTGAACCCATTTCATTATTCTCTAGCCTTTGGACTTTAGAGATTATGATTTCTTAGAGCCTTGGGGCTTATTTTATAAACTTCCGGCCTTCCAAGTTGACTTGCGGCCCATTTAGGCTCATTTTCATCAAGCATTCGACCCCTTTCACCGCACAGTCCTGAACGCGGCCATTTTTCATCCTCTTCTGTTCTTCTATTCATTAAGTGTCCTTTACCAAAGTTGTTCATTTTTTAAAGCCCTAGATTTTCTTCTTCTTCGCCATTAGCCAGTTCTCCACCGTTTTTCACATCCCAACATTTTTCTCTTTTTGCCCCTATTTTCTCCCTCTTCTGCTCGTCTTCGCATCTTGCTCTCTTCACAGAAGTTGTTCATTTTTCTGTTATCCTAAATTTCTTCTTCTATGCCTTTCGCTAGTTCTGCACCACTTTTGAGATATGCTACCGCGTTCAGCCTTGGCTTCCTGAGAGTCCTGCAGCCGCAGGACTCTT
This sequence comes from Amorphophallus konjac, assembly GCA_022559845.1. Classification (NCBI taxonomy): domain Eukaryota; kingdom Viridiplantae; phylum Streptophyta; class Magnoliopsida; order Alismatales; family Araceae; genus Amorphophallus; species Amorphophallus konjac. Next base: position 315,264,011 of record CM040121.1, on the reverse strand, counting down.
TCTGGTCGATTATGCAAGACGGGGTCGCCTTCTTGGGTCTCTATCTTATAGAATCCTCCTCCAAATTGAGTTCCATTTATTTCTATCTCTTGTCCTTAGTATTATCTTAAGTTTGATACATAGAACTTGTATTTTAGTGGACTATATATCCTTTGGAAATGGGGAGGAAACTTCTGGATTTATGCAATTTCTGCACAGATCAAACTCTATTTTCTGCTCGATGGGCCCTTCTTGCGGCGAACATATCTTCTAGAATTCTCCACCAAATTGAGTCTCATTTATTTCTATATCTTGCCCTTAGTATTATCTCAAGTTTGGTCTATAGAACTCGAATTTTCATGGGCTATTTCTCTTGGAATCCTGGTCGAAAGATCTGGGTTTATGCAATCTGAGTACAAATCAAACTCTTCCAGATTGAGCTCTGAGACTCCCTTTTAGGGCGAATAACTTCCAGAATGATGTGACACAACATGCAGCGGAGGACAATGATACCAATTTGATGTGATATGACTCCCTTGGACCTAGGATAGCAAGCAACACATGAGTTGGCAACGTCGCACTAGCGGACTCACTCGCGTAGGCACACTCGGGTCCGAAGGAGGACCGGCGATGACGGTGAGGGTCCGGGGTTGGACCTCAAGGTTCCAAGGGTTTGGCTAGCTCGGAAGGGACCCCAATGGGCCAGGGATGCCCGATTTCAAGGGTAGCCGGCACGCCGAGGGCGTGGGATGTGATGGAACTCTCTCAACTCGCTCCGCGGCGAACACTATAATTGGTTGAATTGAGGATCGGGCGCTCCTCTCACCTCCGACGGATAACTAAAAGCAATACTAAGCTAGCAATGGTAATAAACAGCAAAGAAGAGTGGCCAAGAGCTCACCTGATCGGCGTGAAGACGTCGATCCCGGGCGGAGACGAGGGCGAGCGGGGAAGTGTGGTCCCCGCACACTGCGCCGGTGTAGCTTCTAAGACCTGTCAAGAGTACAATTACTACACCTCGCGCAGGAGGGTGATCTCGGGAGTGGGAATTGATTAATTACAACAAACACTACCACCACGCAGGGTGGGGCGGTAAGCCGGCCAGGCAAAGGGGCGAAGAAACTATGGAAAGAACTGAAATGATCTTCCCGAGTTCTGCTTGCTGCCCGATCTGCTGACCCATCTGTGCTGTGGAAGTTCCCGAGCTCGCTGATGACCTCAGAATGGCGTGGGACTGGCGCCAAATTGATGGTGATTGGCTCCTGGAGGTCTGTAAATTCTGGCCGGGCTTCTGGTGGTCGTCGCTGGCCGGTAGGAGCTCTGCAACAGGACCGAAGTGTTCTGGTCTGCACAGGTTCCAGGAGCAGGGGCTTGAAGAACTGGCTGCCACGATCACTCCCGAAACTCAAATGTGGCAGGATCAGCTCAGGAGCGTCCGTGGTCGAGGTGGATCTCAGAAGGAGTCAACGGAGCTGCAATCCGATGCTGAGAGTGGACGGTGTGCCCAGGAGAGTGGGCCCTGGTCGCTACAGACTGCAGGAGACAGACCCGCGAGACTGAGGGAGAAAATTCGTATCTTTGTTCCCCGGTGTCCGAATGCCATTCCGCCTTCTGATCCTGAAAGAGGGCCGGGAGGAGCAGAACTTTGATGAAGGGCCGTGGGTCTGAATCCTCCACGATTAGCCGTGGTGCAGCGATGAACCGGGTTGCAGACTCTGGCCGCAGTGGCTACCAGATGCGAGCAGTGGATTGCAGAAGTTGTCCCGGCCGCTCCCGGATGCCGAATCATGAACCGTCGGAGTCGCTGGAACCGTGGACAAAGCCTCTTCACAGAAAAACTGATGGCAACACCTTCTGAGGTCGGGGTGGACAGGGGGACGCCGATGAGTGTATACTGGTCGCAGAAGACTGGAGAAGACAGCCTCGTGCGACTGGAGGATAAAAATCAGAACTTGGCGTCCCGGATGCCGAATGTAGCTCTGCTTCTTTCTCCTGGTCCGGGACAGGGGGAGGAAGAACTTTGAAGAAGGAACTTCAGCCTGATTCCTTCGCCGTTGGTCGTGAAGCAGCTTCCAATCGGGCTCAGGCTTTCTGCAGGTGGTGTCTGGCGCAGTCGGGGTAGGATAGCTCTCACGGACGGCCACGAACTCAGAATGGGGTGATTCCACCTCGCCTGCGAAGAGGATAGGGAGGCCTTTCCAGAAAGGTAGGCCACGCCCCCAGAAGCTTCAAGATGTTGTCGTGGTAGTCGCTGCAACTCGAGGCTGGTCTGCAGGTCAGCCTGCAGACAGAACTGAAGTTGACAAAAGGGGGGGGTGGAGGGGTCGGCCAAGGCAATGGGAGGGTGGAGAGGGGTTGAGGGGGTCGACCCTAGGAGGGAGGGGAAGGGGGTGGACGACCTTGGGAGGTGAAGGGGCTCCTTGGGGAGGGGAAAGGGCCCTTGGGAGGTGGGAGGTTGCTTGGGGAAGGGGGAGGGATGCCTTGGGAAGGTGAAAGGGTGCTTGGGGAGGTGGAGTGATTAATGGTGAAGTAATGGGGGTCTTGGGAGGTGAAGAGACTTGCCTAGGTGGCAAGTGAGGTGGCAAGGGGTGAGGAGAGAGGGGAATTTCGAATTTTAGAGAGAGAGGGAGGGAGGAGAGAGAGGGGGTTCGCCCCTAGGAGAGAGGGAGAGAGAGAATTAGAGAGAGAGAGAGAACTAGAGGGAGAGAGAGAGAGAGAAGACTCAAGGGGATTCAAGTGGGTTCAATTTTCATTCATTCATCAATTACCCCCTTCAAGTGGGGGATTGGGGTCCTTATATAGGAAACCCACAATTTACAATAAGTCCTCACATTGTGGACAACTGACAGAAGACCAAAGGTTGGGGAAGGGGGCGCCCATGGGCCAGGCCCAATAGCCTACTAAGCTAGTTAATGAAACTTGGACTTAGGTAAATGACTAACTAACTTAGGTAATAGACTCAATAAAAGGCAAAATTACATGATAATGACTCAAGAAAATTGTGGAAATTATATAGCTAGACTCCAAAAATCATGGCGAGCAAAATGGCGAGTAGCAGGACCCTCGGAGGTATGTGAAGGAGTAAGCGATGTCCCCATCATACTTCCGGGGTGCGGAGAACTCGACTCCGTCGAGTAAGGGCCCACCGGGGGAGCAGCTCAGGGCGTCCTGCAATCTCCAAAACCAACCTGCACCTGCGACTAGGGGACGGCTCTTCATCCTCTCAAGGCGGCCCGGACACACCCTCATGCTGGCGATGGAACCCTGCTGGCATAGTATTGCCCCTCTGTGTACACGTCGGGCTCTCAAGGCTGTTTTGTGGAAGCACTCCGGGGTGTCCCTCTTAAAGGAAGTTATAGGCTCAAAGTACTCACTGGGATTCACCGCGGTGCCCATGTAGGGTGCCGGATCAGCCGCATGATAATTGGGGTATATCCCATAGCCCATTAGTAAATCTCTTCCATAAGCCAGGTTTGCCAAAGCCACTTGGAACATGAAAGGTCCAAGTCCTCGTGCCCTTGATTTGGAGGTGGCCCTAAGATAGAGTCGTTCCAATGCCACCATCGCGAGGTTACCTCCTTAGATTTCAAAGTGCCACCCTTGAGTTATAGCCCGCTCATTATGATCATTACTACCCATATTTGGATGCTTGCTTGAATGAGAATGCTTTGAGTGATGGTGCGGTGGGGGTGGGAAGTATGTGGTATGCAGAGGGGGACCGGGGCAACCGTGCATAGACCTATCATTCATGGATGTGATGAGGCATCTTGTGGACTCAGGGGGGCCTGGGAAACCATAGGTGGATCTATCGTGTATGGCTGTGAGAATTACCGGGGGACCCGAACATCCATGTGTGCTCCATTCAAGTGTAAGGGCTATGAAGAATGTGGGTGGGCCAGCACAACCAAATGTAGGCCAGTTATGCATTGAGCCTAAACTGTGCGTGACATGCATGGGAGGGCTGGACTCATGACCCTTGTCGAATGATGTGACATGCCAAGATGGGTGCTTTCTTCTCCTAGAGATGATGACCATGTGTGTGGGTATGGGGTGGCCTTTAAGCTCCCATTTGTAAGGGTCGAAGGGATCATAGTAGGTATGCATCATGGGGTGGGGCACTACCTTGTTCCCTAGGTGTATACTGCCCATGGTGTGGGCTGGGTCTAGGACGAGGTGTGTTGGTTCTAGCATGGTGGGTGAGGGTAGGAGGGAGTGGGTGGTGGGTAGGGCGGTCAGGTCCCATGGGTTCATTGTCTTCCATAGGGTGGGATCAAAGGGGTCATGGAATGTGTTACCAAGGGTGAGGTGTTCTTTCACCTCAAGGTCTCCAAATGATGGTGAGTCCTCCTCCTCAAATGTAGTAATTGAACCGAAGTTCGAGGAGGGTTGGTTGGTCATGATTGGAGGGCTTGGTATCCTACCCGAAATAAGTAACTCCAATTCGCGGATAGCACCGGGCTCTTCGGGAATGGGGAGGGATAAAAGAAGGTCGCTAGTGTAGCAACCCACAGTGTAAATAGAAGAGATGGACCCGACACATAGATGTAGGAGGTTAAGACTCCTAGGTTGGTCGGCTACCGTGGTCAACATTCCAGTTAGCTTCATTTGCCAAGTTAGACCCTCAAGAAAATCCCCTAATGTTTCCACCTGATAGGATGATTGGATTGTGGTGTGATAGGTGGATACGGGTACTATAGGAAGATTTTGCTCCATGGGTGGGTAAGCATGGACCACGAGATCTCCCAATGGGTTCTCCTTTAGCCAGTGTGAAAGGGGTTCTCCTATGATAAGCTCGGTCCTTATTGAGGAGGGTGGTGTAAGGTGAAGACCACCATGTGAAGTTCCTTCTTCTTCCTGGACATGGGCGATCTCTATGGCGGGGGTTGGTGTGTTCACCTCTATGGGGTCGGGTATGGGAATCATGGGTTCCTCTATCAAGGAGGTGAGATGGTCCCTTGAGGGTGGGGTGGTGAGGGTAGGTGTGTGGTACCCCCGGGGTGGGAGGCAAAGGGGAACTTGGTTTGGGATCGGTAAGGGGAGAAGTGGAGGCCTCGGTTGGGGTTGGGTAGGGATTGGTAGTGGAAGATGGATGGGTTGAGGAGGATTGGGTTGATTGGTTTCAGGGGGTGTGTCTCTTTTAGGGGAAGATGGAGGGGTGGTTTTGGGGTCCAAGGAAGTTTGTAGAGTGTGGGTTGGTGGGAGAGTTTTGGGTGGGGTGGTGGTGGCTATCATGGGCCTTGGTGGAGTGGACATGGGGTCCATACGGGTTGGAATGGTGAGGGTGGATTGAGCCATAATGCTTCCTCCACTTGGGATGGGAACTTCTTTGCCTAACCCATGATATTGTGATTCATACTCCTCTGCCCAATCGGGGGGGGCCTCATATTCCTCAACTTCAATCTCATTCCTTTGTGGTGTGGGGGTCTTGCTCTCCAGGGGAGTGGGAAGGCCTTTTGGCGATGGGGTGGTGCAAGTTGGAATTATTTGGGGTGGTGGAGTTTGGACCCTAAGGGAGGTGAAGATATTCTTAATCTCAATCCTTAGTTCTTCTAATGAGTCTTGGGGTCTTTTGGGTGGTGGGGTTTTGGTCCTAGTGGAGGGTTTAGATGAACTGGGCGAGAAAGGAGGAGTGGGAGTGCACCTCGGGTAATGGGTCTTAAGGTAGGAGTGGGATGGTCGGGGAGCATAGATCTTCCTAAGCTCACTCTTCATCTCTTCCCATGAGTGAATGGGATCTTGCCCCCAAACCCTTCTGAATCTCTCTTTGTGTTCCCACATTTTCTTAGCTAGACCCCGAAGTCGTGCCTTCGCCCTGCGGACTCTCTCAGATCCATATACCCAAGTTCTTTCAAAGTCCCTTTCCATGGTATTCTCCCACCTAAGATAGGCATGAGGATCTCCATCAAAATGAAGGTCCTCATCTACAATGTAGTCCATGTGGAGGGGGTCAATCGGACCATTTGGCCAACGAGGGGTATGCATGATGATCGGGTGATGAATGCAACTGCCCTAGGACAAGACTTAGTAGAGACAAGTCTAGAACTTGCTCTGATACCAATTTGATGTGACACAACATGCAGCGGAGGACAATGATACCAATTTGATGTGATATGACTCCCTTGGACCTAGGATAGCAAGCAACACATGAGTTGGCAACGTCGCACTAGCGGACTCACTCGCGTAGGCACACTCGGGTCCGAAGGAGGACCGGCGATGACGGTGAGGGTCCGGGGTTGGACCTCAAGGTTCCAAGGGTTTGGCTAGCTCGGAAGGGACCCCAATGGGCCAGGGATGCCCGATTTCAAGGGTAGCCGGCACGCCGAGGGCGTGGGATGTGATGGAACTCTCTCAACTCGCTCCGCGGCGAACACTATAATTGGTTGAATTGAGGATCGGGCGCTCCTCTCACCTCCGACGGACAACTAAAAGCAATACTAAGCTAGCAATGGTAATAACCAGCAAAGAAGAGTGGCCAAGAGCTCACCTGATCGGCGTGAAGACGCCGATCCCGGGCGGAGACGAGGGCGAGCGGGGAAGTGTGGTCCCCGCACACTGCGCCGGTGTAGCTTCTAAGATCTGTCAAGAGTACAATTACTACACCTCGCGCAGGAGGGTGATCTCGGGAGTGGGAATTGATTAATTACAACAAACACTACCACCACGCAGGGTGGGGCGGTAAGCCGGCCAGGCAAAGGGGCGAAGAAACTATGGAAAGAACTGAAATGATCTTCCCGAGTTCTGCTTGCTGCCCGATCTGCTGACCCATCTGTGCTGTGGAAGTTCCCGAGCTCGCTGACGACCTCAGAATGGTGTGGGACTGGCGCCAAATTGATGATGATTGGCTCCTGGAGGTCTTTAAATTCTGGCCGGGCTTCTGGTGGTCGTCGCTGGCCGGTAGGAGCTCTGCAACAGGACCGAAGTGTTCTGGTCTACACAGGTTCCAGGAGCAGGGGCTTGAAGAACTGTCTGCCACGATCACTCCCGGAACTCAAATGTGGCAGGATCAGCTCTGGAGCGTCCGTGGTCGAGGTGGATCTCAGCAGGAGTCGACGGAGCTGCAATCCGATGCTGAGAGTGGATGGTGTGCCCAGGAGAGTGGGCCCTGGTCGCTGCAGACTGCAGGAGACAGACCCGCGAGACTGAGGGAGAAAATTCGTATCTCTGTTCCACGGTGTCCGAATGCCGTTCCGCCTTCTGATCCTGAAAGAGGGCCGGGAGGAGCAGAACTTTGATGAAGGGCCGTGGGTCTGAATCCTCCACGATTAGCCGTGGTGCAGCGACGAACCGGGTTGCAGACTCTGGCCGCAGCGGCTACCAGATGCGAGCAGTGGATTGCAGAAGTTGTCCCGGCCGCTCCCGGATGCCGAATCATGAACCGTCAGAGTCTCTGGAACCGTGGACAAAGCCTCTTCACAGAAAAACTGACGGAAACACCTTCTGAGGTCGGGGTGGACAGGGGGACGCCGATGAGTGTATGCTGGTCGCAGAAGACTGGAGAAGACAGCCTCGTGCGACTGGAGGAGAAAAATCAGAACTTGGCGTCCCGGATGCCGAATGTAGCTCTGCTTCTTTATCCTAGTCCGGGACAGGGGGAGGAAGATCTTTGAAGAAGGAACTTCAGCCTGATTCCTTCGCCGTTGGTCTTGAAGCAGCTTCCAATCGGGCTCAGGCTTTCTGCAGGTGGTGTCTGGCGCAGTCGGGGTAGGATAGCTCTCACGGACGGCCATGAACTCAGAATGGGGTGATTCCACCTCGCCTGCGAAGAGGATAGGGAGGCCTTTCCAGAAAGGTAGGCCACGCCCCCAGAAGCTTCAAGATGTTTTCGTGGTAGTCGCTGCAACTCGAGGCTGGTCTGCAGGTCAGCCTGCAGACAGAACTGAAGTTGACAAAAGGGGGGGGGGTGGAGGGGTCGGCCAAGGCAATGGGAGGGTGGAGAGGGGTTGAGGGGGTCGACCCTAGGAGGGAGGGGAAGGGGGTGGACGACCTTGGGAGGTGAAGGGGCTCCTTGGGGAGGGGAAAGGGCCCTTGGGAGGTGGGAGGTTGCTTGGGGAAGGGGGAGGGATGCCTTGGGAAGGTGAAAGGGTGCTTGGGGAGGTGGAGTGATTAATGGTGAAGTAATGGGGGTCTTGGGAGGTGAAGAGACTTGCCTAGGTGGCAAGTGAGGTGGCAAGAGGTGAGGAGAGAGGGGAATTTCGAATTTTAGAGAGAGAGGGAGGGAGGAGAGAGAGGGGGTTCGCCCCTAGGAGAGAGGGAGAGAGAGAATTAGAGAGAGAGAGAGAACTAGAGGGAGAGAGAGAGAGAAGACTCAAGGGGATTCAAGTGGGTTCAATTTTCATTCATTCATCAATTACCCCCTTCAAGTGGGGGATTGGGGTCCTTATATAGGAAACCCACAATTTACAATAAGTCCTCACATTGTGGACAACTGACAGAAGACCAAAGGTTGGGGAAGGGGGCGCCCATGGGCCAGGCCCAATAGCCTACTAAGCTAGTTAATGAAACTTGGACTTAGGTAAATGACTAACTAACTTAGGTAATAGACTCAATAAAAGGCAAAATTACATGATAATGACTCAAGAAAATTGTGGAAATTATATAGCTAGACTCTAAAAATCATGGCGAGCAAAATGGCGAGTAGCAGGACCCTCGAAGGTATGTGAAGGAGTAAGCGATGTCCCCATTACAGAATCTTCTACCAAATGGAGTCCCACTTGTTTTTACCTCTTATCCTAACTATTATCTCGAGATTGATCCATAGATCTCGAGATTTGGTGGACTCTATCTCTTAAAATCGTGGTGGAAAGTTCTAGATTTATGTTGTTTTCCATATAAATGGCCCAAGTGCGAACCTCACGACAGGGGCACATTTTCGAGGCGACGGCGAAGCCACGCCGCATTATCTTCATCCTCCTTCGACCCTAGCCTGAAGAGGGAAGTATAAGCTTCGATTTGGTTCTTTATTTGCTCGATTTCATCATCGTTTGCCCTCTTAACTTCACCCCTACTTCTTGCAAATCATCATAGTTTTCTAGTTTTCTGCTACAACACCGCGACGGGGGCCTGGTCTTCAAGACGGGGCAGAGTCATGCTTCATCCTCTTCATCCTCCTTTGAATCCATCTTGAAGAGGGGAGTATTAGCTTCGTTTGGATTATATATGTGCCTTATTTCTATCATCTTTTCCCCCTCTTCCAAGCCCTAACTTTTCAGGTTTTACCACTTTATTCTATCAATCTGAAACCCAGATTTCTTGCGATAGGGGCACGTTTGTGTCGCTAGAGCAAAGCCATGGTGCACTTCTGATCTTTCCCTTCGACTCCAGGCTCTTAAGGGAAGTATACTCTTCTAGGCTCATTATCTCATCCTATTCATGCATATTTTTCTCCATCATTTTGCACTTTCATTCTGTTTTGACACAGTCATTTTTCTATCATGTTATGCACCCTTTATTTTCTTACATTTTCCACCCCATTTTTCAATGTTGTCTTCCCTATTTTAAACCCTTCTTTTTGCCCTAGTTTTACCACAATACTCCCACCTTTCCATAGAATCTTTTCCTTCCCTTCTTGGTGTCTTTTTCTGTGAGATATTCATCGTTCTTTGAGTCCATTTTGTGCACTGTTCTGCATCTTTCTGCATTGTCTGCATTTTTTTCCAAATCTCTGGCATCATAACTTTCTGTCCAGACCTCTTTTTGGCGTGATTCTTGTTCCTACTTGTTCACCATACTAAAGTCTTCTGTCATCCCAATTTTCACCCTGTTTGGACTTCATTTGCTCTACTGTTTTCATCAGTCTTTGCACCTTGTTTGCACAGTTTGCATAGTTTCTCTTGTGACATGCACTTTCGCACCTTGTTTATCTATGTTAATCATGGCATATTAAATCAATCTCTGCATGTTAATCTCATCACAATATACACACCTATTATTTTCACCCTTCCACAGGGGTTAAAAACCCTCCCCCGATAAGTTTGCCCTTAATCTTTCAAACTACTTTATGCACTTGGGCTGATTTCTACACTTAGCATTTTCTAATGGGTTTTGCCTCTTGTTTTGTCTTTGTTTCGCAGAAAAGCATGGAAAGTGAGGCCCTTACCTTCTAACCGACTGGAAGGCGAGGAGAGGTAATCTACATTATCCCTGCATTCCTTATATTGAGCGCGATCATCTTCTTTTTCCAAGGTACACAACGCACTTAGTTTCCCCTTTCACATTCTTTGGTGTTGTCATTCTTTGGGGGCGATCACGGTATTCTTCTACATCTTTTATCGCCTTTTTGTTGTTGTATGATCATGCTACCATGTTCACATAGTCACATATTCATGCTATTCAATTGATTGGCACATTATGTTATCACTCATACACATATGCTTGTTCATGTGACTTATGACGCCACGTTCCATATTTCTACACCCACAACTCTTTTTTGGCGATCATGGTGGGACATCTAGTGCCAATCGTGCTGAGTTTCTGTCTGACCTGCTATTTTTAGTTGTTCTCAGTTGCCCTTGTGTTCTTCTCGATTTTCCCATTTATGCTCTGTTATTTTCTGCTCTCTGGTTCCCTGGCGGTCTACTCCCTGACCGTTTCTGGCTTAAAAGCGGTCTAGCGATAGACCGTCTTATCTGTTAGCGGTCTCCCATACGATCGTTTCTCCAGCTATAGGTATGCACACCGAGGTTGCTGTTATTTCTACAGTTTTTGGTTGTCTTTATTATTCCTGGGTGCCATCTGGTCTCCTCCTCTGTTGTGACATACATATATATCATTGTTTGCATATTGCTTGCTAGTTCATAGCCTAGAAATTGCATGCACTCCGGTGCACATAGGATCATTCATTTTTCATATCATAGTTGCATTCCTACTTGGTGTGTGATCCTCTCATCTCCATAGTCCTTGGGGTCGACTAGGTGACCACATCAGGGACCTCCATATGTCCCCGCGAGCCGTGGATTCCCACACAGATGCCGGGCCGGTTGTACCTTCACCATCCTGTGTCTAGGTTGCATAAGTAAGGGAGAGTTTACACCTAGAATTAACCAAGTTCCCGATATCTTTCCCATTAGGGACCTATTGTTGGAGAGAATATTTTAATTCAAATCACTAAGGTTCTAAAGGGTGAAACAAATAAAATTTGTGCATCATCATAACTTGGTTGGCTTTTGTTGTCTCTCATCCCTTTCTTATTTTCATAAGTTTGAAGTCATCTTGTCTGGTTACTTATTTGTGGTTGTTTGTGTTGTTTGCATCGTGTCTTAGGTACTACATTGCATGTGGAGTTGCTTTAGATCCTTAGATTCATCTCATAGGAGCAATTCCTCTTTCACTTCATACTTCAACCCTTTGTTCCAATCCAACATGTATTCCTACGGCCTTCCCCATTCCCATGAGAAATCTCTCCCCCAGGGTCTCTTAGAGGACCCGCCCAGGGTCATCAAACTTCCATCCGGAGAATGGTCTGTCCCTCCTCCATCCTCTATCTCCATGGAGGGTGCGTAACCCTCCCTTTCCACCAATAATCCCACTGGTCACATCTTACAAATGATGGCCCAGTTGGATCCGACCCAACTTCAGGCCCTTTATCAGACCTTGTAGGGGTCCAGCGAACCATCTCCCATGATTCCACAGGGTCTATCCACCACCTCTGTCTTTCAGTCTAGGGTTGATGGGCCCGAGGTTCCACCCATTCCTATTGATCTTACCCCGGTCCATCCCAGGGTCCTTCGATTCTACAATCTAGAGGCGGGCCAGTCCTCTAGCTCAGCCCCTCAAATCCTCGATAAAGGGAAGACCATTCTTCCCTCATCCACCCAAACTGATTCTTATAGGTTTGTTCCATCGGGGCCACAAGTCCTTGTCGGCCCGACCGATTTTACTCTCCCGCAGCAAGGGGCGGCCCATGTTCACTTCCATTTTGGTCATTCTTCGGTCCAATATCACTCTTATGGGCCTCCCCCTCCTTCCGTCTATCCTTCGGCACCTCGCCTCGAGCTTACTCCTTTCACTCCACCTACTCCATCTCGGGAGCAGGAACTCCTCGATAAATGGGCCGCCATGCAACAACAACTCGACTTCCTCCAAAAGTGGGTTGGCCCACAATCCCTGGCAGACGTTCCCGTTCCCAGTTTCCACAACATCTGATTCCCTCCTCAATCTGAGCTCCCCACATATCGCAAGTATGATGGGAACATCAATCCTTTTATTCATGTAAGGGACTTTATGTATGAGTCGGCGCAGTTTTAGTATGATGAATGCCTCATGGCGTATTTGTTCCGTCGGTCACTAGATGGAGTTGCACTGGAGTGGTTCTATGCTTTGCCCCTAGAAGATGCCGAGAGTTTCAAAGCTGTGAAGGAAAATTTTATTCAATGGTTCCAAGACCGGGTCGGCCCAGAATATTCATTTACAGATCTTGTGGCCTAGAAAATGATGGAAGATGAAGACTTTGCCACATACGCTGACAGATGGAGGAAAATGGCCGCCCGTGTGCCGGGTCATATTTCGGAGGAGGGGAAGGTCAAGTTACTCATATCTAATGCTACACCCACTTTTTGCAACATATTGGCCATGAACGATATTGCCAACATGCACCAGCTCTATAGTCGGGCAAGATTTATTCAAACCCAGTTCAAGGACTCCCCCATCCATTCTCTCTTCGAGTCCCAAAATCTCAAATACAATAAGAAATCTCAGGGGGCCGTTACCAAAGGAGTCCAGACCAATGAACAGGTGCAAGCCATTGCATTCCCCTTCCCTAACCAGTCCACTCCGCTCCGCTTCCCACAAACTCTCCGTAATGCCCAATTTTCCACGCCACACAATGCCCAACCTGTTTTCCCTGCTTCACCAAACACCCAGCCTACCTTTCCCGCTCCACAAAATATCTTCCCCGCTCCAGAACAGCCGCAACAACCTCCACAATATCACAATGTTTCTCAACCCAACGGCTACACCAATAAACGCCCGGCTCCGAAAAGGGCCCAATATCCTCCTTTGCCCAAGTCCCTCACGGACATCTTCTCTGCTCTCATGTCGATAAGTGCAATTCAGCTCCCTCCGGAACGGCCTAATTGGAACCCGGTCGTTGATCAGTCTAAATATTGCATATTCCATAGGTAGCCCGGGCACACCATTGAAGGATGTTTTCAGTTTTAAGATCTGGTATACGACCTACATGAAGGGCAGCGCATTGATTGGGCCGAGATGCATAAGGCCATTGTTGAGATCAAAGAGAAAAGAAGGTAAGCGCCGAGGCAGCAAGTGCAGTAACAAGCACCGCAGCCGCAGCCATAGCTGCAGCAGCAGCAGCAGCCCATTCAGGACTTGGGGATCCACCAAAACCCCATGCCAAATCATCCGCCTGCTCCGCAACCTCAGCCACCAGCACCGGCTCAGGTTAATCTTGTTCAACCCCCGGCTCCCGAAGCCGGGTGGTCCTATGATGATGAAGCTTCAGTATAGTGGCTCATGGCCCTCCACCATAATTATTGCAATCCTTCTTCCCCTGTCATCCTCCCGCCTAACCATCAAACCCCTCCATCTCCCACAATCGCCAAACCCTTCATCCTACCATCTGCTTCCCATATTATCCCGCCTATCTCCACTCCACCGCCAGCGCCTACTCTCGTCATCACCATGCCTCTATCAAGCCCTTCACCAGTCGTCCCTTTACAGCCTATTATCTCCACCACTACTCCCATAACCCCTGTTACTTCCTCTGCCACGTCACTTATCCACCCCGTTGGGCCCATTAAGCCGCTGATCTCAAGCCCATCTGAAGCCATGCCAGCCCAGAACCTTGCCCTACGGAGCGAGCGCTTGTTCCATAGAAACTATTCTTCCACCGGTGCACCTGCACCCAATCCCTAGTCCTCGCAATGGGCTGCTGATGAAGAGGAGGCAGATCCGCTATCGGGTACATAATATGATTTGCTACATCATCTGGATAGGGTGCCTGCTAAAATTTTTGTGCTAGAGTTGATCAACTGGTCCATGCTTCACCAAGATGTATTTCACAATTTTCTACAAAAATTATAGTAAATGAAGACATGGCAGTGGATAGCTTACCGATAGCCCTAGCTACGGTCTCCAAGGGGCCAGCAATCACATTTTTTGAGACTGAACTAGAACCACTGGAAGCACGATAAATGCCGCTATGCATTTCTATCATTCTAAATAAAGTAAGCATAGACGCGGTGTTTGTAGACACATGGGCCTCTATTAATGTCAGTCCTCTCAGCACTTTAAGGGCTTGCAACTTGTAAGAAGATTCGCTAAGGCCGACCCCGACTACTATTGCCGCATATGACAATTCCAGAAGGGCATGTCACGGGGTAGTCACCATTCAAGCAGAGCTTGGGCCTCTTACAATGCCAATTGAGTTTTATGTGTTGGATATCGACCCTATGTTCAAGGCTATTTTGGGTCGTCCGTGGATTGACAATCTTAATGTCGTACCATCCACTGCCCACCAGTGCCTCAAATTCCTTTTTCAAGGGAGGGTGGTCAAGGTAAAAAGAATATCCACGGTCCAATCCGTCAAAGTTGTCTCGGAAAAGATTTTGCCAACACTATGGCCCAGTAGTCGGTCTGTCATTTCAGTTTTAGACATAGATTTTCCATGGGCCTATGCGCCACGCAAGCTCACCACTATGCCAGTCAACATCAAAGTAAAGCCCCAGATACGGGATTCAAATGGTTGGAACATGATACTGAAGTTGCGTTATCAACCGAGGAGAGGTCTCGGCGCACAATTATAGGGGCGGACCAAGACGGTCCCAAAGGGCAGAAAAATGAACAGGAGGGGCCTCGGTTATCGAGAATCATCACTCTCAGTTTTGGGTGACTCTAGGCCATTAACCTGGGACTACCGCCAACATTTTGTCAAAGGTCCTCTCCAGTCAGGCACATTGAAGGCATCGCCAAGTTAGCCCAAGAAAGAAGATACATCTTATACAGTTGACAACTCGCCATTGTCTCCAAAGGGGCCTGTTGATAATATGATCGACTTTAGCCAGGCATTTGTAAAGTTATTTCATGAAGAAGACAATTGCCGAAGAAACTAGGAGGTGCGACTTGTGCATTATAAGTCGAAGAAGCCAGCCGTCTGCCCATAGGAAGGGGGGAGCTCACACGTCATTTTTACTTGGTCTCCTTCCCGCTTGTTCTCATTCTTTCAAAAGCTGGCATCCATACCCCGCTCACCTCCTATCTTGATCAATCCATTGCTATTGGAGATTCCTACTAATTTTCTCATTGTCAGGACATGCACTTGTTGCCCGCCAGTTGATCTATCTACTCCTTTCTTCTTCTCCTCTTATCCTTTTCTCGATCTCTTCTGTCCGTCCATGTATCCCCTCAGGCTCCCTCCTCCGCCTTCTTCTCCATCTTGTTGTATGATCTCCACTGATCTCCAAAAAAAATGTCAAATTTGAAACGGAGGTTTCAGTGGAAGATTATGCTATCTTCTCTCCATCATCCACCCAGGGACATGAGGCCCGTGCTGCCTCCCTTCCACTAGATTTTCTCTCTCCTAGGTTAGATGTAGGGCCCGTCGAGTCTAGGAAAGTAGAGTCTGTTAAGTCTATAGAAGTAGGGTCTTGTTCTAGGTCATCCAACACATCCTTGCTTGAGCCGCGCCCGCTGGCGTGACATTCTAAATCCATTCCTGATAGGTTCTTGCAAGATCTAACACAGCGATGTCGTGCTCTTCTCAAGTACTCGGAGTTCATAGCTATGGCGATTGTGATCGAAGAAGACGAGGAGCAAGGCAGGGTGTCGAGTGACGATGGATTAGGAGTCTATGAAGTCATGGATGAAAAGGAATTGGTTGATCTTGAGGACAGCGACGTAGACGACACTGCCGATTTGTATGCGCAAGGCTTAAAGAGATTTGACGAGCCATCATCCGCAGTGGATGAACCTACGAAGGAAATAAATCTGGGAACTGACGAGGACCCTAGGCCCGTTATTATTGCCGCAAGTCTCCCTCCAGAAGTTGAAGAGGAGTTAGTCAAGGTTCTAAGGGAGTATAGTGATTCTTTTGCCTGGTCTTACGAGGACATGCCAGGTCTTGACCCCTCATTGGTGGAACATCGACTAGTGCTTAAGCCAGGGGCAACACCCGTAAAGCAAAGGCTAAGAAGATTTCACCCCCACATGGTCTTAAGAATGAAGGAAGAAGTTGACAAATTGCATAAGGCCAGGTTCATTAGAGTTGTTTTATATCCCCAGTGGGTGGCGAATATAGTCCATGTCATCAAGAAGGATGAAAAGGTGTGCATTTGCATTGATTTCAGGGATCTAAACAAAGCATGTCCCAATAACGATTTCCCGCTGTCTCACATAGACATGTTGGTGGACAACACCGCCGGGTATGAAGCATTGTCATTCATGGATGGCTATTCAGGATATAACCAAATCCGTCTCACTCCTGAAGATCAAGAGAAAATCTCCTTCACCATGCCCTAGGGCACATATTGCTATGTGGTTATGCCGTTTGGTTTGAAGAACACTGGTGCCACTTATCAAAGGGCGATGATGGCTATATTCCACGATATGATGCATGTCTACATTGAAGCTTACGTGGATGATATCTTGGTGAAGTCAAGGATGCAAGAGGAACACCCCGCCATTCTATCTAAGGTACTTCAGAGAGCTAGAGAGTACCAGTTGAAAATGAATCCAAAGAAGTGTGTTTTTGGAGTCTCTTCAGAGAAATTGCTAGGTTTTATAGTTCGTAAAAGGGGGATTCAAATTGATCCTAACAAAGCAAAGGCCGTCATGGATATGCCTCCGCCTAAAAATATCACGGAACTTCGAGGATTGATCGGATGATTGCAATTCATCAGAAGATTCATATCCCAGCATTCTCAGAGGTGCCGCCCGTTTTATGAATTGCTGAAGGCAGGGGTCAAATTTGAATGGAATGTAGACTGTCAGAAGGCCTATGAGGACTTAAAGGTATATTTGTCCAATCCCCCAGTTTTGCAACCTCCTGTCCTTGGGAAACCCCTGATCCTATACATTTCTGTTATCGAGGACTCCCTAGGAGCTGTCTTGGCACAAGTAGATGATGCAGGCAAAGAGCGGGCAGCTTATTACCTCTCTAGGTTATTTAACCCGGCAGAGGCCAAGTACATTGCCATGGAGAAAACTTGTGCTACCCAGGTTTGGGTAGCTCAGAAGCTGAGACACTACTTTCTAGCCCACCCGGTTAGGCTAATCTCTAGAATGGATCTGATCCGCTATCTCTTAGATATGTTGTATATGCCTTGCATATGTTTTTGATGATAACTAAACTTTATGTTTGCTTGCACATGTTCTTGCTTGCACATGTTCTTGATGTCAGTGTGCACTCATGTTGTTGTTCAAATATGGTTGAGATGGCAAATGGCTTTTGAGGCAGGCTCAAACATGTTGGTTCAATGCATTGCCATATGATCTTGATTCTTGGTTGAAATTATTTATTTTCCAAGAGGTTTCATAACTTTTAACTGTGAACAAAGTCTTTGTGCATCTCATGATGTATTAACCTTGACTATCTTGAATTATAGGATAAAACATCATGGTGGTTGCTTGGAAGGTAAAATAAACGTGTGGATAAGCACATTGCTATCTACAATCTAAAACAAGTGGTAAATAATGTCTACACTCTTCAAAAACCCTTGGTAAGGCTATGGCATTCTCAATTCTGGTAAAGCAAGTAAAGTCGACTTGCCTCCATGGGAAGTTGATTTGGTCTGATGTGAAAAGGTTCTCTATGCTTGAACATATGGATTTGTTTGTTGGTGGATCTATTGACTTAACCTTGATCAATGGATTGGAAGCTATGATACTCAGGTTTCCAAAGACTTCTCATGCATATCTTTTCATGTGCTCTTAATGGGTTGAACTTGTTCCTGGCATATCCACAAAGAGTCATTTTGAAAATGAGATTTCATGAGTCTTTTGCATAATACTGAATGCATTCCATGCATAATCTTCAAGAGCGAGCATTAAACATGTTTCAAGGTCATTCTCACCAAAGCCAATGTTCAACCTTATCATGTCTTAACAAATACCCCATCAAGTCCAAACAAGCTCATATTATTTGGACATTCTTTTGCATGCACAAGTCTTCAATATTTGGATATGTTTCATGAACTGAACTACGTTGTTTTGCAGGATTTCCAGAGTTTGGTCGACTTGGAAGACTGGTCCGGTCGACCTAATTTATCAGCACCTAGAAATATGGAGTTTTATAGATTTCGATCAACCACCAACCCAGTGCCGATCGACCGGTTTTCCCAGCAACGAAATCTTCAAAACCTATAAATTTTTGATCGACCGATCACCTACCTCCGGTCGACTGAACCCCCCGATGCAGCCATCTTTGACCTTGTTTTTCACCAACGTGTTCAAGCTTCCTTTGTGGACTTTTCAGTCTTTTAGCCTCCAACTTCAGTAGGATTTGTGGATCTATGTCTGGAGGGTTCTTTGACCAACCCAAGACATATAAAAACACTTCTTAAGGGTAAGAAACCCTAAGGGGATCACAAGAAGGATTGAAGGAGAGGCTGCCAAGGGAAGGAAGAACTACTGTAGCTCCATGAACAGTAATTCGTGGAAGATTTCTTCATCTATCCTCAAGCTCTTCAAGCTCTATCTAAAGCCATTTAATATCCATTCAAGTGAAGAAGGAAGCCTTGTTCAAGATCAGCATCATACACTCAAGGGGAGCCTAAATCAGGAGTTTTCTCAACTGTGTTTCATTTGTCTTTGTGTTTTGAGCTTCAAGTCTTATTCCTTGTAATCTGCAAACATTTGTGTGTGTGTGGATCGATTCAGATCCATGGTAGTGTGAGGTTGTCTAGTTCAGATCCTTGTGTGTGTGTAGATCTTCGTAGATCTGCATGTGTGTGTGTGGATCTATTCAGATCCGACTATTCTAGTGTGTAGAGTGCTGCATTTGTCACAACATGTGTGTCTGTTGTTGATCCGGTTGTCGGATCGTGTTGGAGACTTCATCTCCGTGTGTGTGTGTGTGTTGGGGCGCGTCCCTGTGTGTATGTGTGCAGGCGTCGCCCTGCGTATGTGGTTGGAGTATGTCTCCATGTTGGGGATTCATCCCCGTGTTGGTTTACAGTAGTGAAGCCTCACCGGGTTTTGGTGAGGGGTGGACATAGGTTGCCATCGTTGCATCCGAACCACCTTAAAAATCATTGTGCATTGTGGTTTGAATTGTGTGGTTTGGCTCATTTCTTCTACCTGCATTCTGTGTGTTTGTTACTGTATATTGTTGTTTCGGGTTTAATGTTTCAGATTTAGCATAATCGATCTTTTATCTAAATAGATCTTTGGTATATCAAAAGGTGTTTTTGAATCGGCAGGATCACTCTTGTCAGGACAATAACATCTTATGTGCGTATAATCCCTGGATTCAGACCTCCGCCTTGTACCAAGGAACTATCGTGGAGATAGATTTTGATAAATCTAGCTTGTGGTTAAACATATTTGAATTCCTAGTTGATGTTTCATCATATTCTTTTAAATCGGGTAAAAGTTTTCTAAAAGTTGTAATCACCCAATTCACCCCCCCCCCTCTTGGGTGTCATTGATATCGAGACTTCAAGAAAAGCCCAAACTTTCTAGTAGGTTAGCTGATGCGGACATCAAAGCAAGAGCACTAACATTTTATTGGCATTTATGTCCTTTAGTTTATTTTTATATCCTTGGGAAACTATATGTGCAATTGTAAGGCTTTATAAGCCAACGTGTCATTCCCTAGGATTCTTTGGGTTTATTTGAAAACTGTCAGTAGGTCCAGCAAGGGGGCCCTCACTCCTTCCCCATTGGTCCACCTAAGCCATGTGGGGCTGGTCAACCATCCTAGGTGACTTCTAGATGGTTTGACATTCAAAGGGGGACAAGTGGAACAAAATGTCCAAGATGTCTCCCCTTAAGTCAAGGGGGTGCCCCACCATTAAAATGACATTTTGTATTTTCTTTTTTTAGGTCAATTGACCACATGGGGGAAGAAAATACTACACCTCCCCTCTCTCCCACGAAATCTCAACCCCCTCTCCCTTCCTCCTCTTCTATATAAACCCATGTATAGTGTTTTGTAAGAATTAATGAATGAAAAATTGAGTGAATTTGGTTGGAGCCATTGAAGGGTGTGCCCCTCTCTCCTCTCTTCCCCCCTCTTGGAGATGGATTTCTGATAAATCTTCAGTGTGAGACCTATTCTACCTCCTCCTCCGATCCTCTGAATTCTATTTCTGCCACCGCTGCCATCGCATCGCCATCGCGCCGCCATCTTCATCACTGGAGTTCTATCTACATTAGGACAAAGCCCTACTCCGCAATCTTTAGCTCTCCATCAGGAGCTCAGATCGCAACCAAACTTGGAGGGTGAGTCATCCACGTCCACCCCAGCCTCCACAAAAAAAATCCAGTCATTTACCTATCGTTAAGTATTTTTCCATTTTCGTGTTCTTCAGTCTTTCAGTTCCCTCTTCTGTTCAGATCCTGTCACAGCAACACTGAGTTTCTATGTTTAGACTATCTTTTATTTATTTTATTGGGTCACCAATTTTATTGGGAGTTCTGTCTATCACTCCCATGATCCACGAATTTTCTTAGAATTTCTAGAGTCCTTTTTGTATTTTTAAAAATTACTATTTTCTCCCAATTCTGTTATGTCTTGTGCTGTTCAGATCCGACCCCCAGTCAGTATAAAATCTTCAAAAAATCGAAACCTCCACCAAAAGTCAAATAAAAATTATCCCCATCTTCCATGTTTCCACGTCTACAACTTACGTGAAGAGTCCAAATTCCATATCTGAGGTTTGAGGCACGGTCAATGCCAACTCTCAGGAAAACTTAGTTTTATTCTGAGATTTCAGGTTCTGTCCAACAGCAACTTGTAAAATCGATCAAGGCCAGTTCCAAGAAATTTAAAATTCTTTCTCTGGCCATAGATCGAGGTATTTTGAAAGAGCTTTCCAACGGTACCTCTTGTACATCGATCCGACGTCGGGAGTGATCGCAGCAGCAGATCTCGTCGGGTCACGCGCTATAAAACAATAGCTTCAGATCCGTGGGCAGCAAGGTCAACAAGTGAGACCGGAGCCGACTCGCCTCCCACGAGGCGAACCAGCATGACGCCTTCCCAAGGAGCGCCTCTCCAGGAGCCAACGTCAGAGCGGTACCACTCCGAGCCCATTCAGACCCACCGATGAGCACGTGGGCCCCACGTTCGTGAATACGCGTGCCGCTGAACCTACATCAAAACACTGCCCGTCAACCCAAGTTCAGTCCTCCCGGGCCCCATTCGTAGCCCGTTACCTCCCTGCGTGGAGTGGGCAGTAGAAATCATTTCTGTAATTATTGTGACAATTGTTTAACCGGGAGTTACTGTCTTGGCCGGGATCGTCTTCCCCACGCCCGGAGCGTGGAGGTAAACTCGCTCCCACTCTTTATCGTATTTTACTTATCTCGTATATTTTTTAATGCCGCTGCATGTGATAGGTAATTAGCTCGATATCTATTTGTATCACCGCTGCAAGAGAGTGAGTGTAACCCGTCCCGTGGCTTGATCCGAGTTCACGCGGAAAGGCCGATACCCGAGACTTACTACCGGTTTCTCAACTGCGCACGGTCCACGTCTTCCCTCGCTTAGGGACGATCGCGAGCAAGAGTCCCAGGTCGCGTGTCCGTCCCGCATCATTAACTCGCTATCAGAGCTTCCTCTCTCAATTTGACATCACATTCGTTGTTTAGAAGGTGGTCAAAGGATATGCCATTGATGAGCATCTCGCCCATCTTCCTATCCCCTACACGGACTCTATTCAGAATGATTTCCCTGACGAACATCTCTCTGTCCTTACTCATCATCCCTTCTGGTCTCTACACTTCGATGGTGCACTCAATTCCCAAGGCCGAGAGATAGGTGATGTTCTCCTCACTCCGGAAGGGGTGACCATTCCTTTTGCTTATCAGCTCCGTTTTCCTGCTACCAACAACATTGCTGGGTATGAAGCTCTCCTGGCTGGATTGAAGCACACCTACCTCTTGGGTGCGTGCTATTTGAACATCATAGGAGACTCTCAACTCGTTCTGCGGCAAGTTCTATCCACTTACCGCACCCGTGACCTGAAGCTCAAGCCATATAAGGATTTGGTCACTCTCTTGGCTAGGCAATTCCACAAGTTGATCTACATCCATACTCCTCGATCTCATAATATCCTCGCTGATGCGCTGGCATCACTCGCTTCCTCTTTATCTTTCCCTCTCAGTCAGAGCACTGAGACCATCGTCGTTCAGAGATTGGACGCACCTTCTCTTCAGGATCCTTGGTTCGACAAACTTAGGAAAACTGTAGACGCTAGGGCTGAGAAGGAAGATTTGATGGAAGTATCTTTAACAGAGTTATAAGAGATTCTGGAGGAATAAGAGTTGCCATGGTATCATGAAATCGAGCTATACTACAGAGATGGATCATTTCCAGAAGGGGCAAGTGCTGAACAGCGTAAGGCTATTAGAGGAGCCGCCTCGAAGTACACTATCATTACTGGAGAATTGTATAGGCGCGCTCTAAATGGAATGCTCATGAGATGTCTAGACGATGATGTAGCTTGGAAGGTGGCCGAAGTAGCCCATTCAAGTGAGTGTGGAGGCCATGTCAATGGCTAGGCTCTAGCGAAGAAGATCCTTAGGCATTGTTATTATTGGCCGACTCTAGAGGAAGATTGCTCTCACTATGTCCGGAGGTGTCTTAAATGCCAACTCCATGCTGAAAAAATCCATGCTCCTACTTCATCTCTTCCTCCTCTCTCTGCTCCTTGGCCATTCTCTATGTGGGCTTTCGACATTGTCAGCCCGCTCGGTGATCCCAACTCTTAGACCAAGTAGAAATCCTTCATCCTTACCGCCACTGAGTACTTTACCAAGTGGGCCGAAGCGGAAGCGTATGTAGAGATCAAAGCAACCACGGTGTGCTGCTTCATCTTAAAGAATATCATCTTGCGATTCGGAGTGCCAAGTAGCATCGTCACCGACAATGGACCCCAGTTCATCTCTCAAGAGCTCCAGGACCTTTGTAAGAAGTTCAATATTGCATTGCATCATTCATCTCCATATTATCCTCAAGCTAACGGTCAAGCTGAAGCCACTAATAAAACCCTTCTTAAAATCATAAAGAAAACTTGCGAATCTCATGAATTCTCTGATTGGCCTGAACGATTAGTGGAAGCTCTATGGGCTTACCGCACCTCCGTCCATACTCCTACGGGGCAAACCCCCTATGCTCTTAGTTACGGGATGGAGGCGGTGCTCCCGTATGAGATCTTGATCTCTTCCCTAAGGGTACAGCTCGATAAGAAACTTAATCTCGGTGAACGTCGAGAGGCGTTGCTCATCCACTTGGAACTCTTGGATAAGAAGAGGATGAACGCGGCCGATCACGTGTCTATTTATCAAAAGAGAGTTTTGCGTTATTTTCAAAAGAAGGTAATTGAGCGTAAATTTCAAATAGGTGATATGGTTTTGAAATGCAAATTCGTTAGGTCCGGAGGTCCTAGGTCTAAATTGCAACCTAACTGGGAAGGGCCATTCGTCGTTAATGAAGCTTATTCAGGGAACGCGTATCACCTAGTTAATGCGGAAGGTGAGGAGCTGTCTCACGCTTGGAATGGGTTGTATCTTAAGCATTTTTTCCCTTAAAGTACATCTAATGAAGGCCTAGTAGCAAGGTGTTCCTTTCCTCAAAACACAAAAGAAGATTTCGAGTCTGGCAATCATACACTTCATGACATCCCTGGTCAGATTCCCCGGTTTTGTGTAAACATCGTTTCTCCCTGGCCATTCTTGGGGGAAGTAAAAGTCCATGTCCGTTTCTCTCCTCAGCTGAATCTAGGGGCAGGAGGCGAATAAGGGGGCGATAACTGATCTAGACACCCTGACGAAAGGAGGTCTCAAATAGGAGCAGCCCGTTATGACCTGATTCCACAAGGAAAAGCAATAGTAACAGCAAAGAAAAAAGAAAAGAAAAGGAGCAAGAATCAAAGCAAAGCCAAAAGCTCATTTCAAAAGCTCAAAGCTCAAAGTCCAAAAGCTCCAAAGATATAAAACTAGACATGGCAAGATTGGCAGTACAGTTTCCCCGCGGGACGTCATGAGCCCGACCGTATGCGTGCCTAATGTGGATGAAGGTTCGATGATGGACATAAAGACCCGGCGCAACAGACTGAATCTCTGAAGGGGTCATCATGAGAAGGATTCAAGCCCTAAAAACCTCTATACCTGGTCTAGGCTTACCTCTCGAACTCTTTTTTTTCTTTTTAGGACTAAAACTGTACCTTGGGTATGGCCTCGGTAGGAGCACCATCATACAGATTGGCCCTGGCCGAGGATTGTCACCCTAAAAGCACGCCGACCTCAGGAGATTCCTAGTAGGACAGGTAGGGCTCTCATTGCCGGGACGAAGTTAGCTTTCAAAACTCCAAAAAAATCACATATTTTAAAATAAAAAAAATTAAATATTTCAAAACCCAAAAAAAATCAGATATTTCAAACTCCAAAAAAATCAGATATTTCAAAATCTTAAAAAATCAGATATTTTAAATCCAAAAAAATCAGATATTTCAAAATCCACAAAAATAAAAATAAAAACTCAAAATACCATCATTCTTGTATATTCATAACATGCATTTGCATTCATATTTTTCATTGTATTTTTTTACCTATTTAATAAGACTCCATCCCTTGACCAAATATCAAGGATTGGTCATTTGCTAACTTACTGCAGGCAAGGGGTTGAGTCTAAGAGCAGAGCTAACTTGTTTTCTTATTTTTAGTATGTGCAGACGCAAGTTCCATTTCCCAGGATTCAAGTTCTCAGGTTTCTGTATCTTCTATCCCTTGCGGTCTATTGTTAGACCGCTTAATTTGCCCTAGCGGTCATGAAGAGACTGCTAGCCTCACCCGAGAACCAGAATTCTCAGGTTTCTCTGCTTCTCCTCTCTATCGGTCCTACGATAGACCGTTTATAGTCCACTAGCGGTCCAGTGGTGACTATATGCCATTCCCAAGAACCTGAAAACTCTGAGTTTTTTGAGTCTTTCTTCCCCTTGCGGTCTATCGCTAGACCGTTAGGCGGTCCTAACGGTCTTTTGTTAGACCATTTAGCAAACAGAGAACTCTGTCCTTTTTTGATCTATCAAGCTGAAAGTGCAATTTCATTGCACATCTTTCAAACCAATCTTTTATTCCATTCATCCAAACTCATGATACATCATTCTATCAATAAAATTCAAAATTCATGATCATGGAATTCAAATTACATTCAATTTCTTATCCGCATGGGGGCGGATCATGCGCAATTCCTTCACATAAACATGATACTCCTCGTTGCTTTCTTTCACTTCTGCTTGCAAGGCACAGACACGGCTGATCTCCCACATGGTCAGAGTGCTCTGGACTGCCCGCTCGCCCTCCTCGGTCCCGATCTTCCTAGCTTGAAGGGGAGGGTAGTGAGATAGTGCTTGAACCGTAGTGCGGGGAAGCCCAACTTGTAGGTAGCACCGGTGCGGGTTGTAGATCGCCAAGGTAGTATTCCTCACTAGCTGCAGGTCTAGGCCCAATTGCCGGGGTAATCTGAGGGTAGTGTCTTGAAGAGCCCGGGGTCGCATCACGAACTTGTCAATTGGCAAGGTGTTGAGGTAGAGGCGCCAATCGCCTCATGTTTTCTTATCTGTGGTCCGGCATTTAACCTGTGAAGAGAATCCAAATGCACCTTCTATATAGGAGAGTGGGTTGCTCCCGAATATGCGGCTAGCTGATGCAACATCCTCCTTGAGTAGAAATTTGAGTCTAATTCCCATCCAACACTCAAGGATGATCATTGACCCAAAGAGGGGACCCCCTAAAGAAGCTGAACTAAGACCTTCATAGAGATAAGAAAAGACAGCTTAGGAGATGGATAAATCCCGCCACAACCCACTAATGATGTTGAGGTGTTGAATGTCTAAGAGGTGGTCAGTGGTAGAGAAGAGCAAGACCCCACACAAGTAAATAGAAGTAGCTTTGGCAATGGCTTCATACCTCCCCCACTTGTTTTTGCAATGGGAAGTGATCCATTGGACCATGGGTATCAAATAAATATGACGAGGGCTGATCATGGTTTTCACATCCTTTGGGTTATGTATGAAATCCCCCAAGATGAGTGATGGGTCTATAGGTTCAACCGTATAGCATATCAAGTCTTCATCCCCCACCTTAGTCTTAGGAAGGGCTAGGTAGGTCTCTACCTCTTCTATAAGGACAGTAGCTTCAAAGGTTGGGAACATGAAAGTGTGTGTTTGGGGATGCCACAACTCCACTAAAGTTGAAATGCTAGGCCAATCATAAGAAATTTTTTGAAAATTCTTGGCTAGAACTAATAAGTGGTGTAGGTGCCATTCCCTTAGGATTGAGGTAACTTCTAAAGGGAGTTCTTTTATCATGAGAGCCACCCACTTCAAGCTAGAGTAACACCTTGGACCAGGAAGGAGCTAGAAAAAGGAAGTAAAAGAAGAGAAGAAAAGAAGGGAAGAATGCCATGAGAATAAAATTAAGTTCATGAATTTTTGAGATTGATTTGAACTTACCTCTCTTGAAGAGCTTGTGCTCAGGTGCTTGGGGATGGAAGTCAACCGCTGCAGCTCTACATGCTCCCTTCTAGCCACATTTGGTCCGGCATAGACCACCTCTCCCATGGTGCTAGCTTCAAAGCTCCTCTTCATGATGGTATGGGTGATTTTGAGAGAATTTTCAAGGTTTGAAGCAAAGATTTCTGTGAGCTACGAATTCTGGGTGTATTCCTAGTTATATGGCTCTAATTCTAGTCCTAATGTATTAGGATTGAGGCTAGTTAGCTTCAATTTAAGTTAGGATAAGTCTTAGTGCATATTAGGAACCTCTATCCACGGGTTAGGACTCCCACGGAGAGTCCCGCTTGGATTTAACTGAGTCTTTGCCGTTGCGGTCTATCACGCGATGGCTAACCTCCCATAAGCGGTCGTCAGATGACCGTTTCTTTCCTTCCTTCACCACCTTCTCTCCCCTCTCCAAACGGTCATGTTGCGACCGTTTGTCTCTTCATGCAGTCTTTCATTAGACTATTTTCAGGCTTCCTATCCTATTTTCATTATCTTTTCTCATCTTAAAACATCTGCTTTCTCTCGTGCTCTCCTGCTGTCTTTGTTAATCCTAGAGGTTGTTGTTAGTGAGTCAGCATTTACATTCACACATTTTGCATTTGAAAAAGATAAAAAGAGATCACATTTTACTAATCAAAAGATCATGACCATACATGCATAAATACAAAATCACTCTTCAGCGGGTCCCCCTCCTGGACCTCCACTGTCCCCGGTCCCCTCATGCCTCTTCGCCGGTGGGCCCATGGCTGAGCTCCCCTCCTCGCGATGGCATCAGCGCTACTCATCCTCCTCGTTCCTCTGCTGGCCAGAGGAACCCGTAAAGTAGTCCTGGTGTCCACTGCGCACACCGCTCTGTGACACACTATGGGAGGACCATCCGTCCACTAGCCGGAGTGCCCTCTCCAGCGCCTAGATCTCAACTCTCAGCTCTCTCACCTCTGTGCGAAGATGGGCTACCTCAGCCGCCTCGGCTCGGAGTCTCTCTGCCTCCGCCCGAACGCGCTCTGCCTCGCCAAGTGCCGCAGTCAACTCCCTCGTCTGCATAAGCATTCATCGTGGTCAGTCATTTGCATTATCATAAGCATTAGTCAAAGGAAGTCAGTTGGTTTGCTTACCCTATCCGCGAGAGTGGCCTCGGCCTCTTTGGCCTGAGCAACCGCCCATGCAAAGTCAGAATTCTGCTCGGCTCGGCCTCCCGCAGGCTGGGAAGAAGAGGATGGAGCATCCGGTCCCTGCCGATGTGCTCTCTCAGCATGCTACATTTTAGAAATCAGGTTAGTCAAGTGCACAAGCATCTGCATATTAAGTCTAAGGTTTGAAACTCACCAGAAGCTCCAGCGCGTGTTGGAACTCATCCCTCTACTCGGCTCGGCCTCCCGCAGGCTGGGAAGAAGAGGATGGAGCATCCGGTCCCTGCCGATGTGCTCTCTCGGCATGCTACATTTTAGAAATCAGGTTAGTCAAGTGCACAAGCATCTGCATATTAAGTCTAAGGTTTGAAACTCACCAGAAGCTCCAGCGCGTGTTAGAACTCATCCCTTTACTGCACGGTGGAGTGGAGGAGACCCTGGAGCTCTGCTATCTGTCCCTGGGGGTCTAGCTGCATGTAGCAAGTCAAGATGTCAGTGCATTAGAAGTAATTAAGAAGCATAAGTTTAGAGAGTCGTACCAGTCGTCGGGCGCCGTGGAAAACCTGATCTTCGTACCTCCTAGTGTAGGCCTTCAGGTAGGCCTCATCACTAGTAGCTCGGGCTCGTACCACCCGACCCCTCCGCGTCTAGTCACGAACCTGGTCGATCGCCCAGGTGACCCAGTCAATCTCGCCGCTCAGTCCCTTCGAGGACTATCCTACCCGCTCGTCATCCCTCGTCGGGAACTCCACCTCCGGCTGATGGACGCCCCTGGTCCTCATGATCAAGTGTTAGTGCAGTGGCACGATGATGTTCATGCAATGAAGCCACACCTCTCGTCCCGTGTACTCCTGGACTGCCTCCACCCAGAGCTGTCCCTCGTGACCCTCGTCATGATATAGTGTCCAGCGCACCTGAAAGGGCAATCGAGTCAAGTGTCAGCATTTATAAGAGCATTGAAGTGCATTTAAAAACCTTAAGTCTAGAAGCTTACCGATGCGTAGGGGAATGTGTCCATGTCATCCTGGATCGCCCGCGCTAAGTGTCGTAGTGACCCCGTGTCCTGAACCGCCATCCATCGCCTCGCTATGGGGATCCGGTCTGGATGTACCCCCTTTCCCCACCCTAGGCCAGGGAGGTACAGGTAGCTCCATATCTGCATTAGTCAGATGTCAGCATATAGCAATCATGATCATAATTATGAGCATAAGCATTTAGAGTAGAGCAATCTTACCTGAAGTAAAGGCGAGAACCCGCCCAGCGTCATCTGTCGGTCGGTGGTGCTGAGTGTGTCAAACAGGAACGCCAACGCAGCAGCACCCCATGTGTACTCTCCGACTCCGTCCAGGTCCCTCAGTAGTGGGAGAAGCCTGCAGCTCACTCCGTCCATCCTCATCGCAAAGAGCAGCTTCCCGAACATCAGCATCAGGAAGCGACGAAGGACGACGTCTCCCTCTGGCCCTGGTCCTGCCGCCACTCTCTCTATGGCTCTGTCTATCAATCTCCCGAGGTGCTCCTCAGGTAGCTGTCCCATGGCTATCGCCGCTCCTCTCATCCCCAGGCTCTCCTGGAGCGTTGCTCATCCCAGCATCGATGAGTGGCGTCCTGGTCTCATCAGCTCTAGTCCGAGTAGCTCCTGCGCCAACTCTCGGTAGTCAGCACGAGTGGTCCCCATTACTGGTGCTCCGTGCACTCGAAGTCCCATGATCTGTGCCACATCCTCCAATGTGACGACCCAAGATCTGGATACCGAGAAGAACCCGATACCATTTGAATCCTGGCCCGCCGCCCACGAGCTGGGAGGGCTCGGAAGGGCTAAAAAGTGTGTGGAGGCACAAAGAAATAGGAAATAAAGTAGGATAATTAATAGAAATAAATAAATAACTACTACAACAGAGTCCAGTCTAATAGAAAGTATAGTCTAAAGTAGTAAAATATACCACATGCCAAGTTGACACTCGGCCCGGCAAGCTGGCAGCTAAGAATCTCCGAATAGCACCCTCGAACCTCGAGGAAGAACCGTCGCACCTGAAAAGTAGGGGTGAGCCTTCTGTCACTGACTCAGTAGGGATCCCGCGGAACCCCAATTGAGAACAACGGCGGCATAGAAAGCAGTAACTACAAGAACAACAGTAGCAGCAGGAACAGTAAACACGGTGGCCGGTCAAAACTCGGCACTACAACTACTACTGTACCGGTCAAGCAAAAAAAGAAATCCCGATCTCACAGTCGGGGACCGGACCACACTAACACCACTTACCGAGGCAAAACCTACGGCAATCCCACCGTAGAGGCCTGTCTCCCATGACAAGGCCAACCTAGACACGCTGTCCAAGGTGCAACCCCGACCACCTGGTCGCGGGCATCGCACTAACCAGACGCAACCTCGGTGAAGCTACTAGCACCCTGGCCGCTACCTCGGAAACACCGGACGGTCCAGAAAACCACGTCTCGCAGACGGGAAACGGAACCCAGAAACAGGAGAGTCACGTCTTACGTGACAGGAGTACCTGTCCACCAGAAGCAAGGCCGGATGCCTCCACGTCTTGGTCCGCGCCTCAGGTGTCTCCCTCCGGCCCAGCGGGAACTAAGACACCGTACAAGTAACCACAGAAAAAGTGACTAGTTGGGGTCGTGCTCATCAACGCGGGTCCAATCTCCCCCAACCACCTATGCACACATAGACCGTGCGTCCCTGGTCTGGCCCTCTGACTGGTTTTCTCCTCAGCCGGACTCTGGCTGGTAGACGTGGGGCCCGACAGAAACCAGTCTAAAATCATCTCTCTCTGGGTAGCCTCGCCACCACTCCCTAGTGGGACCACTCACGTGTCAGAAGGCTACGACTAGTGGGGAGTCACTGGTGTGACCACTCTCCAAGGAGAAACTCCGAGAAATACGCACGCACCCTACACGAAAGTCGAGAAGGACCAAGTGGCGACGAGCCACTGGACTCTGGATGGTCCTCTAGACTCGCTAAATCCAACGGTCCTTGAGTCACAAGACTCGGGGTCAAGACCGCCGTACGCAGCTGCACAATGCCGTTAATCTAGCCTAATCCCTAGGTCTAATATCACAGTAGCACGAATACCGAGGTAGCTCACGAGCCGCTGAGACCATTCCCTCAAAAGGGAACTCAAGAGACCCTCCAGCCTCAGGCTGGATAATTTGACTCACAGTCCACAGGCCACACACGGCCCACAGGGAAAGCACAGAAGCACGATTCCCAAGGTAGCTCACAAGCCGCCACGTCGATTCCCCATCCCAGGGAAAAGCGGGAAACCTCCAGCCCCAGGCCGGATGACTAGACTCGTAGTCCAAGGCCAAACACTTGGCCCACTCGGGAACCATCTTCCGCAGAAATCTACGACATGCGGGGGAAGCCCCACCGCACACACATCGATCCACGGTGACTCAAGTCGAGAACACCACCTCCCGGGATCCCACGACACCCTAACGTGTGGCCCCCACATGATGCCCAGCATCAGTCATACCACAGGTCAGCACGCGGATTGAGGTCCACTCACCCGGGACTTGAATCGGCAAAACATAACTGCGGTCGGACATGAACCGCTGGCGGTCCACCTTTGGGCCGCCACAAGAGCTAGCGGTCCAACATTGGGCCGCTACAAGAGCTAGCGGTCCAACATTGGGCCGCCATAGGGACTGTAGCGGTTCAACGATAAGCCGCCACACCCTGGGTCACAAAAGGACAAGCGGTCCTATATAGTGCCGCCAAAAGACATGAGGCTAGCGTACCCTCGGCCGCCAGGCCCAACCCACGCACGGAAAGATTGAAACGGTCGAACGGGGACCGCCAGAAGGAAGGGGCGGTCACTGGAAGGACCGCCACACTTCCGAAAAATCAAGAACGGTGGGAAAATGGCGGGAAACTCATTCCATGCCCCAATCACCCCTGGGTGATGGGGAAACATAGGGGAAACCCTTCCCCAAGCCCCTAGGCATTCAAAGATGTCCTCAAAACACCGATTAACACATTAAAATGCTAGATCGGGCTCACACCCCAAAATCTTGATTGTTCCCCAAAACGGAAATAAACCCAAGCTCGGCTCGCCACGGCCTACAAAACTCACAGAAAAGGAAGTGCATGAGCTGAGAATCCATCTCCTTACCTCCACCGAAGATTTCGCGCCCTGGGGTCACCGATCAGCGAAGAAATTGCCACGAAACCCTCACCGGTTCACGAACTCGCACCCGAGCTTCCACGCGCCACCAGCCCTTGATCCACGACCCGTTCCTAGTTCCTCGCCTCCCACCATCACCGCCTCGCCCTCCTCTGCCACGGTCGGCCACCCGGGGAGAGGGGGAGAGAAAGAGATGAGAGAGAGTGAGAAAGAGAGAATGGGGAGAGAGAGGTTAAAGGGTTAATATATAGAAAAACACAAAAAATCCAGAAATTCAGAAAAATACTAAAAATTACCTCCGCGATCCTCGGGAGAAACACAACGTGCCGGTACTGTCCCGAAGTCGGAGAACGCGACGGTTTGCCCTGCACAGTGTTCTGAAGGCGCATCAGGGAAAAACACGTGTAAAACATAAAATACACTCCGCGACCCACTAAAATGATCCGAAAAATATCCGAAAAGTTCGGGGAATTACAGCCCTCCCCTCTTAAAGAAATTTTATCCTCGAAATTCAAGACTAGCACCAAGTCACAGGGGAAGAACACCTTACCCAACTGACAACGCTGTCAGAACCCCAGCATAGAAAACCTCGATTCTTTCAAAGACACAGATTGTCACGCCCCATACTCTATACTGTCGAGGTATTGTCCGCTTTGGCCTACCGGCCTCACGGTTTTGTCCCTTTCTAACAGTGATCGGCCCCAGAATGGGGGACTTCCCGAGAGGTCACCCATCCCAGTACTACTCCCCATTAAGCACGCTTGACTTCGGAGTTCTTTTGAAGAACTGAGTCGATACTTCAAAAGACGCCTCGATGATATAGAGTACAACTTATCTATATTTGAGGGTGTTACAATCTACCCCTCTTATATAGACGACGTCCTCGTCGCTGGGCACATATAGCATGCAATCACGCAATCAAACCCCCAGGTAGGTAGGACTCTAGAGGTGGCCCCTACAAGCTCAAGAGGTGGCTCCCACTATGTAGCACTTTGTCCCATTACGGGTTCAAGAGGTGGCTCCCATAGCGTATCACTTTGCCCTGCATGGCACTTAGTTCCCACACTTCCGACTAGGGTCGAGCTCTGATACCATTCTGTCATGCCCCGTACTCTATACCGTCGAGGTATTGTCCGCTTTGGCCTACCAGCCTCACGGTTTTGTCCCTTTCTAACAGTGATCGGCTCTAGAATGGGGGACTTCCCGGGAGGTCACCCATCCCAATACTACTCCCCATTAAGCATGCTTAACTTCGGAGTTCTTTTGAAGAACTGAGCCGATACTTCAAAAGGCACCTCGATGATATAGAGTACAACTTAGCTATATTTGAGGGTGTTACAATCTACCCCTCTTATATAGACGACGTCCTCGTCGCTGGGCACATATAACATGCAATCACGCAATCAAACCCCCAGGTAGGTAGGACTCTAGAGGTGGCCCCTACAAGCTCAAGAGATGGCTCCCACTATGTAGCACTTTGTCCCATTACGGGTTCAAGAGGTGGCTCCCATAGCGTATCACTTTGCCCTGCATGACACTTAGTTCCCACACTTCCGACTGGGGTCGAGCTCTGATACCATTCTGTCACGCCCCGTACTCTATACCGTCAAGGTATTGTCCGCTTTGGCCTACCAGCCTCACGGTTTTGTCCCTTTCTAACAGTGATCGGCTCTAGAATGGGGGACTTCCCGGGAGGTCACCCATCCCAATACTACTCCCCATTAAGCACGCTTGACTTCGGAGTTCTTTTGAAGAACTGAGTCGATACTTCAAAAGACGCCTCGATGATATAGAGTACAACTTATCTATATTTGAGGGTGTTACAATCTACCCCTCTTATATAGACGACGTCCTTGTCGCTGGGCACATATAGCATGCAATCACGCAATCAAACCCCCAGGTAGGTAGGACTCTAGAGGTGGCCCCTACAAGCTCAAGAGGTGGCTCCCACTATGTAGCACTTTGTCCCATTACGGGTTCAAGAGGTGGCTCCCATAGCGTATCACTTTGCCCTGCATGGCACTTAGTTCCCACACTTCCGACTAGGGTCGAGCTCTGATACCATTCTGTCATGCCCCATACTCTATACCGTCGAGGTATTGTCCGCTTTGGCCTACCAGCCTCACGGTTTTGTCCCTTTCTAAGGGTGATCAGCTCTAGAATGGGGGACTTCCCGGGAGGTCACCCATCCCAATGCTACTCCCCATTAAGCATGCTTAACTTCGGAGTTCTTTTGAAGAACTGAGCCGATACTTCAAAAGGCACCTCGATGATATAGAGTACAACTTAGCTATATTTGAGGGTGTTACAATCTACCCCTCTTATATAGACGACGTCCTCGTCGCTGGGCACATATAACATGCAATCACGCAATCAAACCCCCAGGTAGGTAGGACTCTAGAGGTGGCCCCTACAAGCTCAAGAGATGGCTCCCACTATGTATCACTTTGTCCCATTACGGGTTCAAGAGGTGGCTCCCATAGCGTATCACTTTGCCCTGCATGACACTTAGTTCCCACACTTCCGACTGGGGTCGAGCTCTGATACCATTCTGTCACGCCCCGTACTCTATACCGTCGAGGTATTGTCCGCTTTGGCCTACCAGCCTCACGGTTTTGTCCCTTTCTAACAGTGATCGGCTCTAGAATGGGGGACTTCCCGGGAGGTCACCCATCCCAATACTACTCCCCATTAAGCACGCTTAACTTCGGAGTTCTTTTGAAGAACTGAGCCGATACTTCAAAAGGCACCTCGATGATATAGAATACAACTTAGCTATATTTGAGAGTGTTACACGGATCATGAGGGACACAGCTAGACTACAATCATGAACGGCACCTCACCCCGCATGCCACGCACACCGGCCATCAGAGTAGGCATACACCAAAGGACACAGTCCGACATCACCTCAGTCATAACACGAGAATCAATCATGGCACCGCTGCCTCCATCTCGCCCATTAAGAAAACACAGTCCTCACCGCGAGAAACAACTACCGATCCATCCTATGGTCGGCGGAAAAATCGCACGTCAGCTTCACAACCAGCTGACAGGTTCACGCCCTGTTCAAGGGAACAACCAATACAGAGCCTCCACCGGCTCATGCAGTCATCTCAACAGATCACAACTAGAACATCGGCTCAGCACCAAGAACCACCTCACACCTGGCAAGCTGAAAGCCAGAAATATCACTGTGCCAACTCTGTCAGAAGATAAATTCCGACAAAGCCCATATCCCATCCGGAAAGGCACATCACAGAAATGACCACCAAAGGTCTCATTGAAATACAGCTCTCACCAATCTCGATGTGTAACCAGCAGCATCTTCTATCTGTGAAAGATCACACACTGATCACCAGCTACTCGTCAACGGGAAACCTCCATCGGCCCAGTAGGCACGATCCAAGTCACAATAGGCCATCCGCTGACTCACGCAGACAATTCCCACATCTCAAGCTACACTCCTCTTGGACACCACGTCTGATCTCAATCATCGCGCCAACTCGACCCTCTCGGGGAGCACGATGAAACCAAATGACAAGATCTTGGTGTCTTCGATCATAACCTCACTCGACTCAGACTTATAAGGGAACCATCCCATGCTGGCCACCAAATCAGGGATAACCATTGCGACACCAACGTCCCATCAAGGACCACCATTCCGACGCCAATCTCACTAAAAGGCCTCCGCCCACAGGCGTCACTCTTCCATCTTGTCTCATCGAAACCTTCGTCACAATTAATCCAAGTGGACACCTGCCAATCCCGATTCCGCCCTCACCACAGAGCCACGGGACACCACCAGAACGATTCATGGCACACGTCTCTAGGGGAGGAAAGTGCCATCCAATATTATAGCAACCTTGTCACCAACGCCGCAACCAATGCACATAGGTCCCCAACAATACACATCTTACCGTGGTCGACTACGAGACTAGCCTTACCAGTCACTCGCAGCTACCAACCGGAACCCAAAATCTCTTAGAGATCACTTCTCCAAAAATGATCTCATCTGAGGACATAACTGCCAATACAAGTCGGGCACCAAGCCACCGACTCTGACCAACACGTCTTCGACCTCTTTCAGGTGACATCCTTAACAACCCCATCCGGGCTCACACCAACGCCTGACACGATTTCCATCACATGAACAGGGTACTCATGCGACACACTTGCCAACATTTTTCTCCAACATTCCATCCTGCCAGTCCCAAGAACCATGATATCTCGGGCAACAGCACGGCAACAACACGTCTCACACCGAGGAACCAATCCTCAAATGCTCAACGCAACCTCAGGAAATCCGCCTGTAGCAACCAACGCTATTATCCTGATTCAGTGGGTCACGGGCCCACCAGGATTCCGCCGGGCACTCTGATCCATGCTCACAGCCAAACACGGCAACTCGGGACTCGTCATCCCGACAATCCATAACTCGGCTAGTCAACCTCAGGAAACAGGGTGAGGAAAGCTCCATTACCTCGATCCCCAAGGACAGATTATCTCTCAAATTTGGCAATCTCTGCAACTCTGCAGGCTCCGATCTACCACGCATCGGAAAGTTCCAGCACCAGCCAAGAATTCGAACACCGCCCAACCAGCACTCATACTTCCGGAACAACGCCAGCACCCTCACACAGCAAGGGAATCAGGCACGACTTCTCATAGGCAACCACCTTGCCAAAACACAGGACACGTCTCGCACGGACTCCATGGCACACAGAGGCCAACCAATCCGGACACACAATGCAAGACGAGGAACCTTATCTAAACATAATCTCTGCAACCAAAGGAGAAATCGATCACACCTCCGACCAACGAAAGAACTCCACGCTCGGCCTGACCTCAAACCTTGCACACGCTGAAAACAGCACCTTCCAACACCAAGAAAACCATCGCTTCCATCAGGTCAGCACCTCCGACACACTCGGTGAGTGTCACGTCGGACCACAATCACAACATCTCTCGATGCACCACCACTGTAATTCCTCGAACTGCAACACACCACGCC
Organism: Amorphophallus konjac; assembly: GCA_022559845.1. Taxonomy (NCBI): domain Eukaryota; kingdom Viridiplantae; phylum Streptophyta; class Magnoliopsida; order Alismatales; family Araceae; genus Amorphophallus; species Amorphophallus konjac. The sequence goes on along the minus strand of CM040121.1, from coordinate 315,227,068 downwards.
AAGAGCCGCAACACGAGCCATAATCGACCACCGCCGACGCTCATCCTCGAGTCCCAAAACTCACTGTGGAACCTTCACAACTCATACCAAATCCAAGGCGAACACAACCCATTCGCACACAAGAGCGCAGAAGCAAGAACTTACTGGGACACCACAGCCCAATTCTACCTTGAAATCCGCAAAACAATCAGGACCGACACATCATTTTTGATGCCACAGAGCACGACAAGAACATCAGGCTCGACGAAACAGTAGTTCACCGATAAGATCCTCCGCTCATCCAAGTGCACCTCTCGATCAGAACACTCCGCTCTGCCACCTTAAACCACAACCTTAACACATCAGGGGCTGGATAGACCTCAAACTGGACTGGCCAGGCTCGACAACAGCTCCCTCAGAGCACACTCACGACCACTTAACCACGACCAATCCTCTCCAGCCACCTGACATCGCGGAAAATGCCTCGAACGCAGCACCATAAACTCACGCCTGCCAGCAACCTCTGCCCAACGCTGGACAACCGGGATCACCACCGATGAGGGAGCAGCTCTCAACCTTGATCCTTAGATCCCACGCCGGCACGAAAGCCGCGAACAGCAACCGCCTTGACAGCGCCACGCAGCGCACTCATGCTCTCAAGCGAAAAACATGCACGAAACCGTATGCCAGCTGTCGACTGTATTGGACCTTATGGACTCTGATCACTGTAATATTTTAAATTTTTATGTACGTCCACAACCACCGCTCTGATACCAGCTGTGACGACCCAAGATCCGGATACCAAGAAGAACCTATACCATTTGAATCCTGGCCTGCCGCCCACGAGTCGGGAGGGCTCGGAAGGGTAAAAGGAGTGTGGAGGTACAAAGAAATAAAAAATAAAGCAGGACAATTAACAAAAATAAATAAACACCTACTACAATAGAGTCCAATCCAATAGAAAGTATAGTCTAAAGTAGTAAAACGTACCACATGCCAAGTGAACACTCGGCCCGACAAGCTGGCAGCTAAGAACCTCCGAATAGCACCCTCGAATCTCGAGGAAGAACCGCCGCACCTGAAAAGCAGGGGTGAGCCTCCTGTCACTGGCTCAGTAGGGATCCCGCGGAACCCCAATTGAGAATAATGGCGGCACAGAAAGCAGTAACTACAAGTACAAAGTAGCAGTAGGAACAGTAAACACCGTGGCCGATCAAAACTCGGCACTATAACTACTCCTACTATACCGTTCAAGCAAAAAGAGAAATCTCGATCTCACAGTCGGGGATCGGACCACACTAACACCACTTACCGAGGTAAAACCTAAGGTAATCCCGCCGTAGAGGCATGTCTCCCAGGACAAGTCCAACCTGGACACGCTGTCCAAGGTGCAACCCCGACCACCTAGTCGCGGGCATCGCATTAACCAGATGCAACCTCGGTGAAGCTACTAGCACTCTGGCCACAACCTCGGAAACACCGGACGGTCCAGAAAACCATGTCTCGCAGACGGAAAATAGAACCCAGAAACAAGATAGTCATGTCTCACATGACAGGAGTACCTGCCCACCAGAAGTAAGGCCGGATGAGTCCACTGACGTCTTAGTCCGCGTCTCAGGTGTCTCCCTCCGGCCCAGCAGGAACTAAGACACCGTACAAGTAATCACAGAACAAGTAACTTGTTGGGGTCGTGCTCATCAACGCGGGTCCAATCTCCCCCAACCACCTGTGCACACACAGACCGTGCATCCATGGTCTGGCCCTCTGACTGGTTTTCCCCTCAGCTGGACTCTGGCTGGTAGACGTGGGGCCCAATGGAAACCAGTCTAAAATTGTCTCTCTCTGGGTAGCCTCGCCACCACTCCCTGGTGGGACCACTCGCGTGTCAGAAGGCTACGACTAGTGGGGAGTCCCTTGTGTGACCACTCCCCAAGGAGAAACTCCAAGAAACACGCATGCACCCTACGCGAAAGTCGAGAAGGACCAAGTGGCGACGAGCCACTGGACTCTGGATGGTACTCTAGACTCGCTAAATTCAACGGTCCTTGAGTCACAAGACTCGGGGTCAAGACCGTCGTACGCAATGGCACAGTGTCGTTAATCTAGCCTAATCCCTAAGTCTAAAACTACGGTAGCACAAATATAGAGGTAGCTCACAAGCCGCCGAGACCATTCCGTCACAAGGGAACTCAAGAGACCCTCCAGTCTCAGGCTGGGTAATTGGACTCATAGTCCACAGGCCACACACGGCCCACGCGGAAAGCACAGAAGCATGATTCCCAAGGCAGCTCACATGCCACCATGTCGATTCCCCATCCTAAGGAAAAGTGGGAAACCTTCAGCCCCAGGCCGGATGACTGGACTCGCAGTCCAAGACCAAACACTTGGCCCATTCGGGAACCATCTTCCGCAGAAATCTACGACGTGCGGGGGAAGCCCCACCGCACACACACCGATCCACGGTGACTCAAGTCGAGAACACCACCTCCAGGCATCCCACGGCACCCTAACGTGTGGCCCCCACATGATGCCCGACATCAGTCAGACCACGGGTCAGCACGCAGATCGAGATCCACTCACCCAAGACTTGAATCAGAAAAACATGTTGAACACATGTGCACCATGATTACTATTATGGTATTGATGATAGCAACTACTATAAGTCACATTGTGTTTGCATATGATGTCATTGTGTATCTGTTTAAGCAGTTTGTCATTTCATCGAACAGGTTGCGGGCATGTGCACTGCATTCCAAGTCTATACGTTGGACAAAGTCTATACGTTGGACAAAATTTGTATGATGGACAAAGTCTATATGTTGGACAAAGTCTATACGTTGGACAAAGTCTATACATTGGACAAAGTCTATACGTTGGACTAAGTCTGTACGTTGGACAAAGTCTATGCGTTGGACAAAGTCTGTACATTGGACGAAGTCTATACGTTGGACAAAGTCTGTACGTTGCTGAACATGAAGTATGTACGTTGGCTGCATGCACAACTCAAAGTCTGTACGTTGTGGTAGATGAAGTCTATACGTTGCTGCAGATGAAGTCTATACATTGGCTGCATGCACAAAACAAAGTCTGTACGTTGCACAAGACAAAGTCTGTACGTTGGCTGCTAGCACAACTCCAAGTCTGTACGTTGGTTGATGGCTGCAACACAAGTCTATACATTGGCCGGCTAGTTCACACACAAAGTCTATACATTGCGTTCTGTTGTGTTCGTGCATCAAGTTACCAAGTCTGTACGTTCATGAAGCAAGTCTATACAGGCTCATGCATGCTCAAGGTGCAAAGTCTGTACAGAGTTCATACATGCACACAAAGTCTACACGTCCAAGCCTTGATGCAAAGTCTATACAACAACTACAAGCTTCATTCAAATAGCCAAGGCCACTGCACAAGATGAGAGTCAAAAGACAAAGATTCAGTTGGTACTTTCTAGACCAACAAGGATGAAGTTACAGACATGAACAGGCTACTAATGGACACAAGCGATGGAACTGAAGTGGCTAACGGACCGACCCGGGCTGGACCGGGGTCTGCCCAGCTGGCGGTCGACCGCCAGCACAGGGGCGGTCGACCGCCCCAGCCAGGGACCCCCCGACTGCAGATCTTCCAGCTGCAGGTCGACCGCCAGCTAGTAGCGGTCGACTGGATTTCCCAGGGATCATCCGTTTGCAGGTGTTTCAGTAGCGGTCGACCACCAGAAGCCACAGGTCGACCACCAGCCCCGATGCAGCCATGTTTGACTTCGAAATCCACCTCGTGGCCAGCCCCTTTCCATGGATTTCTTTAATCCAAAAGTCACCTAATCACCCACAATTTGTGGACCTGGTCTGAAGGATGTCCAAGGACCATTCAAGGTCTATAAAACCAACACATGAGGGGTTGGAAACCCTAATACTTCAAGGCTTCAAGGGAGATCAAGGGAGGCCATTTTCGAGGTACTGTAGCACCTCCGTGAACAGTGTTTCGGGAGGAAGTTCTTCATCCATCCAAGGTGATTCAAGTCCATATCTGAAGCCATCTCAACCTCCAAGGAAGAAGAAGCAATCAAGGCTCTCAAGGGTGATCTAAACTGCATCCTTCTTCCTCTTCATCAACGCAAGCAGATTCAAGGAAGCACAACTCACAAGGAAGAAGAAGCCATTGCTGTTGAATCAAGAAGAGAGCTTTGTGAAGAAGATAGAAGCATCTATTGGTGATCTACATCCATAGAAGAATCCGAATCAAGCTCCAGTATTCTCAAACAATATTTTTCTTCTTGAGCTTATTTCATATCTTGTTTGAATAGCTTGATATTTGTTCTTTCTTTTTCATTTCATTCGAACAATCAAAACTGAAGATCGTCCCTACCGGTGGTTTGTAGGAAGGCAATCGGAAGTTGTCCGATCTGCGGTGTTGATGTCCCTACCGATGGTTAGTAAGAAGACAGTCAGTGGTTCTCCGATTTACGGTTTGGTATGATGCACTAGTGAAGCATCACCGGATTTGGTGAGGGGTGGACGTAGGACTGGAGATTCAGTCCGAACCACCTTAAAATCTCGTGTGTTGTGGTTTGCTTGTGCGATTGCTTTATGTTAGATGCATACTTAGGTTAAATATCTATATTGCGTAATCATCTTGCCAAGCAAATCATTTGTGTTCTTCGTCAAGCTAGTTATATTCCGCTGCTTATTTCATCATCTAGCTTTAAAGAGGGTTGCATTACGAAAAGAGGGGCAGATCTATTCACCCCTCCCCTCTAGATCCGCTGTCCACTACACAACAAGTGGTATCAGAGCCTAATCGCTCATTATGGGGTCCAACGACCTTGAGGGAAATGGTGGATCAGCGTCTAAGGGTTATTTACCTTAAGGACACTCTATGAACAGACCTCCTTATTTCACTGGATCTAACTATCCTTATTGGAAACATCGCATGCAGGTGTTCATTCGCGATCAAGACTACGAACTTTGGTGAGTGATCAACAAAGGTCCGTATGAGCTTACGGATAATGAGGACTTGTCGACCAAAGAACAAATAAGATAATCCACTGTCAACTGGAGTGCCAAACACATCATGCAATGCTCACTCCATCCAGTGTAGTTCTCAAGAGTGGCGACCTGCGCAACTGCAAAACAAATGTGGGACAAGTTAGAGGTAATCTACGAAGGAACCTCTCAGGTACGAGAAACAAAAGCTAATATCTTTGTTTCTGAATACGAAATGTTCCGCATGAAGCCTGATGAATCAATTCGAGATATGTATGCTCGATTAACTGTGTTTACTAACAGTTTGACTGATTTGGGAAAGAAATATTCAGAACAGGAAATTGTAAGAAAGATTCTCAGATCGCTGACTCCTGCATGGCACACAAAGGCTACTGTTATTGAAGAATCCAGAGATCTCACAACAACTAAGGTAGATGAACTCATTGGTTTATTAATGACCTATGAGATCAACCTTAAGAACAAAGAAGCTAAAGTACCTAAGAAAAAGTCCTTAGCTCTTAAAGCTGGACCTAGCGGTCAAGGCACTTCGGATGAAGGTGAGGATTCCGCAAGTGAGCGAGATGAGAATGATGTAGCCATGCTCACACGTAAGTTCAAAAAATTCTTGAGAAAGGAAGGTAAGAGCTTCATGAGAGGAAGGTCAAAGGTAAGAAATAGTTTCAAATCTAATTCTGAAAACTCTAAGAAATCTGACAAAATCATTTGTTATTCTTGCAACAAACCAGGGCATTTCAAGAATGATTGTCCCGACAGATTCATAAAAGCTGACAAATGGAAGGGCAAGAAGAAGAACAAGGCCATGGTGTCCACATGGAGCGATGAAGAGGAAAGTGATGACGGAACTAGCTCCTCGGACAAAGAAAAAGAAGATTTTTGCCTTATGGCCAAAGGTGATGAAGAAACTGAGGTAAATTCTCCATTTGAAGATTATACAATTGATGATTGGGAGGATGTATATATACAACTCATGGAAAAATATGAAATGTACAAAAAGGAGAATAAATCATTGAATAAGAAATTAACTCATTTGTGCATGATCATGATATGAATGATAAGACTGCTCTACTTGAGACTGAAATTGAAGATCTTAATAAAATGATTGAGGATTTGGAGGAAGGAAGAAAAGAAATGGTTGACTTGGAAACTGAAAATGAGGATTTGAGAAATGAGATTGATAGCATGAAGCTCAAAATGCAAAGCTATGAAAAAGATAGTAAATTGAGCAATGAAAAGTATGAAGCTGTCAAACAAGTCAACATTCAACTTCTTCAAAATATTAAAAACCTACAAAAAGAGTTGAAGGATAAACAACAATCTTTAGAAAAGTTTGTGGATGGAAGACAAAACCTAGATGCATTGCTAGGAACTAGAATGAACCACAACAAAGATGGGTTAGGTTTTGAACCTACAAACAAAAGGCCAATTCGGTTAAAAACTGTCACATTTGTTTCATCTTCCGAAGCTTCCACCTCAAACACAACTCCCACACAAAACCAGCAAAAACAAAATGAGAAAGGGAAAGAAAAGATTGAAGAGGCAGTCACCAACATTCCCAAAAAGCCTGTCCAAAAACTAAAGAAAGGTCGACCTTCCCCGCAGCATAGGTCAACACCTCCTTGGCCATTGCATGCTCAACCTTCCAGATTTCACCACAATTGGATTGCACACTCATATAGGCCAGCATCACCATATCTTTGGGACAATTGTGATTTCTGTGTTCATCAATCCCATAGGTGGCAAAACAATTATTTTCAACCCAAGAACAACCAATGGCCACAATGGGTTAAGAAGCCAACTTCATCAAACTTTCACAAATTCTAACCAAGAGCCTCCAAACAGAAAATGAATGTCAAGGTTGATAAGAAAAACCAAATCCCTGCTCTAAGCAAACAAAACGTGAATGCTAGGAAGGTTTGGATTCCAAAAGAAATGGTTTCATGCTTTAAAAATTTGAAGAGTTTGATGGGACCCAAATTTGGTTGGGTTCCAAACACAATTGCTTAATTGCTTGTGCAGGAGTGTCTTGCAGCCATGCATAACAGGTGGTACCTTAATAGCGGCTGTTCAAGACACATGACTGGAGATAAATCAAAATTTTATCTCTTGGAGGAAAAGGAAGGAGGACACGTCACATTTGGAGGGAACACCAAAGGAAAAATCATTGGAACAGGTAATGTAGGTAAGAACCTCTCCAACTCCATTGGAAATGTGTTGCTAGTTGAAGGTTTGAAATATAACCTACTTAGCATAAGTCAATTATGTGATAAAGGTCATAAAGTGTTGTTTGACTCTCATGAATGTAGAATCTTTGAACCAAAATCTGACAAGGTAAAATTTTCTGGAAAGAGAGTCAACAATGTTTACATGATTGACTTAGATGATCCTGCTAATTTAAACCTTTGTCTTGCTGCACCAAAATCTGAAATTGCATGGTTATGGCATCGTAGACTAGGACATGCTAGCTACAATGTCTTACATAAATTGTTAAAGCATTCAATGGTGAAAGGGTTGCCTGAATTATCATTTAAACAAGAAAACAAGTTATGTGATGCATGTGCCCTAGGTAAACAAATAAGAAAATCATTCAAGGGAAGATCTGAAAATACATCATCTAAATCACTCGAGCTAATTCATATGGACCTGTTTGGTCCAACCAGAACTGCTAGCTTGAGTGGTAGAAAATATGGATATGTCTTGGTGGATGACTTTTCTAGGTTCACATGGGTTTTCTTTCTCACACATAAAAATGATACTTTTGATGAGTTTCAGGCACTCTACATGAAGATAAAGCAGGACGGTGAGTTTAAAATTTCCAAGATCCAATCTGATCATGGTGGTGAATTTGAAAATGCTAACTTCTATAATCTTTGCAGAGCTGAAGGCATTTCACACCGATTTTCTTCACCAAGAACCCTAGAGCAAAACGGTGTAGTTGAAAGGAGAAATCGAACACTTGTAGAGATGGCAAGAACTATGCTTGCTGAGCGGCAACTTCCAAGGAGGTTTTGGGCTGAAGCGGTAAACTCAGCATGTTATATTATCAACCGCTCTATGGTAAGGCCACACACCAAAAAGACTCCTTATGAGTTGCTGAAAGGTAAAAAGCCCTCTCTCTCACATATGAAAGTGTTTGGATCAAAATGCTTCATCCATAATAATGACAAAAGAGATTTAGATAAATTCGAGCCCAAGAGTGATAAAGGTATATTCCTTGGATATTCTGATAGATCTAGGGCTTATAGAATTTACAATATCAAGAGTCAAACTGTGGAAGAATCACCCCATGCTTCCTTTGATGAATATCATGATTCTAACAATGATAACTCTTGCAGGAAAAACGATGAAGATGGAGAATTCCTAAGCATAAAGGACAAGAGTGATCCTCCACAAGATAAAATAAAAGAAACTAGTGACCTAGCTGAATCAAGCAATGCAAGGGATCAAGCTCCAGGATAAGGTAACAAATCTACAAACATTAGAATTCTTAAGGATCATCCTTTAGAAAACGTCATTGACAGCTTGAATGACCCACCTAGAACAAGGTCACATTTTAAAATTGTGGAAGAATTAGATCAACTTGCTCTTGTCTCGCAGCATGAACCCAAAAATATTGATGAAGCATTAAAAGATGAAAACTGGATAAATTCAATGCAAGACGAGTTAAACCAGTTTGAAAGGAATAAAGTTTGGCATCTTGTTCCTAGACCTTCATCACAATCTGTCATAGGCACGAAATGGGTCTTTAGGAACAAACTAAGTGAGGATAGCAAGATAATAAGAAATAAAGCTAGATTGGTGGCTCAAGGGTATAATCAAGAGTTTGGGGTAGACTTTGATGAATCTTATGCCCCAGTTGCTAGACTCGAAGCCATCAGAAGTTTACTTGCCTTTGCATGCTCCCTTAGAATAAAGCTGTATCAAATGGATGTCAAAAGTGCTTTCTTGAATGGCTTTATCAAAGAAGAAGTCTATGTTGAGTAGCCCCCTGGCTTTGAGAATTCTAACAATGCAGATTTTGTATGCAAGCTAGATAGGGCGCTTTATGGACTTAAGCAAGCACCAAGAGCCTGGTATGAGAAACTAAGCTCGTTCCTCATTGAAAAAGGGTACACACGAGGTAAGGTAGATCAAACACTTTTCACCAAGAAGTAAGGTAAGAACATCTTGATTGTTCAAATTTATGTTGATGACATTGTGTTTGGTTCTACTAAATCTGAAATGTGTGAGGAATTTACTAACCTCATGACTAGCGAATTTGAGATGAGCCTAATGGGAGAACTTCAATTCTTTCTCGATTTACAGGCCAACCAAGGAGAAGATGGGTGCTTCATAAATCAATCCAAATGCATCAAGGAGCTGCTGAAAAGATTTGACATGGCAAACAGCAAAATCATTTCAACTCCTATGAGCAGCACAACATCACTGGATTCGGATGAAAATGGTAAATTAGTGGATGCAAAGGTCTATAGAGGTATGATTGGTTCTTTGCTTTATTTGACTGCATCCCGACCAGATATCCAGTTTAGTGTATGCCTTTGTGCTAGATTTCAAGCTAGTCCTAGAGAATCTCATTTGACTGCCGTCAAATGTATCCTTCGATATCTTGCTGTCACTCAAGATTTGGGATTGTGGTATCCATCATCATGTGATTTATCTCTTATATCTTATTCTGATACGAATTACGCTAGATGCAAGCTGGATCGTAAGAGTACTAGTGGCTATTACCAGTTTCTAGGCGGGTGTTTAGTTTCTTGGGCCTCCAAGAAACAACACTCGGTTGCCCTCTCAACCGCGGAGGTAGAATATGTTGCTACGGGGAGCTGTGGCACCCAAGTGTTGTGGATTAAACACCAACTCCAAGACTACTTGGTGGATCTTGGTTGTGTCCCGATTCTGTGTGATAACACTAGTGCTATCAACCTTGCAAAAAATCCAGTCCAGCACTCTAGGACTAAGCATATTGAGATTAGGCATCACTTCATTAGAGGCGAGATTAGTAAGAAAAATTTTGTACTACATTTTGTTGATACTCTAAATCAAATTGCTGATATTTTCACTAAGCCCTTGTGTAATGACAGGTTTTCAACACTCAGAAGGGAGCTTGGTCTTTACCGACCTCAGGCCACTAAAAATTGAAATGATGATCATGTTCAATTTAGTTGTGTCTTTTTGCAGATTGGTGTGTTCATGCATTGTTTATATGTCAATGTGTCATTTTGCATATGTGTCGTATTGCATGGTTTGTGTAGCATCATTCTTGCATGGCCATGGTATATCAAATGTTGATGTATGGAAAGGCAGGTTATGCTTGCCTAGACACACTCAATATGCGTGAGGTTTCACCTCCGCCAAGTACCATGAGTCATTGTCGCATATAGGCCATATAGTAAGGGGCAGTTGTTACTTTGCAGCATTCATGCATATGTTTCATTTTCATTTTGTTGCATTTAATAAATGTACAACCATGTGTTGGGTCATGCATCTCATGCCTGCCAAATATATGTTTGATCAGGTCAACCCCTGCATGGTTCTACTCTCTTACTCCTTGACGTTTGTCCTTACATTTGCTTGCAAACATAACTCCTTGAGTGCATTCTCTGTATATCTTTAGGGGGAGTTTTGTTGCTTTTCTTATCTCTTGCAATCTGAACTTCACTGGCTTCCAGTTTGACAATACCGTTCATGAGACAGACGGACATATGGAGTAAGAGCTTTCTATTATATGCCCTAATGATTATACATTCAATGAAATCGGTTCAGATTTAATGATTTCCTTGAAGCTCTGAAATATTGGTTCTGAAATCATCTATGTTCTTGGTTTTAATAGACCTTAACTAGAGACTGCATATTATGCTTTGAATGACTATCCTGCTATCTGAAAATCCAAATTTCATGACAATCTTGGTGATACTCTAGAGCTTAGTATTGGTGTTAAACATCTTGATGAGCTGGAATTCTTGAAAAATAAATTTGACAGCGCAATGATATTTTTGCACGGAGAAATATGTCCCGTCATCAAATCAAGTGATGAATGACATGTCATGATGTGCCCCTGTTATCTCTGTCTTAATACATTTGGCCTCTAGGCAGAGCAATGGCATAATCACTGAGAAACATATCTTCCCATCACAGAAATGAGTTTGGACATGTCATGACGTGACTTTACTATCTCTATTCATTTTGAAGCATCATAGTCAGTCTTACCAAATACCTAGGAATACTGGCGTCTAAACAACGTGTATTCTTATGGCCAGGAGGCATGTACTAGACTTGATTGCTCGTAAAATATGAGTCTTGTGCCTTCAAATGTAAAAAAAAAAAAATACTGAAAATTACTTTTGCTGCGATCATCACATTCCATGCTCTACTCAGGTCTGTTTAGTCTCAATACTAGTTTTTGTGTTATTCCCTTAGCAGTTATTGAATATGGATATATAAGACAAGGGAAGGTTAAACATTGCAATGATATGCACCTTTGGTTCATTTCTATTAAATCTTCGATGTAGATGCTCTTCGAACTCTATTGATGATATCGGATTTCATTAGCTTTGACCCGTACATGTTGCTCGCGATATGTTTCAGGTTTGCATATTATGGCTTGCTCTTTCCTCTCCTTCACCTCTGGTCTCACCGACCTTTGTCACCTACTCTACTTTATCCTTCCTTTTTGCTGTTGGCAAAGGGGGAGAATTCTTTGTGTGAGTCCTTTGTAAGAGCTATGGATAAGTGAATGGTGTACGGGGGAGATTCACTTTGTGTATCTCATTTGTGTATCCAATGCATAGCATTCATATCTGCATTCACATGCTATTACTATCATGGATCTTGAGATGCATATGTTACATATATCATACACTTTGCCATCTTGGCTATTTCTACCATATAATGACTCACAGTGTTGCCATCATCAAAAAGGGGGAGAATGTTGAACACATGTGCACCATGATTATTATTATGGTTTTGATGATAGCAACTACTATAAGTCACATTGTGTTTGCATATGATGTCATTGTGTATCTGTTTAAGCAGTTTGTCATTTCATCGAACAGGTTGCGGGCATGTGCACTGCATTCCAAGTCTATACGTTGGACAAGGTCTATACGTTGGACAAAGTCTGTACATTGGACGAAGTCTATACGTTGGACGAAGTCTATACCTTAGACAAAGTCTATACGTTGGATAAAGTCTGTATGATGGCCAAAGTCTATACGTTGGACAAAGTCTGTACATTGGACAAAGTCTATACGTTGGACTAAGTCTGTACGTTGGACAAAGTCTATGCGTTGGACAAAGTCTGTACATTGGACGAAGTCTATACGTTGGATAAAGTCTGTATGTTGCTGAACATGAAGTCTGTACGTTGGCTGCCTAGCACAACTCGAAGTCTATACATTGCTGCACACAAAGTCTATACGTTGCTGCAGATGAAGTCTGTACGTTGGCTGCATGCACAACTCAAAGTATGTACGTTGCGGCAAATGAAGTCTGTACGTTGCTGCAGATGAAGTCTACACGTTGGCTGCATGCACAAAACAAAGTCTGTACGTTGCACAAGACAAAGTCTGTACGTTGGCTGCTAGCACAACTCCAAGTCTGTACGTTGGTTTCTGCAACACAAGTCTATACATTGGCCGGCTACTTCACACGCAAAGTCTATACATTACGTTCTGTTGTGTTCGTGCATCAAGTTACCAAGTCTGTATGTTCATGAAGCAAGTTTGTACAGGCTCATGCATGCTCAAGGTGCAAAGTCTGTACAGAGTTCATACATGCACACAAAGTCTACACGTCCAAGCCTTGATGCAAAGTCTATACAACAACTACAAGCTTCATTCAAATAGCCAAGGCCACTGCACAAGATGAGAGTCAAAAGATAAAGATTCAGTTGGTACTTTCTAGACCAACAAGGATGAAGTTACAGACATGAACAGGCTGCTAATGGACACAAGCAACGGAGCTGAAGCGGCTAACGGATCAACCCGGGTTGGACCGGGGTCTGCCCAGCTGGCGGTCGACCGCCAGCACAGGGGCGGTCGACCGCCCCAGCCAGGGACCCCCCGACTGCAGATCTATCAGCTGCAGGTCGACCGCCAGCCAGTAGCGGTGGACCGGATTTCCCAGGGATCATCCATTTGCAGGTGTTTTAGTAGCGGTCGACCGCCAGAAGCCACAGGTCGACTGCCAGCCCCGATGCAGCCATGTTTGACTTCAAAATCCATCTCGTGGCCAGCCCCTTTCCATGGATTTCTTTAATCCAAAAGTCACCTAATCACCCACAAATTGTGGATCTGGTCTGAAGGATGTCCAAGGACCATTCAAGGTCTATAAAACCAACACATGAGGGGTTGGAAACCCTAATACTTCAAGGGTTCAAGGGAGATCAAGGGAGGCCATTTTCGAGGTATTGTAGCACCTCCGTGAACAGTGTTTTGAGAGTAAGTTCTTCATCCATCCAAGGTGATTCATGTCCATATCTGAAGCCATCTCAACCTCCAAGGAAGAAGAAGCAATCAAGGCTCTCAAGGGTGATCTAAACTGCATCCTTCTTCCTCTTCATCAACTCAAGCAGATTCAAGGAAGCACAACTCACAAGGAAGAAGAAGCCATTGCTGTTGAATCAAGAAGAGAGCTTTGTGAAGAAGATAGAAGCCTCTATTGGTGATCTACATCCATAGAAGAATCCGAATCAAGCTCCAGTAATCTCAGACAATATTTTTCTTCTTGAGCTTATTTCATATCTTGTTTGAATAGCTTGATATTTGTTCTTTCTTCTTCATTTCATTCGAACAATCAAAACTGAAGATCGTCCCTACCGGTGGTTAGTAGGAAGGCAATCGGAAGTTGTCTGATCTGTGGTGTTGACGTCCCTACCGGTGATTAGTAGGAAGGCAGTCGGTGGTTCTACGATTTGTGGTTTGGTGTGCTGCACTAGTGAAGCCTCACCGGATTTGGTGAGGGGGGGACGTAGGACTAGAGATTCAGTCCGAACCACCTTAAAATCTCGTGTGTTGTGATTTGCTTGTGTGATTATTTTATGTTAGATGCATGCTTAGGTTCAATATCTATATTGTGTAATCATCTTACCAAGCAAATCATTTGTGTTCTTCGTCAAGCTAGTTATATTCCGCTGCTTATTTCATCATCTAGCTTTAAAGAGGGTTGCATTGCGAAAAGAGGGGCAGATCTATTCACCCCTCCCCTCTAGATCCGCTGTCCACTACACAACAAAACATAACTCCGGTCGGACATGAACTGCTGGCGGTCTGCCTTTGGGCCGCCACAAGAGCTAGCGGTCCAACATTGGGCTGCCATAGGGACTGTAGCGGTTCAACGATAGGCCGCCACACCCTGGGTCACCAAAGGACAAGCGGTCCTATATAAGGTTACCAAAAGACATGAGGAGGGCGTACCCTCGGCAGCCAAACCCAAAAGCCTCCAACGGTAAAAAACCAACGGTCAAAATATTTCGAAGGCCATGCCGTCCAACTGGGCTTAGCGGTCGGACCTTCGGTCGCCACCTGGGCTCTAGCGGCTCATCGTGAGGCCACCACGCCCAACCCACACACGGAAAGATTGAAACGGTCGAACAGGGACCGCCAGAAGGAAGTGGCGGTCACTGGAAGGACCGCCACACTTTCGGAAAACCAAGAACGGCGGGAAAATGGTGGGACACTCATTCCACGTCCCAATCACCCTCGGGTGATGGGGAAACAAAGGGGAAACCCTTTTCCAAGCCCCTAGGCATTCAAAGATGCCCTCAAACCACCGATTAACACATTAAAATGCTAGATCGGGCTCACACCCCAAAATCATGGTTTTTCCCCAAAACGGTAATAAACCCACGCTCGGCTAGCCACAGCCTACAAAACTCGCAGGAAAGTGCACGAGCTGAGGGTCCATCTCCCTACCTCCACCGAAGATTTTACTCCCCGAGGTCTCCGATCCGTGAAGAAATCACCATGAAACCATCGCCGGTTCACGAACTCGCACCCGAGCTTCCACGCACCACCAGCCCTCGATCCTCGACCCGTTCCTAGTTCCTCGCCTCCCGCCATCACCGCCTCGCCCTCCTCCTCCACGGTCGGCCACCCGGGGAGAGGGGGAGAGAAAGAGATGAGAGAGAGTGAGAAAGAGAGAATGGGGAGAGAGAGAGGTTAAAGGGTTAATATATAGAAAAACTCAAAAATTCCAAAAATTTCAAAAAAATACTAAAAATTACCTTCATGATCCTCGGGAGGAGCACTACGCGCCGGTACTATCCCGGAGTCGGAGAACGCCACGGTTTACCCTACACAGAGTTCCGAAGGCGCATCAAGAAAAAACATGTGTAAAACATAAAATACACTCCGAGACCCACTAAAATGATCTGAAAAATATCCGAAAAGTCTGGGGCATTACATCAAATGTTGGGATCATATGACCCCACGGGAACAGAAAAGCTCTGCTGATCGGATCCCATCTCTCGTGCAGTGCGTACATCAATGTCGTGTCTATCCTCATCACCTCGATGCTCAACAGCTCGCCGAACCCCATCGTCGCCAATCTTTCTCTCTGGTAGTCCGACAGTGCCAGGTATACTGCTCGGACCTACAGCCAGGAGATCCTGGTCCGTCTCTTCCCTTACATACATTTAAGAGATCAAAATCTGTCATTCATATAGTTCATAAATCATACATTGAATTGCATTAAAAACAAAAAAGAAATCAATCACTCTGGTTCCCAAACGGTCGTCTCTGGACCGTTTCTCCTTCCCTAGCGGTCATGCCTAGACCGTTTGGATCCCTAGCGGTCACTGGAAGGACCGCTGCGGATTCAGCCTGAGGGTTGTGTTCGCCCCGTTTCCCCGAGTGTTTGAAATGGCCCAAAAGGCCGTTACATCATTTTTATGTGTCCCCAGACCCATTCCCTTGCTATCCTACCCCCATGCATCATCTAAAAATTAAAAATTGGGTTTTTAATGAGGTTGGCCTACCTCCGATGACCGTCTCTCGGTCGGCGCCGCCGGTGCTTCCTCAGCCACGGGCTCATCATCGCCTTCCCCTGTGGCATCTCCAGGCCCTTCCTCCGCCGTAGAAAACTCCACCACCGGTTGACCCGACGGCACCTCTTCCCCCTCCGATGGGTTCGCCGCCACCGGAGGTGTCTCCTCTGCCTCTATCCGCTATCGGAAGCGTCGAATAGCCCTCCTCTTCACCATCTTAGGGGATGGGTGGGCGTAAGCTTACGGTGGCCACCGGTGGGTTCGGTTGCCGGAGTGGTTGGAGTGCGGGTTGTGAATGAGGTTGATTGAAGTGTGAGAGTGGGGGAGAATGAATGGTCGGTTCTGTTTTGAATTCACTCAGAGCCATGCGGTCTATCGCTAGACCGTTAGGCAACTCTTAGCGGTCTTCATGCAGACCGTTTATCATCTGGGTCACCCTCATTGAAGAATGTGAACCGCCATTCGTCTAGCGATCTATCGCTAGACCGTTAGCAGTCTCTTTGCGATCCTTGTCTAGACCGTTTATGGGCTGCTGCATGTTGATGATTTGAAATACCATATCTGCTTTGTTCTTTGCTATAAATCATACTCATTTTATTGATGGCTAACCTCTCTTATTGTCAAAAGCTTAAGCGCCATCGCATACTGTTATTATCTTGCCAGGCAGGTAACTCAGGTAAGTATCTCGATCCTTAGTCTTAAAGCATTACTATATGGTATCTATGATATATTACCTCGAGAATCGACTGGTCATTCATGTGTTCTAGGATCTGATGTTCCCCTTTAACAAACATGATGATGATCTAGGTGCACATGTTTAATCATTGGATAGGCCGTTAGGTTGGAAGAGTTGGAGGATGATGGTTCTATCTTGCACGCCGTGGTTGCAGATAGTGTCTTGACCTTGATTTGTCCAGTCTAACAATACTATTCTCGAGTATTTTTGTATTTTATTCCTTTCTTCGCATTCGTTTTGATGATTTCTTTTATTTTAGCCCAGCATGCATCATGCGCATCTTTGAGCATTCATGTGCCCTCATTTGTCTAAAGTGTCTCAGTAATGGTGGATAGCTCTGTATCCATGGTCTTGAGTAAGGAGAATTATTCCACTCTGAGTTGGAAAGTTTCCTTCGGTCTATTTGCTCGGTTTGGTTAGCTGAGGATTCCTGTCTGGAGTTTAGTTGCTCGTCTCTTTTCCGTTTGCTCCGACCGCCTATCAGCTGTGTGTTCCAGTGAGGAGGTTGGCCGTGTTTTTATTTTCTTTAGTTATTAGTTCCCCCAGGCATGCTTCATTCGGTTTGGTCATTCCTTGTGATTGGTTCAAAGTTTTTTGGAAGATTCCTATCGCTTGTTGGTTGAGAATGGGTGTCGGTTTACCTTAACGCCCGCTTTTCAATCCACTCCGCTACATTTTCACTTCACCTCCATGTTCCATTTCGCTTTCGCTTCACCTCTGCTCGCTCCCCTACAAAGAGAATGTTAAGGAGGGGCATCTGTTGACACCTATTTTATGACCGATAAGTTGGGTTATCTCCTTATCAATTTTTATGATGTCCCGAGTTGTTCACCGATTATTGGGCCATTTTTGGTCATTTTTTGGGCTTATTTCATGGGTCATTCTCCCTGGTTGGGCCTAGCTCATTTGATTTCTCATCATTTTTCAGCTTATTGGGTCTGGATAAGCGCTAATAAGGATCTTATAGTGGATTAACTCGAAGATTTATCTGCCTTTATCTCTTTTTCCACGACTCTTGTCCATGCGGTCTATCGCACGACCGTATGGTGGGCGTTGGCGATCCTTCGCTAGACCGCTAGGCATACAGAGAGTCTTGTTGGGTCTCTTTGATTTTATCACTTTGTTGACGACCGAGCCATGCGGTCTATCGGTCGACCGTTTATGGAACCTTGCGGTCTATCGCAAGACCGTTTGGGGAGACAGAGAGTCCTACTCTGTCTATTCTTTCTCTCTTCGGCCATGGACAAACTAGAGTCCTTGATTTCTCTCTAGATAGAGACTCTTAGAACCTTCTGTTTGTTTCTGTGGACTCTTGGGAGTATTATCTTCGAGATTTATCTAGGCTCAGGTCTATTTTCGTGTCATTATCTCTCCAACTCGACCAGAGGGTTTGGGGGGTCTATAATTAGAACCCTTGACTTCATGGCCCGAGAGAGGAGATTTTCTGGAGCTACCACGAAGTGCTGCTACGTTCTGGAGTGAGTACCAACTAGGGAGAAGTCCTTTCTATGTCCTTAAGGCTTCTGGTCTAGAGAGTATTGAGTTCCATTGGTTTAGTTTGAGTCTTTTCTCTTAGTTTTCTCTATTCCCCCTTTGCATCTTCATAGCATATTCCCTCTTCCTCTTCCACGTTCTCTACACTTGCATCACATTTTCAAACATCCTCTTATCTTTTCCACGCCCCACAGGGGTTAAAGAAAACACCAACCCCAGGTATTCACCCTTCCTTTTATGCACTTTAGCTTAATTGCATTATAGATACTACGCTTGTACAAGGGCTTATTTGGTTGTGTTTCTTTGTGTCTACATTCTTTTGTAGGTTTGCAGGGTTCATAGCATGAGGCCCAGCTCTTCTGGCCGGCCAGGAGGGGTGGACATTCAAAGTTCCACGTTGCTGTTATGGGTGCTCTTGCGGCCATTTGGAAGACCGTTTGCTAATCTCAGGCGGTCTATCGTAGGACCGTTTGGCATTGTTTGGCGGTCGTTCTGAGGATGGTTTTCCTTCTGCAGTGCCTATTTTTTTTTCTCTCCCGTGGGCGGGTGACTTCACTCGGCTCTTTCCAAGGTATATATTGTGCTTTTACTGCATTATTTACCTTGGTGGCGATCACACCTTCCTTTATTTGGGCATTGTTCATCATCTTGCTTACTTTCTATCTCTTTATTACTTTTAGTTGCTCCACACCTATGGTGTGTGTTTTACTTTTATTCCTTTGCTCCACGCCCCGGCGTGTGTTTTCCTTCATTCTTGCAGTATTGAGATGACATGCCCACGAGTTTCATGTTGATTGCTTGAGTTAGTGCACCACTTCCTCACACATCTTTCATATCTCTCACATTATATTCATCCACACACATCACTATCATCACCATCACCACAAAAATATGTGCCCGGGCTGCCTATGAAACATGCAGTATTTAGACTAATCAACGGCCGGGTTCCAATTAGGTCGTTCTGGAGGGAGCTGAATTGCACTTATCGACATGAGAGCAGAGAAGATGTCCCTGAGGGACTAGGGCAAAGGAGGATATTGTGCCCTTTTCGGAGCTGGGTGTTTATTGGTGTAGCCGTTGGGTGGAGGAACATTGTGATATTGTGGAGGTTGTTGCGGCTGTTGTGGAGCGGGGAAGATATTTTGTGGAGCGGGAAAGGTAGGCTAGGTCTTTGGTGAAGCAGGGAAAACAGGTTGGGCATTGTGTGGCGTGGAAAACTAGGCATTACGGGTGATGGGGACATCAGAGCAAGAGCACTGACATTTTAATTTGCATTTGTGTCCTTTAGATTATTTTTATATCCTTGGGAAAGTATGCTTGCAATTGTAAGGCTTTATAAGCCCATGTGTCATTCCCTAGGATTCTTTGGGTTTATTTACAAAATGTTAGTAGGTCGAGCAAAGGGGCCCCCACTCCTTTCCCATTGGTCCACCTAAGCCATAGGGGTCCATGTGGGGCTGGTCAACTATCCTAGGTGGCTTCTAGATGGTTGGACCATTCAAGGGGACAAATGGACCAAAATGTCCAAGATTCCAACCCCTTAAGTCAAGGGGGTGCCCCCCCATTAAAATGACATTTTATATTTTATTTTTTTAGGCCAATTGACCACATGGGGGAAGAAAATGCTACCTCTCCCCTCTCTCCCACGAAATCCCAACCCCCTCTCCCTTCCTCCCCTTCTATATAAGCCCATGTATAGTGTTTTGTAAGAATTAATGAAGAGAAAATTTTGTGAAATTTGGTTGGAGCCAAAGAAGGGTGTGCCCTCCTCCTCTCTCCCTCCCCCTCTTGCAGATATATTTCTGCTAAATCTTGGGTGTGATGCCCTTCTACCTTCTCCTTAGCCCCTCTGAATTCTATTTCTGCCGCCGCCGCCATCGCGTCGCCGTCTTCATCACCGGAGTTCTGTCTACATCAGAATAGAACCCTACTCCGTGATTTTTAACTCTCGATCAGGAGCTCAGATCGCAACCAAACTTGGAGGGTGAGTCATCCGCGTCCACACAAGCCTCCACAAAAAAATCCAATCATTTACCTTTTGTTTGCTATTTTTTCATTTTCGTGTATTTTCCCCTTCCAGTTCTATCTTCTGTTCAGATCCTGTCACAGCAACCCTGAGTTTCCCCTCTTTGACCCACTTCTTCCGATTTTTTTGAATCCCCAAATTTATTGGGAGTTCTATCCACCACCCCCATCATCCACGAATTTTCCTGTAATTTCTAAAGTCCTTTTTGTATTTTTAAAAAATTGCTATATTTTCCCTAAATCTGTTTTATCCTATGCAGTTCAGATCCGACCCCCAGTCAGTATAAAATCCTCAGAAAATCGAAACGTCCACCAAAAGTCAAATAAAAATTATTCTCGTCTTCCTTGTTTCTACCGCTACAACTTTCATGAAGAGGCCAAGTTCTATATCGGAGGTTTGAGGCACAGTCATTGCCAACTCTCAGGAAAACTTAGTTCTATCCTGAGATTTCGGGTCCTGTCCAACAGCAGCTTGTAAAATCGGTCAAGGCCAGATCTGAGAAATTCAAAATTATTTCTATGGCCTTTAGATCGAAGCATTTTGAAATAGCTTTCCAACGATACCTCTTGTGCATCGATCCGACGTCGGGAGTGATCGCAGCAGAAGATCTCGCCGGATCGCGCGCTGTAAAATAGTAACTTCAGATCCATGGGCAGCATGGTCAACAAGTGAGACCGGAGCCGACTCACCTCCCATGAGGCAAACCAGCGTACCGCTGTCCCAGGGAGCGCCTCTCCAGGAGCCAACGTCACAGCGGTACCACTCCGGGCCCACTCGGATCCGCCGATGAGCACGTGGGCCCCACGTTCGTGAATACGCGTGCCGCTAAAGCTACATCGAAAGCTTTCAACCCAAGTTTAGTCCTCCCGGGCCCCACTTGTAGCCCTTTACCTCCCTGCGTGGAGTGGGCAATAAAAGTCACTATTGTAATTAAATTTTTACTGTTGTTACCGGGAGTTACCGTAACTGGCCGGGAACGTCTTCCCCACGCCCGGAGCGTGGAGGTAAACTCGCCCCCTCTCTTTATCGCATTTTGCTTACCTCGTATATTTTTGAATGCCGCTGCGAGTGTAGGTTCCTAGATTGATATATTGTTATCACCGCCACAAGAGAGAGTGAGTGTAACCCGTCCCGTGTCTCGATCTGAGTTCATGCGGAAAGGCCGATACCCGAGACTCACTGCCAGTTTTTCAACCTCGCACGGTCCCACGTCTTCCCTCGCTTAGGGACGATTGCGAGCTAGAGTCCCAGGTCGTGTGTCCGTCCCGCATCAATTTGGTATTAGAGCGTCCGGTTGAGTCTAGGGTAGAAAACAAAACAAAAAAAAAGAGTCGTTTAAGTCGACTCTAAGTCTAAGTCGGTCTAAGTGTCACATTTGCAAACCATTAATCGGTATATCAAAAGGTGTTGTCCGAACGTTAGGCTACGCCTCTCGGGAAGGCCGCACACTTGCGCGAGTGATCTTCGGATCGATTAACTCAGCCACGTACCGAGTCTTGGTTTAAGTCTAAGGTCCTTAGTGTGCATTAGTTAGTGCATTCCAACCTTGCATAGTCGGTCTAGTGTCCTATCACCAACTATTGGCATGTCCATTCACTAGTGTCCCCGTGACCCATGGACGTCCAAGGGGCCGCATCTTCTGCATGGTGGCGGTACTACCTAAGATGGGAGAACCACCCGAACCACCCCCTTGGACCCGTCACCCGGGACTTCTATGGATCCGATAACTCGAGTGACTACCTAGAGTGGGAATCCATTATGGACGACTACTTTGAGTGTTACATTATGTTCGGTCCCATGCAAGTCAACTTTGCCAAAAGGTGACTTTTCTATGAAGTCACCGAAACATGGAGGGATATCAAATACTTCAGGGAAGATAGGAGGCTAAGGCCCATCGAGTCATGGTGGGATATGAAGAGAGCGCTTAGGAGGGTCTACCTTCCCCGCCCACCTACCTCCAACCACGAGGGTCATACCACTAGCCAACCCCACCAACTCACACACAATCAAGTGGGGCACACCTCCAACCAACCCTGCCCCTTTACCTCCATCCAAGCCCGCCAAAGCACTCCCAATAAAGTGACCCGCCCAGTCGCCTCCAACCAACCTCCCCTTGGCACCTCCGTCCAATCCCACCCAAGCACCTCCCACCAAGTGGAAGCCCCACTTATAGTCGAGTCTAGGTTCGCATCCGGGCCGAGAGATGAGGAGCGAGTCCACCCCGAGGTCCCTACTCCAACCCCCACCTTTGATGAAATAGAGAAAATGTTTTTGGATTGGTTGGAAAGGACACGTGCTTCTTCACCACCCGTGAGTGCTCCATTGCTACCCTCTACTTCTGAACTTTATTCGGAACCATCTTATTTGGAGCCACCAAAGCCCAAGCCACCCGTGTTTCTAACGGGTACGCTTTTCATCGCCGAGCCACTACTTAGTTGGCTCAAGGATGGCTTGGTCCAACCTCCTTACCCATCCATGGACCCCACCCTACCATTGATGCCCGTCAACTCCTTCCACACTACATTCCGGTCTAGTCACCATGTTGATACCTTGGATGACCTTGTTATGGGATTAGACTCGTAATGGCAGTTGACACACTCCTTGGCCTGAAGCTTCGACCAACACACTAGACTTAGCTTCACCCATCCGGCCTTAGGGTCCATTACCTCCGTGTGCACCATGGGTTGTGTCACCACGAAGATTCTTCTATTCCACCCCATGTCGGTCGAGCCCAACTTCATACCCTTTTGTCTGAGGGAGGAATCATACTTCCTACCTACGATCAGCGTCCCACCCGCCACAATGCATGAAGGTGACCATCCACACCTTCAAGACTTCTACACATGGGACCGTGACTTTTGGGAACCCACCACAAGGGGTCATACCTTCTTTGATCCCTTTGACCCATTCCCTAGTGGGCCCCTTGACCCACCATATATACTTCAATTCTTCGAGGGAGTCCACAACCACACCCCTTCCCTACGGGACGGGTCATCTACACCCACCAAGCCTGTTCACTTGCGAGATACACCATCATCTAGGAGAAAGGAAGAAGATGCATTTGGTACCCCTGGCTCTCCAACATACAAGTCCGATGTGCATGCATGGTCCACCTTAGGATGTCTAGGTGTCCCACATTCCGCCAACCACCAGTTGCCTCTAGTGTATGCATGGCACACATTCGGGTGTCCTGGTCCACCATCACCTATGCGTAAGTCGGACTAACATTAGGTTTGTTTAGGGTCTTTGTTAGTCTTTATTTCGTTTGTCTATCGTGTGTCTGTGTATACGTTGAGTCGAGTCGATTTTGTACGCTCGCGTTGTTAGTCCCTTTCGAGTATAAGACTTGTTAGACTTTGGGATCGGTTCTACTTCACATATCGGATCTAGTCACATAAGGGACAAGCGGTGATTCCTACTGAGCCTTTGAGCCGCTTCCTTCATTTGATAGTGACCCCACCCTGGAGTGTCAACCTCTAGCCTCCTCCCAGCAGCGTGTGCATATCGAATCTATACGGGATGAGCAGGTGTCGATTGCTTGGAGTGGAGAGTACTCCGCGCTTCCAGGTTCGGTGACGCATCCGCCGGAGCTACTCGAGCAGCCGCACCCCTTACTCGACGAGGTCGAGTTCTTCCCCCCCGGGGAGAATTGATGGGGACATCAGAGCAAGAGCACTGACATTTTAATTTACATTTGTGTCCTTTAGATTATTTTTATATCCTTGGGAAAGTATGCTTACAATTGTAAGGCTTTATAAGCCCATGTGTCATTCCCTAGGATTCTTTGGGTTTATTTACAAAATGTCAGTAGGTCCAGCAAAGGGGCCCCCACTCCTTTCCCATTGGTCCACCTAAGCCATAGGGGTCCATGTGAGGCTGGTCAACTATCCTAGGTGGCTTCTAGATGGTTGTACCATTCAAGGGGACAAATGGACCAAAATGTCCAAGATTCCAACCCCTTAAATCAAGGCGGTGCCCCCCCATTAAAATGATATTTTGTATTTTATTTTTTTAGGCCAATTGACCACATGGGGGAAGAAAATGCTACCCCTCCCCTCTCTCCCATGAAATCCCAACCCCCTCCCCCTTCCTCCCATTCTATATAAGCCCATGTATAGTGTTTTGTAAGAATTAATTAAAAGAAAAATTTGTGAAATTTGGTTGGAGCCAAAGAAGGGTGTGCCCTCCTTCTCTCTCCCTCCCCCTCTTGTACATAGATTTCTGCTAAATCTTGGGTGTGATGCCCTTCTACCTTCTCCTTAGCCCCTCTGAATTCTATTTCTGCCATCGCCGCCGCCGCCATAGCACCGCCATCGCACCGCCGTCTTCATCGCCGGAGTTCTGTCTACATCAGGATAGAACCCTACTCCATGATTTTTAACTCTCCATCAGGAGGTGAGATCGCAACCAAACTTGGAGGGTGAGTCATCCACGTCCACCCCAGCCTCCACAAAAAATCCAATCATTTACATTTTGTTTGCTATTTTTTCATTTTCGTGTATTTTCACCATCCAGTTCTATCTTTTGTACAGATCCTGTCACAGCAACCCTGAGTTTCCCCTCTTCGACCCACTTATTCCTATTTGTTTCAATCCCCAAATTTATTGGGAGTTCTATCCACCACCCCCATCATCCACGAATTTTCTTGTAATTTCTAAAGTCTTTTTTGTATTTTTAACAAATTGCTATCTTTTCCCAAATATGTTTTGTCCTATGCAGTTTAGATCCGACCCCCAGTCAGTATAAAATCCTCAGAAAATCGAAACCTCCACCAAAGTCAAATAAAAATTATCCCCGTCTTCCTTGTTTCCATCTCTACAACTTTAATGAAGAGTCCAAGTTTCATATCTGAGGTTTGAGGCACGGTCAACGCCAACTCTCAGGAAAACTTAGTTCTATCTTGAGATTTCCGGTCTTGTCCAACAGCAGCTTGTAAAATCGGTCAAGGCCAGATCTGAGAAATTCAAAATTATTTCTATGGCCCTAAATCGAAGTATTTTGAAATATCTTTCCAACGATACCTCTTGTGCATCGATCCGACGTCGGGAGTGATCGCAGCAGAAGATCTCGCCGGATCGCGCGCTGTAAAATAGCAACTTCAGATCCGTGGGCAGCATGGTCAACTAGTGAGACCGGTGCCGACTCGCCTCCCACGAGGTGAACCAGCGTACTGCTGTCCCAAGGAGCGCCTCTCCAGGAGCCAACGTCATAGCGGTACCACTCCGGGCCCACTCGGATCCGTCGATGAGCACGTGGGCCCCATGTTCGTGAATACGCGTGCCGCTAAAGCTACCTCGAAAGCTGCCCGTCAACCCATGTTCAGTCCTCCTGGGCCCCACTTGTAGCCCTTTACCTCCCTGCGTGGAGTGGACAATAAAATTCACTGTTGTAATTAAATTTTTACTGTTGTTACCGGGTGTTACCGTAACTGGCCGGGAATTCCCCACGCCAGGAGCGTGTAGGTAAACTCGCCCCCTCTCTTTATCACATTTTGCTCACCTCGTATATTTTTGAATGCCGCTGCGAGTGTAGGTTCCTAGCTTGATATATTGTTATCACCGCTGCGAGAGAGAGTGAGTGTAACCCGTCCCGTGTCTCGATCTGAGTTCACGCGGAAAGGCCAATACCCGAGACACACTGTCGGTTTCTCAACCGTGCACGGTCCCATGTCTTCCCTCGCTTAGGGACGATTGCGTGCTAGAGTCCCAGGTCGCGTGTCCGTCCCGCATCAATGGGGAGTTTGTGGGAAGCGGATAGGAGCGGATTGGTTAGGGAAGGGGAATGCAACGGCTTGCACCTGTTCATTGGTCTGGACTCCTTCGGTAACGGGCCCCAGAGATTTCTTATTGTATTTGGGCTTTTGGGCCTTGAAGGGAGAATGGATGGGGGAGTCTATGAACTGGGTTTGAATAAATCTTGCCCAGCTATAGAGCTGGTGCATGTTGGCAATATCATTCATGGCCAATATGCTGCGGAAAGTGGGTGTAGCATTAGATATGAGCAACTTGACCTTCTTCTCCTCCGGAATATGACCCGGCACACGGGCGGCCATCTGCCTCCATCTGTCAGTGTATGTGGTAAAGTCTTTGTCTGCCTTCATTTTCTCGGCCACAAGATCTGTAAATGAATATTCTGGGCCGACCCGGTCCTGGAACCTTTGAATAAATTTTTCCTTCACAACTTTGAAACTCTCGGTATCTCCTAGTGACAAAGCATAGAACCACTCTAGTGCAACTCCATCTAGTGACCGGCGGAACAAATACGCCATGAGACGGTCATCATACTGAAACTGCGCCAACTCATACATAAAGTCCCTTGCATGAATAAAAGGATTGTTGTTTCCACCATACTTGCGATATGTGGGGAGCTCAGATTGAGGAGGGAATCGGATGTTGTGGAAACTAGGAACGGGAACGTCTGCCAGGGATTGTGGGCCAACCCGCTTTTGGAGGAAGTTGAGTTGTTGTTGCATGGTGGCCCATTTATCGAGGAGTTCCTACTCCTGAGATGGAGTAGGTGGAGTGAAAGGAGTAAGCTTGAGGCGAGGTGCCAAAGGGTAGACGGAAGGAGGGGGAGGCCCATAAGAGTGATATTGGACCGAAGGATGACCCAAATTGGAGTGAACATGGGCCGCCCCTTGCTGAGGGCGAGTAAAATCGGCCGGGCCAACAAGGACTTATGGCGCCAATGGAGCAAACCTATAAGAATCAGTCTGGGTGAATGAGGGAAGAATGGTCTTTTCTTTATCGAGGATTTGAGGGGCTCAGCCAGAGGACTGGCCTGCCTCCAGACTGGAGAATCAAAGGACCCTGGGCTGGACCGGGGTAAGATCAATAGGAATGGGTGGAACCCTGGGCCCATCAACCCTAGACTGAAAGACAGAGGTGGTGGGCAGACCCTATGGAATCATGGGAGATGGGGCGCTGGACCCCTGCAAGGTCTGATAAAGGGCCTGAAGTTGGGCCGGATCCAACTGGGCCATCATTTGCAAGATGTGACTGGCGGGATTATTGGTGGAAAGGGAGGGTTGCGCGCCCTCCATGGAGATAGAGGATGGAGGAGGGACGGACCCTTCTCCGAATGGAAGTTGGATGACCCTGGGCGGGTCCTCTAAGAGACCCTGGGGGGTAGATTCCTCATGGGAACGGGGAAGGTGGCAGGAAGACATGTTGGATTGGAACAAAGGGTTGAAGTAAGAAGTGAAAGAGGAATTGCTCCTATGAGATTAATCTAAGGATCAAAAGTAACTCCACATGCAATGTAGTACCTAAGACACGATGCAAACAACACAAACAACCACAAATAAGTAACAAGACAAGATGACTTCAAACTTATGAAAATAAGAAATGGATGAGAGACAACAAAAGCCAACCAAGTTATGATGATGCACAAATTTTATTTGTTTCACCCTTTAGAACCTTAGTGATTTGAATTAAAATATTCTCTCTAACAATAGGTCCCTAATGGGAAGGATATCGGGAACTTGGTTAATTCTAGGTGTAAACTCTCCCTTATGCAACCTAGACACGGGATGGTGAAGGTACAACCGGCCCGGCGTTTGTGTAGGAATCCACGGCTCGTGGGGACTTATGGAGGTCCCTGATGTGGTCACCTAGTCGACCCCAAGGAATATGGAGGCGAGAAGATCACACACCAAGGTGGTAATGCAACTATGATATGGAAAATAAATGATCCTATGTGCACCAGAGTGCATGCAATTTCTAGCCTATGAACTGGCAAGCAATATGCAAACAATGATATAGATGTATGTAACAATAGAGGAGGAGACCAAAAACTGTAGAAATAACAACAACCTCGGTGTGCGTACCTATAGCTGGAGAAACTGTCATATGGGAGACCGCTAACAGATAAGACGGTCTATCGCTAGATCGCTTTTAAGCCAGAAATGGCCAGGGAGGAGACCGCCAGGGAACCAGAGAGCAGAAAACAACAGAGCATAAATGGGAAAATCGAGAAGAACATAAGGGCAACTGAGAACAACTAAGAACAGCAGGGCAGATAGAAACTTAGCACGATTGGCACTAGATGTCCCACCGTGATTGCCAAAAAATAGGGGTTGTTGATATTTTTGTGGTGATGGTGATGATAGTGATGTGTGTCGATGAATATAATGTGAGAGATGAAAGATGTGTGAGCAAGTGATGCATTAACTCAAGCAATCAACATGAAACTCATGGGCATGTCATCTCAATACAGCAAAAATGAAGGAAAACACACGCCGGGGCATGGAGCAAAGGAATAAAAGTAAAACACACACCGTAGGTGTGGAGCAACTAAAAGTAATAGAGATAGAAAGTAAGCAAGATGATGAACAATGCCTAAATAAAGGAAGGTGTGATCGCCACCAAGATAAATAATGCAATAAAACCACAGTATATACCTTAGCAAGAGCTGAGTGAAGTCACCCACCCACGGGAGAGAAAAAAAATAGGCGTAGCGGAAGGAAAATGGTCCTCAGAATGACCGCCAGACAATGCCAAACAGTCCTACGATAGACCGCCTGAGATCAGCAAACGGTCTTCCAAACGGCCGTAAGAGCACCTAGAACAGCAACGTGGAACTTTGAATCTCCACCCCTCCTGGCTGGCCAGAATAGCTGGGCCTCGTGCTATGAACCCTGTAAACCTGCAGAAGAATGTAGACACAAAGAAACACAACCCAATAAGCCCTTGTACAAGCGTAGTATATATAATGCAATTATGCTAAAGTGTATAAAAGTAAGGGTGAATACCTGGGGTTGGTGGTATTTTTTAACTCCTGTCGGGTGTGGAAAATATAGGAGGATGTTTGAAAACGTGATGCAAGTGCAGAGAACGTGGAAGAGGAAGAGGGAATATGCTATGAAGATGCAAAGGGGGAATAGAGAAAACTAAGAGAAAAGACTCAAACTAAACCAATGGAACTCAATACTCCCTGGACCAGAAGTCTTAAGGACGTAGAAAGGACTTCTCCCTTGTTGGTACTAGCTCCAGAATGCAGCAGCACTTCGTGGTAGCTCCAGAAAATCTCCTCTCTCAGGTCATGAAGTCAAGGGTTCTATTTATAGACCTCCCAAACCCTCTGGTCGAGTTGGAGAGATAATGACACGAAAATAGACCTGAGCTTAGATACATCTCAAAGATAATACTCCCAA
Source organism: Amorphophallus konjac (assembly GCA_022559845.1). Taxonomy (NCBI): domain Eukaryota; kingdom Viridiplantae; phylum Streptophyta; class Magnoliopsida; order Alismatales; family Araceae; genus Amorphophallus; species Amorphophallus konjac. The sequence goes on along the minus strand of CM040121.1, from coordinate 315,197,695 downwards.
GAGTCCACAAAAACAAACAGAACACTACAAGAAAATAGACCGTCAGGGGTATTTCAAAACTGCCCCAAAAAATGGAGATAAATTCCCTAAAAACCTTTAGGGGCGGTTTGATTAGTTTTAGGGGCAATTTAAAATGTGCCCCTATTGCCTCGGTCCCTAAAAATTTTTGGGGCACTTTTTGAAAAATGCCCCTAATGTTGTCAATTGAGGCACTAAAAAATTGCCCCTAGATATTCTAATATGGGCAATTTTGATGACCAAATGCCTCTAATGAGCATGTTTTAGGGGCAATTTCTCATTCAAACTGCCCCAAATAACATATTCAAAATATAGTCTTCTTAAAACCACCCTAAAATAATCACTTGAAATAATGTGTTTTAGGGGCATTTTATTCCCCAAAGTGCCCTAAACAATTAATATGTAGGGGCTTCAGTTTCTAAATTTTGCACCCAAACAACCATCCAAAATGTAAAAATTAAAGTCAACATTCCTAGCATGCAATCAATACACATATCCTATTCTTTTTAATTCATTGGCATACACAAACACCCTTCATTATACAACACACATGTATATCAATTGTCTACCTTTTAACAAAAACATAAATAAGACATGATACTCATTGATAAAAGTAATGTCTTAAAAGAGCTATATTATAAAATAAAATCATAAAAATATCTCAATTACAAAAGACATAACATCCATGACTTTGAAATACAACTCAAACTGTGGGGGTTCAATTTTTCACTATGTGACTAAAATATAAAAAATAGTTTCCCCTTGGTGCTCTTTAAGTACAACCATTTTCTTGCTAGTGGACAAATAGTAAGGGAATTCAATTGACTAGATGGTTTGACATGCGACCATGGCACTTGCATTCTTCTCTACCAATGCATTGCAATCTACATTCTTGTTTGGATGCCAATGCAGAGCAAGCTTCTTGTAAGCATGTTTAATTTCGGCGATGGAGGCAGTCCTTGAGATGCCCAGTATCTTGTACCAATCCTTGCACTTACTTAATTTCAATGCCTTTTCGACCCTCATCAATGTTTCTCAAACACTCATGTCCTGCAAAATTAAATATATCAAGAATTTATGAGGTTGTCAACCACGGCTACTCATCTGAAAGTCAAAAGAATAAAAAAGAATACATTGTTTTATTTTTTACAACCAAAAATAATGTTTCCTATCAAAAGGCACCTTGTAGAAGTCAATTTTATTTCCCCAAGGTACGATGAATGCATACATATAAGAAAGAAAAAGCTTGAACTGCCAGGATGGCAAAAGAATGCAAGAAAGTATAAATCATAAAAGTGAGAGGATCATTACAATTGGTGTAGTCCTAGTTAATAGTAATATCTCATCCAGATATTGCTAGACAGTAGCAAAAAATGAATCATCTTCAGTAGTCAAAAATAATTATATTCACACCGAGAAGATAATCATGCATATTATATTCGAGGTAGCACTACCAACCTGTGGAGACTTTTGAATAGTTACTTTCACATCATCCACATCCCCCTCCCAATCTTCTGTCAAAAGTTTGGCTTCACCTCGCTGTGTAGTCACAACCAACTTTGACAATTCAAAACTTAAAGTGACACAAGATCCAAATTCAGAAGTACTGTAATTAAAGTGACTCCAGAGCAAACAAAGCATATGTATTTGTAAACAATTGAAATAAGTAACACTACTATGGTGGTAGTGCATCTAGACAATTCAACATCTAGTAGTATACACATAAAAAAATCCATAAATATTCTCATACATTTAATCACAATCACCTGGAATTTTGAAACATTGACATGCCCTTAGCTTAAAAAAGGGTAGACAAAGTCCTTAAGGTTGCTCTGAAAAAATGTAGATGTTTTTCATGAAGTTACATTGTATCAAAAAGTAGGAAATAAAAAAAAGTAGATGCTACTGATCAAAAAGCTAAAATTATGAGCAGAAACATCAACAACCCTATCATTCTGTTTACCAACTAATTTTGATTGTCGTAAGTTCCTGATCATTACAAGTATACATAATATATACAAGTGATCACGTGATAATGTGCTCACTTCTCCAGAGTGGCTAGGACACATGGATCATCAAGAAGAGAGATGAGAAAAATCATAGGCGGAATATTGAAATTGCTTTAAACACCTCCAGAAAACTACCAAAGGCAGTACACTTTTTTTTTGGCATAAAGGGCTCAGATTTATCTGTGAAATTCATCTTACAAATACAGCTCTCATATCCGATAAGCAGTCCATATGAAGACCGATTAGATGCAACTTATGAAAATGTTACTTCTGCACAAGGAAAACAAATCCCCAAAACCTCCATAGCTGATGCAGAGATAAATTGGAGATATTAACTGGTATCCTGAAAAGTGAAGTACAATTGTAGAAAATTCCTGGGTGCACACTTTCCGACAATAAAAAACAATGCTGCCATTTAATCATCCAGCCTACAGTTAGAATTCATCACCTTCATTTCTCCAGAAAAGCCCATGTCACTTTAAGTAGTGTAGCTAAACCTATCTAAACAGTATCAACACATCTCCCAGCTCAAGAATTATTGACTGATATCCAATTCTATCTAATTGAGGCTTGAACATGGGAAATAACTGGTCAGTTTGCAATAGTTCACATTGTACATCACATGCCTACAGATCATTCAGATAGATCATCAATTCACTTGTCCAGTACACAATTGAACTTTCTTCAACATTTACATAAAGATCATAAGTGCTCTCAAGCAAAAGTTTATCAAAAGCATCTGCTAAGTCCATCTCCCAAAAACCCAATCCAGATACCCTCTTGTGCTTTAATGATCCTGATGAGACCAAATTGCCAAAACCCCAAAGGAAAACAAGGTGAGTACGGCTTACTTTTCTAAGATCATTCATCCACACATCTACCTCTTCCTCATTTTCTCTGAAGACAGTGCAGCAGGGGTGGAAGACATTGGCATAGTTTTCAACTGTGGTGGTGCTCTCCCCATGAGAGCTCTGACAGTCAAGGGGATCAATCTTCAACAAACGACATAGTTTAGCAAACAAAGATAGAAAAGAGGCAATATATAGGCAATAATGAAATACAAAGAGGTAATATATAGCAAACAGATGCCATCTAGGATTGCATAGCAAAAAATATAAAAAAAGTGAAACTTGTGGCAGAGACAGCTCTCCTCGAACATGATGAACAATCTCTGCGAGAAGACTATAAGCCAAAGGCTTCGATGATTCAGTACATGCCCGACCAGTCCCCACAAGAACCCTGGAGACAGCAAGGAATGACCCAAACAAAGCCATCAGCTTACATCATTCAGAAGTCAATATGGATTTAGAACCACTAATATCATAAAAATATACGAAAATGCTTAACATAGACAGTAGACAATCAAATAACCAAAACCCAGAATATAACAAAAAAATAGAATGCTTATACCATTTTTCATTTCTGACATTTTTAAAATTGGCCTTGTCAACCTTCTGTCACTTTTAGCAGCTGTGCTCATATTAGAATCTGAAGACTAGGCAGCAGGAAACCTATTTATGAAATCAGAACCACAGTTATCAAGGAAAATGCCAACTAGAGATTTGTCATCCATCATTGTATCTCAACATAGTCAGGGTTGTTGAACACCCTGCAGCATTACAATGATAAGGCAAGCGGGTGGGGGTCAGAAGGCCAGTCCCCTTTGTAGCAAGAGGGGTTTCAATGGGTTAAATGGAAATTTGTTTTTTGATGCTGGAGTGCACCTCTAAATTATGCTCTTAATCAAATAGCTGCACAGAAACATACATGCATATATTTTGAGCTTGAGTATAGATTATATATGAGCTTGTAGGTATTATTAATGATTTGTCAATCACCTAATCTGATTCATGATATGTCAATGGCCATCTCTTCTTTCAGAAAAGACCATATGACAGTGAAGATGCATCTGTGACATTTGTTTGACTCTTTTATCCAAGAAAGATATGCACCAACTATCAAGACGCATACAGAGCGGGCTGAAGGACCTACTTAATATGCAAAATGTAAATCCTTTATATTTCTTAATATTACTGAGATACCCTAGAGTCAAGCTGTTGACACATAGCTTATACTAGAACTCCCGGAAAGCTCTAGTTTCAAAATCAAAGACCAGTACCTTCAAATAACCAAATTCAACAGAGAATAAACTGAAACATAACAAACATGTACACCAAGGGAACAGTAAATTAATAGCACACAAAAGATGATCCCACGGTATGGCATCAAGCTAGGAGTGAGAGTTAAGAATGTTGCCAGAAATGCTCTGTATTGTTTGCCAGAATTAGGCTTGTTGTGTACCTCAGCCACTACCAGCACCATTACTACAATCAATTCATCATCAAACATCCTCTATAGCATATTAGGAGTCCTCAGAGTATCATCATTTTTGTAACCACATTATATTAAACAATCTCAATGTTTTAGTAATAAAATACTCATAACCACATTATATTGCCCCCCCCCCCCCAAAAAAAAGTAGACGGTATGTGTAAAACCTACAGCCACTTTTAAGGCTTCAACTTTTAAAGCTTTCTATGAAGAGGTACCATATAAAGTCCCACAATTAACACCACCATGGCAAAGGAAAAATTTCCAGTTAGAAGATGATTGCCTTGTCACATTTATTCTAACTTGCCAAACTTTAGAGCCATGCTATACAAGCATAAAAACAGTATCAGATATGTCAGTGTGGCCAGGAATATATAATCATTGAGGAGAACTTTGAATATGGTATAATAAGAGTTTTATTCACAATAAAACTAGGAAATACCAATTACATGACCTCATTTCAAGAGAACCTAGCTAAATTAATTTACCAAAAACCAAAAAGGACTAGACAAAATAAGTCCAAATTTATTGAAACTGAAGAGCTCACAGTAGGAACATGAGTTTCCATGATTATTTCAACTACAATAGATCTTCCTTTCACTTGAGGGGCCTTCTTCAGCACTATAGATTCTTGCTGCAAAATGTCAAGTTGGCACAAGATAGACAACTAAAAACAACAGCAAATCACTCTGGTAGTCATATGTTAGAAAAACATCTAATTGCTACAGTATGGCAAATCAGAAACTTACCCAGCTTTGGCAGCATGGCAGTAACAGTTTCTGAATTGACAAGAATATGTGGTTCATATGAAGTCCAATTTTTAATGGAATAAATTAGAGGAATTGATTCAGATCTTCTGGAATCTAACAATGAGATGGAAACAAATAGAGAGTGAACAATGGCTGATTTTGACTTAGTATCAACCAGTGCATTATCAAATATCCTTGAAACAAATATTAAAAAAAGAAGTCATAATAGAACCTAGCAACTGATGAGAAAAACAAAAAAAAGCATCATTCAAGGGAGAAACAGAACAATAACACTAGTGTTGATATGTTTTTCCTTATGTTTCATTTCTTTACCGGCTTAACAGATGTCTTCCTATCCCTTCTACTAAATCGATGTGAGAAATAAATACAAAATAGAAGGGATATAGAAGCAAGCAAACAAGGGTGATCGCCACCAAGGTGCCTAATGTGACTGACACACCGTACCTTGGAAAGAGAGGGAGACACTCACCTTATGAGTAGCACTGCAGGGATGCGCGGCCTGTGAAGAACCACCTTTCACGTTGAATGGTCTCACGACAGACTGCTCGTCAATGCTGCAGAGGACGCGGGACGTAGAACTACTGGCAGATGAACGGCTCCAAGATAACTGCAGTTGGAAGAAGAACGGTCAAAGATAGACCGTACCTCCTCTTGAACGGACGTAGGGGAATCGTGCAAGACCACCACGCCCGAAGTTGTAATAGTCCAACCTCCACCCTTTCTGGCCGGCCAGAAAGGATGGGCCTCATGCTAGTGGGTTGCTGACCAGTGAAACAGAGTGTAGAGCACGAAGAAAAACCCAATATCAGAACTGTGAAGCGTAGCAAATGCTCAAACGAAAAGAAATAAACATAACTAAATGAAGTGGGGGGATACCTGGGGAGTCTTAAACCCCTGTGGGCGTCAGAAAACGTAGGAGGGTGTGTGCATGGCAGTGCAAACGAAGAAAACGTGGGAGAATGGACGTGTAAAAATAAGCATGCAATGAGAAAAAAAATGGGACTATCAAATGTAAAAGACTCAAAACTAGGAATAATCCTTGAACCAGAGGCCTGTGTGGATGTAGAAGGCCTCCCTCCTTGGTGCTAGGTCGCTCAAGATTTTAGCAGGGCTTCGCCGTCGACCAAAAATCCCCCCCTCTCAAAGGTAGCCTTTAAGGTCTATTTATAGAACCCCCAAATGCTAACCCCAAAATTAGGGTTTCCATGCATTTTTAGGTCGAGATAATCAAATAAAAGATGAAGATAATTCAATTATCTTTCATCTGGAAGAAACGGCACTCAAAATGGTTAAGGATTCGCGGAGAAATCATCGGAGGAAGTTTGGGATAAATCCACGAGGAGAGAGAGAAAATCTGTTGAATCTTCAGCAAACGAGAAGATGAACGGTCTTACGATAGACCACACATCCATATGGGCAGCCTAGCCTTGGCCGTCCAACCCCGTCAGTGAAAAATTAAATATAGAGGAATTATCCACCATTTATCCATTAAACCAACCGAGAATCTCGCCGTTGGACTCTCACCAATGAACGGCTAGGATTAGTCTGTTCAAGAGGAAGAGCGGCCAAAGGCTGGCCGTTCTAGCCTTGTCGGTGATAAATAGATAAATTGGGTAATTATCTGAGAAAACCACCAAGCATAGGACTCTGGGAGAAGAACGGCTACCATTCGTCCGTCCATCACTTTGGACGGCTAGAAGAAGACCGCATAGATGCTTATCGGTGGAAATTCAGAAAATTAACCAAAATATTCTATAAATGTATGGACGGCCTACTATCAACTGCCCATTGATTGAGCGGCCAGGGATGAACCGTACATGTATATGGGCGCTTGAATCTCATGTAAAAAAAACTCAATCAACCAAAACCAAGGCCCATTAAGCCCTGAATCAACTCTGACCTAGCCAAGGAGAGAGGCTACCCATAAAATTGGCCCAGAACGTGCCAGAAAATAGCCCAGCGTGTGATGGACAACTCGAGACATCAATAAATGGGAGTAAGAGAAATGACTCAACTTGTCAGCAAAAAATGGGTGTCAATAGATGCCCCTCCTTAACGTCCTCTTTGCAGGGGAGCGAGCTGAGGTGAAGCGAAAGTGACAGGGAACATGGAGATGAAGCGGAGTGGACCAAAAAGTGGGCGTTAAGGTAAAACGACACCCGTTTTTACCAACAAGTGATAGGAATCTTCCGGAAAACTCTGAACCAAACACAAGGAACGATCAGACTAAAAGTGACACCAATTTGGAGGAACTAAACTAAAATAAAAGGAAACACACGATCATCCTCATGGGGGACACAATCCTGCGAACCAATGAGGAGACCGAAATAAGCAGCGAAAAGTAAAGAAACAGGCTAAAACTCCAGATAGGGACCTCTTAATCAACCAAACCAAGCGACCCGATCAAAGAGAACTTTCCAACTCAGAGTGGAATTGTTCCTCTTACTCAAACACTGAACGCACAGCTAACCATCACTGGTGGGACACTTCGCAGGCACACAATGGGGCATGAATGCTCAAAAGATGCGTATGATGCACGTTGGGCCAAAATAAAAGGAATCATTAAAACAAATGCGAAGAAAGATTAAAATATAAAATACTTGAGAATAATATTGCTAGGCTGGGAGAATTTGAGTCAAGACACTATCCGCAACCACAGCGTGCAGGATAGAACCATCCTCCCCGGGACATCTCAACCTAGCGGCCTATCCGAAGGTCAAACGTGTAAACCTGGATCATCATCGTTTTTTTTGAAGGGGAATATCCTGGAACACGCGAGCAACCAACTAGTTCTCGAGATAATATAGCATAGTACCATATAGTAATGCAGTAAGGGATGCAGGGATAGAAGGCCATACCTGACTTACCTGCGCAGGTGAAACGGCCAGTGAAAGGTGATGCTGCAAAGAACCCATGAACAGGATGTTGCAATATTTCATCATGGAATAAACATTCAAGCCAAAAAGAAATCAGCCCTTTAATCACATAATGCAGCAAAGTAAGGTTTACAAAGCAATTCCATCATTCAGCACATGAACGGCCAAGTCCGACACCGCTCAACAGTTAAAACGGCCAATATGGGGCCGTGCATCCATTGCCAGTTTAAATGAGATTATGAAACTACACGGCCCATATGTAGGCCATTCAATTGTAAGCACGGCCACATTCCAGCTGCTCAACAGTAATGTATCGTTGAAGAAGAACGGTTACAACACAACCGCTCAAATGAAGGACGGCCTATCGTGAGGCCGCATAACTTATGGGGTTTTGAAACAAAAAACCCCTTCGTCTCCCTCCTCCCCACCGTAATCGGTGGAGGAAGGGAACGAAGGGCTCACCACCTCCATCCCCCATCTCTCTACCTCTCAAACTCTCTCTCCTTCTCTCGTCTCTCAATTCCCCCCATCTCTCCTTCCTAATGCGGACCAAGCATCAAGCCGCCCGCGACCGGGTGACTGGCGAGGAGACGCCACCACCGACGGCCGATGAAGAGCCACCGCGGTCGGCGGCGGCCGCTGCGGAGGAGACCACCGGAGGAGAGGGAGGCCCACTGCCCGTCGTCCCCACAGAGGAGGAGGCGCCGCCAGAACCCGAAGGGGAGGCCAGGACTGCCGCTGTGGCCGGAGAAGAGACAGAACCAGCGGTGGAGGCATCCACCGCGGTGGTCAAGCCCATGAAGGGCCCCGAGGTACGCCTAAACCCTAGCCCGTTGCCATTTTAATTTGTGCATGTTAGTTTTAGAAGTTTATGGGGGGTTTAAGCTACTTAGGAGCCGGTTTGGGGGCGCCATGGGGCGCTCCCGCCGGCAGGGAAGCCCTCACCGTCGTCGGGGAAGGCGACGGTAGGGCAGTTTTCAAAGAACCGCACAAACCAAAACATACGGCTCACATAGAGCCGCCCAAAACCCACACGGCCCAGGGGTGGCCGTACAACACTAGAACCAAATCAATGAAAGACGGTGAGAGGTTCACCGTACACACGACGAACGGGCCACATTGGTCCATTCAACACCTTGCCAACCTAGAACAGTGCGGTCCTTATCGGACCGCCCAGCCTCCAAACGGCTCAGGAGTGGCCGCCTAAAACCAAAAAAACCAAGGAAAGAACAGTGAATGATAAACCGTTAAACATAAGGACGACCGATACTGGCTCGTTCAAACCAAGGAACCTCAGGACTGGAACGGCCCATATGAAACCGTTCAGGAGGAAGAGTGGTCCAAAGGAGACCGTCCTTCTGACAGAGAGTTGAGCTTTGATCATTTTTATTTATTTATGAAATAAAATGCCAAAATAAATTACTAAATGCATTAAAATGAATGAATGAATGCAGGGAAAGCGCATGACCCGCACCTCGTGGTTACAGGTCCGGGCGGTGTATTTGGCACTGCCAGACTTTCAGCGGGAGCGGTTTGCTGCCATGGGGTTCGCCCCATTCTTGAGCATTGAGGTGTGTCGGTTCGACACAGCTCTGCTCTACGCCCTACACGACCGCTGGGACCCAGTGAGTCGTACGTTCCTCTTCCCATGGGGACATATTGTGACGACCCAGGATCCGAGTACCGGAAAGGAACTGACGCATCTAGAATCTCGACCCGCCAACCCACAAGCCCGAAGACTCGGAAGCGTAAAAAGGGATGGTGTGGGAGTACAAGAGAAGCTGAAACGACCACAGAGATAGCACAATTATCTAAAATAAAATGCACAGCATAATATAGATAAAATAAACTGCTACAAGGTCTATAGAGTCTCATGTCCAAAATAAAAGTACAGTCAACAGACAAGAAAGTACAACTACACGGGGCATCCCCCGGCGTATAACTACACGGGGCATCCCTTGGCTCTGGCAGACTGGCGACTAACCCTGGCTAGAAGAACCACGTTGAAACTCGACCGCGCCTCTCGACGACCCCGCCTCACCTGAAAAGTAGGGGTGAGCCTCATTTCATTGGCCCAGTAGGGATCCCGTGAATCCCCACCTCGTGCGGAAAATAAGGCAGGAAGCAAGAGAGCAGAAAAGTAGCCCTACCTAACAGGAGTACGGTAGAACCAACAAGCTAAAGTAAATAAACGGAAAAAAAACCGTCTACTCCAATAGTACCGTACTACTAACCTCGATCCGATAAAACTCGAGCCCACACCTACCAGCGGACAGGAGCACTACCCACTAGAAGAACGACCGGAAGCGTCCCCTGACGTCTTACACCGCGTCACAAGTGTCTAGCTACAACGCCCCGGGCGTGAGACTCAGACACGCAACAAGTACCACAACAAGGACTAGCTAGGGTCACGCTCGTCAGCGCGCGTCCTAATCCCCCAACTACGTGTGCACACACAGACTATCTGCTCTAGGTCGGGTCCTCTAGCTAGTTTCCCCCCCCCCACTGGACTCTGGTGGCAAAGGCAAGGGGCCCTACGGTAACCAGCCTAAAAACCGCCTCTCACCGGGTCTCGCTCTCCACCACTCCCAGGTGGGTCCGCACCCGCATGCGCAGGAAGCTACGACTAGTGGACAGGTCACTGGAAGTAAGGACTGACTCACGTAAACCATCATCGAAGAAACGGAACCACACACGCTCGGTGCAGCGAGGAGCCTGACGGTCCAACCTTGGGCCGTCACAGGCTGTGACGCACCTACACTGGAGCGTCACAAGGCTCTGACGGTCCACCCCTAGAGCGTCACCAGCCAAGGTGAAAACAGGCCCTGACGCACCCACCTAGGGGCGTCACAGGTTGTGACGCACCTACACTGGAGCATCACAAGGCTCTGACGGTCCAGCCCTGGAGCGTCACAAGCTGAGGTGAAAATGAGCTCTGACGCACCCACCTAGGGGCGTCACAGCACCTGATGGACCATCACTAGTGCGTCAGGGGAGGTGGGTTCGCCTGCTCTGATGCACCCACCCATGGGCATTGCAAGGCTGTGACGCGCCAAGCTAGGTGCGTCACACGCCTTGACCCCCAACGGTCAAAAACCAACGGTCGGCAGCCAACGGTCGAACGCAGCCTGACAGTCCAACCTAGGTGCGTCACAGCACCGTGGCGGTCTATCGTGGGACCGTCACAGTCCGCAGACCCCACTTGCTGCACTCAGGGCTGTAACGCACCCATCCAGGTGCGTTACACAGTGTGACGGTCACTGGATGGACAGTCACACCCGCCCGAGGGCGAAACGGCGAGAAACGCCCAAAAATTCCAACCACGCCCCCATACCTTCATAGGAGAGGGGGAAATCAAAGGGGAAGACCCCTGGGGACCCCTAGCATGATTCTTGGCCATCAAAACGCCGAATCGTAGCTCAAATCCATAGATCGGGCGAACTCTCCCCAAAACATGATTTTACCCTAACCCGCTCAAAACACCCCTCTCGACTCCCATTCGGCCTACAAATCGCGGGGGATGATGGGATGAGCATAGGGATTCATCCCCCTACCTCAAAGGAGCGAATGCTCCGCCGAATCGTCGCCGAAACCAAGGAAGAAGCTTTTGCACACCGCACACCCCGCCTCCCATCGCGAAAAGGGCACCACCGGGACCGCCTTGTCGCCGCCGCCACGCCGTTGCCGGAGTGAAGGAGGCCGCGTCTCGGTCGCCCGGGGAAGAAGAATGGCGCGGTGGGGAGGGCGCTCTCCAACGGTTAGGGAAGAAGAAGAAGAAGAAAAAGAAAAAGGTGAAAAGAAAAAGGTTTGATATTTATAGAAAATTTAGAAAATTGGAAAAATCCCAAAAAATAGAAAAATACACCTCCTCGATCTTCGACGCGTTGATCGCAACGGTACCACTCGCAAGTAGATGAATGACCCGGTTCACCCGCTACGGGGTTCCGTAGATGTTTCCGAGACACACACGCGGAAATCGAAAAACACGCGAAAAAAGTAGCGGAACACGTTCCGGGCCTCCGAACTGACCCGAATCGCACGGATCCAAACATGAAAGATGTCCAGAACATAATTCCAGACACAACGGAGCCAAGTTCATCGAAAACGCTGATCCGGGACCCAAGAAGAAGGATCCGAAAGGGTCCGGGACATCATAGCCCTCCCCCCTTAAATGAATTTCATCCTCGAAATTTGAGAATAAGGCACAAGAACAGGAAAAAGACTCATACAAACAAATAGGGATACAGCTCCCGCATCTCATCCTCACGCTCCCAAGACGCCTCGCCACCAGAATGACGCTGCCAGACCACCTTAACCAGAGGAATAACCTTGTTCCGTAGGCGCTGCTCTCGCCGATCCTCAACGCAAATAGGAAACTCCGGAAGGGACAGATCTAGGGTCACCTCAGGCCAAACGGCATCCTCGAGAACATGGGAAACATCGGGCATATACTTCTGAAGCATCGACACGTGGAACACATCATGCACGGTGGAAAGCTCCGTAGGTAGTTGCAACCGATAAGCAACTTCCCCAACACGCTCGACGATGGGAAAGGGACCAATGTAGAAGGGACTCAGCATCCCACGCCTACCGAAACGCATCACACCCTTCATAGGAGAAACTCTCAAGAAAACTCGGTCTCCCACAGCAAAACTGAGACGTCGCCTCCTCCGATCGGCATAGCTCTTCTGCCGGCTCTGAGCTGCCAACATCTTCTGCCGAACGAGATGCACCACCTCAACACACTACTGCACCAAATCTGGTCCGGTCAGGGCTCGCCCACCCACCTCGAACCAATCAAGCGGAGTCCGACAAGGTCGCCCATACAACGCCTCATAGGGAGCCATACCAATGCTCGAATGATAGCTGTTGTTGTAGGCAAACTCTACTAATGGAAGATGGTGGGTCCAACTCCCCTACCATTCTAAGCAACATGCTCGCAGCATGTCCTCCAGAGTCTGGATGGTCCGCTTAGACTGACCGTCCGACTGAGGATGATAGGCTGAGCTGAATGCCAACTCGGTGCCTAGAGCCTTCTGGAAGATCCTCCAGAATCCAGAAGTGAAGCGGGGATCACGATCAGACATAATGGAGATGGGAACTCCATGCAACGGAACAATTCGCTCCACGTACAAACGAGCCAAACGATGCACGCTCCAATTGACCTTGACCGGTAGCACCCGCGCCGTCTTCGTCAGTCTATCCACCAGTAACCAGATACTATCCTCCCCACTGACGTCCTCGGCAACCCAACCACGAAATCAGTGGTCACGTGGTCCCATTTCCACGCAGGAATATCCAAGGACTGAAGTGTGCCTCCCGGTCGCTGGTGCTCAGCCTTCACCTGCTGACAGGTCAAACACCTGGCCACAAATTCTGCCACATCTCTCTTCATGCCAGGCCACCAAAACTGCCTCTTCAAGTTCTGGTACATCTTAGTCAATCCAGGGTGCACGGCATACCGACTCCCATGAGCCTCACGCAATACCGTACGCCGCACCTGCTCCTCGACTGGCACGTACAATCTACCTCTGAACCTCGCGGCTCCATCCTCACCAAACTCCACCTCGGCCATCGACAGAATACGAGGTAGCTCGGGGTCCGCTCGCTGAGCCTCAGTCACCTGTCAACGCACCGCGAGCGTGACAGTCAGACTCGCAAGGACAGCCGAACCCTGGTCCTGAGGGACCTTGAGCCTAAAAGTCATGGCCGGAACCTGCTCCCAAAGCCTCCACTTCTTCAACAACATCTGACTGACCGTTACTCTCCTACTCAAAGCATCAGCCACGACGTTCATCTTGCCAGGCTGATAACACAGAGTGAAATCATAATCCTCCATATACTCCATCCATCTTCTCTGCCTGAGGTTAAGGTCCTTCTGCGTGAACACATACCTCAAACTCTGATGGTCAGTGAAAAGCTCAAACTTCTCGCCGTACAAATAATGCCTCCAGATCTTCAGAGCAAAAATAACCGCCGCCAACTCAAGATCATGAACAGGGTAGTTCGCCTGATGTGGCTTCAACTGTCGAGACGCATATGCCAGCACTCTCCCATGCTGCATCAACACAGCACCGAGACCTACCCCAGAAGCATCCGTACATACCACGAAACCACCCGAGCCACATGGCAACACCAAAACTGGAGAAGTGGCGAGCAATCTCTTCAGCTCCATGAAGCTCCGCTCACACTCCTCCGTCCAGACGAATAACACCTCCTTCCGCGTAAGCCTGGTCATCGGAGCTGCAATACGAGAAAAATCTTGAATAAACCACTGATAATAGCCTGCGAGCCCCAAGAAACTCTGGATCTCCGTGATAGAACTCGGCCTCGGCCACTGCACCACAACCTCGACCTTGGCCGGGTCCACGGAAACACCATCACCAGAAATAACGTGCCCCAGAAAGTGCACCTCTCGGAGCCAGAACTCGCACTTGCTAAACTTGGCATATAACTGGTGATCGCGCAGGGTCTGCAACACCGCCCTCAAATGTTGCACATGCTCTTCAGCAGACCGTGAATACACAAGGATATCATCCACAAATACGACCACGAACTGGTCCAAGTACGGAAGAAACACCCTATGCATCAAATCCATGAACGCTGCGGGGCAACTCTACCGCCAAGTCACAGGACACCTCGGTCACTGGGCCCTCCACACTCTGAGCAATATCCTCCGAGATGAACAAATGAGAAGCACCTGAATCAAACAAAACACGAGCCACACAACCCAAAATCGAAAGAGTACCTTCCACCAACTGCGACGCCTCAGCGTCTGCCCTGGTCATGTGAGTCACTCTGCCTCGGGATCTCTGTCTCCCTACAGTAGCTGACCGTGACAACTGAGGAAACTGTCCCTGCTGCTAGTACTGCTGCGGCTGTGATGACAACTGCTGGGGCTAAAACTGCTGCTGCTGCTGAAACTCGTGCGGCTGGCTCGGCCTCTGCGGACAGTCACGTGCCATGTACCCTGGCTGATCGCACCTAAAGCAAATCACGGGCGCTGAACACGGTCTACCCGGATGAGAACCACCGCACCTAGGACAACCGCCCCGAGAACAAGTCATCGAACCCTGACGCTGAAAAGCCACCGGCTGCTGAACACTACCCATCGACTCCTGCTTCGACTCCTTACGATCCTGGCACCTCTTACTAAAACCAGCTTCCTTAAGCAGCTTCTTAAGCTTCGATCTAAAGGATTACGACCCTGGCGTAGGAGCCACATACTGTGTCGCCACTGATCCACCTGCTGAGAACTGGACGGTACTCTGCTGCTGCATCCCCGTCGGCTGGCTGAAATCTGGATGCACTTGACTAGCACTGCCCTGCCCTCGAACCTTCTGCAAGTCTCTCTCCAGCGCCGTTGCTACCTTACATGCAGCATCCAAGGTGGTCAAACCTGACGCAAGAAGATGATGCCA
Organism: Amorphophallus konjac; assembly: GCA_022559845.1. Lineage (NCBI taxonomy): Eukaryota > Viridiplantae > Streptophyta > Magnoliopsida > Alismatales > Araceae > Amorphophallus > Amorphophallus konjac. Next base: position 315,182,270 of record CM040121.1, on the reverse strand, counting down.
CAAACTGATCGGTCTTCACCTCCTCATCTGCCACGATATGAGGGGCATAACGGCCCAACTCGATAAACCTAGCACGGTACTGCATCACCATCATGTCACCCTGAGTCAGCTCCATAAACTCACGTAACCTCTGCGACCTGACAAAAGACGGACAGAAAGCACGCTCGAAAGCCGTGACGAACTCCTGCCACGCAATCTGTCGAAGAGGACGAGACCGGAACACTGAACCCCACTCTGACGTCCACCAAGTACGGGCCGCTCCCTGAAGATGATGAGTAGCCAACGCCACCTGCTCCTCCTCAGGACACTCCATCGCACTGAAAATCCACTGCACATCATCCAGCCACTCTCTGGCCACCTCCGAATCTGGCTGCCCACTGAAGGAAGGAGGCTGAAACAGTAAGAACTCCTTCAGCACACGACCATGACCACCATGAGCCCGGTCCTCACCAGCATCGCCACCCTGCTGCCACTGATCTCCCTGCTGCTGACCTCCCGGCTGCCGCTGAAGCACATACTCAAACATACCTCGGAAGAAATCGTTCATCCCTGGAGCTCTCGCACCTCCAGCTACACCCTCGAAAACAGAAGCCCTGCTCTGCTCCTCTGGACCATCACTAGACTCTCCCTGCTGGGGATGACCCCTCCTCCGTGGCGCCATAACACACCTGGCATCAAGAAAAATGACCATAAATCAATAAAACACACGGCCCTAAGCCAGTCACCGAATGTACAAGACATTCATGGACCTTCTGGACCACCACAATTCGTTTCAAGTTCTGATGTACCTCCACAACCTACGCTCTGATACCAGCTGTGACGACCCAAGATACGAGTACCGGAAAGGAACCGGCGCGTCTCGAATCTCGGCCCGCCAACCCACGAGCCCGAAGACTCGAAAGGGTAAAAAGGGATGGTGTGGGAGTACAAGAGAAGCTAAAACGACCGCAGAGATAGCACAATGATCTAAAATAAAATGCACATCATAATATAAATAAAATAAACTGCTACAAGGTCCACATAGTCTCATGTCCAAAATAAAAGTACAGCCAACAGAAAGGAAGGTACAACTACACGGGGCATCCCCGACTCTGGCAGACGGGCGACTAACCCTGGCTAGAAGAATCACGCTGAAACTCGGCCGCACCTCTTGACGACCCCGCCTCACTTGAAAAGAAAGGGTGAGCCTCATTTCATTTGCCCAGTAGGGATCCCGTGAATCCCCACCTCGTGCGGAAAACAAGGCAGGAAGCAAGAGAGCAGAAAATCAGCCCTACCTAACAGGAGTACGGTAGAACCAACAAGTTAAAGTAAATAAATGGAAAAAACCGTCTACTCTAACAGTACCGTACTACTAACCTCGGTCCGACAAAACTCGAGTCCACACCTGCCAGCAGACAGGAGCACTACCCACTAGAAGAATGACCGGAAGCGTCCCCTGACGTCTTACACCGTGTCACAAGTGTCTAGCTACAACGCCCCGGGCGTGAGACTCAGACACGCAACAAGTACCACAACAAGGACTAGCTGGGGTCACGCTCGTCAGAGCGTGTCCTAAGCCCACAACTACGTGTGCACACACAGACCATCTGCTCTAGGTCGGGTCCTCTAGCTGGTTTTCCCCCCCATCGGACTCTGGTGGCAAAGACATGGGGCCCTACGGTAACTAGCCTAAAAACCGCATCTCACCGGGTCTCGCTCTCCACCACTCCCAGGTGGGTCCGCACCCGCGTACGCAGGAAGCTATGACTAGTGGATAGGTCACTGGAAGTAAGGACTGACTCACGGAAACCATCATCGAAGAAACGGAACCGCACACACTTGGTGCAGTGAGGAGCCTGACGGTCCAACCTTGGGCCGTCACAGGCTGTGACGCACCTACACTGGAGCGTCACAAGGCTCTGATGGTCCACCCCTGGAGCGTCACCAGCCAAGGTGAAAACAGGCCCTGACGCACCCACCTAGGGGCGTCACAGGCTGTAACGCACCTACACTGGAGCGTCACAAGGCTCTGACGGTCCAGCCCTGGAGCGTCATAAGCCGAGGTGAAAATGAGCTCTGACGCACCCACCTAGGGGCGTCACAGCACCTGACGGACCAACACTAGTGCGTCAGGGGAGGTGGGTTCGCCTGCTCTGAAGCACCCACCCAGGGGCGTTACAAGGCTGTGACGCGCCAAGCTAGGTGTGTCACACGTCTTGACCCCCAACTGTCAAAAACCAACGGTCGACAGCACCGTGGCGGTCTATCGTGGGACCGTCACAGCCCACAGACCCCACTTGCTGCACTCAGGGACGTAACGCACCCATCCAGGCGTGTTACACAGTGTGACGGTCCCTGGAAGGACCGTCACACCCGCCCGAGGGCGAAACGGCGGGAAACGCCCAAAAATTCCAACCACGCCCCTATATCTCCATAGGAGAGGGGGAAATCAAAGGGGAAGACCCCTGGGAACCCCTAGCATGATTCTAGGCCATCAAAACACCGAATCGTGGCTCAAATCCATAGATCGGGCGAACTCTCCCCAAAACATGATTTTGCCCTAACCCGCTCAAAACACCCCTCTCAGCTCCCATTCGGCCTACAAATCGCGGGGGATGACGGGATGAGCATAGGGATTCGTCCCCCTATCTTAAAGGAGCGAATGCTCCGCCGAATCATCGCCGAAACCAAAGAAGAAGCTTTTGCACACCGCACGTGCCGCCTCCCGCCGTGAAAAGGGCACCACCGGGACCGCCTTGTCGCTGCCGTCGCCGCCACGCCATTGCCGGAGTGAAGGAGGCCGCGTCTCGGTCGCCCGGGGAAGAAGAATGGCGCGGTGGGGAGGGCGCTCTCCAACGGTTAGGGAAGAAGAAGAAGAAAAAGAAAAAGGTGAAAGGAAAAGAAAAAGGTTTGATATTTATAGAAATCCAGAAAATCAGAAAAATCCCAAAAAATAGAAAAATACACCTCCTTGATCCTCATGACGCGCTGATCGCAATGGTACCACTCGCGGGTAGATGAAAAACCCGGTTCACCCGCTACGGGGTTCCGTAGATGTTTCCGAGACACATGCGGGAATAGGAAAACACGCGGAAAAAGCCACGGAACACGTTCCGGGCCTCCGAACTGACCCGAATCGCACAGATCCAAACACGAAAGATGTTCAGAACATAATTCCGGACACAACGGAGCCAAGTTCACCGAAAATGCAGATCCGGGACCCATAAAGAAGGATCCGAAAGGGTCCGCGACATCACACATATGGTCCCCACGCTGGAGGACGTGGCCAGACTTACTGGCCTTCGAGTGCACAGGCTACCGGTTAGCGGGACTACTTTTCCCGACTCTCGGGTGATGGCTCGGGAGCTGCTGGGCCTAGAGCTGCGGCGCCCCGAGAGGCAGTCGACCCTCCTATCCCGGGCTAGTCTTCAGGATAGCCTCGGATTACGACGGGCGGGAGTTGCAGTTGGGGAGCAGCCGGAGCAGCACCTACAACGGTTAATCGAGCTGGCGAGACCGAGAGTAGCGACAGAGCCAGGAGCAGAGGCAGACAGAGTTTTACGGTGATTCCTGATGTTGTTGTTTGGGCGACTCCTCTTCTCCACCAGGGCGGATGTGATGAGCTGCCGGTTCCTTCCCTTCCTAGAAGAGCTCAGCCACGTGGGCGACTACGCGTGGGGAGCGGCGGTCCTCACCTTCCTGTTCGATACGCTGAGTTAGACGGCCCGTCGGACCATGCTCGGGGGCTTCTCCCCCTTACTCCAGGTATGACTCCTACCCTAGACGTAATTATGCAACTTCTATATGTTTTCTAAATGCTGACACGATGCTGTGATGCAGGTATGGGCGTACGTACACCTACGTGGGCTAGGCAGAGGTGAGGAGACCCATCCTGGGCTCCTGCCGATCGTCCGGAGGTGGATGGCACCTCGAGAGACCGCAGCTCTCAGGAGACAGGTTTGAGAGTTGCAGGATGACTTGGACGCTCTACTGTTTGCCTCGGTATGCTTCTAAACTTAGACTTTTTAATGCAATTCTAGATGATGATGATGTTGATGCAACTTTCTATTTCTTGCCGGTACGGTGGACACCTTTCATAGAGGAGGGTCAGCCTTGGGTGGTTGGCACCCTCGCCTTCACCGGACGAGACGTGTGGCTTCACTGCATGAATGTGGTGGAGCCACTGTACTGCAGACTGGTGATGAGGACCATCGGGGTCCATCAGCAAGCAGTGGAGTTCCTGGCGCCTGAGAAGGCGGGGGAGCGTGTGACAAGGACTACCCGGGGCCTCGCGGCAGCGTTTGATTGGACGGCGAGGAATGCTGCACAGGTGGCCGACTGGACAGCTCTTGGGCGAGTGGTGACCGCCCGAGTCGACAGCGACTCAGCGTACTACAATGCGTACGCTAGACACTACAGGGACCAAGTGTTCCGGGGTGCCCACCGACCGGTACGACTTCTAAACTTAAACTCCACCTATTATGCTTATTATTTCTATAAGATGATGCACTGACACTGGGACTTCTAAATGCTGATTGACCCTGAGGGATGACTTGCAGAGCTACAGGGGCTCCTGCACTCCACCATCAATGAGCGGGACGAGGCCCAGTAGGCCCTGGCCTTACTGGTGAGTTTTCTAAACCCTATACTTCCTAAATTATGCGATTGCATATGATTATGGTTAAGCATGTGACTGACCTGGAGTTTTGGATATAGCATGCCGAGGGGGCCCAGTGACAGGGGGCCGATGCTCCTTCTTCTTCTTCTACCCAGACTCCTGCAGATCGGGCTGAGCGGGAGGCTGACTTCACTCGGATGGTAGCGCGGGCCAAGGCGGCCGAGGTGGCGCTCACCGAGAGGGTACGCAAATCATGACACTTTCCCTTGTTATTTATGCTTATGAAATGCAGTTGACTGACAATGATATGTGCATGCAGACGTCCGAGCTGACCCGTCTTAGAATAGAGCTAGAGTAGAGTCGGGCAGCGGCTAGGGAGGAGGTGGCCAGTGTACGGGAGGAGGCAGCACAGAGCCGACCAGCCGACACCCTCGAGATGGCCCTTCTGCGAGTGGAGATAGAGGGACTCTGAGCTGGAGCGGAGGAGCTGGTGTGGGTCCGAGCGGAGCGGGATCGGGCTCTGATCGAGGCGTCCGGGCTGAGTGCAGAGCTGCGGGCCTATAAGGAGATGAGCCAACGATCACATAGCGGGACTTCGAGCGGCACCCACGGCTCTGTGAGGAGTTACTTCACAGGTTCCTCCAGTCATCGGAGGAATGAGGAGGATGAGCAGCGCCGGCGACGTCAGCGTGACGATGCGACTTCAGCGATGCCTCCACCAAAGAGGCACGAGGGCGGTGGAGACAGTGACGGCGGCCAGGGAGAGGGACAGTCCTAACTTTTGTACTCAGGGGCCCGACTTTTGTACATGGTATGATATGATAGTGACATCCCTTTCTTTGTTTTGATTTTGTGGATGTATGAATGTATGAATGAATGCAAATGACTGACACTGACTTACTGACTACGACTACGACACGAGTGAGACGGACACGCGCGAGAGAGAGCGAGACGACACGAGCGAGTGAGTGAGGAGAGAGACACGACAGAGTGAGAGAGAGAGGATACGAGTGAGCAAGAGAGAGGTGGGAGACATGACAGAGTGAGAGAGAGACGACACGAGTGAGCGAGAGAGAGACAATTGTGAATGAGAGGAGTGACGCCAACTGAGTGAGATGAGTGACGTCAAATGAGTGAGATGAGTGATGCCGACTGAGTGAGAGGAGTGACGCCAAATGAGTGAGATGAGGGACGCCAAATGAGTGATAAAAGTGACACCAAATGAGTGAGAGGAGTGACGTCAAATGAGTGAGATGAGTGACGCCGACTGAGTGAGAAGAGTGACGTCAAATGAGTGAGAAAAGTGACACCAAATGAGTGAGAAGAGTGACACCAAATGAGTGAGAAAAGCGACACCAAATGAGTGAGAAAAGAGACACCAAATGAGTGAGAAAAGCGACACCAAATGAGTGAGAAGAGTGACGGACACGACTACTAGTGGCACAGGTGCACAACTATTTAATGAAGGCCTCAGATCAGAAGGACGGTTTCAAGTGGGCCGCCCAAAGGGATGCACGGTCCTGAGTAGACTGTCAAAAAGAGAATTAAACGGCCTTCTATCCACCGTTCAACGAAAAGAACGGTCTATAATCAACCTTGTGATCAAATAAACGGTGTAATTGAGACCGCTCAAACTTAAGCACTCTGACTCTCTGGTAGATGACAAATGGTCCCTATGAGGCCGCTCAATAAGATAGGCGGTCTATCATGAGACCGTCCGAATGGATGTCCTGCGACTTTGAAAGGCACTCTGCAGGAGAGTCCTAACCCGAGAGTAAACTGTTTAACTCAATACAAACCTTATCTTATCTCGCCCTAGACTTATCAAAGGCCAATCTCAAGAGACCTAGGCCTCCTAATGAGCCCTATAAGGAGGGGAGTCTAAATTTTTGATTCACACATCCTCCCTCTTCTAAGCCTTGAAAACTTTGCCATTCATCACCAAATCATCATGAAGAGGGCCTTGGAGGGGAGTTCCATGGAGGGAGCATCTTTTGAAGGGCCAAAGCCAGCCAGAAAGGAGCGGGAAGTGCTCCAACGGCTGACTGCGATCCCCCGACATCTTAGCTCGAGTCCTCTGAGAGAGGTAAGTTAATCATGAATTCATTCAATTCAATTCTTTCATTTACTTACATGCTTTTCCTTTCTCTCTCTTTTCTTCCTTCTTCTTTCTTCCCACCTCAGCCTTTTCCTGGCCCTAGGCGCTATTCCACCTTGAAGTGGGTGGCTCCCATGATTCGCGCATTGTCCCTAGGAGTGACATCCATCCTGAGATCTTGGCACCTACAACCTCTCCTAGTACTACGTCAGGACTACCCAAAGCTTTCTCTTAATTGGCATAGCATTTCAGCCTTAGTAGAAATCTGGCACCCTCAGACCCATACATTCGTATTTCCATCATTTGAGGCCACTATCCTACTAGAGGAGGTAGAGACCTACTTTTCATTACCCAGGTCCCAGGTGGGAGAGGAGGACTCAGTGTGTCACACTGTTGCCCCTGTAGATCCTAGGCTCATCTTGGGAGGGTTCATACCAGACAGCAGGGATGTCCACACTTTCATAGGCCCACGTCAGAATCACCTTCTTCCTCTTAGTCAGTGGGTAGTGGAACATTGTAGGAATCGGTGTGGGTGGGATGATGCTATAGCTAAGGCCGCGTCTATTTGCCTGTGCGGGGCTATCTTGTTTCCTTCAGTTGACCATGTGCTAGAGATTCCCCTTCTCAATACCATCAGCGGCCTATGGCAGGGCCTTTCTATTTTGTAGGCCATCCTAGCTTACTTGTACGAGGGCCTTACTTCAGCAGCTTTAGGAGGTCCCCTGTTTGGTTCCATGATCCTTCTAGAGTGTTGGATGGGTGCCAGGATGAAATTCATTTATAGGGAGGATGTCACTTCAGCTAGCAAAATCTTCAAGAGCCACTCCCCTCTTCTTCATAGGTGGCACATTCGGATTCTTTCCATAGGTAGAGTGCATGACAGCAGAAAAGAAGACCAGGGACGAGTGGTGACTGCACATCAATAGGCTGCCCCTGGATTGGTTCGTGATGCACCCGGACTTCCTCCGTGACACCACTGTCAGAGTTCCCAGGAGGCCAGGCTTAGATCTGAGGCTCGTGAGCGACACCGTACTGGCGATGTACAGCCTGCACCAGTGCTACCTACAGGTTGGACTATCCCAGACTGTTCTACCAGCACTACCCCACCTTCCCGCACTCCAGGCGAGGAGGATCGATACGGAGGAGGACGAGCAGGCGGTCAGGAGTGCCCTGATCATGTGGGAGGTGAGCAGGGTGCTTACCCTACCAGCAGAGGTTGCAGAGATTTCAGCAACGCGCCAGGCATATGTTAGAGAGCTGAGAGAGATACGTCCCCGCGGGGATGCCCAGCGGAGGACTGAGTGATTTTCTTTTATTCTTTTCATGATGGTATTTATGTACAGATTTTATGCTTAGAGAGTTTGATATGAATGAATAAATCTAATGATTTGATTTGAGTTGAGTTTGGGCTTTGCTGGTGCGAATGAGTGAGTTGGGATATGATTTCAACATTTACGCGGTCACACATAGACCGCTCAAAGATTAGGACAGCTCTCTCAGAACTGTGCATTAGATTTACAGTAGGTTTGGTAGAAGGGAGTTGAGCGGTGTTGATTTAAAACCGTGTGAATGGGTGGACGGTCCGACCAAAATCGTTGAAATAAAATGATTGATAACTAGCCGCGTGAAGGCTGAAGTATTGAGCCTTGAGCTTCAACCTGTCCCTGCACACACACAAACACAAACAAAAAAGACAGATTAAATCTGTTTTAGGCTTAACCCCTTGCCTGTAGCAAGTTAGGAAATAACAAGTTCTTGGTTTTTGGTTGAGGGGGTAAGCCTTATTAAATAGGCAAATGAAATGACGATGAATGCAATGGATGCTATGAATGCAAATCATAAAACCCTTTTTTGTAATTTTGAAATTTTAATTATTTTTTTTGGATTTTGTAATGTTTGATTTTTTGTTTGACTTTTTTTGAAATATTTGATTTTTTTGGATTTTTGAAATATTTGATTTTTTATTTAAAATATTTGATTTTTTGGGGGTTTTAAAATATTTGATTTTTTTGGAGTTTTGAAATATTTGATTTTTTGTTGGTTTTAAAATATTTAATTTTTTTTCAGGTTTTGAAATATTTGCTTTTTTGGGGTTTTGAAATATTTGATTTTTGGGATTTTAAAATATTTGATTTTTTTGGAGTTTTGAAATATTTGATTTTTTTTGTTGGTTTTGAAACCAGCTTAAACTTAACAACGGGGAACCTCCCATCTCACTAGGGGTCTCCTAGGTCCAACACGTGCTAAAAGGGACCGCCCGTCGCCGGGGCCAATTTCGCTTAACGGTGTCTCTACCGAGGCCATACCCGGGGTGGGATCCATTCCTTGAAAAATAAAACAAGATTTAGCAGAAAATCTGGCAGTAGGTATAGAGGTTTTTAGGGCTTGAGTACTTCTCACGACACCCCCTTTTCAAAGAATTTGGTCTGTTGCACCGGGGCTTTGTGTCGTCATCGAACTTACATCCGCTCTAGGCACGCATACGACCGGGCTCATAACGTCACGCGGGCAAACTGTACTGCCACTCTTGCCATGCCTAGTTCCATCATTTTGGGGACTTTCAGACTCTTGAGAGCTTTGAGCTTTATGTGAGCTTTTAGCTTTGATTTTTGATTTTTTTTGCCCCTTTTCTCTATTTCTTTTCCTTTTCTCTTTCTTGCTCTTTTATTCTTCGGAATAAGGTCATAACGGACTGCCCCTATTTGAGACCTCTTTTATCGGGAGATCTAGATCAGTTCTCGCCCCCTTATTCACCACTTGCCCCTATTTTCAGCTGAGAGAGAAGAAAAGCAAGGATCTTCACCCTCCCCTAAGCATGGCCAAGGGAGAGATGGTGTTGCACAAAAGAAGAAAATCGAACCACTGGCGATCGTGTAGTGTGTGAAATGTTGGACCGGGGCTCTCCTTTCATGATCAAGTGAAGGCATACCCCGCCGTCGGGCCATCGTTGGCTGGACTCTATGGATAAAAGCATTTTGAATATAACCCATTCCACGGATTCGGTAATTCCTCACCCTCCGCGTTGATTAGATGATACGCATTACCCGGATAGACTTCCTTAACTACAAACGGCCCTTCTCAGTTAGGTTGTAGCTTAGACCTGGGACCTGCTGATCTGATAAATTTGCGTTTCAAAACCATGTTACCCACTTGAAATTTTCTTTCAATAACCTTCTTTTGGAAATACCGCGAGACACGTTTTTGATAAACCGAGACGTGATTGGCCGCGTTAAGCCTCTTCTCGTCTAAGAGTTCCAATTAGACTAGCAACGCCTCTCGACGCTCATCGAGATTAAGTTCTTTGTCTAGATGCACCCTTAGGGAAGGAATCAGGATCTCGTACGGGAGTACCACCTCCATCCCATAGGTGAGAGCAAAAGGAGTTTACCCCGTGGGAGTGCAGACGGAGGTGCGATAATCCCATAGAGCTTCTATCAGTTTATCGGCCCAATCAGTGAATTTGTATGACTCGCATGTTTTCTTGATGATTTTAAGAAGGGTTTTGTTCGTGGCCTCAGCCTGGCCATTACCTTGGGGGTAGTATGGTGATGAATGATGCAATGATATATTAAATTTCTTACAGAGGTCCCAGAGTTCTTGAGAAACGAATTGAGGCCCGTTGTCGGTGACGATATCACTTGGCACTCCAAACCGCGAGATGATATTCTTCAGGATGAAGCGGCATATTATGGTGGCTTTGATTTTTACATAAGCTTCAGCTTCCGCCCACTTGGTGAAGTACTCTGTAGCCGTTAGAATGAAGGATTTCTGTTTAACTACAGAATTCGGGTCACCGAGAGGTCCAACGATATCAAAGGCCCACATGGAGAACGGCCAAGGAGCAAAGAGAGGATGGAGAGAAGAAACAAGAGCATGGATCTTGTCAGTATGGAGCTAGCATTGAAGGCACCTACGGACATAGGTGGAACAATCTTCTTCTAGGGTTGGCCAGTAATAGCCCTGCTTAAGAATCATCTTCGCCAACGCCTGCCCATTTACGTGCCCTCCACACTCGCTTGAGTGAGCTGCTTCTACTACCTTCCAAGCCTCATCGTTATCCAAACACCTCATCAGAACTCCATTGAGAGCCCACCTATACAATTCTCCAGCAACAACCGTGTATCTGGAGGCGGCTCGTCTAATGGACTTGCGCTGCTCGGCGTTCGCCATCTCGGGAAAGGAACCATCCCTGCAATACTGTTCTATTTCATAATACCACAGCAATTCTTCTTCTTCGATGATCTCCTCGAGCTCAGTTAACGAAACTTCTTTCACATCTTCTCTTTCTGCCTTCCTTTCTACAAATTTCCTAAGGTAGTCGAACCAGGGATCTTGAAGAGAAGGAGCGTCTAGTCGCTGGACCACAATGGTCTCAGTGGCGCGGCTGAGGGGAAATGAAAGAGAAGAAGCGAGTGATGCAAGTGCATCAGCCATGATGTTCTGAGAACGAGGAGTCTGAATATAGATAAGTTTCTGAAATTGCCTAGCCAAGAGCGTGACCAGATCTTCATAGGGCTTGAGATTGGGGTCACAGGTGTGATAAGTTGACAGAACTTGATGCAGCACCAATTGAGAGTCTCCTATGATGTTTAGGTATCGCGCGCCCATGAGGTAGGCGTGCTTCAGACCGGCAAGGTGAGCCTCGTACTCGGCTATATTATTCGTGGCAGGAAAAGAGAGTTGATAGGCAATAGGGATGGTTACTCCTTCCGGAGTGAGGAGAACGGCGCCGATTCCACGGCCCTGGGATTTAAGAGAACCATCAAAATGGAGAGACCAAAAAGGAAGATGAGTGATTACTGCCAAGTGTTCATCAGGAAACTCATCCTGGATCGAATCAATGCGAGGGATAGGAGAATGAGCCAGATGCTCAGCAATGGTGTATCCCTTGATTGCTTTCTGGATGATGAAGGTGATATCGAATTGGGAAAAAAAGCTCTGCCAGCGAGCTAATCGACTAGAAAGGATAGGTTTTTCTAACAGGTAACGAATTGGGTCCATTTTAGAGATCAGCTTAACCTCATAGGCAAGGAAATAGTGTTTGAGTTTCTGAGCTACCCATACTAGCGCTGCACAGGTCTTCTCCATGGCAGTATACTTAGATTCAGCCGGATTAAACAACCTTGAAAGGTAGTATGCTGCCCTTTCCCTTTCTTCATCATCCACCTGAGCTAGGACAGTACCTAGGGAGTCCTCAATAATGGAAATGTATAGGATCAGGGGTTTCCCAGGGATAAGTGGTTGCAAAACCGGGGGATTAGAAAGATAGACCTTAAGATCCTCGTAGGCCTTTTGGCATTGTTCATTCCACTCAAATTTAGCTCCCGCCTTTAACAATTCATAGAATGGGCGGCATCTTTGTGAATGTTGAGATATAAATCTCCTAATGAATTATAAGCGCCCAATCAAACCTCTGAGCTCGGTGATGTTCTTAGGCGGCGACATCTCCATAACGGCCTTTGCTTTATTCGAATCGATCTGAATCCCCCGTTTACTAACTATAAACCCAAGCAATTTCCCTGATGCAACTCCAAACACATATTTCTTTGGATTCATTTTCAATTTATACTCCCTAGCCCTTTGCAACACTTTGGCTAGAATGGCGGGGTGTTCTTCTTTGGACCTCGACTTTACCAGAATGTCATCCACGTAAGCTTCTAAGTACACATGCATCATGTCGTGGAAGATAGCCATCATTGCCCTCTGTAAGTAGCACCTGTATTCTTTAATCCAAATGGCATAACAACACAGTAGTATGTGCCCCAGGGCATAGTGAACGAGGTCTTCTCTTGATCCTCAGGAGCAAGACGGATATGGTTATATCCAGAATAACCATCCATGAATGAGAGGGCCTCATACCCAGCCGTGTTATCAACTAATACATCAATGTGTGGAAGCAAGAAATCATCTTTTGGACATGCCTTATTCAAGTCCCTGAAATGAACACAAATCCGAATTTTGCCATCTTTCTTCATCACTGGGACTATATTTGCCACCCATTGTGAATATAAAACAACTCTAATAAACCTGGCCTTATGCAATTTATCGACTTCTTCCTTTATCCTTAAGGCCATCTGCGGGTGGAATCTTCTTACTTTTTGCTTAACAGGTGTTGCCCCTGGTTTAAGAATCAATCGATGTTCAACCAACGTGGGGTCAAGACCCGGCATGTCCTCGTAAGACCAGGAAAAAGAATCGTTGTACTCCCTCAACACCTTGATTAGCTCCACTTCAACCTGAGGAGGGAGATTAGCAGAAATAAGTATGGGCCTGGGATCCTCTTCTGTTCCGAGATTAATTTCTTTAGTGGGTTCATCCACTGCCGAGGACGGTTCGTCAAACCTCTTCAAACCTTGCACGTACAAATCGGCAGTGTCATCCACATCACTTTCCTCGCCATCGGCTGGGTCCTTCCCATCTATAATTTCATACACTCCCAATCCGTCATTGCTCCACACCCCTCCCAATTCCTCATCATCCTCTAAAACAATTACGGTCTCTACAAACTCCGAGCACTTAAGAAGGGCATGGCATCTCTCGGCCAAATCTTGCAGAAACCTATCTGGGATGGATTTAGGATGACGCATCACAGGGTGCGCCGCAGACGTGGATGGGCTAACTAGACCCGAACTAGACTATACCCCAGCTAACTCAACTAACCTAGGAGATTCTGCACACTATACATCTACCCTAGGAGAAAAGAAATCTATTGGGAAAGAAGTCGGGGCCTCGTGCCCCTGGGGAGAGGATGGACTGAAGACAGCGTAATCTTCCATGGAAACCTCCGTTTTAAAATTGGCATTTTTTTTGGAATTCGGAGGAGATCACACAACAAGAAGAGGAAGACGGGGGAGGAGGGAGTTGCATGGGAAATAGATCGGGGAAGATGCAATCGAAGAATGGATCAGAGGATCAAAACCACATCTCATGGAGTTGGGCATTGGGGGGAGGAGGAGTAAACATGGTTGAAAGATCAATAGGTGGGCAGCGCCCACATGCACACGGCATGAATAGAATTTCAGGTTGTCTTTCCATGAAATACGGGTCAACCATAATCGGAGGGGAACGGGGGATAAATTCCAATTGTTGAAATAGAGAGGCAAGACGGGATGGGGACAGAGAAAAGGTAGTGATAGAGCTCCCCGCTTCCCGTGGCCTCCGGTAGACTAGCTGCGTTGGAGAATGCTTCACTAGCTGCATCTCCTTCTTCTTCGGTCGGTCTTCTTCTTCTCTGAACATCTTTTCAAAGCAGACACAAAAATGATCCATATCACCCACCAGCCCCTTCAGTGGCGGCGGTGGGTCAGCAACATCACAGGATGCATCAATGTTCTTCTCAAGGCAGAATGGTGGCTTCTTCAAAGTGCTGGGCTGCAGCGGACCTTTCACGAAGTGTTGATAGTAATCCCACGTCAGTGGCCCGGAGTCTCCCAGAATGGACAATGCTGTCTCGTGGTAGCCAAGGCCTCGACGGCCCATCTTCCTGCCTTTGGGTACGGGCTTAGTTCGCCCCTATAGTTGTGCGCCAAGACCCTAGCCCGGCTGATAACCCAACTTTAAGATCATGCGCCACCCTTTCGAATCTCTAATCTTGGACTTAATTTTTACATTGACTGGCGCAGTGACGAGCTTGCGTGACGCATATGCCCATGAGTAGTTTAAGTCCATCACAGAAAGAACTGGCCTATTACTCGGCCATAGAGTAGGGAGAATCTTAGCTGCTATCGCATCAACATTTTGGACAGTGGAAATACTCTTCACCTTGACCACCCGCCCTTGGAATGGAAACTTCAAACACTGGTGGGCAGTCGGGGCACGGCATTCAGACTGTTTATCCATGGACGACCCAGAATTGCTTTGAACATTGGGTCTATGTCCAATACGTAAAATTCCACGTCCATGACCAAAGGCCCTAGCTCAGCCTGAACAGTTACGACCCCATGACAAGCACGCCTGAAGTTATCATACGCTGCTATTGTGGTCGGTGTGGGCTTTAACATTTCTTATGAGATGTTGCAGGCACGGAGGGTACTTAATGGACACACATTTATTGATGCTCCCGTGTTCACTAGGGCAGACTCAATGGCCACTTTATTTAAATAAATTATGATACAAAGTGGCATCTGCCGTGCTTCTGGGGGTACGAGTTCTGTCCCAGAAAATGAAATAGAGGGCCCCCTTGTAATTGTTGCCAACACCGTTGGTAAGCTGTCCACCGCTACATCTTCATTTACCATTACTTTCTGCAAAAAAGTCTTCGAAGCATCCTGGTGTAGCGGCGACCTCTTGATCAACTCCAAAACTGAGATCTTGGCCGGCATCCGGTCCAAGTGCTATAGCAAGTCATACTTCATACCCGACACGGGGTCTGCTTCTTCTGCTTCAGCCGCAGGGGAAGGAACTTTGGGGTTGGGTGTAGATGCACCATAGGAAGGGTAAACTCTATGAAATGGACGCCCGCTCTGAAGGGCGTAATGTCATGTCGTCACGGCTTGGGACGGGCCCCCGCTTGGCCCAGTGGGGTATGTGGAGGGGGTAGAAATGGAAGTGAGGGTGACGGGGGTTGGCCTGATGGGCCCTGGTGGAGGGGTGATGGGTGAAGGGTTAAGTGGAGGGGTGATGATGGGAGGCACGAAGGGTGATGGCTGAATGACTGGCGGCATGGTGGGGAATGTGGTGAGCGTGATGAGTGGTCGGGAAGGGATAGTGGGTGGAGCAGTAGTGAAGGTGGTGGGTCGGAGGATGGAGGGAACGGAAGGCGCGAGGCCAGTGTGGTGGAAGGCCAGGAGATGGGCGGGGGTCTCATCATCAAAGGACCATCCAGCATTGGGGGCTGGGCAGTGGACTGCATTAACTTGAGCCGGTGCCTGCGGCTGTTGTTGTGGTTGCTGCTGAGGAGCGGGCGGATGTACTGGCATGGGATTCTAGTGAATCCCGAGGTCTTGCTGATGCTGCTGTAGGGGTTGTTGTTGTTGTTGTTGGAGGGGTTGTTGTTGGAACTGCTGTTGCTGGGGCGCCACCTGCTGCGGCCTTGCTTGTCTTCATCTCTCCTTTATATCTTCAATTATCTTATGCATTTGGGCCCAATCAATCCTCTGGCCCTCATGCAGATCATACACCAAATCTCTAAACTGAAAGCATCTTTCTATGGTGTGCCCGGGCTGCCGATGGTATATGCAATACCTGGACTGATCGGCTGTCGGATTCCAATTCTGACGTTCCGGAGGCAATTGGATGTCACCAGTGTACATTAGAGCTGAAAATATGTCAGGGAGGGTTTCTGGCAGTGGTGGATAATTAGCCCTTTTGGGCCTCGGCCGAGCAGGCCCATAACCAGTGGGTGGGAAAACATTGTGGTACTCGGGTGGCTGTTGCGGCTGTTGAGGTGGTGGTGGTTGTTGTAGATGCTGAGGAGCTTGGAAACTGGGTCGGGGAGCTTGTGGGGCGGCGAACTGGGGGTTGCGTGGTGGTTCCTGGAAACGGGGTGAAGCAGGCTGGTTAGGGAATTGAACAGCCTGGACCTGCTCGTTGACTTGGACTCCCTCAGTAACTGGGCCCCGGGGTTTTCGGGTAGTCTTGGATTTCTGGGTTTCAAACAATGAATGGATCAGGGAGTCCTTAAATTGGGTCTGGATAAACCGGGCCCGACTGTACAGCTGGTGCATGTTAGAAATGTCGTTCATTGCCAAAATATTTCGGAACGTCGGAGTGGCATTAGAAATTAACAATTTTACTTTTTCTTCTTCCGAGATTTGCCCGGGCACACGCGAGGCCATCTGCCTCCATCTGTCTGCATACACAACAAAGTCTTCATCCGGCTTCATCTTTTCTGCAACTAGGTCGGTGAAAGAATATTCAGAACCAACCCGATCTTGGAACCTCGGAATAAACTTCTCCTTGATTGTCTTGAAACTTTCCACCTCCTCCAGAGGCAAGGTATAGAACCATTCTAGGGTGACCCCCTCCAATGATCGGCGGAATAAGTAAGCCATCAGGCGATCATCTTGCTGGAACTGCGCCGACTCATATAAAAACTCCCTGACATGAATGAACGGGTTGCCGTTCCCATCATATTTTCAGTGCACGGGGAGCTCGAACTGAGGAGGAAAATGAATGTCCCTGAAGTTAGGAATAGGGACATCAGCCAAAGATTGCGGGCCAACCCGCTTGTGGAGGAGGTCAATTTGTTGCTGCATAGCAGCCCATTTGTCAAGGAGTTCCCGCTCCCGGGAAGGAGGGGACTGAGCAGGAAAGATGGAGCCCGGATGAGGAACGGAGGGGTAAACCGGCTGGGAGGGGAGCCCATAGGATGGATAATGGGCCAAGGAAGGGCCCATATCCACGTGAGCCAATTGGGCGGCCCCGGGTTATAAACGAGTGAAATCAGCCGGGGCCGGAGGGGCCTGCGGCCATGGAGAGATTGTAGTGTATGGATCAAGATAGAAACCAGAGGGGACCTGGGCCTTCCTCTTATCAAGATATTGATGAGCCGAGGTGGAGGCCTGGCCCGCTTCCATGCTGGGTTATCGGAGAACCTGGGAACGGATGGGAGTAAGATCAATGGGGACAGCAGGGACGGGCGCTGACCCAACAACAGGAGACGTAGTGGTGGTGGTGGCAGTCACGCCATAGGAAGGAACTGAGGACGGGGCGTCTGCCCCTTGTAGAGCTTTCCAGATAAGGTGGAGCTGGGAGGGATCAAGCTGGGCCATCAAATTAAGAATTTGACCAGCCGAATTTTGTGTGGAGGAACCAGGAAGGGAGGGCTGAGAGCCCTCGATGGCGATGGTCGGGAGAGGAGGGGCAGTCCCCTCTCCTCCCTACACATGGGCGACTCTGGGCGGGTCCTCAAGAAGTCCGCGAGGGAGAGAATCCTCGTGGGAATGGGAGAAGTCGTATGATAACATGGGGGATGATGAATCAAACAGAGGATTAAAGTAAGAAATGAAGTGAGAGTTGCCCTTAGATGATGATCCTATGGGGAAGAAACAACTCTGCATGCACTGATGATAGTGGGGAATGGGGAGGCAAACAGCCCTAAGTAAAGAGCTAAAACAAACAACTCGAATGAAATGCACACAATGGAGGAGCGAGATGAGAGGAGAATCAGCCAATTAAGCAACCAAGTTGTCAAATGATGCGCGACAATTTTTAGATTCCTCTTCTAGGACCTTAGTGGATTAATTAATGTATAAATTCGCTCAACCACAAGGTAACTAATCAGGGTAGGAAATGAGGAACTGGGTGACTCTACGAAACTCTCTCTCCCACGGATGCAAACCCTAAACTAGGGGTGGATATGGTACAACCTGCCCGGCGTCCGTGTGGGAATCCACGGCTCACGGGGGCTTACGGAGGTCCTCAGCAAGGTCCCCTAGTCGGCTCCAAGGAGTAAACCCTACCTCGGTAGGAATGCAACTACTATGAACGGAATGTATGCCCCTATGTGCACCGGAGTGCATGCAAAGTCTAGCCTAGCAACTAGCAATCAATGATTAATCGAATATGTGAGCAATGAGAGCAAGCATGCAACAATGATATAAGAGCAGGGGGAGATCAATAACCAGCACCAAATGTCATGACAATCATACAACATGGCAATCAAAGTGAATCATGGGTGCACTGTAGCATGACAAGCACGGTCTCTGTAAGACCGCGCAAGGAGATAGATAGTCTGGAGACAACCGTATGATCCAGGGAGTAACGAAAGACTAATCACGAAAATCAGAAAACTCTAGAACGAAAGGTGACAGTAATCAGAAACGTACCAGGTTGAACGGTCACCATATAGATAGTGTAAGATCTGGGATGGACATGTAGAAACCGCGTAATAGCAACAAAACCAGCAGTATGGGGACAGAGGCGTACCTGTGCCACCAAGATGGACGGCCAAACGTAGGCCGTAGGGAAGATGAACGGGTGGTCGAGACCGCTCGCGACAGCAAGCTTGGAGGAGAAGTGGCACTGTTCGCAGAGAAGGACGGTGAACCTTCAGCTGCATAAACCAGAATATGAAGTTCAGGGGGAGGTAAGTGAAATTCCTGAAACTCAGATTGTTAATATCAGATATCTTAAAGATCACCCTGTGAATAATGTCATTGGCAATCTGAATGATCCCCCTAGGACTAGAGGTCACTTTAGAATTCAGGATGAATTGAATACATATGCTCTTGTCTCTCAAATTGAACCCAAGTCAGGATGTGCATTGGATTAATGCCATGCATGAGGAGCTTAATCAGTTCGACAGGAACAAGGTGTGGCACTTGGTCCCACCTCCTGATCATGGAACAGTCATAGGGACTAAGTGGGTATTCAGGAATAAATCTGATGAATTAGGGAATATTGTTAAAAATAAAGCCAGACTTGTTGCTCAGGGGTATAACCAGGAGTTTGGTATTGACTTTGAAGAGTTATTTGCCCCTGTAGCCAGATTAGAAGCTGTTAGGATTTTATTGGCTTATGCATGCTCCCTAGGAATAATCCTCTAGCAGATGGATGTAAAATCTGCATTCTTGAATGGGGAAATTAGTGAGGATGTCTATGTAAGACAGCCCCCTGGGTTTGAATGTCTAGATTTCCCTAATCATGTTTACAAATTAAATAAAGCTCTCTATGGCCTTAAGCAAGCTCCCAGAGCTTGGTATGACAGGTTGAGCAAGTTCCTTACTGATCAAAATTTCACTAGAGGAGTATTTGATCAGACCTTGTTTACAAAGGTGAGTCATTCTGACATTCTTATTGTACAAATTTATGTGGATGACATTATTTTTGGGTCAACTAACCCCAAATTGTGTGAGGAATTTTCTAAAACAATGACTAATGAGTTTGAAATGAGCTCAATGGGTGAGCTCATGTAGCAACCCTAATAAATGAATAATTGAAATGAATTAAAACATATATATTACAGAAGTAATATATATAAAAGGAATAGGGTTAATTGGACGAAATAAAACAAATTAAAAATAACGCCTCTTATTAAGGCGTTAATTTATAAAGAAACGCCTCTACCCATGGCGTGAATAAAGAAAGGACGCCCACACCTACGGTCGTCAGTTCTCACGCGACCAAATGGGTAAGTACAAGAAACGCCTCTATCTTAGGCGTGTTTTAAAACAAGAAACGCCCTTTTTCAAGGCGCTTTTTAAGAAACGCCCTTATGCAAGGCGTTAATTCAAGAATACACGCCCTGACCTAAGGCGTTAATTCAGTTCGTGACTCGTTCGAACCCAGAGCTTATCCAGGGAAAGATTAACCTAATCTAGTAAGTATCTATTAGAGTAAGGACTCTATTAAGGATATATTACCCTCAATCAAACACTACTCTTGTTAGGACTTCAAAATCCTATAAATAACATGTTCGATCGAACCCTAAAACCCATTTGATCGAGCGTCTGCTGCTAGGTACGTGAAGAACAAACAGTTCTTCTTCCTTTCCTTACTTTTGATAAACACATGAGGAGGTTTTAACCATCCTTCATCGTCTTTGCTATAGGTGGCTGCTTCTAGTGTTTGAAGACAAAGGGTCTTCATCATCATTGTCTTCATCACCATCAGGTAGCGGTGGCAACATCTTCCTGAAGAACGAAGGTTCTTCATCCACGAAGGTTCCAAACAGAGTATCAGTATTGTCAAACCATAAGGTAGGTTTTCTCAAGATACTGTAGCTCAAATAAAATTAGTGAAAGATATTATATAAGCATGGCATGCATACGGTCTATATACATATGGTTTCGGTGTGTTTTCTGAATTGTTTGAAAGAAACGCCCTGGAATAGGGCGCTATTTCAAAATAAACGACCATAACAGCGGTCGTCAATTTATTAAGAAACGTCCTGTACACAGGCGTTAATTTTACGAGATCATGACTTAAGCATGTTAAGAACGGATTATATATGAAACCTTGATTATTAATGCATGATCCTGTCTCCAAATCTAATGTCCTGCAATTTCTTGTATTCACGGCCTGTACAAGGTCGTTTTCCACGTATTAACGCCTTATCATAGGGCGTGACTTTAAAAGTAACGCCCCTTACTAGGGCGTGTATATGTTAAAATCTTGAAATTCACGACTTGGACAAAGTCGTTTTCCCTATGTAAACGCCCCATCATAGGGCGTGAATTAAAAATAAACGCCCCTTACTAGGGCGTGTATCTGTTAAAATCCTGAAACTCACATATTCTGTAAAATGGAATTAGAAAGTAACGCCCCTTCCAAGGGCGCGTTTTTGATAAATTTCTGAGAATAATTATATCCTGTCGAATATGTAAATGATGAGACGCCTGCCCCTGCAGTCGTCATCTTTGAAGAAACGCCCCCAGGAAAGGCGTGTTTTTGATAAATTAATGAAATAAATGGAAATTCCGCAAATTGGCAATATATGTAAACGCCCTTCTGTTAGGCGTTAATTATTCAATACACGACTTTACTTAAGTCGTTATTTTACTGTAAACTGATTTTATCCTGATTCTATTACCGATGGTTTCATATTATACATATATATATATATATATCGGCACTATTCTCCACTCCGTGAGTATAGTCCCATGTTTCATGTTGATTTATCGAACACACTCAATTCTCATTGACATACAAGCTCTCCATTGGACATTCCGTTCCTTTGGACTAGCGAGTTAGTCATAGAGACCTCCGTAAGACTCCTCGTA
Organism: Amorphophallus konjac; assembly: GCA_022559845.1. NCBI lineage: Eukaryota > Viridiplantae > Streptophyta > Magnoliopsida > Alismatales > Araceae > Amorphophallus > Amorphophallus konjac. Next base: position 315,160,909 of record CM040121.1, on the reverse strand, counting down.
GCCTTGGATTCCCTCAAGGCCGACTGAGCTGGTTGTACCCTAAAAACCCATTACACGATCCTTGCCATGTCAATCTAAAGAAACATGGTATACCGGCCCTTATGATTATACAAAGAGTATATCATAAGAAATTCTTAATGGGATGATGATATCATGCCATATCATGTCGTTCTTGTAAACCTCAATTCTATGATAAGAATGAGGGTATCTTGCTTGATCTAATGTTCATGTGGACCTCAATTCTATATAAAGAATGTCCATATTGATTTGTCATGGTACCTAAGTTAAGGGAACCATATTCTACCTAGTTTTATCGAACTCGTGATTATACCGTTATTATCGCCATTCTATGTCCTTTGTCATATTTTGGACTCTATTCTATCAAAGTTGTCATACGTATCTACAAGCTTGATTATTGAAATTCTATATTGGCTATATAAACAAGAGTGGATGTCAAAACACATGATAAATGCCTGCGCATATAGGGCCCGATCTGGTCCTGGGAGGAGCACCCGAAAGTACTTGTGCCCATGGGAGTTAAAATGATAAGGTATCTGGCATTATACCGAGTACTTGACTTGCTTGATTGGACATTCCACACACATCTTGTACTTGACTCGTACTTGACATGAAATGAAATGCGTGGCCCGAAAAAGGGTAATTTACTTGCTTGATACATGATAGCCAAAGTTCTTGACATGACTCGATAATGGTACTAGCTTGAATATCTTGAATAACTTGTATCTTGTTCATGAAAGTTCATCTTATTTCTTTGATATTACATTCTCTCTATCTTGTCGTTTCATGCGAGCATGCATAGCTTTATTGCATCCATGAAAATGTAATTACTTAAACCACTTGCTAGTACTTGAGATATAATTTCCTACTGAGCGTTCGCTCATTCCGTTTGTCCCTTTTACTTTTCAGGTAAGTCCGACGACGATGGAAGTCAATCGGATGGGAATGGTCAAGAGTGAAAGTGATAGAGCTTCTACAAGTGTCGTCTAGTCTTTTCCATAGTTTCTTGAGTCAACTATGTATTCTTTTCCTTTTTATTTAACAGAGTATTGGATTTGTAATAGTCTATCCATTATGAAATAAAGGATTGGGTTATCTTTCTATTTTGCGCATCTCTGTCTTTGTGTCGAATACACGACCACTCTGGTTGACATGATTGATATAGACACGTCGCGCATCTCCGGGTATCTTCCGCGCTCGGGGCGTGACAGCTCAAATTGTTTCTTGGACTGCAGGTTACACAAACAAAGGATGGAATGTTTATCACTCAGTCCAAGTACAGAAGGGATCTACTCAAGAAATACAAGATGGACAACCTCAATGAGATAGTTGCTCCAATGGATACCTCTACAAGCTTGGATGAAGACACTAAAGGTAAACCTGTTGATCAAAAGCTATACAGAGGTATGATCAGATCCCTTCTCTACTTAACATCATCTAGGCCTGATATTCAATTTGCTGTAGGATTATGTGCTAGGTTTCAGGCCAGTCCTAAAGAAACTCATCTTAAAGCAGTAAAAAGGATTTTTAGATATCTGCTAGGCACCCAATAACTAGGATTATGGTATCCTGCTTGGTGTGAGTTAGAGCTTCTAACTTACACTGATGCTGATTATGCTGGGTGTCGAGTAGATAGAAAAAGCACTAGTGGCTATTGTCAATTCCTTGGTGGCTGTCTAGTATCTTGGGCATCGAAGAAGCAACACACTGTAGCCTTGTCTACAGCTGAGGCTGAATATGTTGCAGCTGGTAATTGTGCTGCCCAAGTACTATGGATCAAGCACCAACTAGATGATTATCAGATAAAACTGGAATGTATTCTAATTTTATGTGATAATACTAGTGCCATATACCTTGCTAAAAATCATGTTCATCATTCTAGGACTAAACACATAGAGATAAAACACCACTTTCTTAGAGATGCTGTGAATAAAAAGGAAATCGAACTGAATTTCATTGAAACAGACAAACAAATTGCTGATATCTTTACTAAGTCACTTGGAAATGAAAAGTTTAAATTTCTTAGAAGAGAACTTGGCTTGTGTAAGTTTCAGCATGATGAATAAAATTTTCAGTTGTTTTGAATAAAATTTTTGATTTGGACTTGCATCTGATAGCTTGTATAAAACTCTGTGAAGGTTGAATGGTGCAACAGACTCATGATCATGCATGACACTCATATTGTTTTCTCATGATCATCACTGCATATCATTTAGTCATGAATGTGTCTAAAATCACATGCATATAGAACTGTTTTGCACTACATTTCTCTGCATAACCCTGGTGGTCATATTGCATGATAGTGCAGTCTGAATAAGCATGAACTTCAAAATCATTTGTTCAGTCATCATTTGCAAAACCACATGCACATAGACAGGGGGAGTATTGCATATGATTCAGAGTTGAGTCTGACATTATGGTAATCTTTTAGTCAGTTCTAATATTAAGCAATAGAAAACAGAGTTCTTCCCTCATAAGAACTTTAATTTCTTAAAGACTGACTTAATGGTTTAAATTTTATAATCTTTAGAGTTGAAAGACTACAATCAGTAAATAAGGATGCTGAAAATTGATAAAGCACTCAACCCTCATCTTATTTCATGTCAGATAAATCTAATTATATCTGAAATCTAAAAACGCATATGAAATCATGTTAGAGAAACTAAGTATGTGTATTGTCCTTAAACAAGTCATTCTAAAACAAATAAAGGACAGCTAAGAAAGATATTGAAAAATATTAAAAATTAATTAAAAAATAGCATTGGCAGAGCAATGATTGGTAAATCACTGAGAAACTGAGTGATCCATCAAAGAAGTGGACAACACTCATGTCATGAGGTGTATCAGCTATCTCTGTATAAAATGATCAAAACAGTAGGTTGGTTTCACTGAGTACCTGGGGGTAACTGGCATCTGATAAACGTGTACCCTCACACAAAAAAGTGTAAATCAGTTCTATTGAGTTTGATCATAGGCAAAATGGTCCATCATGTTGAGTATCTAGGGGTATTGTCGTCTGATAAACGTATACCCTTACGCAAAAAGACTTATGGTACCTGAATGCCCTAAATGAAATAATATTGAAAATGCTGTTCCTTCAAAAGAAATTTCATGGATGTCAATTTGTTTAATTTCAATACATGACCTGGTATCTCTTAGCACATTCTACTGAGTCTATGAAAGTAAGATATTCTGAAACTGAATCTCTCATGTAAATATGATTCTGGTTTATTGTTTTATCATGCACAGCTACCTTATCCAATGAATGTAGTGCATGAACTCTCATTTGTATAACCTTTAAACCAGAACTTCACTTTCTAAGCAGTTTCTCAATTCATATGACTGAAGGTTCTGTGCTTTAGCTGCTTAATTTCTGAACTACCTGCTAAGAATGCCAGTCAGCTAATTCTTCTTGTTTCTTCCCTTGCATCTTCTTTCCCTCCTCTTTGTTGATGGCAAAGGGGGAGAATATATTGTCTATTTGATGAATTCATTCCAGGGAAGTGTATGCATCATGTCTATGGCAAAGGGGGAGATCTTGTGAGCAGAGAGTTGTGTTCAAGTCTCAGCATGTCATTCATAGCATCTGCATGACAAATCTGAATAACAAATCATGTCCTTCATCAAAAATGCGTCTGCATAACAGGATGTTGCTATTCTATATAATAGGGTGTTGCCATCATCAAAAAGGGGGAGATTGTTGTGACCCCTCTGTGTTGATGATGTTGATAAAAAGGTTTACTTCATTGGCAACAGCTTATTTTGATTGATTGGCAACTGTTCTTATTTTGATGAAATTGTTTTTATCAGGTTGTCTGTGTATATAATGCAGTCAGAGTCTATATATTGTTATGCACACACTCACAGGTCTACACAGTGCATTGCAGCATGAACATAGAGCCTATACTTTTCCTTGTTCAGTCTGGACAGTAGTGGGTCGGCCCCCTTTTCAGGTGGGTCGACACCCCCAGAGTGCAAGTCTATACACTGTTTGTCTGTCTTGTGTCTCATGCAGCGTCTTAGGCATTTTGTTAAAGTCTATACAGTGCAGCTCACACGAACACTCAAGTCTATACATCGTGAAGTCTGCACATTGTGGCACCCAATGTCTATACATTGCTCATCATTCATTCAGCATTGTGAAGTCTATACATTGGTCGGTGCCAAGTCTGTACAGTGAGCGTCTCATTGGTGAAGTCTATACACTCACCAGTTGAACTTCAAAGTTCATACATTGGACTGTAGCTTGCACGAAGCTAAGCCCATACATCGCTCAAGTCTGTACAGAGTCCAGCGTCTTTGTTAGCGTCTCAGGCATTGGGCAAAGTCTATATAACCGACTATTCAGTTTGTGACCAAGTCTGTACATCCTTCGCTGAGCCTTCCAAGTCTGTACAGTCACTAAGTCTGTGCATCCTCTAGGCGCTCACGAAGTCTATACATTAGTTTTCATTTCAAGTCTGTACAGACTTTGGTTTGTGCAAGTCTATACAACCGACTGTTCAGTTTGTGACCAAGTCTGTACAGCCAAGGCAACTGTTAAATCTATACATTGATTATTACCTACGTTCTGAACTGAACCGAGTAAGTCTATACATTCCTCATATCTTTTACCTACGCTCAGTTCAGTAAGTATGTACATTGGTTGCTTTACCGACGTTGCCTTGCCAAAGTCTACACATTGGAAGTCTGTACATCATTCGTGAAGACTGAACAACGAGCAAGTGTATACATTGGACGAGTCTGCATCGTGCATTAGTCCTGAAGTCTATACATCATCTATCTTCATTAGAGTCTCATGAAGTTTGTACATCGTGCATCAGTCCTGAAGTCTATACATCGTCTGTCTTCATTAGAGTCTCATGGAGTCTGTATATTGCACTCGTCTTCACAAAGTCTATACACTGAAGTCTATACATTGCATTTCCATTCACGAAGTTTGTACATTGCATTCACGTTTCACAAAGTCTATACATCATGAAGTCTACACAAGGCATTTCATCTTACAAAGTCTGTACAGAGTTCTTCACTTAACCTGATAATCCGATACTCTGTCTGATAGGGATTTGTTACTGAGATTGCTGACATGGGTCGTGATCCCAGGAGGATGAGGTGACCAGATGCTGCCACGTGGATGAAAGCACCTCGGATCTGGCGAATTCCTTGGGCGGGAAAACGTGGAAGCCACGCGCCCTTATCCAATCTGCTGCTGGTATATATAGAAGTCTTCATCTTCTGTTGAAGGCTGATCGATCAGTGGCAAGTCTATACAGTGAGACAAACCTGAGGCAGCAGAGAACCACCGAGATCCAAAGAGAAGAAAAGCAGAGAAGAAGAAAAGGAGAGAAGAAGAAAGTGAGAGATATGAGTTGAGAGAGTTATATGAGAGCTTGTGAATCAGTCTCTTGGTTCAGATACCAGAGTTGATATTGCTCAATTTGAGCTACAGTCGTTTTGGTTTTCATTCCATTCGATTCTGCGTTTCTTGCTTTTTAGTCTTTGTTATTTTTCCGTTGAAAACTCTTGTTCGATCAAGCTGTTAGTCAGTGGTGTCAAGCTGTGAGGCAGCGGTGTGCAGAGGTGTTACCTCTGGTTGGCTAAGCTGTAGAGCCCAGCAGAGCAAGCTGTGAAGCTCAGCTATTGCAGAGGAGGTTCCTCTGGTCGGGATAAGCTGTAAGCCCCAGCCGTTGTTGGCAAGCTGTAGTGCCCAGCAGATTGAAGCTGTGTATCAGTAGTAATCCACATTCGAGTTGAATGTGGGGTAGATGTAGGTCAGAATTGACCGAACCACCTAAAATTCTTTGTGCCTCTCATGTGTTTGCTTGTCTATCTAGCAGATCTTATCTCTATTATCCGGTGCATTGACTGTTTCTGATCATTGTTCTTTTAATTCCGCATCTGAATCTAGGCATAATATTTTATTGGCCAGCTAATCTATTCACCCCCCCCTCTAGATCCACATTCTGTGGTGAAAGAGCCTTCCATCTAATTTCAACATATCCCTAGTGGATAAGATCTCAAGGTTCTGATCTTTCTACTCGTTCTTCCCTTCACGGAACTAAGAGGGTGTAACGGTTGTAGACCCCTGCGTTACCAGCATGTGACGGTCTCACGATAGACCGTTACATTCAATGTTCCCAGAGTTCAACATTAATCAAACTCTTTTGCTAATTATTCTATATAATTATTTATATACTTTGTATCTATCCTTATTCTGCTAAAACCTGACTTCTAAGAGTCCCTAGTGATTTTACATGTCATTCTAATTAGGTCTCTTATGGATAGGATCATCAAGTTCTAATCTTTTTATACATTCTCTTACTTACGGAACTTGCAGACTGTGACGGTCTAGGGTATACGCGTCACAAGGCTGTGGCGGTCGCCTGATGGACCATTACATTCGACGCATTCAGAATTTTAATTTTAATAAAACTCTTTTATTTATTTTTCATCTACTTATCCTATTAAGTGGTGTTTATCCTTTAAAATCTGTGAATAGGCTTAATAACCTTCTAGAATATGGGCCAAATTAAATGGGCCTAGTCTTTAACCCTTTTTGATTTGTTTAAGTGGATTAGGTTAATTGATTAACACAATTGGGCCTTATAATGACTAATAAACTCAATAATCCTTTTATAAAATTATTTAGCCCTTATAAATTATAAATAAATTATAAAATAATCTAGAAATAACTTATATAAATCTTGGGGCACTACAACCCCGCACGACAACGCTCTCGTTGTATCGGCTACAATAAACCATTGTAAGGTGGACATAATCTTAGTTGACAATGGTAGTGCCCCTGATGTATTGTCCTACGAATGTTTCCTCAAAATGGGAGAGAATCCATCTAAAATCCGCCCGATCCGAACCCCCCTCTGTGCGTTCAACGGCCAGGCTACTTATCCCGAGGGAGCACTGAGCCTGCCGGTTACTGTCGGCACCCCGCCCAAAACCGTTACAGTTATGGTTGACTTCATCGTGATTAAGGGGATGACGGCATACAACGCCATCTTCGGTCGAGGCATTCTCAGCCGAATAAGAGCGGAGCCCTCTACCTTTCACCAAAAGATGAAGTTCCCAACCAAATATGGCGTGGGGTATGTTAGAGGTAACCAGGCATTGGCTAGACGGTGCTATATAGTCTCGGTTGACGCCACTAGGCTGGAAGAGAAGAATAAAGGGGTAAAGGGAGCCAAGGAGGGACCTACAACATCTGAGCCTGGCGACGAGTTGCTAACGGTCTTCCTTAATGGTGACCCGACCCTAGGAGTAAAGATTGGAGCCGAGATCCCACTTGAGGAACAAGAAAAATATAAAGATTTCCTTGCGCAGTACATCCGAGTCTTTGCATGGTCTGATGAGCACCTTCCCGGGATCCCGGGAGACGTGGTGATGCACAAGCTCAACCTCGACCCGACAACAAAGCCAGTACAACAGTGCAGGAGAAAGCACGCCCCAGAGAAGCAATCGGTCATCAAAGAGCAAGTCATCAAGGGGCAGAAGACTGGCTTCTTTCGCTCGATTCTGTACACTACATGGCTCGCCAACGTCATCCTGGTGCCAAAAAGCTTCTGGGAAATGGCGGATGTGCGTGGATTTCACCGACCTCAACCAGGCTACCCCGAAGGATTGCTACCCATTGTCGAGCATCGATCAACTGGTCGATTCAACTTCTGGCAATGAGCTACTCAGCTTCCTTGATGCCTACTCTGACTACCATCAGATCAGGATGGATCCGGAGGACATCGAGAAGATCGCCTTCATCACCGACTTCGGCGTACACTGCTACACCCAGATGCCGATCGGGTTAAAGAACGCTGGAGCAACATATCAGAGACTGATCAACCACATTTTCAAAGGACAGCTCGGTCAGAACGTCGAGGCCTATATTGATGATATGCTCATCAAAACACCGAAGGCCAAAGACCACCTCGCCGACTTAGCCGAGACCTTTGACAGCCTCCTGAAGTGCAACATGAAGCTCAACCCCGCCAAGTGCGCCTTCGGAGTCAGATCCGGGAAGTTCCTAGGCTTCCTGGTCACTCAGCGTGGAATTGAGGCCAACCCCGACAAGGTCTAGGCCATCCTGGACATGAGGCCACCTACCTGCATCAAGGACGTCCAACGCCTAATGGGGCGCATTACTGCACTCAACCGTTTCCTGTCTCGGGCGGCCGAACGATGCTTACCCTTCTTCAAACTGTTGAGGAGACCCAAAATGGCATCAGCTACGTTCACCTGGGACGAGGAATGTTAGAAGGCGTTCGCTGAACTCACGGAATTCTTGGCCTCGCCCTCGGTGCTATCCAAACCAGTCTAAGGCGAAGCTCTACACCTCTACCTCTCGGTGACCCCTTCTACTGTAAGCTCGGTCCTGGTCAGGAATGACGTAGGAGTCGAGAGACCAGTTTACTATGCCAGTAAGGTGCTTAAAGAGGCCGAAAGAAGGTATCCCGCAACCAAAAAACTCGTGCTAGCGTTGGTTACCTCGGCCAAGCGCCTCTGACCCTACTTCTAAGGGCACTCCATCGTCGTATTGACCAGCGAATCCCTGAAGAAGATTATTTTTCACCCTGAAGCCTTGGGATGCCTCGTCAAATGGGCCATCATGCTCGGGGCCTATGATATTTTGTATCGCCCCCGCTCGGCTATTAAAGGACAAGCTCTCGCGGACTTCATCGCTGAAAGCACGGTCCTGATTGAAGAAGCACTTCCACCAGCGTCCGGGCCTACCTGGGATCTATTCGTCGACGGGTCCTCCAATTCAACATGAAGCGGCATCGGTATTCTCCTCAAGTCCCTCGAAGGAGCAGAGCTGCGGTACGCCCTGAAGTTCAACTTCCAGGTGTCCAACAACGCCTCCGAGTATGAAGCCGTTATCTCGGGAGCCAGGATGCCTCGACGACTGGGGGCCAAACGAGTCAGGATCCACACCGACTCCCAATTGGTCGCTAGCCGGGTCAACGGTGAATACGAAGCTTGGGAAGGACAAATGGTCGAGTACCTCCAGGCGGTCAAGAGGATGGCCCAACTCTTCGAGAGCTTTGAGGTAGTCTGAATAGCCCGAGAGAAAAACTCCCGAGCGGACGCCCTCTCTCGATTGGCCTCCTCGCCCGACCCTGCTAGTACACGATCGGTTTTCCTCGAAGATCTCGGGCAACTGAGCATCGAATCCGAGCTTATGACTATTGACCCAGCACCCTCAAGCGACAGGCGGACCCCCTACATATCCTGGCTCCGGGATTCTCAAGAGCCCACCGACCCTCGGGAGGCTCGGAAGCTCAAGTACCAAGCTCGGTGTTTTGTCATGCTGGAGGATGCCTTGTACCACAGATCATTCTCCGGTCCTCTCCTCAAGTGCATCAGCACCGACGAAGCCAGCCGAGCGATTCATGAAGTACACGAAGGCATCTACAGAGCGCACCAAAGAGGAAGATCACTCGCCAGGATCTTGCTATGGCAGGGTTAGTGGTGGCCCACTCTCCAGCGTGACTGTTCGACCTACGTACAGAAGTGCGATCGATGTCAACGCTTCGACCACCTGATTCATCGGCCCGCTGCGGAGCTCATCACCATTGCCGAGCCATACCCTTTCGCTCGGTGGGGGATCGACATTTTAGGGCCGTTCCCTATGGCTCAAGCTCAGAAGAAGTTCATCATCCTCGTCATCGACTATTTCACCAAATGGATCAAGGCCGAAGCCACCACCACGATCACCGAATCAGTCGTATGGAGTTTTGTTTGGAAATCTATTATCTATCGCTATGGTGTCCCTTGAGTGATCGTGAGCAATAACAGTCGGTAGTTTAATTCTCATTAATTCAGAGACAGATGTACTGACCTAAACATTCGCAACCACTTCACTTCGGTAGCCTACCCTCAGGCTAACGGACTGGTCAAAAATGCCAATAAGACTATCTTAAAAGGCATCAAAACCAGGCTCGGCAAAGCCAAGGGAAGCTGGCTCGAGGAATTGCCAAGCGTACTATGGTCGCACCAAACTACTTCGAGAACGACTACTGGTGAAACACCTTTTCAACTGGTGTATGGCACGGAAGTCGTGATTCCGTTGGAGGTCAGAAATCCCTCTCTCCGTGTCGTTCACTTCAAGCCCGAGGTAAACGAGCAGAAACTGCGAGAGAACCTCGACTTAGCGGACGAGATCCGAGAGAGTGCAAGGATCCGAGCAACGGAATACCAACGGCGCATCACTCGATACTATAACAGTAGAGTCTGAGACAGACACTTCCAACTAGGAGACTGTCACGCCCCGAGCCTTTATTTACAGCGGAAGACTCGCTCGGGGAGCGCGAACAGCCGGCATGGTAAGTCTCTTGCAAGCAAGAATAATTCAGAGCGTGAGACAATCACATAAATAGATGCAATTGCACAAGATGTAATCAAACCTCAACTTTATTCCATAATCAATTAATATTCAAAAATACATAATTTGACTTTTTCACTAATTGACTCAAGAAATAATAAAAATTACATTGACTCCATCTAAACACTTGAAACTGCCTAAGTCTTCTCTCTTATCAGGATAACTCTTAATCACTCTCGGACCCGCTGCTCGAATCACCCGAATCCGAATGCGATCTATATTCATCTCCTGAAAATCATTGAACAATAGGTCATGAGCACACTTGCCCAGTAGGTATCTTCGTATCAACATGAAGGCATTATTAAAGTAATTAGCATTTTATCTCTAGAGAATTAGGTAAAATCATGCAATGCGAATCAATCATGCGATCAAATCAATAGAAACAAGATAACCAGGTAAGATAGAATGATCAAGAATGAACTAGCAAGAATATAACAAGAACATGATATTGGCCTTCCATGAACAAGAATGTAACGAGATTGTACTAGCAAGCCACATATTCCTCACTTTAGCATCTTATGCTTAAGAGCAAGTGCTTCGTGAATTTCTGTGGAATATCAAGCAAGAATGTCATGTTGTGCCGTGGATCTTCACTTATTTATAGAAATAGTACTCCCAGCGCAATGCGACGCTAGTAGCATCATACCCCATGGTTTATAAAATAGTATGTTTCCGGCAATCAGCCGAGGGGACTAGCATAGAGTCCTTGAACACAATCAGTACTCGATCGCATCTTCAGTTATAAATTAAGCTACTTCCACGCATGTAACAGTAAAGTATGGCCAAGAATATAGCACTTCCAATAATTCCATGATAACTAAAATCAATGAATGAATGCTTCAATTTTGAATATATGAGATCAAAAATGATATTTAAACTAAGTTATGCTTATTGAATAAATTGACAGCATGACGGTACTTTCCTTAACTTCCATTCCTTTTAGATCCATTTAAGCAATATGACAAGTTCTAGATCATCAAGGTTTGTCTAGAATCAATGGAATATCAACCCTTGGTCAAGCCTTGGGTTAACATAAACAAGCTATGTAACGGTCAGGGTCTGGGCCGTTACATTATGTAACGCGTCCATGCTGGGCCGTTACAATAACCAGAGTCCAGAAAGATAAAGATAGACTCAGAGGAATGCGACGGTCTGGAACTGGGCCGTTACTTGGCCTGACGGTCCAGTTCAAGGTCGTTACATTTCAAAAATCGAAAATCACGATAGAGTGTTCTAATTAATGGGCTTTCATTGGTACAACCAACTCAGCGTCCTAGTGGGAATCCCAGGCTCGCGGAGAATTACGGAGGCCTTGAAACAATAATTTCCTAGTCCATTGGAAGGAATATCCAATAGAGAGGTCCTCATGTCCAAGATAGTGTTCCTATAGTGCAACGTGTGAACTAATGACATCATACCGGAGTAAGTGCCATATACTTATAGAATTGACTCTATTGACAGAGAGAGATATATAATCTATGTGAAATCACGATGAAAACTCTGTTTTACAAGTCATGCTTTATAGTACAAAACTATACATTTAGGCTTTATGAAACTAGCAAAACTCAAAATAAAAGTGAGATATCAACCATGCAATACCTAATATGAACGATCTGATAATCATGAAATTAGGTTGCTACTTAGATATCTAGGCATAATCATATGTAATAGTGGCAAGTCATAGTCTGTCTAGGGTTGACAGAACACATGATGTAACGGTCTTGTGAGGGGGCGTCACAGTGAAAGTGACGGTCAGTAGAGGGCCGTTACATGAAAGCAACGCGTCTGTCCAAGCGCGTTATTATCAACAGCGAAAAATGTAGTACACAGAGTGTGTAACGGTCTGTCTGAGGCCGTTATTTGAAAATGACGGTCTTAGCCTAGTGCGTTACATAATCTGCTACAGAAAACTAACATGGAGACTAAGAGATTAACTCACATCATGTCTGGAAATCAACATATTCTAAGCATGATGATGAAGTCTAGGTTATCTATGTGCATAGGTAATTGTGGGTAGATGAGCGATTATGTTTTAATTTCTCTATTAGGGCTAGGAGGTGCATGCGATACATATAACTAATAAGACATGAAATCAATGATCTAGCATGCATGAGGTTCAATTAAACCAGAGGCTCTTAGTCCTATAAAGCTCTTTTTGCCGTTCATGAGATAACCTACCTCTTTCTTAGGTTGAAGTTTCTGGATTTGGTTGAGAATTCAACCCTAGTTCTTCACCTTTCTTTGTGACTTTTCCAGCTACTTCCTTGGGCTCTAACCCCACGTCCTCTTGACCTAAGGATGTGAAATTCGGAGGGGAGTTAGTCTAAAGTATTGTAAACGAATTATTCTAAAGAACTTACCTGAGATAATGACTCCTTACCTTGCTTCTTTACGTCCAAAAAGTAAGGGTCGCACAGTTCAAAACTATGCCCTACTTATAGAGTTTAGGTTAGGGTTTGAGGATTAGATCGATTCTAGAGTCCTTATTCCACTAAATCCTTATCCCTAAGAGTCCTTAGAGTTATTACAATCCTTCCCAAGTCGATCCATAGTGGATAGGAGCATCAAGTTCCAATCTTTTCACGAGTTCCTTTCTTCACAGAACTGACAGGCGTGTAACAGTCGAGTGACCCTGCGTTACTTGGCTGTGACGGTCTCGCGATAGACCGTTACAGTCTTCGTAGTTAGGACTTTTAAAATATTAAAACTATTTTGTTAATTATCCAAATCATTATCTTCTAGTATTAGTATTTATCCTTAATATCCGTGGATAGACTTAATTACCTTCTAGAATGTGGGCCTAACTTAATGGGCCTGGTTTAAAACCCTTTTGGATCTTAATTAAGTGGGTTGGGTTAATTGATTAACACCATTTGGCCTTATAATGACTTATTATTCAAATAAATCCTTTATAAATTCCTTTAACCCTTTTATAATTTCTAGAAAATTATTAAATAACCTAGGAAATACTTATATAAAATTTTGGGGCTTTACAGAGACTTTGTCCTGAGGAAGGCCGAAGCATCTCGACCACTAGAGGCGGCGGGGAAGCTGGCCCCTACCTGGGAAGGTCCCTACCGAGTGGTCGAGAAGCTCGCGAAAGGAGCATACTGATTGTCCACCATGGAAGGAACACCCGTCCCTCAGACGTGGAACGCGACAAATCTTTGCAAGTTCTACTTTTTAACATTTAACAAGCATACACATGTAAGCGAAATAGAATAATCACCATTCTTCTCTTCTTATTAAACTTTGAGGTACATCAAGAAGGTCGTAGCCGGTATAGTATACATGTACAAAAAATAACATCCCCTGGTACTATAACGCGAGCAGAACGCTCGGCCGACCCAGTAGGTGCTCCCACGTCCAGCCACTGACTATGCCTCGTGTAGAAACTGGCTCGGATAAGGGATCGCCGACTTTGTTGGTTTGAGAAAGCTCGAAGGAAAAAGAAAAGAGGGGAAATAACAAGAAGAAGAGAGGAAGGAATACAAGCGAAGGCCTCCTCTCTGCCAACTCTTTAGAAGGTAGAGAGTGCAGGCATCCTCCAAAGAGTGAAAGAGGAGGAAGAAAAATAAAAAAGACAGAGGTGGACGAGGAGGCCAGAAAGGAGGGAGCTTAATTAGCTCCCCTCCTCCCCACGGGATGGCGTCAACGGGTCAGGGATAGGAGTACGACATGCTCCAGCATGACGAACCCTCTTCCAGAGTGACCTCCGACTGACGAACCCTCTTCCAGACTGAAACAATAGGAGCTTCCCTCCAACCTCCATCTGCATCATCATCTTCTAAAATGCCTTCCATGCCCCGCCAAGACTAACAGCACAACGCTTCATGGAAGGGAAAAACTGCTAGGAACGGCCTTAAGCGATGAAAGGAGACACCCCTCAAACCTTTTATAGGCCGAAGGGGGAGCTGATCGCCTTAAATGACTCTCCCCTTACAAAACACGCTACCAAGTCTTTCCCTGGGATGGTTACCTCATTTCCCGATATTCCCCCAGCGAGACGGGCGAAGCGGCAAGTCATTAAGGGTGATATGGAAAAATGGAAGGGTGCCAGCACCATGTCAGTTATTTGACAGATCGACGCGCATAAGATCTACAGAAAATTGGCGCCTTCTTCAAACGACTGCGGATACGGTAGTCAAATCACACCAAAAGTGATAAGAAATAGTCAATTCAGCATTCAATACTACCGCTATTATAGTTTCCAAAAAAGCCTTACTCGGCTACATACAACAAAGAAAGTAAAAAATAAAAGAGCTATTACATCAGGCCTCGAGCCCATCTCCAAGCTCGGCAGACAAGGCTTCTTCGACACCAGACGATCTACCCCCAGTGTTCTCGGCAACGGCCGGCCCAGACACTGACCCCACCTGTGTGGGAACTGTCTTGGCCGTGTGCCCTCCCGAGGATGCTGGAGTTGGCGGTCGCTCGGTCGGGGCCGAACTCACCTCTTCACTCGACGTGTAGTGGGAAGAGTCAGTGGAGCCCCAATCCGAGTCATAGCGCTGACCGGAAGGAAAATTGAGCGTAGACGACTGGGCCTCTGCCTCCAGGACGGCCCGATCATAGCCTTGAGAGAAGCCCTTCCGGAGTCCCCGTCGGTAGCCTGACTCATAGTAGGGAAAGGCCGCCTATTGCAGAGCTGCCTGGTAAGCCTCTGAGCACTTATGTTGCTCGAGCGCTTCCTTCCCAGCCAGCTCCGCCTTCCTTTCGAGCTCAGCTATCCGTTGCTCGGACTCGGATAGCCTTCCCTCGGCCTCGGACAGCCTTCGCTCGGCCTCGATCCGTGATTCCTCAGCCACCCGAATTCGGTCCACGAGCCCCTCTCGCTCAGCCATCCTTTGGTCGTCATGCTCGACCTAGTTTTTGTGCTCCGACTCCAGTAGCTCACTCTTTCGGTCGACCATGCGACGAGCGTGGGCCAGCTGCTCCGCCAAAGATTGAGCCTCTGCTTGGCTCGACTGCGCCAGCGCTCGGAGTGGGGCCATCTCCCGGTGAAGGTCCCCAAGATCGAGGGTTAGACGCTCGACCTTCCAATCAAGCGTACCGCGGGTCCACGAGAGAGTCTCCCGCTCAGACTCCACCCGAGCGTACGCGTCCACTGCTTTAGCCCCCAGCTGGGCCAAGACCAGCCCTCCCTCCATAATCTGCTCAAACAGCGAAGAGGGGGGACCCTTCCAGACTTTTTCTCGCAAGTCTCGAGAACGTAAGGAATGGCACGCCTGGTACAGAGGAACCCAGACACTGAAGGTGCTGGTACAGGGGAGGGGAAGCTCTCACCGGAGCGACCGGGATCGGGGCATCTCCCTCGGGCAATCCCATCTCGAGAGCCCCACCGGTTGGCTCAGCATGAGTGGCCCCACCGCGTACCTCCCCAGTTTCGGTCGTCCGAGATCGAGTCGCCTCCCCCTGCAACCCTCCAGCCTCGACCGGCTCAAATCGTACCCCCTCGTCTGGCGGCCCCTCCGCTACGATCGGCGCCTCAGCATGAGCGGTGATCCCTCCTTCATCGACCCCCTCTTGTTCAATAGAGGCGAGAGCCGGCAGGGAATCTCCTCCGGACGGACGGACAACCTCCTCCTTCCTCGCCCACTTCTTCTCAGCAGACTGAGCTTGCATTGATGACCGCAACAACTTGGCCATGGGATCCTTGCGCGTGACCCCCCGGCGCTCGGAAATGTCATCCCGGCCACCCGCTTGCCCTTGTCCCGAGCACGGGATGAGCCCTCTGAAGCTTGAAGATCATCAGGAGCCGGCACCTCGTCCAAATCGATGATCTCCAATTCGGCCGACGGTGCCTCCTCCTCAATCGCTCGCCTCGTGTCTGAACCACATAAAGCAGACTAAGAGAAGGAAGGTTCTTACTCTGCAAGAAGGAAGACCAAGTTCCCGAACTTATTACCTGTCGGCGACAGCACTCGAGCGAGGTAGCCCTCAATGTTGGAAGAAGTCACCAAATCAGCAATCTCTTGGTGATTCTACTGCAGGATGGCAGCCTCGTCTTCCACCTTCGGAGAAAACACGGTCTGCTTCGGAGGAATGTTCGGGTGGAAGTTGGGCACCGTCGGTAAATTCCAGACTATACCAACTGTCGATAGGCCCACCCAGAAATATTGGGTCTTCCACCCTTTATGAGAAGAGTCCTTCGTAGAGAGGGACAAGCACCTCCTCCCCCGCTTCGCCTTAATATAGAAGAAGCCTCTCCCCGCATGAGGATGCTCCTTCAACTCAAAGAAGTAATGGAAAAGATCCGGCGAGACGTGCTCCCCACACTAGCCGTAGAGGAAAATAAAGGAGAAAATGAAGGTATAAGAGTTGGAGACCAGCTGGACAGGAGCCAGCCGGTAGAACCGAAGCAACTCGACAACAAAGGGATGAAGGGGCAGACGAAAGCCACATTTCTAGGCTAGGAGAAAGGAGCAAAAGAGGCAAGAACGAGTGGACAGGCTAGACTCATGAGGCTCAGGCGCCAGGAACTGGAACCGCCAAGGCAGCCCGTATTGACTCTCCAGCCGCTTCACCTCAGCCTCCCCCAGCTCACTGCAGAGCGGCTCCGGCGGCGTCAAGAAAACCCTTGGGGCCCGTTCTCTCTGCCGCCCCTCGGCCTCAAGATGATGGTCCGCCATGAGATAGAGAAAAGAAGAAGGCGAAAGCTCCAAGCCCGAGAACTTCGGAGGAGAAAGGGAGCTGACGAATCACTGCCCCAGGAAGCCCCTCTTGCTCCGGTGGCCGCAACGATTCTCCGCTCTTCCGAATCTACTCTTGATAGGGTGCAAGGCCCGGATACAGAGGGGGGTGAATGTATCCCTCTTCAAATATTGCCTAATTAAAACTCTAATGCTCAAATATGCGGAATTAAAAACAGTTGATGAAATATACTGAGAATACTTAGAAGGATCTTGGCAAGACAACACAATTGAATTAGCCCTCACACGATCCTAAGCAAGCATCTAATGTGCGCAGCAATGAAAAGAACACATAAGTACAAAAACAAACCACAAGTGAACACCAAGATTTTTAGGTGGTTCGGTCCACAGACCTACATCCACCCCTCACTCCAAACCGGAGTGAGACTTCCACTAGCAAGGCTAGAACAGCAGACTCAGTCTGCAACAAATACTGCCAAACAGCTTGACCAGGGGAACAACCTCCCCTCTTCCTCCCAACCGGAGGGAACCACTAGTGACACCCAGTCACTAGCAAACCAGAGACCGAAGTCTCTCTTCCTCCAGACGAGGAGGGCACACCTGGACTTGCAACCCACAAGACCAGAATCGGAGATGAATCTCCCTTCCTCCAAACCAGGAGGGAACCCACAAGTGACTCCCAGCCACTTGCAACCCAGAGGTCTCAGACCTCCCTTCCTCCCAACCAGAGGGAAACCACCAGTGACACCCAGTCACAGGCAACAAGAGACGCATGTCTCTCTTCCTCCAAACTGGAGGGAACCCGACCTCACACTAGAGGATCGGAAGAACAACTGTGTACAGTTAAAAAGAGAAACAAAAATTGCAGCAACTGAAAGCTGGAAAAGGAAATGCACAAGGTAGCTCTCGCAGGAGCAAATTGGGTTGGATCTGATCCAAGGTCCAGTGAACAGTGACGCTTCTCTTCTTCTTCATGAGCTCTCCATCTCTCTTTCTATTTTTCTTTTTCTTCTTCTGCTCTCTCACTCTGGCTCTCAGCTTCTCCCTTCTTCTTCTTTTCTTTCTTCTGCTCTTTTCCTCTCCAGTTCGATGACTTCCTTTTTCTGTTCTTGATCAGTCTCTTTTTCTCTTGATCCGTCTTCTCCAGATGGAGGAGGCTTCGTATTTATAGCAGTAATAATTAGGGCATTGTCCTCGGATCACGTGCCAGGTGCCAACCTCAGATCATGTGCCCTTCATAGGCTTCACGAACAGTACCTGTCACATAGTCATAAGAAAATAATCAGAAGGATGTACAGACTTGCTGGGTAACTGAAGACCACCATGTATAGACTTAGTGTGAAGGATAGAATGTATAGACTTAGAAATAAGGAGTGTACAGACTTTAGCTTGAAGAACGTTCAGCCTTTGAGTGCTGAAGAGTGTACAGACTTGCTGAAGAGTGTTCAGCCTTTGAGTGCTGAAGTGTGTACAGACTTGCTGAAGAGTGTTCAGCCTTTGAATGTTGAAGTGTGTACAGACTTGTTTGATCGTGCATGCTACAATGTGTAGTCTTAGTGTTTGTGCAGAAGACAATGTACAGACTTATGAACTGATGCAGACACAGGCTGTGTATAGAAAGTGAATGCAATGCAGACACACAAGAGTGTATAGACTTGAAGGCTTGATAACGAGTGTATAGACTTGAAGTGTGAATGTGCATGCTAGCAGTAATGTATGGACTTGCTGAGTGCAGGGCAGACAATGTATGGACTTGCAGCGCGTGCAGGACATGCAGTGTATAGACTTGGAAAGCTTGCAGGGCATGCAGGGCAATGGCTGTACAGACTTGTGCAGCTAGCCGTTGTATAGACTTGGCGTTATGAGGCATGCAGGCTGTATAGACTTGCTGGTGTTAACGATGTATAGACTTCAAATTAAAGGAGGCACGATGTACAGACTTAATGAATGTGCAGACTTGTCAGCGAGATGCACAATGTATAGACTTGCAAGACGATGTATAGACTTAACGATGCAAGCGATGTATAGACTTTATGTGAAAGCCCAATGTATAGACTTTACTTCGTGCAAGCTACAGTGCTAATGTATGGACTTGGTGTTCTACATGCTACAGTGCTAATGTATGGACTTAGTGCAATGCAAAGGCTGTATAGACTTAGCGTGCTTCAAAGCAACTATGTGCAGACCTGGCGATGTATAGACTTGCACAGTTTTAGCCAAGGGATGTATAGACTTTAAGTGATAGCCCAATGTACAGACTTGCTGAACTGAACGTAGGAAAAGATAAGGAGTGTATAGACTTGCTCAGTTCAGAACATAGGTGAAGATGCAATGTATAGACTTTAAGTCCAATGCAAAAGGCTATACAGACTTTGAGACTTAATGCAAGGTGGCGAATGTACAGACTTGCCAATGTATAGACTTGAGCTAAGCAAGCTACAGGGCCGATGTATAGACTTGAGCTAAGCAAGCTATAGGGCCGATGTATAGACTTGAGCTAAGCAATGCATGAACAATGTGGCGATGTACAGACTTGGCCAATGCTGTGAACAATGTATAGACTTTGAGTGACCTTATGCAAAGGCAATGTACAGACTTGATGCACGAACTGTGCACATGAATGAAGAGCACTATGTAGACTTGTGTGCATGCAAGTGAGCAATGTACAAACTTGATGGTTGTGTGAGCATGCAGTGTATAGACTTGCTGGAGAGAATGATGTACAGACTTGCTCTTGCGAAGGCTGTACAGACATTGAATGAAGCAGTGTACAGACTTGATAAATGACAGAATGCAATGCTGTATGAACTGACATATGACAGAATGCAATGCTGTATGAACTGAATGTATGCTAATGCAAGATAGCACATTTCTATGCCCAAAGCAGAAATAATCATTCAGACACAGATTCATGATATGCAAAGCTGTATGAACTGACATGATATTTACCCAAAGAAGAACAATCAATCAGATGTGTTCATGATATGCTATCATCAAAATCATAGAGTTGAAAAACATGTCACAGAAGATCAGATAACTCATAGTGTTTGCTATCATCAAAATCACAGGGGCACAACAATCTCCCCCTTTTTGATGATGGCAACACTATGAGTCACACTAACTCATGTCAAACTATTCTCCCCCTTTGACTTCATCAAAAAGGAAAATAGTTTGAGATGAGAGATACAAGCATTCATGATATGAATAAAGTAAGTACTCCCCCTTTGACTCAGTCATTTAGACATGAAAGACACAGAGGCAGTTAAACAATGAAGCACAGATCAAGTCTATGATGCAGCAGAATGCTCTCCTATACCATCCAGATCAAATCATGCACAACATGTGAAGGATAGCCAAGAAATGACAAGCAGGTAAATCTCCCCCTTAAAGCCAGAAAGGAGTTGAGGTATGTCAAGAGGAGATAAGCATCTATCAGCAAAAGCACATAGGCACTCAACGATTATCACAAACTGTAAGCACAATGAATGAATGAGGAAGACATATTTTCATTAGCACACCAAATTCATAAATCTTTGTAAACGAATTTCAGATTCTTTAATTATAATAGATTATGAATGAGTTTAAAACTTACCATCATGATTTAAGAGTGATGTATTCGAAGTTTATCAAGAAAATTCAATACTCATATATGAAACACCTTTTAATAAAGATGAACCATCAACTCATGTGATAATCATGTTTAACCTCCTTCCATCTTACTCATTTAAATTCAAGATAATATTAGATTAGACAGAGATAAATGTAACTGAACTTGTCTTTAGTTTTTCATAATATTCAATTGAACAGCACTCATTTTTCCTGAGCAGGTTTGGTTCAGTCAACACCTTTTTACGTGAGGCACAACACGTCTTAGGTGAAGTGACCCAGTTACTCAGTGTGACAACCATATTGTCTCTCAAGGAGAGCAGAGTTAGCAATGGAGTATCTTTTTACATGAGGAGACACCTTGATCAGAGGCCAGAATCCACAGTTACTCAACACACCCATGCCATTGCTCTGCCAGATTTTCAAACATTTTTAAAAGAGAGTTAACTATGGCACTTCATGACATGGGCTTACTCTACTTCTTTGATAGAGAACCCAATTTCTATGTGACCAAAGTCATTGCTCTTGCTTTAACTTTTTAAATATTTTTAGATTTTTCAAACAATGCTTAGTACACTGAAAAGTTTAAGAACAATACCTTCTACATGTATCTTAACTAAGGATAGCCATGTCTTTTAAAACTTTAGTTTTCAGAAGGTTTTGCATGAAGTTCATGAGACAATTGGTTGATTTATTAAGCATGATGATTCAGATATTTTCAAGTCTTTTACATCAAAACATAAGAAATACATTAGACTTAAATCAATTTGATTTATCAAAACATTCTTAAGCCAGTATAATAGAAGTTTCTTCTTTTTAGAATATGTCTGATTTATGTCTAGGGTGCACTGACTAAAATCTTTCCTCATTCAGATGAATCATTGACATTGTTAGGAAATCAGTGGAGTCAACAAAGCATTTTTATTGAGAGAATAGCAGAGAGCCATCAGACGTCAGCATTAAGGACTAAAATTCAGTCAGATTAGCTTGGACCAGACTTGACGGGATATGAAGAAATGTGAATGATAGGAACAAGCTAGCAATTGAATTCACAGTAGGCAGAATCAATAGCTAAGTCTGGAATATAGACAGAACAGCTACACAAGTATAGACGGCAGGGAATTCAAGTGAACCACTCAATTGCCAAGAGAATGGATCAGATTGCTAGATAGAAGGAGTTCAAGAGGTGAAGAAGTGATCAAACAGGAATGCTCCCTCTGTCTAGATGCAATGGAATATCCTTTTTGGTTTTTCAAATATTATGACATGCACTACTCTTCAAATGCAACAACAGATAAACTCCCCCTGACAAAGTGCATGATATGCAATACCAACAGTCCTAAGTGCATCAGATTTTTCAGTGGCTGCATATGCAAATTCAGTCTATCATTAAAAAGCAAATCATGTATGAGGAGAGTTCAGAAAATTTAAATCTGACAATGCAGATGATGAATGAATATGCAATAACAGATTTAACATGCTATGCAGTAAATCTAAGAACAGGAAGTGTAGAGAATCTACCTGAAAGGGGCTTTATCAGCTTGGGTGCCTTGGTTTAATTTACCCCTCTTTATTCCTCAGTCCAAGGCACACCTGCAAAGTTTTTGATTATTTTGATCCTGCAGGGACCCAAGCAGCTTTGGATCATGCGTTAGCCCTGATAGGTGTTCTAAACAAATTCTTAGCAACATTGTCATCATGATCCATCATGTAGCAATTGTCCATAGAGTGACCATACTTTTCACAATATCTACATGATGTGACTGGTTTCTGGTTCTTATGATGAATAGTAACAGCAGTATGAAGTTTATAAACATGATCATAAGATTTTTTGTTGTATGCATGAACAATTTGATTCTTATTCTTAATCAGCCAACATTCAGCAGATTTGTGACCTTGCTTACCACAGTTATAGCATGAAAATTTTGCAAATGATTTTGCAGGGAATTTGACAACATAGGGGTTAACAGAGTTCTTCTGAACATGCCAACAGTTCTTGAATATATGGCCATTCTTCCCACAATGAGAGCAAGCATAAGAATTTCTTCTATGAAAACTATTTTTACCCCAAGTGGATCTAAACCAGCACTCAGCAGCCTTGTGCCCAGGCTTATTGCAGTTAAAGCACACAATGTGCTGATTAGACTTGTGTTTAGTTCCATATGGACCATGAAAATGCATGGAAGACCTGGCATGCAATTTATTATCTTCTTTTATGATAAAGCATTCATTCATGAGATGACCATACTTACCACAATAATAACATGAAGCATCAGGCTTCCTAGTAGCATGGTTTCTATCAGAAAAATTTCTAGAATGTAATGTTCCACTAGCATGCTCATCCTTTAACATTAATCTGCAATCTTCCATTATGTGACCTGCCTTCCCACAATAATAACATGAACTCTTTTTAGTATGAGTGTGTGAGAGATCATGTGTCTTGTGTGCAGCTTTCTTTGTACTAACAGAGACATCTTTGTCCTTTTTCAGTGAATTTTCATTCTTTTTCAGTTTTTGAATTTATTCTGTAGATTTGGAATTGACAGTGGACTTTTGTGCAGTGAATTGAAAAACAGAAGGAGCAGAGGTTGTGTTCTGATTAGAGACTTTTACAAACACAGTTGACGTTTTATTCCCATTACTCCTTTTGTTTGTCAGACTATAACCCAGTCCCTCTCTCTGAAAATTAATATTATTTCCAAGAAGCTTATTCAGATTGTCCTTTCCTTTGACAAATTTTGATAGAGAATTTTTCAAATCTTGAATCTCAGAGTTTAAGACAGCAACATTAGCTTCATATTTGGACAGATCTATTTCACAGGAAATGACTTGTTGATGCAAGACATCATTCACACTTTTGAGTTTTTCTACTTCCTATTTTAACTTTATTTCATTGTCAACTTCAGATAGAGACTTGTTATGATCATCAATTTTATGTTGAAGGGATGTGATAGTGAGCTCATAGTTAGCTATCTTCTCTTCACAACAATTGACATTTCCACTCAACATTAGGTTGATGGTTTTTAGACTCTCAATTTCTTGTTCAGCATTCACCAACCTATCAGAATTATCTATGCTCACACACTTGCCTTTTTCCATTGTCAATAACCTATCTGTCAGTTGGGTGTTTAGATGTTTCAGTTTGTTGATTTCTTCTTTCAACTTATTGTTTTGCTCTGTGAGTTCATCATCAAGCACCCAATCATCCGATGAAAACAGACATTCATAAAACATTTCTTGTTGTTTTTCAGATTGAAGTTGTTGAAATTTTTCTGAAGCTCTAAGTTTATTACTCTCTCAGCCTCCAATTTCTCAGAAACCAAACTATTTACTTTTTCAAGATTATTTGATTTGTGTTCAGATTCTTTGAGCTAGTTTTTGAGTATTTCAATTTCAGATTTCATGTTTTCCAATTCAGAGTTGACAAGCTCTAAGTTTCTCACCAGTTCTTCATTTTGAACAACATCATTGTTATGAGCCTGATCATCATAAGTTGAGCTGAGTCTTTCCTTTAGTTCAGCAATTTCACAAACAAGCTCTTGATTCTCCTTTTTGTGTAATCCAATTTGTTTCATAAGAGTTTATTTTTTAGATTTCAAATGATCTAAGTCTGAACTAATAGAATCAAAATCTGTTAACTGTCTTCTAAATATGTCATTTTCAATTTTTAGAATTTCAGGGTTTTCACCTCGAGATTTAGCATCCTCGTGATTCTTTAGCTTCTTTATCAGTTTTTTATTCTTCTTCTTTAGTCTTTCATAGGATTCTAACAGATTAGCATAGGCATCTTTCCAGTCGTCTAAAGTGTAACTAGAGAAAGGATTAGTTACCTCTTCAGCATCTTCGGATTCATCTTGATCACTGCCATGGTTGCTCTTGTCAGCCATCAGGCAGCTGTCCTCATTTCTCCTCTGAGCTAGCTTCAGCTTATCCAAAATATCCTTAGCGGACCTGCAGTCATAAAAACAAGAATGTAGAGCCTTGTCAGTAGCTTCTTTCATTAGATTCAAAACTCTCTGATTCTCTCCATGTTTTGATCTGTGACTGTCAGTCCATTTGGACTCTTTCTTTGGTAGTCTGTGAGGACCGTGTGAGATTAACTTCCACAGATCCGGATCCATCAATTTCACATAGTTATGGAGACTGCTAACCCATGAGTTAAAATCAGACCCATTAAAAATTGGTGGAGAAGCCATGAAGGCAAATCAATCAAGCAATTTCAAAACTGTATGCAGAAGACAGAGATGCACCGAAAGCCAGCAGGATCCTCTACAGATCGTTGGATCTGGAACGTCAGAGAACCCGCTCTGATACCAATTGATAGGGTGCAAGGCCCGGATACAGAGGGGGGGTCAATGTATCCCTCTTCAAATATTGCCTAATTAAAACTCTAATGCTCAAATATGCAGAATTAAAAATAGTTGATGAAATATACTGAGAATACTTAGAAGGATCTCGGCAAGACAACACAATTGAATTAGCCCTCACACGATCCTAAGCAAGCATCTAATGTGCGCAGCAATGAAAAGAACACATAAGTACAAAAACAAACCACAAGTGAACACCAAGATTTTTAGGTGGTTAGGTCCACAGACTAACATCCACCCCTCACTCCAAACCAGAGTGAGGCTTCCACTAGCAAGGCTAGAACAACAGAATCAGTCTGCAACAAATGCTGCCAAATAGCTTGACCAGGGGAACAACCTCCCCTCTTCCTCCCAACCGGAGGGAACCACTAGTGACACCCAGTCACTAGCAAACCAGAGACCGAAGTCTCTCTTCCTTCAAACGAGGAGGGAACACCTGGACTTGCAACCCACAAGACCAGAACCGAAGATGAATCTCCCTTCCTCCAAACCAGGAGGGAACCCACAAGTGACTCCCAGCCACTTGCAACCCAGAGGTCTCGGACCTCCCTTCCTCCCAACCGGAGGGAAACCACTAGTGACACCAAGTCACAGGCAACTAGAGACGCACGTCTCTCTTCCTCCAAATCGGAGAGAACCCGACCTCACACTAGAGGATCGGAAGAACAACTGTGTACAGTTAAAAAGAGAAACAAAAATTGCAGCAACTGAAATTTGGAAAAGGAAATGCACAAGGTAGCTCTCGCAGGAGCAAACTGGGTTGGATCTGATCCAAGGTCCAGTGAACAGTGACGCTTCTCTTCTTCTTCACGAGCTCTCCATCTCTCTTTCTCTTTTTCTTTTTCTTTTTCTTTTTCTTTTTCTTCTTCTGCTCTCTCACTCTGGCTCTCAGCTTCTCCCTTCTTCTTCTTTTCTTTCTTCTGCTCGTTTCCTCTCCACTTCGATCACTCTTCCTTTTTCTATTCTCGATCAGTCTCTTTTTCTCTTGATCCGTCTTCTCCAGATGGAGGAGGCTTCGTATTTATAGCAACAACAATTAGGGTGTCAACCTTGGATCAGGTGCCAGGTGCCAACCTTGGATCACGTGCCCTTCATAAGCTTCATGAACAGCACCTGTCACACAGTCATAAGAAAATAATCAGAAGGATGTACAGACTTGCTGGGTAACTGAAGACCACCGTGTACAGACTTAGTGTGAAGGATAGAATGTATAGACTTAGAAATAAGGAGTGTACAGACTTTAGCTTGAAGAACGTTCAGCCTTTGAGTGCTGAAGAGTGTTCAGCCTTTGAGTGCTGAAGTGTATACAGACTTGCCAAAGAGTGTTCAGCCTTTGAATGCTGAAGTGTGTATAGACTTGTTTGATCGTGCATACTACAATGCGTAGTCTTAGTGTTTGTGAAGAAGACAATGTATAGACTTATGAACTGATGCAGACACAGGCTGTGTATAGAAAGTGAATGCAATGCAGACACACAAGAGTGTATAGACTTGAAGGCTTGATAACGAGTGTATAGACTTGAAGTGTGAATGTGCATGCTAGAAGCAATGTATGGACTTGCTGAGTGCAGGGCAGACAATGTATGGACTTGCAGCGCGTGCAGGGCATGCAGTGTATAGACTTGGAAAGCTTGCAGGGCATGTAGGGCAATGGCTGTACAGACTTGTGCAGCTAGCCGTTGTATAGACTTGGCGTTATGAGGCATGCATGCTGTATAGACTTGCTGGTGTGAACGATGTATAGACTTCAAATTAAAGGAGGCACGATGTACAGACTTAATGAATGTGCAGACTTGTCAGCGAGATGCACAATGTATTGACTTGCAAGACGATGCATGAGACGATGTATAGACTTAACGATGCAAGCGATGTATAGACTTTATGTGAAAGCCCAATGTACAGACTTTACTTCGTGCAAGCTACAATGCTAATGTATGGACTTGGTGTTCTGCATGCTACAGTGCTAATGTATGGACTTAGTGCAATGCAAAGGCTGTATAGACTTAGCGTGCTTCAAAGCAACTATGTGCAGACATGGCGATGTATAGACTTGCACAGTTCTAGCCAAGGGATGTATAGACTTTAAGTGATAGCCCAATGTACAGACTTGCTGAACTGAACGTAGGAAAAGATAAGGAGTGTATAGACTTGCTCAGTTCAGAACGTAGGTGAAGATGCAATGTATAGACTTTAAGTCCAATGCAAAAGGTTGTACAGACTTTGAGACTTAATGCAAGGTGGCGAATGTACAGACTTGCCAATGTATAGACTTGAGCTAAGCAAGCTACAGGGCCGATGTATAGACTTGGGCTAAGCAATGCATGAACAATGTGGCGATGTACAGACTTGGCCAATGCTGTGAACAATGTATAGACTTTGAGTGACCTTATGCAAAGGCGATGTACAGACTTGATGCACGAACTGTGCACATGAATGAAGAGCACTATGTAGACTTGTGTGCATGCAAGTGAGCAATGTACAGACTTGATGGTTGTGTGAGCATGCAGTGTATAGACTTGCTGGAGAGAACGATGTACAGACTTGCTCTTGCGAAGGCTGTACAGACATTGAATGAAGCAGTGTATAGACTTGATAAATGACAGAATGCAATGCTGTATGAACTGACATATGACAGAATGTAATGCTGTATGAACTGACATATGACATAATGCAATGCTGTATGAACTGAATGTCTGCTAATGCAAGATAGCACATTTCTATGCCCAAAGCAGAAATAATCATTCAGACAAAGATTCATGATATGCAAAGCTGTATGAACTGACATGATATTTGCCCAAAGCAGAACAATCAATCAGATGTGTTCATGATATGCTATCATCAAAATCATAGAGTTGAAAAACATGTCACAGAAGATCAGATAACTCATAGTGTTTGCTATCATCAAAATCACAGGGGCACAACAGCTCTCCCAGCGTAGAAGCCCCCCCTCCTCAAATATAACTACAAAGAGACGCAAAACCCTAAAACCCCAGAGATAAAGGGACGCAAAATGCACAATGCTTAAAAACCCTGACGGGAGGTAGCGCGGCGTCCGATCTCACGAGGAGGGGCCATCTCTTATTCATCATAACGGGCGCATTTTCAAGGTGAGCCGCGTCATGTGGCCCCTACCAGAGAGATATCTTTACCCAACCAGTGCCACAAACAGTCCAGCCCAATTGCTACTCGTCCGAGCCTAATCTTGGCTCGGGAGTAGGCGGGGGACAAGTAGAGAGGGGAAATCTCACCGCCCGTACGGAGAGGCCAAACGAGGTCTAAATCGGACCGAACAAGGCTCAACTCATCAAAGTGGCAGCCCCCGGGCCCACTTATTATGAAGCCCAAAAATTCACTCGGTACAAGCGCTTCCTAGGCAGCCTTTGGGTTGCGAAGTCCGAGCATCAGTCGATCGGGAAAGCTCCCCTGGGGCCCCCCTATTCTTTGTCTCGACCCAGCAATTATCACTCAGGAGACCACTCCTGAACAAGTGCCATTCGCTCGGGCTCACTCATGGAAGCTTATTGATTCGGCCGTTGCGAATCCCTTAATGGCAGGAAGCTCAAGGGGACAAGGGAGAGCAAGAGTCCGCGCGCCGTAAGGAGCCCGCATGAAGGACGTAACCCCCCCTAAAACTCCTCTGCTCACAGGGATCAATTCGCACAACAGGCCATTATTTAAACAGGACATGCCCTACTACGAGAAGGTAAGCCTAAGCAAGGCAAGAGCCAGCAACCCTGAGCAGGAACCACTTCATCTTTCAGTGGAGAGAGATCTCGCGCTCCCATTTTTCTCCCAACTCTTTTCTTCGCACCAGTGCTCTACTACCTGTGCTGACTTAAGCATCGGACGGTCTCCCCCGGGGATCTATCCCTGGGCACCTCTAACTTATTTCCATTCTTACAGTTCTTACTTCAAGGATACGTGGTCATCTTCCTCCCCGATCAGGAGCAGTGCGAGATCGCCCTGTTGTGCCCCTTAGGCACAAGCATATGCTATGTTGTTTTGATGATAGCAACACAGTGAGAGTATCACAGGTGCATTCATTACAGTGAGTCAGTCATTGTGTTTAGCATACATTGCATTTGTTCTCTGTATAGATGCACTGCATTCTGTCAGATAGCTTTAGTTCAATATCTGCTATGTGCATACATTGCATCAGTGCACTTAGGTGGGTCGACCCCCCTCTTAGATGGGTCGACCCCCCTCTTAGATGGGTCGACCCCCCCAGACTTGCATGTCTATACATTCATGGCATTTGTGCAACATTTGTTCTAAAGTCTATACATTGCATTGCTGCCTTGATGCGTTGCATGCCATATAGTCTATACATCCATTGCTTCAGTTCAATATCTGCCTTGTGCATACATTGCATCGGTGCATTGCTTCTTCTGTGCATATACTGCATCAGTGCAAACAGTTGCTGCATGCGTCTATTAAGAAGTCTGTACATTCTTCAGGTGCATCGGTGCATTGCTTCTTCTGTGCATACACTGCATCAGTGCATTAACAATCGCTGCTCATGCATATACAGAGTCTGCACACTGTCACAAGTCTACACATTGCACGTAGAGTCTATACACTGCTTTGTGTTGTGTTTGTGCATCGTTTAGAACACAAGTATATACATCCATGCATCATGGGTCGACCCCCTTCTTAGATGCGTCGACGCCCCCAGATTTCCAAGTCTATACACTCGTCTTCATGCATAGCAGAGTCTATATAGTGCAGCTCATATAACTTACATTTCTATACATTGCATTGTGGCGTTTGTGCTCAAAGTCTATACATTGCATGGCAATCCCAAAGTCTATACATTGCTGCATTGCTTGCATTTGTAAAGTCTATACATTGGCCGTTGTCTTACAGCGTCAACACAAGTCCAAACATTGCATCGTTGTGTTAAGTCTATACATTCACATTGTCGGCATGTCTGCACGCTAAAGTCTATACAGAGTCTGTGTCTATTTGACCAACAAGTCTGCACAACGTCCGTCTCATTTAGCGTCTAAGGCAATGTCAATACACTGGACTTGAAGTCTGTACATTGAGCGTCTCATTGAGCATCTCATGCAAGCCTATACAACGCATCAGACTAAGTCTGTACATTGAGCGTCTCATTGAGCGTCTCATGTAACTCTATACTATTGTGACTCCTCTGTGTTGATGGTGTTGACATGTAACTTTACTTCATATGGCAACACATTCTTTTGATTGATTGGCAACACTGTTTATCTTTTGATGAAATTCCTTTTATCAGATTGTCTGTGTGTTTTATGCATTTTATCTTGTTTTCACATGAACACACACTCAAAGTCTCAAAGTCTATACATCACTGTTGGGCATCAAAGTCTGCACATTAGCATCAGGCAGCAAGTGTGTACAACGCCCTGTGTAGGCACGACAAGTCCATACACTGGTTGCACATTGCACAGCTGCAGGCATTTCAAAGTCTACACACTGCACTGCATGTGAAACTTCAAGCCTGCACATTGCACAACATGCGAAGTCTGTACATTGAGCGTCTCAATGAGCGTCTCATGCAAGCCCACACATTGGCCTTCAGACTTGAAAGTCTATACATTGGACTGTGTCAACTCATTGCATTGGCTAAGTCTATACACTGTCCGTCTCATTTAGAGTCTAAGGCAAAGTCTGTACATTGGACGGTGTCAGGCGAAGTCTGTACATTGAGCGTCTCAATGAGCGTCTCATGTAAGTCCACACATTGGATTGTAGCATGCATTTGTCAATGGCATCTAAGTCTGTACAATGACCGTCTTCCTTAGCGTCTTGATCTTCCAAGTCTATACAGGCTTCTGTTTTACAAAGTCTGTTCATTGGTCTCAGACTCCAAAGTCTATACATTTGTCGGTGCTAAGTATATACAGTGAGCGTCTCATGAAGTCTGTACACCACTGCAGCTGCACCGTCTCACCCACCGTCTCATTCAGCGTCTTAGGCTTGTAAAGTCTACACATTGGTCGGTGGAAAGTCTATACATTCATTCACTATAGCTTGCACGAGGTAAAGTCTGTACATTGGCCTCCATGCCTCAAGTCTATACATTGGACTGTTTGGCCAAGTCTGTACATCGCTGTTTGCCAAAGTCTGTACATTGGCATCTGTTCCTTCGTTGCGATTCAAAGTCTGCACATTGGGTTATTTACCTACGTTCAGCTTCGAAGTCTATACATCGATGCCTTTGCCTACGTTGCAGTTCAAAGTCTATACAGTCGATGTTTTCCATTGCTTCAAGTCTATACATCAGTTCTTTTAGAAAGTCTATACATCGGTCTTCACCTCAAGTCTGTACAGTCCTTTGTTGACAAGTCTTCACATTGTGAAGTCTATACACTCAACTCCTTCACTTCTTGTAAAGTCTACACATTGCATCTTCATTCATGAAGTCTACACATTGCATCTTCGTTTGCGAAGTCTGTACATTGCATTGATCTTCACTTAGTCTATACATTGACAGTCTTCATATCACCTAAGTCTGTACAGCGGTTGCTTCATACAGTAAGTCTGTACATAGCTTTCACTTATATGAAGTCTATACAACGCAGTTCTTCTGATAAGTCTATACATAGTTGTTATTTAATTTGATCATCCGATACTCTGTCTGACAGGGATTCTCTACTGAGATTGCTGACATGGCTCGTGATCCCAGGAGGACGAGGTGACCAGATGCTGCCACGTGGATGGAAGCACCTCGAATCTGGAGAATTCCTTGGGCGGGAAAACGTGGAAGCCACGGGCCCTTATCCACCTGCTTCTGTTATATATAGCAGTCTTCATCTTCTGCAAAAGGCTGATCGAAGTTGGCGAAGTCTATACATCCAGTCTGAAGCAGCAGCCACCGAGATCCACTGTGAGAGGAAGAAAAGCAGAGAAGAAGAAAAGGAGAGAAGAAGAAAGAGATAAGAGATGAGTTGAGAGAGTTATATGAGAGCTTGTGAATCAGTCTCTTGGTCCAGTTACCAGAGCTGATATTGCTCAACTTTGAGCTACATTCGTTTTGGTTTTCTTCCATTCGATTGTGTGTTTTGTTTGTTTTCAGTCTTGCTATTTTCTCTTTGAAAACTCTTGTTCTATCAAGCTGTTAGTCAGCGGTTTCAAGCTGTGAGGCAGCGGGTTGCAGAGGTGTTACCTCTGGTCGGCTAAGCTGTAGTGCCCAGCAGAGCAAGCTGTGAAGCTCAGCTATTGCAGAGGGTGTTCCTCTAGTCGGGATAAGCTGTAAGCCCCAGCCGTTGTTGGCAAGCTGTAGAGCCCAGCGGATTGAAGCTGTGTATCAGCAGTAACCCACATTCGAGTTGAATGTGGGGTGGACGTAGGTCGGATTGACTGAACCACCTAAAAGCCTTGTGCCTCTCGTGTGTTTGATTGCTTGTTCAACAGATCTTGTGTGTTTCATTCGGTGCATTGGCTGTGTTCGTTTAGTGTTCTTCTAATTCTGCATTTGATTCTAGGCCTAATTTTTAAATAGCCAGTTGATCTATTCACCCCCCCTCTAGATCCACATCCTGTGGTGATAGAGCCTTCCATCTAACTTCAACACTTGGTATCAAAGCTAGACTCTTCTACAGGGACTTACCGCCCGAAGAGGATAAGCACAGATGGACGGAAGAGGGATGATAGCTGAAGGACACTCCACATCCAAGCCCCCGTACTTCGATGGAACCAACTACGCATACTGGAAGCACCGTATGCAGGTATTCTTGAGGGCTAAAGATTATGAAATTTGGAAGGTAGTTAGCAAGGGACCTTTCGAGCTGTCCCCAAATGAAGATGTATGGACCAAGGAGGAAATTAGAAGGTCCACGCTCAACTGGAGTGCAATCAATGCAATCCAGTGCTCTCTGCATCCCACCGAGTTCTCACGAATATCTGCCTGCTCCTCAGCGAAGGAAATGTGGGATGCACTTGAAGTCATCTATGAGGGGACTTCACAAGTCAGAGAGACTAAGACTAATCTACTGGTTTCAGAATACGAAGCTTTCAAGATGAAGCCTAATGAGACGATCAAAGAAATGTATGCTCGGCTGACTATTATCACAAATGGTCTCAGAGGCTTCGGGAAAAAGTATTCTGAGTATGATGTAGTCAGGAAGATCTTGCGATCCTTGACTCCAATTTGGCACACCAAGGCCACAGTTATGGAAGAGTCAAGAGATCTGCACAATACTAAGGCAGATGAGCTGATCGGATCTCTAATGGCTTATGAGATGAATATGCCGAAGATAGAGGAGGCTGACAGAAAGAGGAAGCCTATACTTCTGAAGGCTGGTGCTAGCAGATCCAGTCGATCCTGCCCCAACGGATCATCAACTGAAGAGAGCTTGTCTGAAGAAGAAGTGGCAAATGCTGATATCGCCATGATTACTAGGGAATTCCGGAGATTTCTCAAGAAGGAAGGAAGAAGATTCAGCCGAAGAAATCCCAACAGTGGCCGCCGAGACACAAGGTATAAATCAAACCCTGTAAAGAAAGCTGAAACTAATGTTTGATATCAATGCAGGAAGGCGGGTCACTTTAAAGCTGAATGTCCGACAAATCAGAACCTCAAGGATAAGTCCAAGAAGAAGAACACAAAATGGAAAGCTATGGTGAGTACCTGGAGTGATGAGGACGAGGGATCTTTGAGTGTCACTTCGGACAGTGAAGTTGAAGCTGAGAAGCCAATCTGTCTCATGGCAACCAGCTCAGAAGATAGAGAGGAAGAATCTGATGAGGTATCCTCTCGCTATGAAAATTTTACTATTACTGATTGGATGGTTGCTTATGATGAACTTACTGATAGAGTAGATGAGGTCAGAAAAGAAAACATGCATCTACGAAGAAAAATTAAAATCATGCAAAATGATACTTCATTGTCTGATAAAATTGCCTGCTTAGAAACTGAGAACAGTAAGCTGAAACTCACATGTTCTGAATTTGAAGAAATCAATAAAGAACTGAAAATTTCTAAGGAAGAAAATGTGAGATTAGATAATGAAATTGATGCATGGAAACTGAAAATTCAGAATTATGAAAATAAGATAAAAATTGTTTCTGAAAAATATGAAGCTGTCCTCAATGTGAATAATGAGTTGAAAAAATCTATTGATGAAGTTCAAAAAGATAATGAGGATAAGCTAAAAATAATTGAGAAAATGACCCAAGGATCTGAAAATTTAGATGCATTATTGGGGTCAAAGGTAAATTTCAGAAGAGAGGGCCTATGATTCAACTCTAGTGCAACTAAAAGCTTTGGAATGAAAACTATTTCCTTTGTTGCACAAAAGGAGAAAGGACCTCTGATCAACATGAATTCTAATAATGCTGTAAAGACAAATCTGAATCTGAAAAGGCTAAATGCAGAGGAGAAGGGCAAACAGAAAGTAGGTGAGCCTAGTAGAATTGGGACTTCCAAACATAGCTCTAGTGCTCAACCCAAGGTTAGGGGTCAGCCTGCTCAGGTAAACAAACCCCATGTCAATGCCAAAAAGTCTTCACCACCATCATCACAGAAAAGGACCCAACCAAAACCTATGAATAGGTCAGCAGAGTCAAGGGTGCATGGAAGACAAAATATTTTCAGAAGTCAGCCCAACAAATTCAATCCACCTAGAGTTCAGTCCTACTACCCCACACAGCCAATCTATCCTAATGGGTGTGGGTGGACTAGAACTCAAGGGATGTATACAGGGTATGTTCATCAACCTACACACTTTTACAGACCCTATGTCAGAAATTGGGAAAATGGGTATGGTAGTCGGATGCCTAGGAATTACCAACATTTCCACATCCAGCCTAGGAACTACTATGGCCAAAACTTTATGAATGCAACCTGGCCGAAGCATTGGCACAATAACAATAATTCTTTGAATAACTCTGTTGGTGCAAATAAAAAGAAAATCAAGAAAAATAAGAAAAGGCAAAATAAAAAGAAATCTGGAAAATCCACTGAACAGAACTGCTTTAAACAAATGTGGATTCCTAAAAATCTGCTTTCTTGTTTTAACTGCTTTTCATCTGCATTGGAGCCCAATCAGACTTGGGTTCCAAACTCTTTGCCCTAATTGTGTGTGCAGGTATGCCTGGCAGCCAAGAGCAACTTGTGGTACTTGGACAGTGGCTGCTCCAGGCATATGACAGGAGATAAGGCCAAGTTTTGCATGCTAACTGAAAAGCTAGGTGGTCTTGTCACCTTTGGTAGCAACACAAAGGGTAGGATCATTGGATCAGGTAAGGTAGGTAAGTGTTCTACCTGCTGCATTGATGATGTTATGTTGGTTGAAGGGTTAGCTTACAATTTACTTAGTATCAGCCAGTTGTGTGATAAGGGTCATAAGGTTTTATTTGATTCTCAATGCTGCAAGGTTTTTGAACCTGATTCAGAAATTGTAAAATTCTCTGGAAAAAGAATAAATAACACATACATGATAGATCTAGATGATATTCAGCATTCTAACCTATGTCTTACTGCCAATAGAGAAGATTTAGCATTTTTATGGCATCGTAGGTTAGGCCATGCTAGTTATACCATTTTGCATAAACTAAACAAGTATAGCATGGTTAGAGGACTTCCTGAAGTTTCCTTCAAGAAAGAAAATAAAATCTGTGATGCATGCACTCAATCAAAGATAACTAGAAAGTCATTTAAGTCTAGAACTGAAAAGCTGTCTTCCAAACCCTATGAGCTGATACACATGGACCTTTTTGGGCCAACCAGATCTGTCAGCTTATCAAGGAGGAGGTATGGGTTTGTTATGGTAGATGACTTTTCTAGGTATACTTGGGTTTATTTCTTATCTAATAAGAGTGATGCATTCTCAGAATTTCAGGAGTCCTGTATAAGAATAAATCAGAAAATTAAAAATATTTTGACTGATCATGGAGGTGAGTTTGAAAACTCACACTTTGAAGAATTTTGCAGGTCAAGTAGGATTCATCATAAGTTCTCCTCACCCAGGACACCTGAGCAGAATGGTGTTGTCGAAAGGAGGAACAGAACTCTAGTAGAAATGGGCCGAACTCTCTTAGTTGAAGGTCAATTGCCAAGAAAATTCTGGGCTGAAGCAGTCAATACAGCCTGTTATGTAATTAACAGGGCAATGGTAAGACCTTCCACCCAGAAAACTCCTTATGAGATTTTGAGAGGTAAGAAACCTTCAATCGCCCACTTCAAGGTCTTTGGTTGTAAATATTTTATACATATAAATGACAAGAGGGACCTTGATAAATTTGAGCCAAAAGGTGAACCAGGAATCTTCCTCGGTTATTCTGAAAACACCCGGGCTTATAGAGTGCTCAATTTAAACTCAAAAATTGTTGAAGAATCTCCACACATTATCTTTGATGAAACCTTGATGGAAACCAACCATGGTTATTGCAGGAACAAAGATGGGAAGATTTTGAAAGATGAAAACTCTGCAGACCAGTCTGATGGTGAGGAAGATAAAGAAGAGCAAAATGAAGAAGAACCTGAAGTTCAGGGGGAGGTAAGTGAAATTCCTGAAACTCAGATTGTTAATATTAGATATCTTAAAGATCACCCTGTGAATAATGTCATTGACAATCTGAATGATCCCCCTAGAACTAGAGGTCACTTTAAAGTTCAGGATGAATTAAATGCATATGCTCTTGTCTCTCAAATTGAACCCAAGTCCATTGACTGTGCCCTCAAGGATATGCATTGGATTAATGCCATGCATGAGGAGCTTAATCAGAGTGACAGGAACAAGGTGTGGGACTTGGTCCCATCTCCTGATCATGGAACAGTCATAGGGACTAGGTGGGTTTTCAGGAATAAATCTGATGAATCAGGGAATATTATTAAAAATAAAGCCAGACTTGTTGCTCAGGGTTACAACCAGGAGTTTGGTATTGACTTTGAAGAGTCATTTGCCCCGGTAGCCAGATTAGAAGCTGTTAGAATTTTATTAGCTTATGCATGTTCCCTAGGTATAATCCTCCAGCAGATGGATGTAAAATCTGCATTCTTGAATGGGAAAATTAATGAGGATGTCTATGTTAGACAGCCCCCTGGGTTTGAATGTCTAGATTTCCCTAATCATGTTTACAAATTAAATAAAGCTCTCTATGGTCTTAAGCAAGCTCCCAGAGCTTGGTACGACAGGTTGAGCAAGTTCCTCACTGATCAAAATTTCACTAGAGGAGTAGTTGGTCAGACCTTGTTTACAAAGGTGAGTCATTCTGAAATTCTTATTGTACAGATTTATGTGGATGATATCATTTTTGGGTCAACTAACCCCAAATTGTGTGAGGAATTTTCTGAAATAATGACTAATGAGTTTGAAATGAGCTCAATGGGTGAGCTCAAATTGTTTCTTGGACTGCAGGTTACACAAACAAAGGATGGAATGTTTATCACTCAGTCCAAGTACACAAGGGATCTACTCAAGAAATACAAGATGGATAACCTTAAAGAGATAGTCTCTCCAATGGGTACCTCTACAAGCTTGGATGAAGACACTAAAGGTAACCCATTTGACCAGAAGTTATACAGAGGTATGATCGGATCCCTTCTCTACTTAACAGCATCTAGGCCTGATATTCAATTCGCTGTAGGATTATGTGCTAGGTTTCAGGCCAGTCCTA
Organism: Amorphophallus konjac; assembly: GCA_022559845.1. NCBI lineage: Eukaryota > Viridiplantae > Streptophyta > Magnoliopsida > Alismatales > Araceae > Amorphophallus > Amorphophallus konjac. The sequence goes on along the minus strand of CM040121.1, from coordinate 315,123,275 downwards.
AATAAAATCATTTTAAAGCAGTGAAAAGGATTTTTAATTATCTGCTAGGCACCCAAGAGCTAGGATTATGGTATCCTGCTAGGTGTGAGTTAGAGCTTCTAGCTTACACTGATGTTGATTATGCTGGGTGTCGAGTAGATAGAAAAAGCACTAGTGGCTATTGTCAATTCTGTTGTGCCCCTTGTGCTTTGTTGATGATGTGATGTTTTAATGATAGCAACATGAATGAGTCACCACATTGTCTTGAATATGTCTGACCGTTTCGGTGGGAGATTACATAAGTGTGCCATGTCTGAATTGTGAAGAACGCATGTGTATGCTTGAGTCATGCTGTGATATATTGGCTTGTGCTTGATTTCTGTTCTGTGCATTGCTTCTCTGCTGATATGTTCATGCATTGTCTTAGGCTAAGTCTGTACAGCCTACGTCTCTTGCAGCGTCAACGCTGTGAGCATTCTTAAGTCTGTAGCGTCAACGCTGTGAGTAAGCACTTTGTTTCAGGTTCTTCAAGTCTATACAGACTTTAGCGTCTCATTTAGCGTCTAAGGCAAAGTCTACACATTGGCTAAGTGTGTACATCGCTTACATTTCTTGAGACCAAGTCCATCCATCATGAAAGTCTATACTCTCCTCTTGGCCTTAGCATCTGTTTTGAAGTCCATACATTGGTCTTCAGTTCAAGTCTGTACAGCGTTACGTTCTCTTTGGAAAGTTTGTACAGCGTCAAGTCTGCACATTGGGGTTTCACGAGAAGTCTACACATTGGTCTCCTCCTGAAGTCTATACATTGGCTAAGGGTCTTCAAGTCCATACATAGTTGTCTGATGCATATTGTTTGAAGTCTGTACAATATGCCTTGTTATTCACAACTTTCTTGTTTGTGACTTCCCTAGTGTTTTGATGATGAGCATCACTATGTTAAGTATTCTCATTTTAATCAGATATCTTGCGTAATGTTATGCATTTGAAATTTCCATGATTAACAGGAAAACTGCTATGAGGTAGTACTTTGTGTGTCTGTATTGTTTCTTTCATACTTCGTGTTGATTTCCTGTAACTTCGAGTCGCTTCACCTTCTGTCTTCGTGATGTTTACTGAAGCAGCTCGAATTGTTCTGAAGAACTTCGAGTCGTTTCCCTGTGAACCTCGTGTCGTTTCCTCAATATTTAGTTGCTCATCTCGAGTCATCCTTCATGTTTGCTCTTGTGTTTTCGTGTCATTTACTGTAGTTACTCGAGTCGTTTTCCTGCTTTCTTTGTTTTATCTCGTGTCGTTGTAGCCGTTCCTATCTTCTATCCTCGTGTTGTCTTTCCTAGACCCCGTGTCTTTCTTGCTTTGTGACCACACTTCGTGTCAGTTTCTTTTTTCGCCTTCGAGTTGGTTTCAGTCCATGTTGTTTTCGTGTTGTTTTCATCTTCGAGTTGGTTTCAGTCCATGTTGTTTTCGTGTCTTTTTCGTCTTCGAGTTGGTTTCAGTCCATGTTGTTCTCGTGCCGTTCTCTTTGCTGTTTGTTATGTCGTGTTGTTTTTGTATTCGTGTCTTCGTGTTGCTTTTGTATTCGTGTCTTCGTGTTATTCTTGTGTTTATGTCCTCGTGTTATTTCTTTCTATCTTCGTCCAAGGTTCCTTTGATCGCGTGTCTCTATCATTTTTACTCCGTGTTATTTCCTTCTCCGTACCTCGTGTCATTCTCAGTATAGTGCACCTATTGTTGTTCCTACACACCTCGTGCAGTTTTAGTTTTTGTGGCCCTGAGTTTTAATCGTTTTAATTCTTTGTAGGAGAAGAAGAAAAACAAAAAGAAGAAGGTGGTCCGAGGAAGAATATTCCTCAGTGAATGGGAGGCACGTGATCCGAGGCTGGAAGGGCAGACAGGATTGTGACACGTGTGCTAAAGCTGGCTGAGAGACTGACACGTGGCCACAAGTTCTGGGCGGGAAATGAGGAAGCCACACGCACCCAGTGCTGCCCTCCTGTTGGCTGCTGCTTATAAAAGGAAGCCTTCATCCAACAGATAAAGGTGATCGAAGAAGAAGCCTGGAGAGCAAAAAGTCCTTCGATCCAGAAAAAGAAAAGAGGAAGAAAAAGAGAAGAAGAGAGAATAGCAGAGAGCGTGAGCCGAAGAGAATAGAGAAAAAGAGATCGAGAGAGTGAAAGAGCAGAAGAAGAAAAGAGCTGCAGTAGAAAGCAGAAGAAGAAGAGAAGAGAAGAGACAGAGAGAGCCTGCAAAAGAAGAAGAAAAGAAAGAGAAGAAGAGCAGAAGGAAAAGAAGAAAAAGAGAGAGTTAGAGAGCTCGTAAGGGTTAAGAGAAAAAGAAAGTGAGAGAGAAGAGAAGAGGAAGAGAAGTTTACCTGAAGATCTGTCTACTGGACCGTGGATCAGATCCAGGCCAGTCAGCTCCGTTGAGAGCCACATTGTGCATTTCATTTTTTCAGCGTTCTGTTTGCTGAAGTTATTTTCATTTCGTATTTCTATTTTTCCCCTTTTTGTTTGGTTATCCTTGTTCTTCTGATTCTCAATAGTGAGGTCAGTTTCCTCCTGTGGATCAGGAGAAGGGAGATCAGATCTCCGGTTGCAAGTAGCTGGGAGCTACTTGTGGGTTCCCTCCGGTTGGAGGAAGGGAGACTTGTCTCCGGTTCTGGGCTTGCGGGTTGCAAGTCCAGGGGTCCCTCTAGTTGGAGGAAGAGAGGTCTTCGACCTCTGGTTTGCTGGTGACTAGAAGTCACTGGTTGGTTCCCTCCTGGTCTGGAGGAAGAGAGACTTTGCGTCTCTGGTTTCCAAGTGACTGGGAGTCACTTGGGGTGTCCCTCCGGTTGGGAGGAAGAGGGGAGTTTGTTCCCCTGGTCATGCTGTGTGTCAGCACCTGTTGCAGACTGAGTCTGCTTGGTTCTAGCTTTGGCTAGTGAAGCCTCACTCCGGTTGGGAGTGAGGGGTGGATGTAGGTCTGAAGGACCGAACCACCTTAAAACTATTTGTGCAGTGGTTTGCCTTGCGTTAGCTCCATATCTTCTACCTCCCATTCACAGGTTGCGCATGCTTGGCTAGTTGCATTATTTAGAGAGTTAATTTTTGAGCATTATATTCTGCTTAGTGTGTTTGCGTTGTTTAGCTCTGCCTTCGTTTCTGGTTGATCAGGTGGCTGCATTGTTGCAGTCCAACTGTTTGTCCATGTGTTGCCTTATCATTTCATCTTGGAAAGCTCATTAGTCTTATTCTGCATTTCTGAGCTTTAATGTTTTAATTTGGGCTATATTTTCTAGAGGGTTACATTCACCCCCCCTCTGTATCCGGGCCTAGCACCTTAACAGTTGGTATCAGAGCGGGTGTCTGCATACAAGGTCCAGCGACCTGCAGATTCGATCTTGCAGTCTTAGGTGCTAATTTGTTTTTAGTGCATCAATACTCCTGTTTCATTAATCTGATTTATTTTCAATGGCTCATCCACCGATTTTCAGTGGTACGCATTTTAATGCATGGTTCGCTAGTCTGAAGAATTATGTTAAATCTGTGAATCCAGACCTGTGGAAAGTAATTTCACACGGTCCTCATGAACTACCAAAGAAAAAGTCCAAATGGACTGACAGTCACAAGTCTAAGCATGAAGAAAATCAGATAGCTATAAATCTGATGAAGGCAGCTACTGATAGAGCTTTCCATTCATGTTTCTTTGATTGCAGTTCGGCTAAAGATATTTTGGATACACTGAAGCGAATTCAGGAGATAGATGTGGATAGCTGCATGATGGTCAACAGAAGCAATCAAAGTGGCAGCGATCAAGGCAGCAATCAAAATGAAGAAGACGATGATGATGAGGTAAATGTCTTCGAGAATTTTTCTCTAGAAGAGTGGGAGAATGCATATGCTGAATTATTTGAATCTCATGAACAGTTAAGAAAACAATACAAAAAATTGAAGAAGAATAGTAGGTCAGACAGTTTCAATTCTCCATGTGAAAACTGTGCTGAACTAAAAAATGTTCATGATACTTGTATGTCTGATATTCAAATGCTAAAGAAACAAATTTCATTGCTAAAAATTGAGAATCAAGATCTTGTAAAAGAAAACTCTGAACTTGAGAAGAAGCTTAGCCAAACTTGTCATGAGTCTGTTCAGAGTAAAGATTTGCTGAAAGAAGTTGAATGTGTTAAATCTGATCTAAACAAGCTGAAATCAGAAAATGATTCTCTTAGAGGGTTCTCCAAAGAAAATGAAGAAAAATCAGAGAAACTTAAACAGGAGAACAAATTGCTGATTGAAAAACTTAATGTCATAAAGTCTGTAAACATAGAATTACAGAAAGATCTTGAAAAATAGCAAAAAGATATGAAGGAAATTGAAAATAAAAGAAAGTATGAAGTCAATTCAGAAGATCAGCTTCTAATAAATGAATTGATTCAAAATGATAAGCTTAAAGAAGAAATTGAAAAATTGAAGCTGTTAAACAGTGGCATGTCTGAAAGACTTCTTACTTTGGAAAGAGAAAAAACTGTTTGCATTGAAGATTCTGATAAACTGAGCAATCTGGAAAATAAAATTGAAAAATATAAAACTGCCAACAAGGTGTTAACTGAATGTGTGAATTACAGTGAACAAGAGATTGCCAGTTATGAGCTACATATTTCCTCTTTAGAAAATGAAATTCAGGATTTAAAAGTTTCCTTGTCTAAATTTGTTGATGGGTAGAAAAACCTAGACAAGTTACTAGGTATAAAAATCAACCCTAGGAAGGAAGGGCTGGGCTACAATAAGATAAACAAGAAGGAACTTCAGAACAAAGTTATGACATCTTTTGTAAGTGGTTCAGATGTAGCCACCACCTCTAAAGATAAACAGCCCATTGCTCAGAAAAAGCTGGGAACAAAGATTAATTTTAAAAAGGAAGGACTGGGTTACAGTCCAGTCATGAGGAAGGTTGATGGAGCCAACCTGAAAACTGTCTTTGTCAAATCTTCTGAACAGGAAAAGCCTTCTACTTCATCTCCAATTCAGTACAAGGCTAAGAAAATAGAGAAACAGAATAAAAATCAGAAAATGACTGGAGAACAGAAAATGAATAAAAAGGGTCCATAAGTGTTTGCTGATCACAGTCCTCACACACACTCACATGCATCTAAAAAGAAGATTATCTGTCATTACTGTCATAAAGTTGGACATCTGATGCATGAGTGTAAGTTGATGGAGAAGGATGATAAGAATGCTAGGAGATCTCATGATAAAAATCCTTCACCTCAGAAAAGGAGTGTCACATGCTCTAATTGTGGCAAATTAGGACACTCAATTGCTCATTGCTGGTTTGCTAGTGGTAAGAAAACCTTTTATTCATATCATGCTAAATTCCCTGCAAACCAACATGTTTTTAATAAAAACAAATCTGTCTCAATGAACCAGCATATCATCTGTTTTAATTGCAACAAAAGGGGTCACAGGGCCTCTGAATGCTGGTCAGGCTCTTTTAAAAGGAATTCTATTTCATGCTTTGAATGTGGAAAGGATGGCCACAGGGCCATTGATTGTTGGCATGCCCAAGGAGGCTATGGGAATAATGAACTCAATTTTAAAAAGAATGCCTCTTATTGCTCTCACTGTAGAAAGCATGGCCATGCAGTCAAGGACTGCTGGTATGCTCAGGGAAAACATTTTAATTCCAAATTTGATAAATTCCCTGAAAATAGAAATTTTCTTGGCAGAAATAAACCTATTTTTAAAGAAAAGATTCTTGTATGTTTTGAATGTGGAAAACTTGGCCACCGAGCTTCTGAATGCCTGTGGGCAGGCAATGCTAAATCAACACCTCATGCAAGTAACAAAAAATTTCATGCAAACTCACATAGATTCCATGATGATAATAATGTCCACAAAAAGAATTCAAGGTTTGCTACATCATGTAGAGATTGTGGAAATTTTGGTCATTTCATGGATAACTGTTACCTGGTGGATCATGATGATAATACTGCTAAGAAATTATTTAGAACACTTGTTAGGGATAAAACAGGACCCAAGGCTGCTTGGGTTCCTGCAAGATCAAAGTGATTGTTTTGCAGGTGTGCCTTGGGACTGGAATAAAAGGGGTAATGATCCAAGTCACTCTAGGATGAATAACCCCATTTTCACATTGTTCAGGTAAATTCTCTTCATTTCATGTTTTGAACTTCTTCTAGTGCATGCATGCTAAATCTGTTCTTGCATATTCATTCATCATCTGCCAGTTGTATTATTTTCTGATCATGCACTTGCTGAGTGTTCTGTGCAAATTTGAGTTTAAAGGGGTTGTCTGTATCTGATGCATACATAGACTAATTGCAATTGCTTGATAATTGCGTTATGCATAGACTCTGAAAAACAAATTACATTTCGAATTTTTCTGAAAAATCTGAACTGCTTATGAGTGTGACTTGAAACTTGTGTGTTGCAATAGCTCACTGAAATTCTGAATTGCATATAGGACTGCATGTTGAATTATCATGCATGACCTCATCAGTGTCTCATGACAAACATTGTATGTTATCAGGGGGAGTCAATGCATTGCATATAGGTTATCAAATGCATACTCATGTGAAAATTCACTGCATATCCTTTCATTGATTCTCTTTGACCAAACCTTGAGCATATTTTTGAATTCATTAAGCTTCAAAATCTCTCCTATCAATTGATAACAATTAGTATCATTTGGTATCAGAATTTCTATCAGTCATTCATGAAGATTTCAATGGGACTATCTCAATCATAAATCTGAAAATTCTTAAACTAGAAATCTTCTATTAAACATTTTTATGAATGTCTGAAATAACTCATGTGGTTTAAGCTTAATGTATTCATGGAGTTTAACTTTAAATTCTCTTGACATATCTGAAGCATGTTTAATAAACCTTAACCATCTGGTTCATGTTGAGTCTTGTGAAAACTTCTGAGATCTGCACTCTCGAATACATGACTTCAACTGATTAAGTACATGAAATTATTATTGACTTGAAGCAATGAAGTTTTCTGAAAAGTCTAAAGGGTAATATCTGTCAGAGCAATGACCTTGGTCACTGAGAAACACATGTCCAAAGGACTGTGTCATGAGGTACCATAGTTAACTCTGATTAAGAATTCATTGAAATTCAGGCAGAGCAATGGCATGCACACTGAGAAATACAATTCACTCATCAAGAAATGATTTGCAGTGTGTCATGATGTGTATATGCTATCTCTGTTCATATAAAGCATGACAGTTAGTCACACTAAGTGCTTAGGGATATTGGCCTCTGATCAAGGTATATCCTCTAGTTACAAGGTGTGCACTGAACTAGAGTGCTCGTAAAATTTGTAGCATGAAAATTGTTGAACGAATTGAAATATCTGAATATTGATGCAAAAATTAAATTGCTATAACCCTAGATAAAATCATATGACTTCATAATTGCTTGATTTCAATACTGATGCATGTAATTCTGAAAGAAGTCAATAAATTTGATTGTGTAAGACAAAGGGAGGATAATCAAGATAAATATGAGGGCTTGGTTCATTTTTATTAAAACATGATTTTAGATATCAATACAGAATTTTATTGATAAAATCTGCATACATCATGTTTAAACCATGCTGTTCAAAAGGCTCATTCATAAGACCCTATAATGGAAGACTTTGAAAACTTATGTTTTGGATTTATGAGAATGACATTTCCTTGAAAATCTGACTGAAATTCTTGTAGTTGAAGCCTCTTTAGAAATCTGCTAATTGAACATGTTCTTGGCTCATTGACCTGAACTTCCCCTTGTTTGCCCCTGTGGTCTCCTCTCATCTATCTCATAAGATTCCACTTATTGAGGGGGAGCCTCCATGTCATGCATCACTTGCATATCAATTGGCATCTATTCAGGGGGAGCATTCCTTGTCACACTGAATCATGTTCATATCATTTGTGACCTTGCATTCAAATCCCTCATGATCAGATTTATGCATGATCAACAAAAACTGTATAGTCAACTCCTTTCTTATCAGTTGACTGATTCTATCTACATTTTTCTGACCATACAAATGTGAGGTGCCACTCCCATCATTACCTTGTTCACTTGCAGCTTTCTGAACCTCAGAATCTTTATAATGGTGGATTTCAGATTGATTTATTGGATAACCAGTGTCCATTCCTGTGCTTCAGGGGGAGTTATGATTTATTATCATCTAAGGGGAGAGTAGTCAATCATGCATGTTGATAGGGGGAGAACTGTTTCACTGTCATAAGGGAGATCTTCATTTTAAAGAACCTTGACTCATTCTCTGCATTGTTGTGCTGCATTTGACTATCAAACCATTTCCCTTCTTTTTGATTATGTCAAAGGGGGAGAATAGTTTGATGAGTCAGTGTGACTCATTATGTTGCCATCATCAAAAAGGGGGAGATTGTTGTGCCCCTTGTGCTTTGTTGATGATGTGATGTTTTAATGATAGCAACATGAATGAGTCACCACATTGTCTTGAATATGTCTGACCTTTTCTGTGGGAGATTGCATAAGTGTGCCATGTCTGAATTGTGAAGAACACATGTGTATGCTTGAGTCATGCTGTGATATATTGGCTTGTGCTTGATTTCTGTTCTGTGCATTGCTTCTCTGCTGATATGTTCATGCATTGTCTTAGGCTAAGTCTGTACAGCCTACGTCTCTTACAGCGTCAACGCTGTGAGCATTCTCAAGTCTGCAGCGTCAACGCTGTGAGTAAGCACTTTGTTGCAGATTCTTCAAGTCTATACAGACTTTAGCGTCTCATTTAGCGTCTAAGGCAAAGTCTACACATTGGCTAAGTGTGTACATCGCTTACATTTCTTGAGACCAAGTCCATACATCGTGAAAGTCTATACTCTCCTCTTGGCCTTAGCATCTGTTTTGAAGTCCATACATTGGTCTTCAGTTCAAGTCTGTACAGCGTTACGTTCTCTTTGGAAAGTCTGTACAGCGTCAAGTCTGCACATTGGGGTTTCACGAGAAGTCTACACATTGGTCTCCTCCTGAAGTCTATACATTGGCTAAGGGTCTTCAAGTCCATACACAATTGTCTGATGCATATTGTTTGAAGTCTGTACAACATGCCTTGTTATTCACAACTTTCTTGTTTGTGACTTCCCAGTGTTTTGATGATGAGCATCACTATGTTAAGTATTCTCATTTTAATCAGATATCTTGCGTAATGTTATGCATTTGAAATTTCCATGATTAACAGGAAAACTGCTATGAGGTAGTACTTTGTGTGTCCGTATTGTTTCTTTCATACTTCGTGTTGATTTCCTGTAACTTCGAGTCGCTTCACCTTCTGTCTTCGTGATGTTTACTGAAGCAGCTCGAATTGTTCTGAAGAACGTCGAGTCGTTTCCCTGTGAACCTCGTGTCGTTTCCTCAATATTTAGTTGCTCATCTCGAGTCATCCTTCATGTTTGCTCTTGTGTTTTCGTGTCATTTACTGTAGTTACTCGAGTCGTTTTCCTGCTTTCTTTATTTTATCTCGTGTCGTTGTAGCCGTTCCTATCTTCTGTCCTCGTGTTGTCTTTCCTAGACCCCGTGTCTTTCTTGCTTTGTGACCACACTTCGTGTCAGTTTCTTTTTTCGTCTTCGAGTTGGTTTCAGTCCATGTTATTTTCGTGTTGTTTTCGTCTTCGAGTTGGTTTCAGTCCATGTTGTTTTCATGTCGTTTTCATCTTCGAGTTGGTTTCAGTCCATGTTGTTCTCGTGCCGTTCTCTTTGCTGTTTGTTATGTCGTGTTGTTTTTATATTCGTGTTTTCGTGTTGCTTTTGTATTCGTGTCTTCGTGTTATTCTTGTGTTTATGTCCTCGTGTTGTTTCTTTCTATCTTCGTCCAAGGTTCCTTTGATCGTGTGTCTCTATCGTTTTTACTCCGTGTTATTTCCTTCTTCGTACCTCGTGTCGTTCTCAATATAGTGCACCTATTGTTGTTCCTACACACCTCGTGCAGTTTTAGTTTTTGTAGCCCTAAGTTTTAATCGTTTTAATTCTTTGTAGGAGAAGAAGAAAAATAAAAAGAAGAAGGTGGTCCGAGGAAGAATATTCCTTAGTGAATGGGAGGCACGTGATCCGAGGCTGGAAGGGCAGACAGGATTGTGACACGTGTGCTGAAGCTGGCTGAGAGACTGACACGTGGCCACAAGTTCTGGGCGGGAAATGAGGAAGCCACACGCGCCCAGTGCTGCCCTCCTGCTGGCTGCTGCTTATAAAAGGAAGCCTTCATCCAACAGATAAAGGTGATCGAAGAAGAAGCCTGGAGAGCAAAAAGTCTTTCGATCCAGAAAAAGAAAAGAGGAAGAAAAAGAGAAGAAGAGAGAATAGCAGAGAGCGTGAGCCGAAGAGAATAGAGAAAAAGAGATCGAGAGAGTGAAAGAGCAGAAGAAGAAAAGAGCTGCAGTAGAAAGCAGAAGAAGAAGAGAAGAGAAGAGACAGAGAGAGCCTGCGAAAGAAGAAGAAAAGAAAGAGAAGAAGAGCAGAAGGAAAAGAAGAAAAAGAGAGAGTTAGAGAGCTCGTAAGGGTTAAGAGAAAAAGAAAGTGAGAGAGAAGAGAAGAGGAAGAGAAGTTTACCTGAAGATCTATCTACTGGACCGTGGATCAGATCCAGGCCAGTCAGCTCCGTTGAGAGCCACATTGTGCATTTCATTTTTTCAGCGTTCTGTTTGCTGAAGTTATTTTCATTTTGTATTTCTATTTTTCCCCTTTTTGTTTGGTTATCCTTGTTCTTCCGATTCTCAATAGTGAGGTCGGTTTCCTCCTGTGGATCAGGAGAAGGGAGATCAGATCTCCGGTTGCAAGTAGCTGGGAGCTACTTGTGGGTTCCCTCCGGTTGGAGGAAGGGAGACTTGTCTCCGGTTCTGGGCTTGCGAGTTGCAAGTCCAGGGGTCCCTCCGGTTGGAGGAAGAGAGGTCTTCGACCTCTGGTTTGCTGGTGACTAGAAGTCACTGGTTGGTTCCCTCCTGGTCTGGAGGAAGAGAGACTTTGCGTCTCTGGTTTCCAAGTGACTGGGAGTCACTTGGGGTGTCCCTCCGGTTGGGAGGAAGAGGGGAGTTTGTTCCCCTGGTCATGCTGTGTGTCAGCACCTGTTGCAGACTGAGTCTGCTTGGTTCTAGCTTTGGCTAGTGAAGCCTCACTCCGGTTGGGAGTGAGGGGTGGATGTAGGTCTGAAGGACCGAACCACCTTAAAACTATTTGTGCAGTGGTTTGCCTTGCGTTAGCTCCATATCTTCTACCTCCCATTCACAGGTTGCGCATGCTTGGCTAGTTGCATTATTTAGAGAGTTAATTTTTGAGCATTATATTCTGCTTAGTGTGTTTGCGTTGTTTAGCTCTGCCTTCGTTTCTGGTTGATCAGGTGGCTGCATTGTTGCAGTCCAACTGTTTGTCCATGTGTTGCCTTATCATTTTATCTTGGAAAGCTCATTAGTCTTATTCCGCATTTCTGAGCTTTAATGTTTTAATTTGGGCTATATTTTTTAGAGGGTTACATTAACCCCCCCTCTGTATCCGAGCCTAGCACCTTAACAAATTCCTTGGTGGCTGTCTAGTATCTTGGGCATCTAAGAAGCAACACAGTGTAGCCTTGTCTACAACTGAGGCTGAATATGTTGCAGCAGGTAATTGTGCTGCCCAAGTACTTTGGATTAAGCACCAACTAGATGATTATCAGATAAAATTGGAATGTATTCCAATTCTATGTGATAATACTAGTGCCATATGCCTTGCTAAAAATCATGTTCATCATTCTAGGACTAAGCACATAGAAATAAAACATCATTTTCTAAGAGATGCTGTGAACAAAAAGGAAATTTAACTGGACTTCATTGAAACAGACAAACAAGTTGCTGATATCTTTACTAAGCCACTTGGAAATGAAAATTTTAAATTTTTTAGAAGAGAACTTGGCTTGTGTAAATTTCAGCATAATGAATGAACTCTTTGTTGACTTAAATAAAACTTTTGAGCTGCTTTGAATAAACTTCTGATTTGGACTTGCTGTTGATAGATTGAATAAAACTTTGTGAAGGTTGAATGGTGCAACAGACTTATGATAATGCATGACTCTCATATTTTTTATTGCACTCATGATCATCATTGCATATATATGTCTAGATGCATGATATGTCTATATTTCTGCATGATTGTATTGCACTGCATTTCTCTGCATAATATAGCATAATAGGTCTGAATAAGCATGAATTTCAAAATCATTTGTTCAGTCTCTATTCGCAAAACCACATGCACATAGACAGGGGGAGTATTGCATATGATTCCGAGTTGAGTCTGACAGCATGGCAATCTTTTAGTCAGTTCTAATATTAAGCAATAGAAAACAGATCTCTTCTTTCATAAGAACTTTAATTGCTTAAAGACTGACTTAATGGTTTGAATTTATAATCTTTAGAGTTGAAAGACTACAATCCGTAAATAAGGATGATGAAAATTGATAAACCTCTCAACCCTTATCTTATTTCATGTCAGACAAAGCGAATTATATCTGAAATCTAAAAACTCATCTGAAATCATGTTAGAGAAGCTAAGTATGTGTATTGTCCTTAAACAAGTCATTCTGAAACAAATAAAGGGCAGCTAAGAAAGATAGTGAAAAATATTAAAAATTATTTAAAAAATATCATTGACAGAGCAATGACTGATAAATCACTAAGAAACTGAGTGATGCATCAAAGAAGTGGACACCACTCATGTCATGAGGTGTATCAGCTATCTCTGTATAAAATGATCAAAATAATATGTTGTTTTCACTGAGTACATGGGTGTAACTGGCGTCTAATAAACGTGTACCCTCACACAAAAAGGTGTCAATCAATTCTATTGAGTTTGATCATAGGCAAGATGGTCCATCATGTTGAGTAGCTAGGGGTATTGGCGTCTGATAAACGTATACCCTTACGCAAAAAGACTTTTCGTACCTGAATGCCCTAAATGAAATAACATTGAAAATGTTGTTCCTTCAAAGAAATTTCATGGATGTCAATTGTTTAATTTCAATACATGACCTGGTTTCTCTTAAACACATTTTACTGAGTCTATGAAAGTAAGATATTCTGAAACTGAATCTCTCATGTAAATATGACTCTGGTTTATTGTTTTATCATGCACATCTACCTTATCCAATGAATGTAGTGCATGAACTCTCATTTTTATAACCTTTAAACCAGAATTTCAATTTCTAAGCCGTTTCTCAGTTCATATGACTGAAGGTTATGTGCTTTAGTTGCTTAATTTCTGAACTACTTGCTAAGAATGCCAGTCAGCTGAACCTTCTTTTTCCTTCCATTGCACTCACTTTCCCTCCTATTTGTTGATGGCAAAGGGGGAGAATATTGTCTGAATTCATTCCTTCTGCTCAGGGGGAGAATTCTGAGAATTCTGTATTTAGGGGGAGTGTATGCATCTGCATCATGGTATGGCAAAGGGGGGAAATTTTGTTAGCAGGGAGTTGCTTACATTTTGTAGCATGCAGCATGTCATTCATAGCATCTACATACATCTGCATAACAATCTGAATAACAAATCATGTCGTTCATCAAAAAATGCATCTGTATGACAGGATGTTGCTACTCTATATGATAGGGGGTTGACATCATCAAAAAGGGGGAGATTATTGTGACTCCTCTGTGTTGATGGTGTTGACATGTAACTTTACTTCATATGGCAACACATTCTTTTGATTGATTGGCAACACTGTTTATCTTTTGATGAAATTCCTTTTATCAGATTGTCTGTGTGTTCTATGCATTTTATCTTGTTTTCACACTGAACACACACTCAAAGTCTCAAAGTCTATACATCGCTGTTGGGCATCAAAGTCTGCACATTAGCATCAGGCAGCAAGTGTGTACAACGCCCTGTGTAGGCACGACAAGTCCATACACTGGTTGTACATTGCACAGCTGCAGGCATTTCAAAGTCTACACACTACACTGCATGTGAAACTTCAAGCCTGCACATTGCACAACATGCGAAGTCTGTACATTGAGCGTCTCAATGAGCGTCTCATGCAAGTCCACACATTGGCCTTCAGACTTGAAAGTCTGTACATTGGACTGCGTCAACTCATTGCATTGGCTAAGTCTATACACTGTCCGTCTCATTTAGAGTCTAAGGCAAAGTCTGTACATTGGACGGTGTCAGGCGAAGTCTTTACATTGAGCGTCTCATGTAAGTCCACACATTGGACTGTAGCATGCATTTGTCAATGGCATCTAAGTCTGTACAATGACCGTCTTCCTTAGCGTATTGATCTTCCAAGTCTATATAGGCTTCTGTTTTACAAAGTCTGTACATTGGTCTCAGACTCCAAAGTCTATACATTTGTCGGTGCTAAGTATATACAGTGAGCGTCTCATGAAGTCTGTACACCACTGTAGCTGCACCGTCTCACCCACCGTCTCATTCAGTGTCTTAGGCTTGCAAAGTCTACACATTGGTTGGTGGAAAGTCTATACATTCATTCACTGTAGCTTGCACGAGATAAAGTCTGTACATTGGCCTCCATGCCTCAAGTCTATACATTGGACTGTTTGGCCAAGTCTGTACATCGCTGTTTGCCAAAGTCTGTATATTGGCATCTGTTCCTTCGTTGCAATTCAAAGTCTGCACATTGGGTTATTTATCTACTTTCAGCTTCGAAGTCTATACATCGATGCCTTTGCCTACGTTGCAGTTCAAAGTCTATACAGTCGATGTTTTCCATTGCTTCAAGTCTATACAGCAGTTCTTTTAGAAAGTCTATACATCGGTCTTCACCTCAAGTCTGTACAGTCCTTTGTTGACAAGTCTTCACATTATGAAGTCTATACACTCAACTCCTTCACTTCTTGCAAAGTCTACACATTCCTGTAGACACGCCATTCCTGACGTCTCCTGAGAAAGTCTCATATTACTATATGACGCCCCGCGGCGGCTTTCGCATTTTGAGTCACTTGAGTGCTTCCTTTTCTTGGGTCTTCTTTTGCCTTTTTCGGCATCCGGAATCGTCTCGTCGCAGCATTCGGACGGCATCAACACCAGTCAGACGCATCGTAAGGTTCCGAAACCCGGAAGGGTGTCTGCCGGGTGGCTGCCAATGCCTTGTCTGAAGAACCAGGCGGGTCTTCATGGGGGCGTCCCGACTCCTGGACGCCCCCATTATTTTTTTATTTATTTTTCAAACCCAACAAAAATGAAAATATGTATTTTTTAATGGAGGCGTCCAGGACCCTGGACGCCTCCATGAAAATAAAAATATAAAATATAAAATGTCAGTTGGCATAAAAAACAAAAAAAAATAAATATATATTTTCTTGGAGGTGTCCAGGGCCCTGGACGCCTCCATGAAAATATTCGGAAAAAATGAATAAAAATAGAATAAAATATTTTTTTTGCTCTGATAGAGGTGTCCAGGGTCCTGGACGCCTCCACCCTCCGGAGCCCTATAAATAGAGGCCCACCCCCCTCAGTTCTGGGGGAGCTTCTAAGAGGTCCGATAGGCTGCCGGAGCCCAGAGTCTACTGGAGTCATTTCTAACCCGTGGGGTCTTTTATAGGTGGAGGTTCTGCCGGCTTCTCGGGTGCCCACACTCGCGAGAGGAAGGTCGTCTTCATCCACCGCGCTTCCACGTCGGCCCTACGTTGTCGGAGCTCCGCCGGATTTCACCATCGGCACATCCAATAAGCCAATCCTTTCCTTTTCTTCGTAGTTCTTTTGTATTCATCATCTCGCATCCTTTATCCCCCTTCATAAGTGCGCCTCTTCTTATATACTTCTTGCATCCATCATCGCATTTTCCTCCTACTCGAGTCCGAGAGGGGTTTAAAACCACACCAACCAGGTGTGTGTCCTGCCGCGATTTCGTTATTTTCATCACAAGGGATTGATACTACACTGCCATTTTCTAATTCTGTTTATCTATTGTCTGTTATTTTGCAAGGGTAAGTGAAGAAAGCCCTCTCTGTCGGCCAGCAGAAGGGGGAGGAAGAAGCAACCCGCCATCTCCCGCTCTTGAGGTAGGCGCGATCACTTTCTTTATTTTGGGGTCTTTTGGCCCCTGGCGATCACATCATGTTCTCGAGGCCGCGGCGAGTCACTTCTCCAATGGCCGTTTAAATTCCCATTCTTATATTCTCTTTATATTCTATTATATCCTTATCTGCTCATATTCTCGAGGCCGCGGTGAGTCACTTCCCCAATGGCCGTTTAAATTCCCGTTCTTATATTCTCTTTATATTCTGTTATATTCTTATCTGCTCATATTCTCGAGGCCGCGGCGAGTCATTTCCCCAATGGCCGTTTAAATTCCCGTTCTTATATTCTCTTTATATTTTGTTATATTCTTATCTATTCATATTCTCGAGGCCGCGGCGAGTCACTTCCCCAATGGCCGTTTCAATTCTTGCTATTTGATTTATGCACCATTCCCGTCCCCCCGAGGCCGCGGCGAGTCACTTCCCGCTATGGCCGTTTAACCCCCATATCTTGCTATATTACATTTGTCCCGCTCGCCCCGCCGGAGTAATCTCCCGTGGTGGCCCCTTCTCTTTTCTCTTATTTCTGTGTTGTAGTAAACAAAAAGGAGCCCACGCGCTCCGCGTCTTCTTCACTCCTCGAACCGCGTGACGTCGCTCACAGATTGGCGATCACGGTGGGACTTCTACTGCTTCCTTTTGGCTACCCTTGCAAGTTCGACACCGTCCGTGCCTCTCCATCTTGGCGCCCTCGCGCGCCCCCGTTGTGCTCACGGCAACACTGTCAGTTGTGATTGGTTAGGTGTTTATTATATGTTTGTTATTTCTGTTGTTTTCTTACTCTATATCTCTGTCAGCATTCTATTGCATACATCTATCCCTCTTTTATATCTTTTTTCATTTTTTCTAAGGATCACCCTTTCCCGGTGAAGGAAGGACTCTCCGTTTGAGAATTCCTCTCAACGGACTAGAATCTCCTCCACTGGGACCTCCGTAAGTCCCCGACATCGAAGAATCTCCTCTTCGTTCACTGGGCTGGTTGTACCATTGAAGTTCCCCAGAGTTAGTCATCCCATTCGTGGTGAGACGAGAGACCCTAGCTGACACGGCGGTGAAACAAAAATAAACTAGGGTCCCTATTTTGTGTGAACTTCAGATCTCGCTAAAAACAAAAAAAATCATCAAAATCAAAACACAAAAATGGGGCGTAAAGCCATCCACTTATTTGATAATCTCTGCTACCTGCTTGCTAGTGTATGTTTTTGCGTTCTGGGAAAACTGTGAGCATGGCTCACGAGTCTTTTGAGGAGAACCACCCTAGTCGTGATTTGTCAGCCGACCCGCGAGTCTATCCTATGTACTCGGGTCCTTCTCATGAGCCATCGCATGAGGTGCAGGTTATTGCCTGGGACACATCCCCACCACAGGATATCTCTTCCTTACTGGGCGTCCTCGCCAACACGGAGCTTACCTCTGAACAGCTCTGGGCCTTCCAGGACATTTTGAAGGGGAAATTTGTTTCCCCCACGCCCCAGGAATCAACTCTGGCCATCGCACCTCTCCAAGAGTGCAGGCCATTCCATCTCCTTCATTGGTGCAAGCCATCCAGTCTCCCTTGCTTCAAGGACAAGCGAGCCAACAACCACCCTCATTCCAGTTCCCGTCACAATCTCAAACTCCCGTTGTTCCCCACATACCGCTTCAGCCGGGGCCAACTGTCAGCGGTCCGACAGCTCCCTCTCATTCGGGGTTCCCCCCTCAAGTCTCCGGGAGACAGTTTCTCCCCCAATGGCAAGTACCACCTTCACCTCCAGAGGAGCTCGCCCAATCGCTCCTCAATAGGTTCAATCGCATGGACAAGCAGTTTCAAAATCTGAGAAGAATGGTGGAAGTGAAAGCCACCCCGGAGGTTGCTTTGCCAATCCTTCCCGTCATTCATCTTCCTCCCTCCGAAATGCCCACGTACTGTAGATACAATGGTACCGGCAACCCCTTCATTCACCTCATGGATTTCATGTATGAATCCTCCTATTGGAAAAATGATCAGAGGTCCCTGGCATACCTCTTTCGGAGATCATTGGATGGTCCCGCGCTAGAGTGGTTCTATTCTTTGGAGCCCCGCGAGGCCGAGAATTTTGAAATAGTCCAGAGAAGGTTCTTGCAGAAATATAGGGATAGGGTCGGTCCCTCACTCTCCATTACCGACCTAGTGGCCGAAAAGATGAAGCCCAACGAGGATTTTGTCCGCTATGCTGATAGATGGAGGTCTCTGGCGGAAAGAATAAGGGATACCCTCTCCGAGCCCGAACAAGTGAAGATGATTGTGTCTAATGCAACCCCACAGTTCAGACACGTCCTGGCCATGAATAAACTTACTACAATGGAGGAACTCTATGAAAGGGCCCGGTACATCCAAACCCAGTTAAAAGACTCCCCCATTATGAACATGTTTGAGTCGTCGAAGCCCAAAGTGGTCAGAAAGACAGGCGCTGGTGTCCCGGGCGGAGCCACAGAAGGGGTCGTGACAAATGAGCAAGTGGGTGCGGTCAACAATGCCAACTATGCAGTCAACCCAAGGCCTCCACAAATGCCCCGACTTCCCCTCCAACCAGGTCCTTTCCCTCTTCGTCCTCCACCTCAAAATAATCCACCCCAGGATAATATGCCTCCATTACGTCAACCCCAGCAACAACAACCACAACCTCAGCAACAACAACCACCGCTTCAGTACAACCAAGTTCCACCCCCGGGAAATTATGGTCCCCAATAGCAACAAAGGAGGTCGATCGGTCCCAAGAGAGCCTACTATCCACCGTTGCCAGAAACTCTGGCGGATATTTTCAACGCCCTCATGGCCTCAAACATACTTGTGCTACCCAGGGAAAGGCCCGTGTGGCCCCCGAATGTTGATACCTCCAAATACTGCATGTACCACAGGCAGCCAGGACACACAGTAGATTACTACTTCCATTTCAAAGATTACATCCACGATATGAATGATGAACATCAAATAGATTGGGATGAAATGAGACGATACGTCACCGCTCTCAAGGCTAGGAGACCTCCTCATAGGCCACAGCAGCAGTTACAACAGCAGCGGCAGCAGGTCCCACAACAACAACAACAGCCTCAGCAGGTCCCACAACAACAGCCCAACATGGGCATAATCCAGAATCCATTACCGGAGCACCAACAGCCCAATCATCAGGTTAACCCCATCTCCTCCTTCCCGGAAGTCGGGAGAGAGTAGGTGTGGCACCCGGAAAGTACCTCCATTCTTTCTACCGCCAATCCTATCATCACGCAACACCCTTGCCTTGCCCGAGGAGCACCTCTCTCTCATCAACCCGCGTCAGTATCACCTTCACCATTTCCACTACCATTACGCCCTCTCATCCACACCCCGATCTCCTATCAACCGACACTCTCCACTACGCCTTCACACCCTCTCATCTTCTCTCACTCCCCCACTTTACCATCCACCTCTACCACATTTACCCCTATGCCTTCTAAACCCCTTATCATCCGTCAACCATACATAACCCCGTCTTTCTCCACCATATCACCACTAATGCCTTCAAAACTACTCATTACCCATCACCCACCTCAAAATCATTACCCGCTTCAAGCCCTACCCACTTCTACTTCGTCTCCACCTCCACCTTCCAGACCCCTTATCCTCCATAATCCGTGTGATATCCCCTCTACCTCCACCATGCCTCCACCTAACAAACCCCTCATCAGAATCCCTGCTCCCGTCATCACCCCTGCCTCATCAACCATTCCTCCACCACTACCCCTCAAATCTCTGTTAAAACCCACTGCTACCCCCACAGAGGTACAAAGGCAGCAGGCAATGGTGCTCCGGAGTGGAAGGATTTTTCATAGGGTTTTCCCCCACAACAGTCAGAATCCTGAGCAATCTCAGCCAGAGAAGGATGATGGAGAACAACCAGAAAGAGCTATCCCTGGAACACAGTATGATCTATTGAAACACTTGGACAAGACACCTGCTCGGATCTCCATCCTGGAGCTACTTCAAAGATCCACATCCCACCAGGCGGCCTTGATGGAATATCTTCAAAAGGTCATGGTTAATGAAGACCTCCCCGTGGAGAAGATTTTGACCGTCCTGACCCCAACAGACACACAACCGGCCATCATGTTCCACAACTACGAGCTCGCTCCCAAGGAAGCTCGAAAATATGCATTGTGCATTTCAATAAAAATTAATGGGGTATCCATAAACCCGTGTCTTGTGGACACGGGTGCATCCATAAATGTGATCTCCATGGACACCCTTCAGTTATGTGGGGTCAACGAGGAACAAATAAGACCTTCCTCGATCATGGTCACGGCTTATGACAATAGCAAAAGGCCGCCGCAGGGGATGATTATTCTAAAGGCAGAACTAGGCCCCATGTCAATTCTCACGGAATTCCATGTCCTCGACATGGACCCCACATTCAAGGCTATACTGGGTCGCCCTTACATCGAAGCCATGGACGCTGTGCCTTCCACCAACCATCAGTGCCTGAAGTTTCCTTACAATGGCAGGATTATTAAAGTGGTCAGTACACCTGTCCTTCACACAGTGGATGCCATCAACACCTCTCTGCCCTCTGTTTGGCCATCTCATCGGCCCATATTGTCATTGCTGGACGTGCGTGATCTATCTCACGTTCCACTAGCACCAAAGGAGCCAGTCAGAGCAACCGCAACATCATATCTCCCTTTTCACTCCAAAGGTTGGGAGATTATGAGGAACATCGGCTACCAACATGGAAAAGGTCTGGGCGCACAGTTACAGGGTAGGCTCAAACCGCCGAAGGAAATTAGGCCGAATCGCAGGTTTGGCCTAGGCTTCAAAGGACCATTCAAGGCGGATTGGAAGCCCCTCACATGGACTCTATCAAACCACTTCAACAGAGGGCCCGTTGTTCAGATGGGAGATTACCCACGAGAAGCATATGGGGGATCACATGCTGTATATTTGGCTGAAAAATGTCCGCGGATCACCAAAAGAGGCAAGATCAAAGATCCGGAATGCGAGTGGAACAAATGGTTCGACATACGGGACATTTCCATTGCACTGGAAAGGATGTTCTCGCAGCTTGAAGGACCACCATTGATCTCCGGAATACCAGAGAATATTACCACTCTTGCCAAGGTTCCAAACTATCCTCGTCCTCGCCAGAAGGACCCTGTCATCGACGGATCTTCATCCGTCCTCAACATTGCCGTCGACGGCTCATTAGCCACCATCTTCTCCATCCACTCGTCTCAGCCTTTGCTGATATTTTCTTCCTGGGCCAGACAGTTGTCTGATGATCTTCCCAGGTCCCCTTCTTTGCTTACATACTTGCGCGGGCTTCTCAACCCGCGCCAGGTCTTCAACCATGATCTGCTCTATGAGCCTTACAATCCTCTAGCCATAACCACTTTTATCTCTCCTCCAATCTCTTTTCACTGCTTTGTCATTAAAACTGAAAACGAAAAAAAAACGTCAATTTTTAAACTCCTCAATAACACATCTTCGTTGAGGAAACCTCTTACATCTCCCACAGGTGCGTCCCGCCCTGCGGACCACCCGTCCAAGGTCCGATGAGCGACCTTTTCTACCCCTCCTCTGAGGGGTCTTCTCCTGTACATTCTACACCATCCTCTTCGTCTTCCTCTTCTTCTGTAAATATTGGGTCACTGAGAAATATGTCCCCTCATCAAAGATATGAGGCAAGATATGTCATGAAGTGCCTTTGTTATCTTTGTTATAAATGAAATAAACTCTAGGCAGAGCAATGTCATAATTGCTGAGAAATATGTCTCCTCATCAAAGAAATGAGGTCAGATATGTCATGAGGTGACAAAGCTATCTCTGTTCATTTCGAAGCATGACAGTTAGTCTTACCAAATACCTAGGGATACTGGCATCTAAACAACGTGTATCCTTACGGATAAGAGGCATATACTATACTCAATTGCTCGTAAAATTTGATAATTATGAACTTAATTACAAAAATAAAAATTTGCAAAACATTGTGCCGAATATCTCTCATTCGATGTTAAAATCAAGCTTGTTTAACCTCAATACTAGATTATGTAACTCCCGATGACGTTATTGAATATGAATGTGTATGATACAGGAAGGTTGAACATGGTTATGATATACAATTCTGGTTCACTTTTATTAAAACATAGATGTGGATGGTTTTCAACTTCTGTTCGTGATCTCAGATCTCATTAGTTGTGAACCATGTAAGTTGATCAACACAAGCTTCAGATTTGTATAATGGGCGGCTCTGCACTTCTGTCATTTTCTGAACTATGAGATACATCAGACTGTGTATCTTTTGTGTCTTCTTTCAATCCTCTCCATCTCTAGAATTGGTTTAAAACCCTTTTTTGTTGATGTCAAAGGGGGAGAACACCTTTGTGAGTCTTAAGCTTGAGCAGCTGCATGTGTCATGTGTCATGAAATTGACTACCTCTACCTTATGCATTCATGCATCATCACACTATAGCTTGAGTAGCTGCATGTGTCATGAAATTGCCAAGTTTTTGTGCTATGTTGCCATATAATGACTCACAGTGTTGCCATCATCAAAAAGGGGGAGAATGTTGTGCCCCTGCCGTCATTTGACAATTTGTAGTTTTGATAATACCTAACACTATGAGTCATTTAACTCCATGACACTATGAGTTCGCTTATAAGTCTCATTCTTAGATGATTGATGCGTTCTCTTGATAGATAAATCCAAAGGAGCAACCCATCCAAGGTTGAAAGTCACTCAAGATGCAAGTGCATGGAAAACAAGGCAAGGAGCAAGCCATCCAAGGTTGAAAGTCACTCAAGATGCAAGTGTACGAAAAACAAGGCAAATGGTTGCACAAAGGCAGATTTCACCAAGGAACAATGCTCCTAGAAGTAAGAAAGAAATGGGCAGAAAAGATAGGCAAAAGAAGCTTAAAGACATATTCTCATGAAGAAGTGTCGACACTGTATTACAGAGTGTCGACACCTTGGCGCCCAAGAAAAGATGAAGACCGGATCTCTTAAAGAAGTGTTGACACTTCACTTACGGAAGGTCAACACTTTGGTGGTTCCAGAAGCTGAAAAATAACTTTTTCTCTAGCAAGTGTCAACACCTCATCTCAGAGTGTCGACCTGTCTGCCAAACAGAAAGCGTTGTAAACACTATGAAGCTGAGAAGTGTCGACACTTCTATCTCAGGGTGTCGACACCACGGGTTTCCAGAGAGCGTTATAAATTCTGTTTTATTCAGAAGTGTCGACCTTCCTCTCCCAAGGTGTCGACACTTCTGTCTTCTAGAAGTAGTTATAAAAGGGTTTCCAATAGAAGTGTCGACACTCTGCACAGAAGTGTCGACACCACAGTGCTCGTCTCAGAAAATTGAAGGGTGATCCAGAGAGAGAAAAATGGTACCAAAACTCATTAAAATAAAGGATTTTGGGGTCTGGACCAAGTCCCAAGGCTTGACTTTTGCTCTACCATCTTCTCACTCACTTGTCTACTTTTTAGAGATGATTTTGTCAAAAAAGGACAGCACATGTCACTGCCATCCCTGCTGCAATTAGGGTGTCACCTGCCCAAGCTGACTTCTCCAAGACTTAAACTAGGCTCAGCCAATGAAATTACAGGGCCCATGTCTCCTCCATGTGGAGCATTAAATGCCAAACAAGGGCAGAAGAAAAAGGCTTTTTCAATTGACTTTCTTCCATGACACTCCAAGAAATTGTGCTGGCCAGTCCGATCAATGGACATGAATTTTGGAGGGAAAAATCCCCTCTGCTGGCTGGAGTTTTGGCGCACCTCCATGGGGACTTGTGATGGTTGCCAATAGGAGAAGAAGAAGAGTGGCATATATACACAAGAGAGCTGCTGCTGCCATTACTGCTGAACCAGGGGGATAGCTTTGCAAGGAAGAAGAAGCTGCTGCTGTTGGGACCGCCAGCATCCCTTGAAGGAGAAGAAGAAGAAGAGAAGCTGCAGCAGGTGAAGACGGTGAAGCTCCCACTACTACTGCCATCGTTGCTTGAGCACCAAAAGAAGAAGAAGAAAAAGCCACCACTGCGGGTCTGCTTCCTTGCTGCTGATCTGTATTGTGTGAAGACAAAAAGAAAAAGAGACAGCCCTTCCTGAAGCAACAGATCCTGCCTCCCGTATTTCACACAAGATCTTCTCGCTTTTAGCCCTGAGCATATCTCCATCTCTTGTCTGAACATTTTCATCTTTGTTCTCTTATCATTTTGGTTCGCACTACTAAAACTGTGATCGTCCCTACCGGTGGTTCGTAGGAAGGCAGTCGGAGGGTGTTCCGATCTGCGGTGTTATCGTCCCTACCGGTGGTTAGTAGGAAGGCGATCGGAGGTTCTCCGATCTGGGGTTTAGTGCACTGCACTAGTGAAGCATCACCGGGTTTAGTGAGGGGTGGACGTAGGACTGGGGACTCAGTCCGAACCACCTTAAAATCCCTTGTGTTGTGGTTTGCTTGTGTGATTGCTTTGTGCTAGATGCATGGTTAGGTTTGATCTCTATATTACTTGTCCATCTTGCTAAGCAAATCATTGTGTCCTTCGCTAATCTAGTTGTATTCCACTGCTATTATCTTTATCTAACTTTAAAGAGGGGTGTTCTGTGAAAAGAGGGACAGATCTAATCACCCCTCCCCTCTAGATCTGCCATCCACTACTCAACAAATCCAGATCTAAAACAGAAATAACAGGCCGCGTGCTGGGCCACAGTGTGGGCAGAATCTTTTCTGAGATAGCCTTGACAGACTGGACCGTGGACATGCTTTTTACCTTAACCACCCTCCCTTGAAAAGGGAATTTATGGCATTTGAAGAGGGGCGTGTTGGGTTCGGGGCTATGTATTCAGAGGGGGGGTGAATGAATATACCCTTTAAAACTTTCACCCAATTAAAATCTAATGCTCAGTAGAAAGCTAACAAGACAAAATAAGACAACCTGAAAGAACTAAACTAGTCTTCTGTTGAACCAATACTCAAATAGGTGGAACGCACCTAATCATTCACCTAGCGGAAGCAACAACAGATAGAGAAATCAAACCATAGTCAAACATATAGTGTGCGCAGCAATGAGATGAACACATATAGAAAATCAAACCATATCGACCCTATGCATTCATCTAGCGCCACACTCACAAAGAGATCAAACCATTGCACAATGATTTTTAGGTGGTTCGGTCCTGCAGACCTACATCCACCCCACACTCAACCCAAGTGTGGATTCCGCTGACTCACAGCTTGAACAGCTGGGCATCACAGCTTGCCATACAATCCGCTGAGCCTCACAGCTTGCTGTCCGAGGAATCCTCCTCGCCTGCTGAGCCTCACAGCTTGCTCTGCTGGGCAATACATCTTAGCCGTCCAGTGGAATCCTCCACTGCAAGTGCTGACTAACAGTTTGAGGAAATGTTCAAAAAGAAAATAGGAAAATGGGAAACAAATAACAATCGGAAGGCTGTAAACAATGAAGCACAAATCTTCTTCAGACAAAGGAGTCTTCATTTATATAGAGCAGCAGGGTGGATAGGGTCGTGTGGCTTCCACATTTCCCACCTAAAGAATTTTGCCAGAACAGAGGCATTTCGAGCACCTGGCAGCATCCTGGCTGGGATACTTCCACGTGTCATAATCTGGGCACCTCGTCCTTCCTTGGATCACGTGCCTTCATTAGGCTTCACGAAGAGTGCCTGTCAGACAGAGAATCAAGTTATCAGTTTAAGTCTAAAACCCTGTACAGACATTGCAGGATGCAGTGTATAGACTTCAGACTGTATAGACTTTGTGAACTCAACTGCAGTGTATAGACTTCAGACTGTATAGACTTCATATATGCAGAGCTATGTGATGTATAGACTTCCTATATGAAGGCAACCTGTCACGCCCCGACGCGGAATATCGGGACGTACAGTTAGAAACGAGCTGGAAAGAGAGAGAACTAATCTAAATATATACAAATGCTAAGAAATGGAAATAACTTATTGACCATTAAACAAAACATAACTGGTACATAATCCTCAAATCAACTCAATACAACTGGGATAACAACTCTAAACCACAATAACAAAGCTGAAGCACAACACACTCTAAACACAACTAACGGATACACTCAAAACATCACTCCTGCCCTTCCCCATCGGTAAGCGCGTCACCTGAAAAGTCTGGAAAAGGGGGGAAACAACAACTATGAGCTGACGCTCAGTAGGAAATAACAGATAGGTATAAGTGATTAGCAGTTTAATTACATTTTCAAAATATCATGCTACAAAGGATAATGCAATAAAAGAGTAATGATGGTATAATGAAACAAAATTGAAAGATCTCGCAAGGTCACGAAATATAAAGGAACAGAATGGTAATACTTAAGAGGAATAACAAAGATAAGAATTTACTACATGAGATAATGATAAAGAGTTGGCCATATCAAGATAATTCAAGTCATGTCAAGCACGTGTGTAGTTTCATTTCCACGTCCAAGTAGCAGCAAGTAAAGTAACGACAAGTAGAGTATAGAACAGTGAAGAGTGGAAAGTGAAACGTAGTAGAGAGTAGTAGAGAGTAGTGGCCAGTCCTAGATTTAACCCATGTCATAGTACTGGTGCCAAATGCCACACCTAGTCAATCACCTCCCCGGGGGTACACGTAGTGTTCGGGCGCTCCTCCCAGGACTAGACCGAGCCCTTAATTATTTGCCAGGCATTGATTTCTTTGGATCAAAGATCCCACAAATCTAGACTTCCACAATTTATGGCCAGAATTCCAAGGTTTGAACCATGTAGCAATAACAATTTCAAGTAGGAAGGAGATTCATTTCAGAATTTCAAGGTAAGCACAATCATCAAGAAGATTGAAAACCAAGTCACAATAAGAGTTAATCATGCTGCGCTACTATAGTACAGCAGCTATCCAACAAGCTAATCAACATATTAATCCTAATTACCAAGTTAATATGTCAAAGATTATCCATTATCATTTGCATTAAGACAATTGCCAAAAGCTGATTCAAGATGATAAGGTAAAGGAACAAGCTTGTACAGGAAGGAAAAGAACGCATTAACAGAGATTTAATTACACCATTAACCACTAATTTTGTGGGTTTCTATTTAACCACTGTATACATTGCAATTAAGATGATGAATGACATGCTTTTACATCGTGATAGAACATAGGAACCAATGCAGTTTGAAAATCATAAGGCTCATGATTAGGTCACTGGTTCTTCAAAAGTATAGTTTTCAATTGGTCTAAGTTCAATGGGTCGATCCCCTAATGATCCGGATCGATCCACGGGTCGCAAAATGATGAAAACCGGGTTTCTGGTACATGGGTCGACCCCTGGGGTCGACCCCTGTAAAAATGGGGTCTGGCAGCTGAATGGGTCAACCCCTGGGGTCGACCCCAGCAAATTCTGAAGGATGGGTCGACCCCTGGGGTCGACCCCTTCATTCCTGCGCATGGGTCGACCCCTGGGGTCGACCCCCGTGCAGGGAGTGGATGGGTCGACCCCTGGGGTCGACCCTCGGGCCTGCTGGGCTGCCCAGAAAATGGGTCGACCCCAGGGGTCGACCCCTGCAAGAACAGCAACGTGAGTTGCCTCCGGAAAACACATGAACTCATCCAAATGAGGTCCAATTGAGTTGAAATCAAAACCACATGATCTAAGAATCCTAATAGACATTCTAGGGTCATGATACATGAGTTTAGAAACATGAATTTTCACAGAAATAAATTAAATCTCAACTTATACATGATAAATACATGAAAACCCTAGTTCCTGACCTACTTCTACTAAATCATGCAATTCTATCAACATAAGCAATGAATTTTGGGGCTTCTTGCGTCAAAAGAAAGCTAACTCGATTATGAATCCACCCATGTATGATATGCTACATGAAGATCAGGTTACATGACTCAAAATTAGCCCGAAATCAAGATCTGACTTAAAGGAACACTATATGAATCATGTTCTAGACATGCTCTTACTTCGATGCAAAATACTCTCAACATGCTCAATACAAATTAGGGGTTTCTTCGTCAAATGAAAGCTAACAACATGCTGATTACATCATGTAAGTTAATTAGAGTTTGGTTGTTAGATCCTACCTCAAATCGGAGAAAGATTTCGAAACCCTAGAATGAAGAACAAGCTTGACAGCAGCTCACAAAAAGCTTGATATCTCCACGGATACCTAATGAAATTTGGGGCTTTCAGTCCCAATGGATAGCTCTCGACGAGCTGCTCAAGATACTATATTTACAAGTCTCAATTGGTTAAGGGTACCTACCTTAATCGATGGATTAAAGGGCTGGAGATGAAGAACGACGAACTACCAACACCCTCCACCAAAAGGACGAATGCTCCCAGATCTAGACTCCTCGTCGGCTGACCCAGCTACCAAATGAAACTAGAGTCGAAGAGCTACATTTCTATAGGTCATGGGGCTTCTGGAGCCTTCGGAGTTGGGAGTATTGGGCACTACAAGTTTCATGTTTAGAAACGGCGCCGGAATCCTTGACTCGACCAAATCTATGTCGGCAGCATGTTTTAGGGCTAGGTTTACCTCAAATTGATTGAGGGTAAATGTTCCTTACCTCGTGGCCTTCCATTTGCCCTTGATTTCAGATCATTTGGTTGAGTAATAAGGTCGAATTTCACGTTTTAAGTTACGATTAGGTAAAGGGTAGGTGGAAGTCAAATTCAGGATTAATCCTCTAATTAGACAAGGTTACGCAATTAATTTGGGTCAAGTCCAGAAGACAAAATTGCTATAAAAATGATATTTTACCCAATTGCTATTTTTACAGATTTTTCTAAGGTAGTCGAATTTATAGGTTCTATTTTCTAATGAATTAAATATTAATATTTCAAAATTCAAACATTAATTCATTTTAATTCGATTTTTAATTAATAAAAGCTCAATAAAACTTAATAAATAATCGGGGTATTACACAACCGCTGTACCGACTTGCTGAAGTGTAATGCAATGTGCAGACTTTCAAGAACATTCAGCATCCAGTGTATAGCCTAGGCAATGTAAAGACATGCCAGTGTATGGACTTGATGAGCGAGTAGCAATGTGCAGACTTCAATGCATGAAGAAGCACTGTGAAGACTTAGCCAGACACAACGTGCAACAATGTATAGACTTGAAACACTAGATGCACGATGTACAGACTTCAACTAAAATGATGCACAATGTGTAGACTTGAATGCTGTGCGATGTACAGACTTCATGTTATGCATGAGACTCTAAGTAAGACAGACGATGTGCAGACTTAGTCAGCATTCAACTCAATGTATAGACTTCATGAATCATGCATGCAATGCACTGGACAATGTATGGACTTAGCCGATGTAGACTAG
The DNA here is from genome assembly GCA_022559845.1 of Amorphophallus konjac. NCBI lineage: Eukaryota > Viridiplantae > Streptophyta > Magnoliopsida > Alismatales > Araceae > Amorphophallus > Amorphophallus konjac. The sequence continues at coordinate 315,093,908 of CM040121.1, read as the reverse complement.
TCCGATGTACAGACTTGCTCATTGTTCAGACTTCATGAACGATGTACAGACTTGCCAAAGGAAAGGCTGTACAGACTTGATGCAATGCAAGACAATCGAGTGTATAGACTTCACGATGTGAAGACTTGCCAAAGACAACTGGACGATGTACAGACTTGAGCGAAGCAAAGTCTGTACAGACTTGAAGGTTCACAATGTGTAGACTTTGGCAAAGCAACGATGTACAGACTTGCACAGTTCAAGGATGTATAGACTTTTCGTGAAAGTCCAATGTACAGACTTGCAAAACTGAACGTAGGTAAAGATCCCAGTGTATAGACTTCGAAGTTCACTGACGGATGTACAGACTTCACCTTGAGCAAGCAACAGTGTAGTGTATGGACTTTGAAGAATGATGCATGACGCTGTACAGACTTCACTTGAAACAGTCCGATGTACAGACTTTGCCTAACACAGTCCAATCTACATACTTGCTGATGCATTGTATAGACTTACATGAGACGCTCAATGAGACGCTCAATGTACAGACTTAGTCTGATGCGTTGTATAGACTTGCATGAGATGCTCAATGAGACGCTCAATGTACAGACTTCAAGTCCAGTGTATAGACATTGCCTTAGACGCTAAATGAGACGGACGTTGTGCAGACTTGCTGGTCAAACAGACACAGACTCTGTACAGACTTTAGCGTGCATACATGCAGACAATGTGAATGTATAGACTTAACACAACGATGCAATGTTTGGACTTGTGTTGACGCTGCAGAACAACAGCCAATGTATAGACTTTACCAATGCAAGCAATGCAGCAATGTATAGACTTTGGGCTTGCCATGCAATGTATAGACTTTGAGCACAAACGCCACAATGCAATGTATAGACATGCAAGTTATATGAGCTGCACTGTATAGACTCTGCTATGCATGAAGATGAGTGTATACACTTGGAAATCTGGGGCCGTCGACGCATCTAAGAAGGGGGTCGACCCATGATGCATGGATGTATATACTTGTGTTCTAAACGATGCACAAACACAACACAAAGCAGTGTATAGACTCTACGTGCAATGTGTAGACTTGTGACAGTGTGCAGACTCTGTATATGCATGAGCAGCGGCTGTTAATGCACTGATGCAGTGTATGCACAGAAGAAGCAATGCACCGATGCACCTGAAGAATGTACAGACTTCTTAACAGATGCATGCAGCAACTGTTTGCACTGATGCAATATATGCATAGAAGAAGCAATGCACCGATGCAATGTATGCACAAGGCAGATATTGAACTGAAGCAATGGATGTATAGACTATATGGCATGCAACGTAGCAAGGCAGCAATGCAATGTATAGACTTTAGAACAAACGTTGCACAAATGCCATGAATGTATAGACATGCGAGTCTGGGGGGGTCGACCCATCTAAGAGGGGGGTCGACCCATCTAAGTGCACTGATGCAATGTATGCACATAGCAGATATTGAACTGAAGCTATCTGACAAAATGCAGTGCATCTATACAGAGAACAAATGCAATGTATGCTAAACACAATGACTGACTCACTGTAATGAATGCACCTGTGATACTCTCACTGTGTTGCTATCATCAAAACAACATAGCATATGCTTGTGCCTAAGGGGCACAACATTCTCCCCCTTTTTGATGATGGCAACAAAGTGACAGTGAGTCACCAACCAAATATTCTCCCCCTTTGACATGATCAAAAAGAAAGAAAACAAATGAGTGCAACATGTAGAATACATTGCATAACAGCTCAAACTCCCCCTAAAGCACAGGAATGAACTCTGGTTATCCAATAAATCAATCTGAAATCTGCCATTACAAACAATCTAAACTCTGGTTGTGGCACCTTACATATGCATGAACAGAATGAAACAGGTGGAAAGTCCACAGAACTAGAACTTATTGCAAAACAAGATGGAAGATTCCAACAGTGTGGAGAGTAAAGTGATTGATGATAGAAAGGCAAGAGTAGATAACAATCATCACAAGACATCTCAATGAATAATCAATATCAAGATTTATGTTGATCAGGCTATCTGGAAAGAATCTGATCATGAGGGATTTTAATGCTTGCACCACTTCATTAAGTCTTGAGAAGTATAGACTCTTCTATCATAAAGGATTATGAAGTGGCAACTTAACCAATCTGATTTAATTATGATGTATACCAAATTTGTCAAATTAAACTCAATACTCATATCTGAATCCAAGTTTTAATAAAGGTGAATCAAATATTCAGATAACACTCAAAATCAATCATCTTTATCTTACACACATGATCTCAATGACACTTTTAAGAGTTACACATATTTGTATTGATGTTAAACACTTTTTCCAAGAATATGAGTTGATAGTATTTTCATTTTATTTTTATTTGAAGCACATTATATTTTTTCTGAGCAATTTAGGTTGATCATCACATTTTTACATGAGGCACAACACGTCTTAGGTGAAGTGACCCAGTTACTCAGTGGGATAACTGTCATTGCCTCTCAACTTTGAGAACAGAGTTAGCAATATGAGTGTCTTTTTACATGATGAGACACCTTGATTAGAGGCCAGACTCCCCAGTTACTCAACACAGGCATGCCATTGCTCTGTCAAGTTTTTCAGTAAATTTTCATCAGAGATAACTATGGCACCTCATGACATAAGTTACTTTATTTCATTGATAAAGAACCCAGTTTCTCAGTGACCAAGACATTGCTCTGAATTCACAATTTTTCATTTAGTCAACATTTCTCAAGTTAATGTTTAACCACAGTACTCACTCTATGTATCTCTACCAAAGTAGCCTTGATTTCAAATTTTCAGATATTAGATGAGAGAATCTAAGGTTTACATGACACATGTGGTTAAAGTTTATTAAACCTTATTATTCAGATATTTTCAATTCATTTAATTACAAATCTGAGAATACATTAATCTTATATCAGTCTGATTCAGTGGTAATTCTTAAACCTATATGATAGGAATTTCTACAAAGTTCTCAGACTCAATTTCATGACATGCAGCTTAATTTCCTCAGACCAGAAAAGAAAAATTTAGCTGACCAACTTATCAATCAGTAGAACCAAATCAGTCACACCAGCTGAAAGATGTATGAAGGATAAGCATAAGCTGGTGGAAGAGTAAATCACCAATAGAGAAGAGCATTAGAAGAGAGTTTATCATCAGACAGTAGCTGAGTCTGGAATACAGACTGATCAGCTATTTTAGAGAGGACAACAGAGAATTTAGATAAACCACTTGAGTGTAGCAAGTAGATCAGATAGCTAGACAGTGAGAGTTCAAGAGATGAATAGATGAGATGAAATAGGAATACTCCCCCTGTCTAAATGAATGATATGCAATGAGTCATTTCTTTTCAGATTTTTTAAATTTGATGATATGCAGTACACTACTCTATATGAAGACTTGACCCATGGTACTAAGCGGAGGACTTGGTCCAAGGACCACCTCACACATGGCAATAGCATCCAGACATATTCCATCTTCCCTTCAGCACTGTTCCATTTAATATACCATGATGGTCATGCATGACAATGCAGTGCTACATGTAGTCAGTTACTTCTTTTGGAATTTTTCAATATGATGATATGTAATGCAGTCACTACATGTATGCTTATGCAATGACTCTCATTCAGATATTATTCATGCAAATCGGACAGAAGATAATTACCATAAGCATGATTATTAACCATCAACCTTAACCATTCAAACTCCCCCTGACTAAGTGCATGATATACAGTGAAAGCACAGCTCATGATTTAAAATTTATGCTCGAAGAAAAATCATGCTGTTCAACCAGAGAGGGACACTGTCAAGTTCATCAATTTCATTTCAACTTTTCAGAAAGTTTTGACTAAACACAAATCAAGTCAATAAGATGCTTAACCATATCAAACACGTGATTTTCAGATGATGGAATTTAAGATGAGTATTCAGAACAAACCTGAAAAGCAGAACCCTGGGGTCTTCCTGTTGAGTGCCTTGGTTTATTTACCCCACTTTTTCATTCCAAGGCACACTTGTAACATGTTAATCAAGTTGATCCTACAGGGACCCAAACAACCTTGGGTCCCGAGTTAACTCTAACATGTGTTCTGAATAGTTTCTTGGCAACATTATCATCATTCTCCATCAGGTAACAATTATTCATGAAATGACCAAACTTTCCACAATATCTATATGAAATATTAGCTCTTGAATTCTTTTTGTGAACATTTGTATAATCATGGAATCTATGTGAGTTAGCATGAAGATTTCTGTTACTTGCATGAAATTTTGACTTACCATTACCTGCCCACCAGCATTCAGAAGCTCGGTGGCCAGGTTTTCCACATTCAGAACATACAAGTGTCTTTCCTTTAAAAACAGCTTTATTTCTACCCAAAAAATTTCTCTTTGCAGGGAATCTGACAGATTTGGAATTAAAGTGATTTCCCTGAGCATACCAGCAGTCCTTGACTGCATGACCATATTTCTCACATTCAAAGCATCTAAGATGCTTGCTTCTTGATTCATTGTTACCCCAATGATTTCCTGACCAGCACTCATCTACCTTATGCCCAGGCTTGTTGCAAGTGAAGCAAATAATATGCTGGCCTGAAGTAGATTTATATCTATGTGGGCCATGAGCATGTGTGAAAAATCTAGAATTCACATTGTTATCTTCTTTCATTTTAAAACATGCATTCATTAGATGACCACGCCTACCACAATAATAACAGGATGCATCAAATTTCTTAGTGGCATGGTTTCTATCAGATAAATTCTTAGAATGCATTCCTTCACCAGCATGCTCATCTTCAATCAATAGTCTGCAATCATCCATTACATGCCCTATCTTGCCACAATAATGGCAGGACACTTTAGTTTTCCTGGCGACATGATTACTAACAGACTGACTAGATGCTGTTAGCGCAGTGAAGAGTGATATAGAAGGGGGGGGATGAATAGATCACTCCCAATTTTAAAAAACTTCAGCGGAATATTAGTTCAACGGTTTACAACCCTTCAGAAACAATACAAAGAGTATTGCTAACGCAGTCAATAACCAAGACAGAAGAAGTAAGAGCGATTGAACGAGCTATCCACAGTCAAACACAATGCCAAGCAGATGGAGAGCACAAACGATAACAGCAAACCACAGAGGAGACAAGAATTTTTAAGGTGGTTCGATTGTAGTCCACAATCTACATCCACCCCTCACTCCAACTAGAGTGAGGCTTCCACTAGCCACGGCTAGAAACTGTAGACTCAGTCTGCGAACAAAATGCTGCCACACAGCTTGACCAGGGGAACAGCCTCCCCTCTTCCTCTACACCGGAGGGATACAACTAGTGACAACAGTCACTAGCAAACTAGAGACCGAGGTCTCTCTTCCTCCACCCAGGAGGGAACCCACAAGCGACTCCCTGTCACTTGCAAACTGGAGGATCAATCCTCCCTTCCTCCGATCACAGGAGGGTAACAGTATTCGATAAGGAAGATGAAATGAAAAATGAGAACATGAAAATCAAAGCACAAAAATCCTCTCTGAAAATAGGAAACAATGTAGCTTCTGAAGAAGCAATTCTTCAAACCACAGACACTACTCTCTCTCTCTCTCAAATATATTTCTCTCAGATCTGGATGAAATAGAATTATCTGCTCTCTCTCTTTTCTGGATCGTGCAGCCTCACAAGAATGCCTTCTGCTCTTTCTTTCACGATCAAACTTCTACTGAAAGAAGATGCTTCATATTTATAGCAGATGTTGGGCATGTGTCCTTCAGGTTCCCGCCCAGAGAACACCTCAGACACGTGCCAGGTACCACCTCGGATGACGTGTCCAATCATCAGCTTGAATCATCTGTAGGCAGAGACAAAAGGAATGTATCGAATTAGTTCAGTCTATTAACACAGCGTGTATAGACTTTCGAAGCAGCAAATAAGCAAGTATGAACAACGTGAGAATGTATAGACTTGAAACCCTTCAGCGACCTCAGTGTATAGACTTGAAAGCCTTCATGCGACCTCAGTGTACAGACTTGCGTGGGTAAGATGCATGAACAAGCCATAGCCAGTGTATAGTCTTAACCGATGCATGAATAGTGCGCCGATGCATAGACTTGAAGAACTGATGCATGAACAGTGCGCCGATGTAAAGACTTGAAGAACTGATGCATGAACAGTGTGCTGATGTAAAGACTTGGAGAGACGAGCGAGTGTATAGACTTGATGAACGCGTGCATGGGAAGGCAGTGTATTGACTTGAGAAGAACTATGCATGAACAAGCCTAACAAGTGTATAGATTTTGATGTAAAGGCTTGAGTTACACAAGCAGTGTATAGACTTCACGATGCACACCCATATCCAATGTATAGACTTACCCCTTGAAGAGAATTTAGATCAGGGTCAGCTCAGTGGGTCGACGCAATGACCCCATGCGTCAACGCCTCCAGCCTTATCTTCAAAGACATCTCAGGCATTTCAAGGCTGCGTCAACCTCGTGGGCTCAATGGGTTGACGCCATCTGAACTACTTATGAGATGTATAGACATGCGAATCTGATGTAAAGACTTGCAAGGAAAAGGTTGTACAGACTTGAGCACATGAAGGCAATTGAAAGTATAGACTTGATGATGTGACACAACCTCGGATCTAATGCAAGCAAGCACAATCGCATTCAAATGGGCCGAATTGGGCCACCGCTCTATCGACACTCACCCAAGCCCGGGGTAACTTGGCAATGCCAAGGTGAGGTTGAGGGGTTAGGCCCTTGCTGGTAGAGGGCCATCAAGGCCAAGATGGGATTCTCAATGGGTGTGGAAGCCCAATTCAATGGGGCCGACGAAGTGCCAAAGGCACTGGTCGCACTTTTCCCACGGTGATCACTCAAGGCAATGGGGCTTGAGGATCGAGCTCTCACTCGCATAACCAGCGGAACTAGAACTTATATTGAAAGACAAGCACTAATGGAGTGAGGTGTGAGCACTTACTCAACCGGTTTGAAGAAACCGATCCCGCTCGGAGACGAGGGCGAGCGGGGAGGCGAGTGTATCCCCACACGCCGCGGCGGTGTCGCTTGACCTGCCCAAAGAAGTTACAACACTACACCTCTCGCAGGAGGGGGACCTTGGGGTGGGGGTTAATGATATTACAATCAATACTACCTCCACACAGGGAGGGGCCTTCAGCCGGCCAAGCGGGAAGGGGGAAACTAAGACCAAAAGCGATAAGAAGTTGGGAATCCGAATTTGCCTGCTGTCTGGGAGGGAAGACTGACAGTCGAAGTTGGGGCTGTAAAAGTTGATACATAATTTTTCTGATGGCGAGACCAGGGGGGAACTCTTCGTGACTGGTACTGAAACACCTCAGAATTTTTTACATTTCTTCTGGTACGACTGCTGACCGGGGTGGAGCTTAGAACAGAGTGGCAAGTTCTGGGACTGGCAGCTTCAAATTTCCAACCGCAGGTTTCAGAGAATGCTCCGATGGCTCCCGAACTCCGAATCGAGAACCGCTAGAGTTTTTGGAATCATGGACGAATCTTCTTCACAGAAAAACTGACGGGGATGCTAAAAGATGCCGGAGAAGACCTGGAGGCTATGAACAAGGATGACTGGTCGGGGTAGACTGTGGGGAAGCAGATCCGTGCAGTAGAGGGAGAAAATTGATAACTTCTGCCACTGGATGCCGAACGGAGTTCCGCTTCTTTATTCTGAAAGTAGACAGAGCGATGAAGAGCTTTGTAGAAGAGCTTGGGGGCTGATTCCTCCAAGGTTCGTCGTGGCAGTGCTTCTAATCCGGTTCTGGTACTCCGCAGGGACAGCTCTGCGCCATTGTGGAAGAACAAAGCTTTTGGGCAGCACACAGCTCGGATGAAGACGAAACCACTTCTGTTACGAAGAAGACAGGGAGGTGCTTCTGTGGATGCCTCTTGTGCTTTCAAACTCGTCCGGAGGAAGTCGTGGTGGCCGCTGCAAGTTTCTGGTTCATCTGCAACCTCTGGATAGCAAACTGCAACTTCGAAGTAGCTTCCAATGACCAAGAAAGAAGAAGGGGAAGGGGGTAGATGAGTGTGGGAGTGACCCCTGGTTGTAAGGGGGTCTTGGAGGGGGTGTTCTAAGGTGTGGGAGGTGGAGAATAAGGTCTGGAAGAGGGTCCAATAGATGGTGGTAGTGGGGGCTGCAAATTTGGTTGGAATGGAGAGAGGGAAAGGATATTCGAAAATAGGTTTAAGGGTGGGGTTAATTTTTTTGTCTTGGGAATGGGGGGATTGTGTTGGGGAAGGGAAGGGGTGCTTGGGGTAGTGGGAAGGGTGATTGGGAAAGTGGGAGGGGTAGTTGGGGGTTGGATGGTGAGGAGAGGATTGGTGGAGGGGGTCTTGGGAAGGGGTGGAGTATTGATGAGGGTTGTGGGGAATGGGAAGAGGCTTAAATGGGGTAGGTGGGGAGTGGAGGTGGTTGGGAAGGGAGGAGAGAGAAGAAAATTCGAATTTGGGTGTTGAGGAGAGAGAAAGTGGAGTGAAAAGGAGAGATTAAGAGAGGGAAGGGTGGGGAATCTCTCCCCTAGGGTTTCTCACCCAAAAAATGGAATCTCTCCACTAGATAAGAAGTGTAAACTCTCAAAATGGCAAGTTTTTTTCATTCATTGATTCATTAAGTTGTAATGGGGGGAATGGGGTCCTATATATAGGAAACCCACATTTCTACAAAAGTCCCTGACAATTGACTCAATGACAAATAACCGAGGGGGTAGGGGAGAGCCCTTGGGCCAAGCCCAATGAATTGGGCCCAATAGCTAACTAGACAACCTGATGACACTCAAACTTAGGGAAATGAACACAAGACCTAGGAACATGACTCAAATAAAAGGGAAAATACATCAAATGACTCAAATAAAAATTACATAGGACTCAAAATTAAATGACTAGAACATTCCGGATGCAACCGGGGCGAGGAGACGAGCTGTGAACGTGGGCATGGGAGGTGATGTCCCCATCATACTCTCGGGGTGCAGAGAACTCGACCCCGTCGAGTAAGTGTCCTTCCCTCCTCGGAGGGTGTAGAAGTGGTACTTCCCTCAAGTCTTCCGAACGAGACCGATCTATCCACCTGTCGAGATAGCGCTCGTATACCTTGCTCCTCGTGGTAGTGACATGTTCATCCAATATTCGTTCAATGTGCTCACGCTGGGCTCTCTTGGCTGGTGGACTCTCCTCACGGGTGGGTGCTCTCTCAATAGAGGGAATAGACTCAATATCCTCACTAGGTACCACCGTGGGTCCCTTATATGGCACTAGGTCGGCGACATTGAATGTGGGACTTATTCCATACTCCTCAGGGAGATCTAACTCGTAGGTATTTGCACCAATGCGCCTCAAGACCTGGAAGGGACCAGCCCCACATGGCCTCAGTTTAGAGTTGGCTCCCGGGGACAGCCTCTCCGTCCTTACCATCACAAAGTCACCCTCATGGAATTCTTGGTGACGCCGATGAGAGTCGGCCCGCCTCTTATAAGTCTCATTCTTTTTGCTTATGTGCTTGCAAAGGCTTTCATGTAATTTTGTGAATGTTGACATTCTAGGGGTGATGGGTGGGCCTGGGCAACCAAAAGTAGACCAATCATGCTTTGATGCCAAGAAGACTTTGATGGATTTTGGAGGGCCGGGGCAACCATATGTGGACTTATCATGCAATGTTATCATGTAGACTTTGGTGGGCCTAGGTGGGCCGGGGCACCCGTAGGTGAACCTATCATGTAAAGTGGTGATGAATGTAGGGGGACCTGGACATCCGTAGATGCTTTTGACATGCTTAAGACCCATGATAAATGAAGGTGGACCAATACATCCAAATATGGGCCACTCATGCCTTCTACTTGACATGTGGGTGGTATGAATGAATGGACCCAACATAGTGTTCATGCCAAGTGGTGTGGTAGGCCTAGACACATGCATGTTTTTCCTAAGGGTGACTTCCATGTGTATAGGTGTGGGACAACCTTTGAACTCCCATTGGAAAGGATCGAACGGATCTAAGAATGTGGTCATCATGGGATGGAGCACAACCTCATTACCTAGGGAAATATGGCCCAAGGTCATGGCTCCCAAGGTGTAACCCGGGTCATAGATGAGGTGGGTTTGGCCCAATATGGTGGGTGAGGGTAGGAAAGGGTGGTTGGTTGGTAAGATGGTTGGGTCATATGAGTCCCTTGACTCCTATTGGAATGGATCATATGGATCATAAAATGGGTCACCTAGGGGGAGAAACTCTGTGTCCTCAAGATCCTTAAAAGGTGCTGAGTCATCCTTCTCCATTATAGTTGGGCCAATGTTCTTGACAAGTGAGTCGGCCATGAGTGGAGGGCTTGGCTTTCTACCCGAGATAAGAAGCTCTAAATTGAGGAGAAGGTTGGACTCATCGGGTGTAGGAGGAATAGAAGGAGGTCGCTAGTGTAGCAACCAATGGTGCAAACCGAGGTGATAGACCCTATGCATAGGTGTAGGAGGCTAAGGCTCCTAAGTTGTTCGACCATAGGGGTCAACATGCTAGTCATCTCTACTTGCCATGCTATGCCCTTGAGGAGGTCCTCTAAGGTCTCCACTTGATAGGATGCTTGGATTGTAGTGTGATAGGAGAAGAAGGGCACTATGGGAAGGTCTCGTTCTATGGGAGGGAAAACATGGGCCGGGGTCTCTCGAATTGGGCTCTCCATTAGCTAACTAACAATGGGTTCTCCTAAGATGAGCTCCGCCTCAACTAGAGAGGGTGGTGTAAGGTAAAGACCATCGTGTGAGGTTCCTTCTTCAGCTTGGACTTGGGTTTCCTCCTAAGTGGGTGGTGGGTTTGGAGCGCTCACAACTATTGGATTGGATATGAGTTCTGCTACCAAGGAGGTGAGAGAGTCTTTTGGGGTGATGAGGGTTTGTGTGTGGTGTTCCCAGGGTAGAGGGTAAAGGGAAACTTGGATTGGGATTGGTAGGATGTGGTTTGGGAGTGGAAGTAGTGGAGGTCTAGGTTGGGGTAGGATGGGGTTTGGAAGTGGAAGGTGGGTTGGGTGACAGGATTTGGGTTGGGTGGTGGTGGCCGTCATGGTTCTAGGTGGAGGGATGGACACGGGGTCTACTTGGGTTTGAATGGTGAGAATAGGATGAGTGGTGGTCCCTTTTGGGGAAACCGGGTCGGTTAGGGGTCTCTTCCCCTTGGGATCGGCTGGTTGTGGAGGGGTGGTAGTGGGGGCCAATTGAGTTTGGATAGATAGGTTTGCGGAAGGAGGTTTTGGTTGGAGTGTGGGGATCCTCATGGGATTTGGTGGAGAGGTGGTTGTTTGGTTTATTTGGGTCTTAAGGGAGAGGACTTGGTCGTGAAGTGTTGTTATGATGGTTGAGAAATGAATTGTTGGGGGTGGTGGGGGTGGAGACCAATGGTCGGTCACAAGTTGGCCGGGTGGGGGTAGAGGAGTGGTAGTGCTCCTCGGGTTAGGGGTGCTTGAGTAGGAGGGGTGGAAATGTTTGGGGATGTAGATCCTTCTAAGTTCTACCTTCATCTCTTCCCATGAGTGAATAGGTTCTTGTCTTCTAACCCTCCTTAAGCCCTCTATGTGTTCCCACTTACTCTTGGCTTGACCCCGAAGTCGTCCCTTGGCCTTTCGGACTCTCGCGCATCCATATACCCAAGTCTTTTCAAAGTAATTTTCTATGGTAGCCTCCCACCTAAGATAGTCACTAGAATGTGATCCGTCAAAGGTAATATCCCTATCTAGGATGAAGTCCATGGGTGGTGAGTAGGCTAAGTAGGTGGCCATGATGATCGGGGGAATCAATGCAAGGGTCGGATTGATGATGACTCCAATGCAAGCATGCCCTAGGACTTGACTTGATAGAGACAAGTCAATGACTTGCTCTGATACCAATTGATGTGACACAACCTCGGACCTAATGCAAGCAAGCACAATCGCATTCAAATGGGCCGAATCGGGCCACCGCTCTATCGACACTCACCCAAGCCCGGGGTAACTTGGCAATGCCAAGGTGAGGTTGAGGGGTTGGGCCCTTGCTGGTAGAGGGCCAGCAAGGCCAAGATGGGATTCCTAATGGGTGTGGAAGCCCAATTCAATGGGGCCGACGAAGTGCCGAAGGCACCGGTTGCACTTTTCCCATGGTGATCACTCAAGGCAATGGGGCTTGAGGATCGAGCTCTCACTCGCATAACCAGCGGAACTAGAACTTATATTGAAAGACAAGCACTAATGGAGTGAGGTGTGAGCACTTACTCGACCGGTTTGAAGAAACTGATCCCGCTCGGAGACGAGGGCGAGCGGGGAGGCGAGTGGATCACCACACGCCGCGGCGGTGTCGCTTGACCTGCCCAAAGAAGTTACAACACTACACCTCTTGCAGGAGGGGGACCTTGGGGTGGGGGTTAATGATATTACAATCAATACTACCTCCACACAGAGAGGGGCCTTCAGCCGGCCCAGCGGGAAGGGGGAAACTAGGACCAAAAGCGATAAGAAGTTGGGAAGCTGAATCTGCCTGCTATCTGGGAGAGAGGACTGACAGTCGAAGTTGGGGCGCAAAAGTTGATACAGAATTTTTCTGATGGCGAGACTAGGGGGGAACTCTTCGTGACTTGTACTGGAACACCTCAGAATTTTTTAAATTTCTTCTGGTACGACTGCTGACCGGGGTGGAGCTTCGAATAGAGTGGCAAGTTCTGGGACTGGCAGCTTCAGATTTCCAACCGTAGGTTGCAGAGAATGCTCCGATGGCTCCCGGACTCCGAATCAAGAACCGCCAGAGTTTTTGGAATCATGGGCGAGTCTTCTTCACAGAAAAACTGACGGGGATGCTAAAAGATGCCGGAGAAGACCTGGAGGCTATGAACAAGGATGACTGGTCGGGGTAGACTGTGGGGAAGCAGATCCGTGCAGCAGAGGGAGAAAATTGATAACTTCTACTACTGGATGCCGAACGGAGTTCTGCTTCTTGATTCTGAAAGTAGACAGAGCGATGAAGAACTTTGTAGAAGAGCTTGGGGGATGATTCCTCCGAGGTTCATCATGGCAGTGCTTCTAATCCGGTTCTGGTACTCCGCAGGGACAGCTCTGCGCCGTTGTGGAAGAACAAAGCTTTTGGGCAGCACACAGCTCGGATGAAGACGAAACCACTTCTGTTACGAAGAAGACAAGGAGGTGCTTCTGTGGATGCCTCTTGTGCTTTCAAACTCGTCCGGAGGAAGTCGTGGTGGCCGCTGCAAGTTTCTGGTTCATCTGCAACCTCTGGACATCAAACTGCAACTTCGAAGTAGCTTCCAATGACCAAGAAAGAAGAAGGGGAAGGGGGTAGATGAGTGTGGGAGTGACCCCTGGTTGTAAGGGGGTCTTGGAGGGGGTGTTCTAAGGTGTGGGAGGTGGAGAATAAGGTCTGGAAGAGGGTCCAATAGATGGTGGTAGTGGGGGCTGCAAATTTGGTTGGAATGGAGAGAGGGAAAGGATATTCGAAAATAGGTTTAAGGGTGGGGTTAATTTTTTTGTCTTGGGAATGGGGGGGTTGTGTTGGGGAAGGGAAGGGGTGCTTGGGGTAGTGGGAAGGGTGATTGGGAAAGTGGGAGGGGTAGTTGGGGGTTGGATGGTGAGGAGAGGATTGGTGGAGGGGGTCTTGGGAAGGGGTGGAGTATTGATGAGGGTTGTGGGGAATGGGAAGAGGCTTAAATGGGGTAGGTGGGGAGTGGAGGTGGTTGGGAAGGGAGGAGAGAGAAGAAAATTCGAATTTGGGTGTTGAGGAGAGAGAAAGTGGAGTGAAAAAGAGAGATTAAGAGAGGGAAGGGTGGGGAATCTCTCCCCTAGGGTTTCTCACCCAAAAAATGGAATCTCTCCACTAGATAAGAAGTGTAAACTCTCAAAATGGCAAGTTTTTTTCATTCATTGATTCATTAAGTTGGAATGGGGGGAATGGGGTCCTATATATAGGAAACCCACATTTCTACAAAAGTCCCTGACAATTGACTCAATGACAAATAACCGAGGGGGTAGGGGAGAGCCCTTGGGCCAAGCCCAATGAATTGGGCCCAATAGCTAACTAGACAACCTGATGACACTCAAACTTAGGGAAATGAACACAAGACCTAGGAACATGACTCAAATAAAAGGGAAAATACATCAAATGACTCAAATAAAAATTACATAGGACTCAAAATTAAATGACTAGAACATTCCGGATGCAACCGGGGCGAGGAGACGAGTTGTGAACGTGGGCATGGGAGGTGATGTCCCCATCACTTGGTGAGCTCCTAGAGGATGTACAGACTCTACCAATGTGCAGAATTTACGTATATGCAGTGTGTAGACTTGATATCAATGAATGCGCTGACTATACAGACTTGCATAAGTGATGTATATACTTTGCCAATGTGCAGACTTAGGGTGTAGCTAAAGCAGCGAACGTAGGAAAAAGTTGGAATGTATAAACTTACGTTCGATCAGCAATGTATAGACTTCAACTAAGCAAGCTACAGTGCAGTGTCTAGACTTAATGATGCAAGCGATGTATAGACTTTGGAACGCTTGAAGCGATGTACAGACTTGGTAAGCGCCAAGCAATGTACAGACTTGGAAACCGATGTGCAAACTTGACAATGCAGTGTATAGACTTCATATGAAGGTATGCACGATGTCTAGGCTTGATATTAAGGAATGCAAAAGACTCTGTACAGACTTGGATGCTTGTGTATGCATGAGGGCAATGTCCAGACTTGGGAATCTTGGGGGGGTCGACCCATCTAGAAGGGGGGGTCGACCCACTTCTGTCCAGACTATGCTGTGTGTGTGTGCATATGCCAATGTATATACTTTATGAGAATGCTTCGACTATGCACATGAATGAAAGCCACTCTCGCTGTACAGACTTGATGGAAGGCATGTGCAGTGATGTATGGACTTGCTAAATGATTCACTAATAGCCACATGAACTGCACTGTCCTAATTGATGAAGCATGAATTGATCTAGAGATATACAGATTGATTTATAGTGTGAGACATCATCAAAACCGTAGGGATGCAACAATCTCCCGCTTTTTGATGATGGCAACACTATGAATCAAGCAATATCAAGGCTTAAAGGAAATCAACAGCAGCTATGACAAACAAGGCAAATTCAAAGCAAGTGCATGTAGAGTCAAGTTAAACACTACTGCTGAAACACTTCTTTCTCCAAAACCACTCCCCCTCAACTCACTCTCAGAAATTTCCATGACAAGCTATTCTCCATGACAAGCTATTCTCCCCCCACAACTCATGATCTATTGATATTGCAAAGCCTCTCTCCCCCTTTGACATCAGCAAAAGGAAATGCAGAATATATGAAAGTGCTGGAGACATGAGGAGGAAGTACAGTAAACATCTTAGTGTAGAAAGGCACGAGCAAATCTTAAGAGGATAAGTGAGGTGCTAAACTCAAGTGAAGATTCTTGAACTCCAGTAAACAGTAGAGAAATAGAATGATAGAAAAGTTTATCATCATACATAGTGTATGATTTAGAGCAGGAGTTAACAAGTATGGCATGATTTAGCTGAACTGGCAACTATCCCAGAAGACAACAAGAGACAAAGTCAGAGAAGGTGTTCTCAAGGTATTGAGGACAAGCAATCCATTAGTTGCATAACTACATGGGATGTTTGAGATTATTTTCAAGAAGACCAATGAGTAAGTTGGTAATTCACTCTTTTGACATTAGGGAGACACCTTGATTAGAGGCCTGAATCCCCAGTTACTCAGTGTGAGTACCTCATTACCTCCTTTCTTTTTTTTAAAAAAAGGAACAGAGTTAGTAACTGTGGCTTTTGACATGAGGAAACACCTTGATTAGAGGCCAGAGTCCCCAGTTACTCACCAGCTAGCCACCATTGCTCTATCATGTCTTTTCATTCATTTTAAGCATTTGACACCTCATGACATAGGAGAAAACTTCATTTCATTGATGAAGCTCCCAGTTTCTCAGTGACCAAAATAGGACATTGTTATTCAGTTAAGCCCTTGTGTTGAGGAGATGGAATGATTGAAAACAATACCAGAATGACTATTTTATGAAGTGAATCTTGAAGTCTAGATTTTAAGTTGATTAGGTCAGATATCAAGACATACAGGTTTTGGCCTGAACCAGAATCATTGGCAATGTAGGAAGATATACTTTATACAATTAATCCAAATCTCTGAAGGAATACCAGAGGAAAGATTCTAGCTGAACTTTAGTATCACTAACTTATAGACTTAAGAGATGAGTGAGATTCTACTGTCTGAGAGAACCACACTAATTCAGTCATGAAAATCGGTAATGACACACATCTGGTCAATCCTTTTGAATCTGTTAAAGAACTCTCCCTCTCATAGCTCAATCAGCTCCCCCTTAGTCATAGCAGAACTGAAAGCTAACCAGCAGACATACACAACTCCCCCTCACAAAAGAACAGATATCACATTTAAGACACCTTGTATAAGCCTAACTCTCTTCTCAGTGTAGTGAATTTTTCATTATCCAGAGGTTTAGTGAAGATGTCTGCAATCTGATTATCAGTGCCTACATGAATCAGTTCAAAATTGTTCTTAGAAACCTCATCTCTTATGAAATGATGTCTTATCTCTATGTGTTTGGTGCGTGAATGCAAAACAGGATTCTTGGCAAGATTGATGGCACTAGTATTATCACAATAGATAGGTGTGCACCCCAGGTCTACTTGGTAGTCCTGAAGCTGGTGTTTAATCCATATGACTTGTGTACCACAACTCCCTGCAGCCACATATTCAGCCTCAGCAGTGGAGAGGGCCACAGAGTGTTGTTTCTTGGATCCCCAAGAGACTAAACACCCACCTAAAAATTCACAGTGACCACTAGTGCTTTTTCGGTCTAGTTTACATCCTGCATAATCTGCATCTGTGTATGCAATTAAATCTAGTGAGTGTGTAGTAGGAAACCATAGACTAAGTGAGGGTGTAGCTGACAAATATCTAAAAATTCTTTTCACTGCAGCTAAATGTAATTCAGTGGGTCTAGACTGATACCTTGCACACATACCTACACTGAACTGTATATCAGGTCTAGAAGCTGTCAAGTAGAGTAAAGAACCAATCATACCTCGATAGAGTTTGGCATTTACTTCTTTACCTGTCTCATCAGCATCTAGTGAGGTGTTTGTACTCATAAGTGTTGTTATATGCTTCAGGTTGATCATACCAAACCTCTTGAATAGTTCCATTGTGTATTTGGTCTGGTTGATGAAGCATCCATCCTCCAATTGTTGTATCTGTAAGCCAAGAAAATATTTTAGTTCACCTACCAAACTTATCTCAAATTCAGCAGACATCATTTTAGAGAATTCAGCACATAATTCACAGCTAGCTGATCCAAACACAATGTCATCTACATATACCTGAGCTATGATGAGATCGGTATTTGTACTCTTAGTAAATAAGGTTTGATCAACTTTACCTCTCTTGTAGCCCTTGCTGATCAGAAATTCAGTCAGTCTTTCATACCAAGCTCGAGGGGCTTGCTTTAGACCATACAAGGCTTTGTTTAACCTGAAAACTTGGTTAGATTGAGGAGAAAATTGAAAACCTGGGGGTTGTTCAACAAACACTTCTTCATTGATGATGTCATTCAAAAAGGCACTCTTCACATCCATTTGCTGGAGTTTTATGCCCTTAGAGCATGCAAATGCTAGCAATATTCTTATTACCTCCATCCTAGCAACAGGTGCATAGGATTCTTCGAAGTCTACACCAAATTCCTGATAGTAGCCCCTGGCTACTAGTCTAGCCTTATTCCTGGAAATGATTCCATCTTCATTCATTTTGTTTTTAAACACCCATTTAGTTCCTACGATATTAAAAATTTCTGGTCTTGGAACAAGTTCCCAGACATTATTTCTTTCGAACTGACCTAACTCCTCAGACATAGCATTGACCCAAGCTTGATCAGCCAAGGCCTCTTCTACAGATTTGGGTTCAATTTGTGAGACTATAGCAATTAGATCTTCATTATTCACATTCCTAAAATGAGACCTAGTCCGAAGAGGATCTTCAGGGTTGCCTATGACATTATCTATCGGATAGTCTTTAAGAAATCTAACATTTATTGAAGACTCACCTGTTTCTCTTAGTTCTTCCTGGTTGGGAGGATTTGATGTTCCACTCGGCTGAGTTTTTTCATCTTCTTGATCTTCTAGGAATTCCCCATCATGATTGGAATCCCTGTCAAAATTTTCAAAGTTAGAAACACCTTTCTTTTCACTAAAAATGATGTGTGGAGACTCTTCAACCTTCTGGTCTGTTTTGTTAAAGACCCTATATGCCCTAGACACTTCAGAGTATCATAAGAATATTCCAGGGGAGCTTTTAGCTTCAAACTTTTTTAAATCTTTCTTGTCATTGTTATGAATAAAGCTGATGTGACACGACCTCGGACCTAATGCAAGCAAGCACAATCGCATTCAAAACGGGCCAAATTGGGCCACCGCTCTATCGTCACTCACCCAAGCCCGAGGTGACTTGGCAATGCCAAGGGGAGGATGTGGGGTTGGGCCCTTGCTGGTAGAGGGCCAGCAAGGCCAAGACTTGATTCCCAAAGGGTGGGGATGCCCAAATCAAGGGAGCCGACAAAGTGCCAAAGGCACCGGTTGCAATATTCCCACGGTGATCACTCAAGTTTATGGCGCTTGAGGATCGGGCTCTCACTCGCATAACCAGCGGAATTAGAACTAATATTAAAAGACAAGCACTAAGTGGAGTGAAGGTTTGAGCACTTACTCGACTGGATTGAAGAAACCGGTCCCGGTCGGAGACGAGGGCGAGCGGGGAGGCGAGTGGATCCCCACACGCCGCGGCGGTGTCGCTTGACCTGCCCAAACAAGTTACAACACTACACCTCACGTAGGAGGGGGATCTTGGAGTGGGGGTTAATAGAAATTACAATCAATACTACCTCCACACAGGGAGGGACCTTCAGCCGGTCAAGCGGGGTGGGGAAACTAAAGCAAAGAACGAGGAATAAGGGTGGACACTGAATCTGCTTGCTGTCTACGAGCCGGGATAGAGAGTCGGTGTTGCTACTGTAGATCTTGATCAGGAATTTTTTTGATGACGAAACCAGAGAGAAAACCTTCGTAGCTGGAAGGGGAATACCTCAGAATTTTCTTAATTTCTTCTGGAGTCGCTGCTGGTCGGGGCAGGAGCTTGAACAGGGCCTCTATTTCTCGGACTAGCAGGGGCAGGTCACCAACAGTAGGATGCAGAGGCTGTCCTGGCCGGTCCCGAACTCCAAATTTGATGCCGTCAGCGCCGTTAGAACCGTGGGTGAGTCCTCTTTGCAGCAAAGGAAACGGGGACACCAGAAGAGGTCGGAGACCATCTGTGGAACCAGAAGAGTGAGGAGGGGTCGGTACAGACTGTAGAAGGCAGAACCGCGCGTTCGGGGGAGAAAATTGGTAACTTCTGCTCCCGGATGCTGAATGAACTTCTGCTTCTTGAATCTGAAACTAGACAGGCCAAATAGGAACTTTGAAGAAGAACTTGAAGACTGATTCCTTCAGGGTCCGTCGTGGCAGAGCTTCTAAGCTGGTTCAAGTCCTTAGCCAAGGCAGAACCGCGCAGCTGTGGAAGAATGGACCTCCAGGATGGCTCGGAGATCGGAAGAAGAAGAAACCACTTCGGTTGCGAAGGTGACTGACAGACTCTTACGACGATGGCTCTTGGGTCTTCAAACTCGTCCGGAAGTGATCGTGATGGCCGCTGCAAGCTGCTGCTCTGTTGTAGATCTTCAGTTGAGAGCTGTAGGTTGATGATGATGGGGGGGAATGGGGTATATGGGAGGGGAAATGGGGGTGGATGAGTGTGGGGAAAGCCCGGGCTGTGAGGGGGTCTAGGAGGGA
The DNA here is from genome assembly GCA_022559845.1 of Amorphophallus konjac. NCBI lineage: Eukaryota > Viridiplantae > Streptophyta > Magnoliopsida > Alismatales > Araceae > Amorphophallus > Amorphophallus konjac. The sequence goes on along the minus strand of CM040121.1, from coordinate 315,073,977 downwards.
GTGTTCTAAGGTGGGGGAAGGGAAGAATGGGGTCTGGAAGGGGGTCTAACAGGTGGTGGGAGGAGGAGCTACGAATTTGGGAAGGTGGGTGAGAGGAGAAGGTGAGGGGGGGCACAAGTGAGTGGAGGGAAGGGTGGATTTCAAATTCAAATATGCTTTGGAAGTTGTGGGGTTGTGTGGGGAAGGGGTTGATTGTGTTGGAATGGGGAAAGTGGTGTTGGAATGTGGAGGATGGTGTTGGAATGGTGAGGGATCTCCTTGGGACTAGGGGGGCGGAGTAATGGAGGCCACGGGGAAGTGGAGGGCTTTAATGATGGTAGGTGGGGGTTGAGGTGGTTGGGAAAGGAGGAGAGAGAAAAAAATTCGAAATTGGGTGTTGAGGAGAGAGAAAGTGGAGTGAAAAAAAGGGATTAGGAGAGGGAAGGGTGGGGAATCTCTCCCCTAGGGTTTCTCACCCAAAAAATGTTGGAATCACTCCACTAAACTAAGCTTTGGATACTCAAATGGTATTTTTCATTGATTCATTCATTAAGTTGAAATGGGGGGAATGTGGTCCTATATATAGGAAACCCACATTTCTACAAAAGTCCCTTACAAAAGACTCAATAACAAATAACCGAAGGGGTAGGGGGGGCTCATGGGCCAAGCCCGAAGAATTGGGCCCAATAGCACATTACACTATCTAATGACACTCAAACTTAGGAAAATAAATGCAAGACTTAGGAACATGACTCAAATAAAAGGGAAAATACATCAAATGACTCAAATAAAATTACATAGGACTCAAAATTAAATGACTAAACCATGCCGGATGCAACCGGGGTGAGGAGACGAACGGTAAACGTGGGCATGGGAGGTGATGTCCCCATCATACTCCCGGGGTGCGGAGAACTCGACTCTGTCGAGTAAGTGTCCTTCCCTCCTTGGAGGGTGTAGAAGTGGTACCGCCCTCAAGTCTCCCGAACGAGACCGATCCATCCACCTACCGAGATAGCGCTCATATACCTTGCTCCGAGTGGTAGTGACTTGTTCATCCAATATTTGTTCAATTTGTTCACGCTGGGCTCTCTTGGCTGGTGGTTTATCATCATAGGTGGGTGCTCTCTCAAGGGAAGAAGTAGGCTCAATCTCCTCACTAGGTACCACCGTGGGTCCCTTATATGGCACTAGGTCGGCAACATTGAATGTGGGACTTATTCCATACTCCTCATGGAGATCTAACTCGTTGGCATTTGCACCTATGCGCCTCAAGACCTGGAAGGGACTAGCCCCACGTGGCCTCAGTTTAGAGTTGGCTCCCGGGGAGAGCCTCTCCATCCTTACCATCACAAGGTCACCCACTTGGAATTCTTGGTGATGCCGATGAGAGTCGGCCAGCCTTTTATAAGCCTCATTCTTTTTGCTGATGTGCTTGCACAGGTTTTCATGCAATTTTGTGAATGCTATCCTTTTTGTGGTTATGGGTGGACCTGGACAACCATAGATGGACCTATCCTGCCATGATGCCAGATGGACCATGATGAACCTTGGTGGGCCGGTGCAACCATTTGTGGACTTATCATGCAATGTTGTCATGTAGACTTTGGTGGGCCTAGGTGGGCCGGGGCAACTGTAGGTGAACCTATCATGTAAAGTGGTGATGAATGTGGGGGTGCCCGGACATCCGTAGATGCTTTTGACATGCTTAAGATCCATGATGAATAAGGGAGGACCATGACATCCGAATGTGGCCCACTCATGCTTTCTACTTGACATGTGAGTGATATGAATGAATGAATCCAACATAGTGTTCATGCCAAGGGGTGTGGAAAGCCTAGACACATGCATACTTTTCCCAAAAGTGACTTCCATGTGTATAGGTGTGGGACAACCTTTGAACTGCCATTGGAAAGGATCGAATGGATCTAAGAAGGTAGTCATCATGGGGTGGGGCACCACCTTATTCCCTAGGGATATATGGTCCAAGGTTATGGCTCCCAAGGTGCAGCCCGGGTCATGGATGAGGTGGGTTTGGCCCAATATGGTGAGTGAGGGTAGGACAGGGTGGGTGGTTGGTAAGATGGTTGGGTCATATGAGTCCCTTGACTCCCATTGGAAGTTGGGCCAATGTTCTTGACAAGTGGGTCGGCCATGAGTGGAGGGCTTGGCTTTCTACCCGAGATAAGAAGCTCTAAATCGAGGAGAAGGTTGGGCTCATCCGGTGTAGGGAGGAATAGAAGGAGGTCGCTAGTGTAGCAACCATTGGTGCAAACCGAGGTGATAGACCCAATGCATAGGTGTAGGAGGCTAAGGCTCCTAGGTTGTTCGGCCATAGGAGTCAACATGCTAGTGAACTCAATTTGCCATGCTAAGCCCCTAAGAAAATCCTCTAAGGTCTCCACTTGATAGGATGCTTGGATTGTGGTGTGATAGGAGAAGATGGGCACTAGGGGAAAATTTTGTTCTATGGGAGGGCAAACATGGGTCGAGGTCTCTCTAATTAGGCTCTTCCTTAGCCACCTAACAAGGGACTCTTCTAAGATGAATTCGGCCTTATCTAGAGGGGGTGGTGTAGGGTGAAGATCCTTGTGCGAGGCTTCCTCTTCAATTGGGACATGGGTGCTCTCTATGGAGGGGATAGGTTCCCGAGGGATATTTGTCTTCATGTGACAAAGCGGGTGGACTACTTCTTCCAAAACTAATGGAGTGGGAAGGTTCTTTGATGGTGGGGTGATGATGGCCAGAGTATGGTGCACCTGGGGTGGTGAACGAGGGTGGGATTCCCGCGGGTGGGAGAATAAAAGGTTGTTGAATTTAAAGGTTCCCGAAAGGTGTGGCGGACGCACAAGGCAAGTCCGACGTGTTGGGTCGATGTTGGCATTCCTTTCATCTAACCATTTCTTACCTAGGATTATACATGGACCTGCCAATGTTCCCTTTTGACACCAAGCCCCATCCAAATACTTAATCTTCCCGAACCATTTATGGAATTCAATAAAGACTTGGTCTCCATTGTGCACAATTTGTCCGGTCCTACTACGAGAGGTAACGATATCGGGGGACACCCAATTTTCAGATTCTGGGTCAATGAAATCAATTTCTACGGGCTTTTCATTAGGTAAGCATGCATGGGATATGATTGGGAGAGGAGCCATGTGACCCAAGACTCAATGTTAACAATGATGGGTTGACAATGCACGGTTCGGACAAGAATGCAAGCATGCCCTAGGACTTGACTTATAGAGACAAGTCAATGACTTACTCTGATACCACTTGATGTGACACGACCTCGGACCTAATGCAAGCAAGCACAATCGCATTCAAAACGGGCCAAATTGGGCCACCGCTCTATCGTCACTCACCCAAGCCCGGGGTGACTTGGCAATGCCAAGGGGAGGATGTGGGGTTGGGCCCTTGCTGGTAGAGGGCCAGCAAGGCCAAGACTTGATTCCCAAAGGGTGGGGATGCCCAAATCAAGGGGGCCGACAAAGTGCCAAAGGCACCGGTTGCAATATTCCCACGGTGATCACTCAAGTTTATGGGGCTTGAGGATCGGGCTCTCACTCGCATAACCAGCGGAATTAGAACTAATATTGAAAGACAAGCACTAAGTGGAGTGAAGGTTTGAGCACTTACTCGACCGGATTGAAGAAACCGATCCCGGTCGGAGACGAGGGCGAGCGGGGAGGCGAGTGGATCCCCACACGCCGCGGCGGTGTCGCTTGACCTGCCCAAACAAGTTACAACACTACACCTCATGTAGGAGGGGGATCTTGGGGTGGGGGTTAATAGAAATTACAATCAATACTACCTCCACACAGGGAGGGACCTTCAGCCGGTCAAGCGGGGTGGGGAAACTAAAGCAAAGAACGAGGAATAAGGGTGGACGCCGAATCTGCTTACTGTCTGCGAGCCGGGACAGAGAGTCGGTGTTGCTGCTGTAGATCTTGATCAGGAATTTTGTTGATGACGAAACTAGAGGGAAAACCTTCGTAGCTGGAAGGGGAATGCCTCAGAATGTTCTTAATTTCTTCTGGAGTCACTGCTGGTCGGGGCAGGAGCTTGAACAGGGCCTCTATTTCTCGGACTAGCAGGGGCAGGTCACCAACAGTAGGATGCAGAGGCTGTCGTGGCCGCTCCTGAACTCCAAATTTCATGCCGTCAGCGCCGTTAGAACCGTGGGTGAGTCCTCTTTGCAGCAAAAGAAACGGGGACACTAGAAGAGGTCAGAGACAATATGTGGAACCAGAAGAGTGAGGAGGGGTCGGTGCAGACTGTAGAAGGCAGAACCGCGCGTTTGGGGGAGAAAATTGGTAACTTCTGCTCCCGGATGCTGAATGAACTTCCGCTTCTTGAATCTGAAACTAGACAGGCCAAAGAGGAACTTTGAAGAAGAACTTGAAGACTGATTCCTTCAGGGTCCATCGTGGCAGAGCTTCTAAACTGGTTCAAGTCCTTAGCCAAGGTAGAACCGCGCAGCTGTGGAAGAATGGACCTCCAGGATTGCTCGGAGATCGTAAGAAGACGAAACCACTTCGGTTGCGAAGGCGACTGACAGATGCTTCCGACGATGGCTCTTGGGTCTTCAAACTCGTCCGGAGGTGATCGTGATGGCCGCTGCAAGCTGCTGCTCTGCTGTAGATCTTCAGTTGAGAGCTGTAGGTTGATGATGATGGGGGGAATGGGGTATATGGGAGGGGAAATGGGGGTGGATGAGTGTGGGGAAAGCCCGGGCTGTGAGGGGGTCTAGGAGGGGGTGTTCTAAGGTGGGGGAAGGAAAGAATGGGGTCTGGAAGGGGGTCTAACAGGTGGTGGGAGGAGGAGCTACGAATTTGGGAAGGTGGGTGAGAGGAGAAGGTGAGGGGGGGCACAAGTGAGTGGAGGGAAGGGTGGATTTCAAATTCAAATATGCTTTGGAAGTTGTGGGGTTGTGTGGGGAAGGGGTTGATTGTGTTGGAATGGGGAAAGTGGTGTTGGAATGTGGAGGATGGTGTTGGAATGGTGAGGGATCTCCTTGGGACTAGGGGGGTGGAGTAATGGAGGCCACGGGGAAGTGGAGGGCTTTAATGATGGTAGGTGGGGGTTGAGGTGGTTGGGAAAGGAGGAGAGAGAAGAAAATTCGAAATTGGGTGTTGAGGAGAGAGAAAGTGGAGTGAAAAAGAGGGATTAGGAGAGGGAAGGGTGGGGAATCTCTCCCCTAGGGTTTCTCACCCAAAAAATGTTGGAATCACTCCACTAAACTAAGCTTTGGATACTCAAATGGCATTTTTCATTGATTCATTCATTAAGTTGAAATGGGGGGAATGTGGTCCTATATATATGAAACCCACATTTCTACAAAAGACTCAATAACAAATAACCGAAGGGGTAGGGGGGGCTCATGGGCCAAGCCCGAAGAATTGGGCCCAATAGCAAATTACACAATCTAATGACACTCAAACTTAGGAAAATAAATGCAAGACCTAGGAACATGACTCAAATAAAAGGGAAAATACATCAAATGACTCAAATAAAATTACATAGGACTCAAAATTAAATGACTAAACCATGCCGGATGCAACTGGAGTGAGGAGATGAACGGTAAACGTGGGCATGGGAGGTGATGTCCCCATCAAAAGCATTTAGCTCCAAAAATTCTGAAATGAAACAAGTTTGGTTTCTTACCTTTTAGTAGCTCATAGGGTGTTTTCTTGTGAATGGGTCTTACCATGGCCCTGTTGATTATGTAAGTTGTTGTATTGGTCGCCTCTGCCCAAAACCTCCTTGGTAATTGACTTTCAATCAGCATGGTTCAGGCCATCTCCACAATAGTTCTATTTCTTCTCCCTACAATTCCATTCTGTTCAGGTGTCCTGAGAGAAGAAAACCTGTGTGTTAGTCCCCCTCTTTCACAAAGATCAGAAAATATGGAGTTTTCAAACTCACCTCTATGGTCAGATTGAATAGAGCAAATTTTGTGTTTTCCTTCTTGTTTGACCTTATTGAAGAACTGATTAAACTTTTGAAAAGCATCACGTTTATTGGCTAAGAAAAAGATCCATGAATATCTAGAATGGTCATCAATAATCACATAGCCAAACCTATTCCCATTAAGACTCTGAGTTCTAGTAGGACCAAAGAGATCCATATGGAGAAGTTCCATTGGTCTAGTGGACAATGGCTCAGATCTTAGCTTGAAGGAATTCCTAGTTTGTTTTCCTAGAGCACATGCATCACATGATTTTGAAATAGAATTGAATTTAATTCTAGGCATGCCTCTAACTAAATCATGCTTGACCAATTTATTTAAAGTAGAGAAGCTAGCATGACCTAGACGTCTATGCCATTCAAAAGCATCATTTTCAGAATTAGCAGATAAACAAAGATTTGATTCAGATTCTGCATCTAAGTCTACCATGTAGACATTATTAATCCTGTTGGCTACAAATTTAACCACTTCAGAATTTATTTCAAAGATTTTGCACGAACTATCATCAAACACAACCCTGTGACCCTTGTCACATAACTGACTAATGCTGATCAGGTTGTGTTGAAGACCTTCCACAAGTAGAACTTTTTCAATGGAGTTTGTGGAAGACTTACCTACTGTGCCAACTCCAATTATCTTACCTCTGTTCTTTCCTTCAAATTTGACCAGACCCCCTACCTTCATCTCTATCTTGTTGAATTTGGATCGGTCTCCTGTCATGTGCCTGGAGCAGCCACTGTCGAGGTACCACTTGTTGTCTTCAGCTGCCAGGCCGACCTACACAAACAAAATCAAGCAAAGTGATTTGGAACCCAAGATGAGTTGGGTCCAAAGACATTGTTCAAATCTCTGATCAAATGTTTAGGAATCCAGATTTGCTTTAACATGGTTTTCTCTAGCACCTTTACTTCTGGTTTATTGTAATTATAGCCGGGGTTCTGTCCAGCTGGTCTGGAGAAATAAGTTCTATTCCATTCATTAGTCTTCCCATTCCTAGGATATCTTCTGTAAGCTTGTTGATTAACAGATTTTTGAAGATGATAGTTATTTCTCCAGTAAGTCCTGTTTGGACCCATCTGATTGTAGTAATTCTAGCTTTTCTTCTGATCCTCTTGCTTGGTCCATCTACCATTTTTGTTCTGATGAGTGGGCTTAGTGAAGTTCTTCACAAAATTCATTCCCATTTTAAATGGTTGACAAGTACTATTTTTTGAAGTTTCTTTCTGACATTGAGTTCCTTGACTACTGTTTGAGCTGGATGGTGTGTCCAGCTTCTCTTTTCCCTTCTCTGGGCAGAAGGTGGTGGTTTTGAATTTTAGGGGTCTCTTGTTAGTTGGGTCATAGCCTAGACCCTCCTTATTGAAGTTAACCCTAGTCCCTAGTATAGCATCCAGACTAGTTTTTCCTTGGACAAATTTTTCCAAAACTTTCTGTTTGTCTTCCAGCTCTTTTTGAAGAGATTCAGAATTTTTTAGAAGTTCAGCATTGACTTTCTTAACAACTTCATATTTTTTTGAATTCACTCTACTTTCATTCAGGCTTTCTTCAATTTTGATTTTGAGTTCATTGAGCTGGTTTTGACTGTCCTGGTTTTCTCCATTGAGCTTTTCATTTTCTTTTCTTAGGGAAGTTACTTCTTCCAATTCTTCTTTTAGTTTCTGATTTTCTACACAGATTTGGGTTTATTCTTCAACAGTGGTATTGAATTTTATTTTCAGAACCCTATGTTCTTTACTAAGTGAATTGAACTTATCTAATAATTCAGCATAGGCATCTTCCCAGTCATCAATAGAAAAATTTTCAAAAACATTTGTTACCTTCTCTTCGCTGTTTGCCATTAGGCAAATTCCTTCTTCATACTCCTCTGAGGAAGTGCTTTTCAGATCTTCTTCCTCATCGCTCCACGTGCAGACCATTGCCTGTGGCTTCTTCTTTTTCTGCACCATTGAGCCCTTCTTCTGAAAGTAGGGACCCTTCTTCTGGAGATCTGGGCATTCCCCTTTCATGTGTCCCTGTTTGTTACAATGAAAACAAGTCAGTCTCCTATTATTTCTGTCCTTATGATTGCTAGATTCAACATTCTTACTAAAGGAGTATGGCTTCTTCCTCCTAAAGGTTTTCCCCTTTTTCCTTAAAAATTTACTGAACTGTCGAGTGAGCATTGTCTACTCCTTCTGGTCGAGATCGGAAAAGCCATCGGACTCACCGCTACTGTTGCTGCTGCTGCTACTGCTACTCTTGTTATGGGATGCCTTGAGAGCTACATTCCTAGCCTTCCTATCACTTCCTTCACCACCTCCTTTGAAATTCATCTCATAGGTCATGAGGGATCCTATGAGTTCATTCACTGTCAAAGTCGTCAGATCCTTTGACTCTTCAATCACGATGGCCTTAGTGTGCCATGCTGGGGATAGGGATCTAAGAATTTTCCTGACTATATCTGCCTCAGCTAGCTCTTTCTCTAGCCCCTTAAGAGTATTCGTGATCAAGGACAACCTGGCATACATTTCAGTAATATTCTCCTCTGCATTCATCTTAAACAATTCGTACTTAAAGGTGTAGAGATTTACCTTCGAAGCCTTCACTTGAGCTGTACCTTCGTAGATTAGTTGCAGCTCATCCCACATTCGCTTGGCTGTCTTGTAGGCTGATATGCGGGCATATTCATCTTGGTGAACAGCACACTGGATGATGTTCAGCGCCGTCCATTTGAGTGAAGATAGCTTGACATGATCATCTGTCCACGCATCCTCGTTCGGTGGCAGATCATACGGCCCAGTTGTGATTACCCTCCACAGCTTGTGGCTCTATGCCCTGATGAACACCTCCATCCTATTTTTCTAAAAGAGATAGTAATTACCATCGAAGAATGGGGGGCGACTAATGGATTGACCTTCAGGCATGAAACTTCGAGGACCATTAGCATTTCCTTGACAGTTTGCCCACATGATGCAAACCTGCTCTGATACCAAATGTTAGCGCATCGAAGAGTGATATAGAAGGGGGGGGGATGAATAGATCACTCCCGATTTTTAAAAAACTTCAGCGGAATATTAGTTCAATGGTTGACAACCCTTCAGAAACAGCACAAAGAGTATTGCTAACGCAGTCAATAACCAAGACAGAAGAAGTAAGAGCGATTGAACGAGCTGTCCACAATCAAACACAATGCCAAGCAGATGGAGAGCACAAACGATAACAACAAACCACAGAGGAGACAAGAATTTTTAAGGTGGTTCGATTGTAGTCCACAATCTACATCCACCCCTCACTCCAACTAGAGTGAGGCTTCCACTAGCCACGGCTAGAAACTGCAGACTCAGTCTGCGAACAAAATGCTGCCACACAGCTTGACCAGGGGAACAACCTCCCCTCTTCCTCCACACCGGAGGGATACAACCAATGACAACAGTCACTAGCAAACTAGAGACCGAGGTCTCTCTTCCTCCACCCAGGAGGGAACCCACAAGCGACTCCCTGTCACTTGCAAACTGGAGGATCAATCCTCCCTTCCTCCGATCACAGGAGGGTAACAATATTCGATAAGGAAGATGAAATGAAAAATGAAAACACGAAAATCAAAGCACAAAAATCTTCTTTGAAAATAGGAAACAATGTAGCTTCCGAAGAAGCAATTCTTCAAACCACAGACACTGCTCTCTCTCTCTCAAATATATTTCTCTCAGATCTGGATGAAATAGAATTCTCTGCTCTCTCTCTTTTCTGGATCGCGCAGCTTCACAAGAATGCCTTCTGCTCTTTCTTTCACGATCAAACTTCTACTGAAAGAAGATGCTTCATATTTATAGTAGATGTTGGGCGTGTGTCCTTCAGGTTCTCGCCCAGAGAGCACCTCGGATCACGTGTCAGGTACCACCTTGGATGATGTGTCCAATCATCAGCTTGAATCATCTGCAGGCAGAGACAAAAGGAATGTATCGAATTAGTTCAGTCTATTAACATAGCGTGTATAGACTTTCGAAGCAGCAAATAAGCAAGTATGAACAACGTGAGAATGTATAGACTTAAAACCCTTCAGCGACCTCAGTGTATAGACTTGAAAGCCTTCATGCGACCTCAGTGTATAGACTTGCATGGGTAAGATGCATGAACTAACCATAGCCAGTGTATAGTCTTAACCGATGCATGAATAGTGTGCCGATGCATAGACTTGAAGAACTGATGCATGAACAGTGCGCCGATGTAAAGACTTGAAGAACTGATGCATGAACAGTGCGCCGATGTAAAGACTTGGAGAGACGAGCGAGTGTATAGACTTGATGAACGCGTGCATGGGAAGGTAGTGTACAGACTTGAGAAAAACTATGCAGGAACAAGCCTAACAAGTGTATAGACTTTGATGTAAAGGCTTGAGTTACACAAGCAGTGTATAGACTTCACGATGCACACCCATATCCAATGTATAGACTTACCCCTTGAAGAGAAGTTAGATCAGGGTCAGTTCAGTGGGTCGACGCAATGACCCCATGCGTCAACGCCTCCCGCCTTATCTTCAAAGACATCTGAGGCATTTCAAGGCTGCGTCATCCTCTTGGGCTCAATGGGTTGACGCCATCTGAACTACTTATGAGATGTATAGACATGTGAATTTGATGTAAAGACTTGCAAGGGAAAGGCTGTACAGACTTGAGCACATCAAGGCAATTGAAAGTATAGACTTGGTGAGCTCCTAGAGGATGTACAGACTCTACCAATGTGTAGACTTTGCCTATATGCAGTGTGTAGACTTGATATCAATGAATGTGCTGGCTGTACAGACTTGCATAAGCGATGTATATACTTTGCCAATGTGTAGACTTAGGGTGTAGCTAAAGCAGCGAACGTAGGAAAAAGTTGGAATGTATAAACTTACGTTCGATCAGCAATGTATAGACTTCAACTAAGCAAGCTACAGTGCAGTGTCTAGACTTAATGATGTAAGCGATGTATAGACTTTGGAACGCTTGAAGCGATGTACAGACTTGGTAAGCGCCAAGCAATGTACAGACTTTGGAACCGATATGTAGACTTGACAATGCAGTGTATAGACTTCATATGAAGGTATGCACGATGTCTAGGCTTGATATTAAGGAATGCAAAAGACTCTGTACAGACTTGGATGCTTGTGTATGCATGAGGGCAATGTCCAGACTTGGGAATCTTGGGGGGGTCGACCCATTTGGAAGGGGGGGTCGACCCACTTCTGTCCAGACTATGCTGTGTGTGTGTGTGCATATGCCAATGTATATACTTTATGAGAATGCATGGACTATGCACATGAATGAAAGCCACTCTCACTGTACAGACTTGATGGAAGGCATGTGCAGTGATGTATGGACTTGCTAAATGATTCACTAATAGCCACATGAACTGCACTGTCCTAAATGATGAAGCATGAATTGATCTAGAGATATACAGATTGATTTATAGTGTGAGACATCATCAAAACTGTAGGGATGCAACAGATGCATGAGAATAAGTACATGAAGCATGAGCATTTTGCATTGACCCATTACATTCAGCAGAGCTAACTGATTTCAAGATGTACTCAGAAATATTGTTTACCTTCTTTGTATGACCCTTCTTTTTCAATTTCTGATTATTCTTAACAGTTTTTGTTTGCTTTTCATTTTTCTGGGCTTTGAACTGAAATACAGATGTTGAAGGTGATTTCTGATTTTCATTTTGTTTTGGGGATTGCTTTGAAGTACCAGCTACATCTGGGCTTTGCACAAAGGTGGCATATAGCTGGCTTTTAGTGATTTCCTTAACATCAGAAGTGCAATCTGTTCCCCCTTTTGAATTCTTATCCTCACCTTTCACAACAGTTTTTATTTTTCTTTCAGTTTTGGCAAACTTGGATGCTGAGTTTTCCAGATCATGAATTTTATTTTCCAAGGATGCTATATGAAGCTCATAACTAGCTATCTCCTGTTCACTGCAATTGACACATTCACTTAAGACTTTATTTACAGTTTTGTACTTCTCAATTTCTTGTTCTAGACTGATCACCCATTGTGATTCTCCATCAGAAGTGAATTTTCCCTTTTTTAATGTGAGAAGTGTTTCAGATAACCCAGTGTTTAAACACTTTAAATTTTCAATTTCAACTTTCAGTTCAGTGTTTTCCTTCTCAAATTTTTGAGGTTGAACTTCCTTAAAAACAGATTTCTCTTTTTCGATAGTCAGAAACCTCTGTGAGAAAATAGTATTTAAAACCATCAATTTTTTGTTTTGTTCCCTCAGTTCTTTGTTCTCTTCAGATAGCTTCGACTCCTTCATTACATTTTCCATTTCCAGACATAAGCTCAAACTTTTCAATTAGTTCCTCTTCTCTTTCTTCCACTTTGATTTTCTCAACAAGCAGATTTCTGTGATCCTCTTTAAACACAACAATTTGTTTCTTCATCCATTCATTTTCATTATAGAGATCTTCATTACGTTCTCTTAGAGCTGAGCACATTTTACAGTTTGATTCAGCAGAAGAAGAATGTGAAACCTCCCCATTGATTTCATTTATTCTAGCCATAAGATTTTCATTTTCCTTTTAAAATTCTTTATTCTCAAGTTTCAGTTTGTCCAATTCAGAATTAACTTCAGTAAGTTCTTGCATGCTTTTTAGATGCTCATTTTTCTTATCATTCAGCTGATTTTCAATTTCTGACATTTTGTCCAAGCATGTTTGTTTTTCAATTTTTAGAGAATCATTTTGTTTCTTAAGGTTCTGAACACCTAGCATACATGCATCATAAGATTGTTTCAGATTTGGACAGTTTTCACAGGAATCTTTCAAATTTATTTTATCACATTTCTTTTTCAACTTTTTGTTTTCAGATTTTAATTTCTTGGATACTGTTAACAAATTTTCATACATCACTATCAATTCATCAAAAGAGTATCCATCTGATCCGGAGCTTACCTGAGATGAGGTCTCATCATCATCAATTCTCCGATCAGCCATCAAGCATTGACCCTCATGCAGTTGATCAGAGATCACTCTGTCATATATCTCCTTTCCAGAAGTGCACCTGAGCGCAAAAGGATATATGTCAGTATTAATAGCAGCTCTCATGATATTAAGAACTATGGCATTATCACGGTTCTTTATTTTGTCCTCTCTAGACCACTTGGTCTCATCATGAGGTAATTTGTGTGGGCCTTTAGACAGTAGACTCCACAGATTTGGATCAAGTGAGTCTATGTAAACACATAAGCCGCCTAGCCAACTATTTAAGTTAGAACCATCAAAAACAAGAGGACGACCCATCGAGAGATGATAAATGCACTGAAATTAAGAGAGCAAATCAAGACACTAACTAGGTGAAACAAAACACAGAACACAGGAAGCACACTCTGAAATGCACCAAACAGAAATGCAGGATCTGCTGCGGATTGTTAGATCCTATGCACAGCAACCCGCTCTGATACCAAGTGTTGGGTTGGTGCTATGTATTCAGAGGGGGGGTGAATGAATATACCCTTTAAAACTTTCACCCAATTAAAATCTAATGCTCACTAGAAAGCTGAAAAGACAAAATAAGACAACCTGAAAGAAACTAAACTAGTCTTCTGTTGAACCAGTACTCAAATAGGTGGAACGCACCTAATCATTCACCTAGCGGAAGCAACAACAGATAGAGAAATCAAACCACAGTCAAACATATAGTGTGCGCAGCAATGAGATGAACACAAATAGAAAATCAAACCATATCGACTCTATGCATTCATCTAGTGCCACTCTCACAAAGAGATCAAACCACTGCACAATGATTTTTAGGTGGTTCGGTCCTGCAGGCCTACATCCACCCCACACTCAACCCGAGTGTGGATTCCGCTGACTCACAGCTTGAACAGTTGGGCATCACAGCTTGCCATACAATCCGCTGAGCCTCACAGCTTGCTGTCCGAGGAATCCTCCTCGCCTACTGAGCCTCACAGCTTGCTGTCCGAGGAATCCTCCTCGCCTACTGAGCCTCACAGCTTACTCTGCTGGGCAATACAGCTTAGCCGTCCAGTGGAATCCTCCACTGCAAGTGCTGACTAACAGCTTGAACAAATGTTCAAAAAGAAAACAGGAAAATGGGAAACAAACAACAATCGGAAGGCTGTAAACAATGAAGCACAATGTGGCTCAGAATGAGCTGACTGGCCTGGATTTGATCCACGGTCCAGTGAAGGCAGATCTTCAGAACGAAGCTTCTCTCTGCCTCTCTTCTTCTTCTCTTCACACTCTGCTCGAGCTCTCTATCTCTCTCTTTCTCTTCTTTTTCTTTTTCTTCTCTGCTTCTTCTGCTTCTCTATTCTTTCTCACAGGATCGCGCATGCTATCTTCTCCTTCAGTCGATCACTCTCACTGTATAGACTTTGCCTCTCGATCAATCTTCTTCAGACAAAGGAGTCTTCATTTATATAGAGCAGCAGGGTGGATAGGGTCGTGTGGCTTTCACATTTCCCACCCAAAGAATTTCACCAGAACCGAGGCATTTCGAGCACCTGGCAGCATCCTGGCTGGGCTGCTTCCATGTGTCATAATCTGGGCACCTCATCCTTCCTTGGATCACGTGCCTTCATTAGGCTTCACGAAGAGTGCCTATCAGACAGAGAATCAAGTTATCAGTTTAAGTCTAAAACCCTGTACAGACATTGCAGGATGTAGTGTATAGACTTCAGACTGTATAGACTTTGTGAACTCGACTGCAGTGTATAGACTTCAGACTGTATAGACTTCATATATGCAGAGCTATGTGATATACAGACTTCCTATATGAAGGCAACCGCTGTACAGACTTACTGAAGTGTAATGCAATGTGCAGACTTTGAAGAACATTCAGCATCCAGGGTATAGACTAGGCAATGTAAAGACATGCCAGTGTATGGACTTGATGAGCATGCAGCAATGTGCAGACTTCAATGCATGAAGAAGCACTGTGAAGACTTTTTTTTTTAAACTAAATCATCAAGTGTAGATAAGGGAGAGTGCACCCCCATTCCAGAGGAAGGAGATGTTCCCACTCCACCAAATCAAACACTAGATGCTGAATTTTATTGATATATCATGTAATGATCATGTACAAAAGAGGCAAAGCCTTGGAGTACAAAGGGATAAGGGGCGGGCAACAAAGTGTAAAAAATATCAAATATGCAAGCTACACAAGCTTCCTTCGGAAATTTGGAATGCCTTGAGCATCTGCAGTAGCATAGCTTTTAGATATAATCGGCAGCTCCTTAAATGATTTGAATTCCATATTGCTTCTCTTGAGCACTGCGTAATTAGCCAAAGAATCCGCTAGCTGGTTCCCTTCTCTGTATGTATGCATGATAGGGCAGTGAAAGGATGTAAATAGTTGCTGAAGTTCTTCCCACCAAGGTAGCAAAGACCATGGGGGAGCTTTCTTCCACTGCAGCATCTCAATTAACATAAGGGAATCAGAAAAGATCACTATGACCAAGAGATTATGAAATCTTGCTAATCGAAGACCATCAAATAAAGCCCTGCCCTCAGCAACCATATTTGAACCAGCCCCATAAAAATAAGAAAAAGCCAGCTTTAACTGTCCTGGACAATTTCGCAGACAGCCCCCACCACCGGATAGTCCTGGATTGCCTTTACTTGCACCATCTATGTGAAGAGAATAGCCAGCAGTAGGAGCCCTCCAGGTAATAGTAATGTAACTGGGTTTATAGCTGCTGACCGATATTTTAAATTCTCGGAATATGGATAAATGATCCAGCCTGGGAGGTTGTTTAAATCTGATCTGAGGCACAATAGTTTTTGTATCAGCAAGTATTTGGTCCAAGATGATTTCAAGCCTGACCTTTTTCCCTTCGTACTTTACAAGGCATCTGTATTTCCAGATATACCAGATTATCAAAACTGAAATAAGGAATGAAATAAAGCCCTTGGGAGTGCTCATGGCAGCTTCAGTCGCCACTAACATCATTCTATCCTGAATTGCAGAAGTTTCCAAGCAATGTGTGTTGAGGATGGGAGCAAACTTATTCCACAAGAATTTGGCAATATCACTGTGCACAAATAAATGATCCTCATCTTCAGTAGAGTAAGAAAGACATCAAGCACATTTTGAAGCCAGGGGTATACCACAATTTTGAATCTGTTTATCTACAGGCACTGCATGCTTAAAGAGCTTCCAGCAAAAAAGAGACGCACGGGGGGGAATTTTCTGGTTCCAAATCTTACTAAACAGAATACTATGATTTGAAGACTGTTCTTTAATAAAACTATAAGTGGACTTGATGCTGAAATTGTCTGAATTAGTAAGAGACCAGACCTGTTTGTCTTGTCCAGATCTAATACTAAACGACTGAACTTCAACCTTTAATGTTTGATCTTCCAGAATCTGCCACACTGGGTGCTGATGATTGGCCAAGGCTTCTTGAACTGGCACATTTCCAGTACCAGAAGACTGTTGAGTATTGCAAACTTCTTTCAAAGTCTTATTCTTGAACCATATGTCTTTCAAAAAGTTGGCAGAGGAACCATCAAAAATAATCATTCTGGAATTAGCCAGCACAATGGACCGAGCTTTATCAAAGTCCTTAGTTTTAATACCCGCTGGGAAGGGGGTTTTCCAATCAGAAATATGAGATCCATGAAGGTATTTACTTCTCACAAATTTTGCCCAAAGAGAATTGCTCTGAGTAGACAGCCAAATCTATTTAACATAAAAGCACAGTTGTGATTCCATCAGGCTGCGGAAACCAAGACCACCATTGTCAAGAGGATAGCACATTTTATCCCAAGAAAGCCAATGCCTCCTATGAGCATTCTCATATCATTGCCAAAAGAAGTTTGTGCAAATGTTACCAAGTTGCTTGAGTATGGAATAGGGAATAGAAGCGGCACTAGCAGTATACAAGGGAATAGAAGTAAGGACTGAGCGAATGAGGGTTTGCCTCCCAGCTTGAGACAAAACTTTACTTTGCCAGCCCGCAAGTCTGTCATTCACCTTGTCCAATAAATACTTAAAATGGGGTCTCTTAACAGTGCCCTTAAAAAGGGGAATTCCCAGATATGTTAAGCTGCCTGATTTAAACTGATAACCTGTTAACTGTACAATTCTGTCTATAGAATTGCGGGCCATCTTCTTAGCAGCCATAATGCAACTTTTCCTTGCATTAATTTTTTGACTAGAAGATCTCTCATATTTCTCCAAAAAACTCAGCAGACATTTAATTGAAGTTTTACTACAATTCATGAAAATAATGGAGTCATCAGCATAGAGAATGTGAGTTATGGGTTGAACTCCCCGAGGAAGATGGTAATGCTTGCACTGACCACTGGAGAACAAATAACTAATCCCTCTACTCAAGACCTCCTCAGCAATAATAAAAAGCGCAGGAGCTAAAGGGTCTCCCTGGCGAACACCTCTGGAAGATTTGAAATAGCCACGGTTCTGACCATTAAAAGAGATAGAGAACCAGCAGTTTACAACTAACTGGGAAATCAAGGAAATGAACCTATTAGAGAAACCAAAACATCTCAGCACCTTGAACAAAAAATCCCACTCAATTCTATCATAAGCTTTTGCCATGTCTAACTTCAAAAGAATATTATGGCCTCTAACAGGCCTATCTATCTCCATGAACAGTTCTTTTGCCAGCAAGAAATTGTCTGTTATTTGCCTTCCACTGACAAACCCACTTTGTTCATTAGAAATGATAATGGGCAGTAGAGGTCTTAAACGATCACATATCACCTTGGAGATAATTTTATATGCAAAATTACACAGGCTAATTGGACGGAAGTCAGCAAAGGTAGAGGGGTTCCTGATCTTTAGTATCAAACACAGGATGGTAGATGTGATACCTTGGGGTAGCCCCCATCCTTGAAAGAAGCTCTGAACAGCCTTAACTACATCATCCCCTACTATCTCCCAACAGTGAGAAAAGAAACCGCCAGTGTAACCATCAGGCCCGGGAGAGCTGTTAGCTGATAAGGAAAAGACTGTTGTCCTCACTTCTTCATCTGATGGAATAGCACATAAGTGGGTGTTATCGTCTTCGGTTATCAACCGGGGGATAACAGATACAATATTATCATCTACATAATGATCTTCAGAAGTTAATAGGGCCTGAAAGTAATCCACAACACCATCAAGAATTTTGCCCTGTTCTTCCACCCAAATATCATTCACCTTCAATTTATGAATAAAATTCTTCTGCCTCCTGATCTTGGTATATTGATGAAAAAACTGAGTATTTCTGTCTCCACATGTCAGCCACTGTACTCTAGACTTTTGGAACCAAAATATTTCTTCACGAGCTAATACCTGACGCAAATGAGCATCTGCCTTTTGCAAAGCAATGCGGTTCTCCACTGTAGGATTTTCATCAAAATTTAATTGAGTTACCTCAACCTTGGCCTTAGCTTCATCCTTGGACTGATTGATGTTACCAAAAGTATCCTTATTCCAGGCTCTCAAGGCAGCCTTCAGTCTTTTCAGCTTCATCTGAAGAGTGATGAAAGGATGAATATCATAATATATGCTAGTATTCCACTATTGTTCCACAAAATGCAGAAAATCCTCATGCAGATGCCATATATGCTGATATATAAATCTCCCTAGACGCGTGGGAGAGGAAGGAGCAATCTGTATCAGCATTGGAGAGTGATCAGAAGGACCTCTAGTTAAGTGCCTGACTGTTAAATTCTGATTAAGTTGGAACCACAGAGGGTTAAGTAACACCCTGTCAAGTCTAGCTCTGATATGAGATGCCCCTATCTGATTATTAGTCCAAGTAAAATTAGAACCAATGTAGCCGGAATCAGCTAGACCAATAGCAGAAATAAATCCCTGGAAATCAGACATGGCAGTCATTGAAGAAATTGTTCCACCAAGTTTCTCCTCAGGTGTCAAAATGCAATTAAAGTCACCTCCTATAATCCAGGGGATGCGAACATCCCGATTAAATTCCATAAGGGAGTCAAATAGAGATCTTCGGTCATTCATATTGCATGATGCATAGACCACAGTAAAGTATAAAGAAACCATATTATGCTCTTTAAGAGCCACAGTCAAAAATTGAGGATGCTGTTCTATGATATCCAAATGAATGTGAGATTGATAAAAAAGCCAGATTTTGGATGAATCTCCATTATTTCCAACTACTGTAGGTAGCTTAATTCGCCGAGCCACACTAATGGCACTGTTAAAGTTTATTCTTGGTTCAGAAATAGCAGCTATGCAAATATTATAATCCTTTATATGTTGTGCCAAACTTCTAACTGTGGCATTATTTCCTATCCCCCTCACATTCCATATCAAAGCTGAATTAATCATGAACAACATTAGGAAAAGCATGGGCAGCTAATAACTTAGCTTTTGCCCTAGTTAGACGAGCATCACTAAACAGAACACCTGGCAAAATAGAGATCTCATCCGGTTTCAGGTCCTGTGAAGAAGCCTTAGTTTTTGAATCTTGGTTCAACATTCTGTAATTCTCTATTGCAGATAAGATAGAAATATCTACCAAATTCTTCTTTGTGGTAATAAGAGTATCTTGACATGATGTAACTGATGGAAGACCCTGAAATAAGTTCTGTGTCTGTTCTGACTTTTGGTAAAGAGAGTCGAAATCTAAAGATTTCTCTCTTAATTTCAATCCAACTTTGTTCAGATCCTCACAGGCCATTCCACAAACAAGAAGTGAGCAGCCATTCGATCCCAGTAAATCTGGGTTATCTGGGGGAACAGAACACTCATGAAGCCCCTTCTGATTATCAGTCAAGTCAGAGGACCTAGATTGAATATAGTCCTGCCTATGTACTTCATGTGCCGAATCATCCATCAAATGCACCAATGGAGAAAACCTGTTAGAAGTTGTTTCGGGGTGAGAATCCACATTTAAAGTAAGATTCCGAGGCCTATACTCTTGATGAAGATCTTTTTGAGGATAAGTAGTATCTTCCTTCTTCTGCAGAGCAGGCTGCTTTGAGCCTTGTTTCTTTTTACATTGGCTCTCCATGTGTCCTATTTTATGACAGTGAGTGCAAAGATGAGGAACTCTATGATAATTGATCTTTTGCCAGAAGCCACCTTCTTCCAAACCAATCCATATCCTCTCCTTCCTTTGCAAAGCTAAATCCATCTCAACGCAAACCAAGGCCTCCGAAGTCTCCATCAGAGCGGAGGTAGATTCATGAATACG
Organism: Amorphophallus konjac; assembly: GCA_022559845.1. Taxonomy (NCBI): domain Eukaryota; kingdom Viridiplantae; phylum Streptophyta; class Magnoliopsida; order Alismatales; family Araceae; genus Amorphophallus; species Amorphophallus konjac. The sequence goes on along the minus strand of CM040121.1, from coordinate 315,053,861 downwards.
CAGTACATTCCCAAAATTCCCTGCTATCGATCTGAGCATGTCATCATGGAAGAAATTGACCGGGAGAGAAGGAAACCCAATCCAGACAGGAACTATCGACGGGTCTGAATCGAACTGAAAATCATGAGACCATCTAAAAAATCGGAATAGAAAACCTTTTATATACAGGTTTTTAATAATCAGTACTTGCAGTAAATCCTCTGCATTGCCAAGACGAATCAATACATGTCTGGCATTCAAACGGCTAACGATGAAATCTGAAGTCAGATGAAGGCGTTGAGAAATGCCTGATTTAATCTCAGGGATAGAAGGTCTACCATAGGAGCATTTAGCTATGACCGCATTTCGTAGATGCTCACAAGAGATGTGAATTTCTTCCTTGGAAAAATAAACTGCAGGTTCACCTTGTTCTGTGAAGGCCGGCGTCTTGACTTGGAATGAAGCTTGCAGCCGAGTCTTTGAATCCATAAGGATTTGAGCAAAAGATCTCCAGGAGACATTTTGCAGATCCACAGCCTGATCACCACGAGCTAGGGAGATCTGCGAAGAAGATGTCTCCCCCACCGCATCGACCATGGCCGGCGGGGAGGGGACGGAAAGAAAGGAAGGAACGGTAGCACTGTGAAGACTTAGACAGACACAACGTGCAACAATGTATAGACTTGAAACACTAGATGCACGATGTACATACTTCAACTAAAATGATGCACAATGTGTAGACTTGAATGCTGTGCGATGTACAGACTTCATGTTATACATGAGACTCTAAGTAAGACAGACGATGTGCAGACTTAGTCAGCATTCAACTCGATGTATAGACTTCATGAATGATGCATGCAATGCACTGGACAATGTATGGACTTAGCCGATGCAGACTAGTCCGATGTACAGACTTGCTCATTGTTCAGACTTCATGAACGATGTACAGACTTGCCAAAGGAAAGGCTGTACAGACTTGATGCAATGCAAGACAATCGAGTGTATAGACTTCACGATGTGAAGACTTGCCAAAGACAACTGGACGATGTACAGACTTGAGCGAAGTAAAGTCTGTGCAGACTTGAAGGTTCACAATGTGTAGACTTTGGCAAAGCAACGATGTATAGACTTGCACAGTTCAAGGATGTATAAACTTTTCGTGAAAGCCCAATGTACAGACTTGCAGAACTGAACGTAGGTAAAGATCCCAGTGTATAGACTTCGAAGTTCACTGACGGATGTACAGACTTCACCTCGAGCAAGCAACAGTGCAGTGTATGGACTTTGAAGAATAATGCATGACGCTGTACAGACTTCACTTGAAATAGTCCGATGTACAGACTTTGCCTAACACAGTCCAATGTACATACTTGCTGATGCATTGTATATGTTGAAGTTAGATGGAAGGCTCTATCACCATAGGATGTGGATCTAGAGGGGGGTGAATAGATCAACTGGCTATTTAAAAATTAGGCCTAGAATCAAATGCGGAATTAGAAGAACACTAAACGAACACAGCAAATGCACCGAATGAAACACACAAGATCTGCTGAATAAGCAATCAAACACACGAGAGGCACAAGGCTTTTAGGTGGTTCGGTCAATCCGACCTACGTCCACCCCATATTCAACTCGAATGTGGATTACTGCTGATACACAGCTTCAATCTGCTGGGCTCTACAGCTTGCCAACAACGGCTAGGGCTTACAGCTTATCCCGACCAGAGGAACACCCTCTGCAACAGCTGAGCTTCACAGCTTACTCTGCTGGGCACTACAACTTAGCTGACCAGAGGTAACACCTCTGCAACCCGCTGCCTCACAGCTTGAAACCGCTGACTAATAGCTTGATAGAACAAGAGTTTTCAAAGAGAAAATAGCAAGACTGAAAACAAACAAAACACACAATCGAATGGAAGAAAACCAAAACGACTGTAGCTCAAAGTTGAGCAATATCAGCTCTGGTAACTGGACCAAGAGACTGATTCACAAGCTCTCATATAACTCTCTCAACTCATCTCTTCTCTCTTTCTTCTTCTCTCCTTTTCTTCTTCTCTGCTTTTCTTCCTCTCACAGTGGATCTCGGTGGCTGCTGCTTCAGACTGGATGTATAGACTTCGCCAACTTCGATCAGCCTTTTACAGAAGATGAAGACTGCTATATATAACAGCAGCATGTGGATAAGGGCGCGTGGCTTCCACGTTTTCCAGCCCAAGGAATTCTCTAGATTCGAGGTGCTTCCATCCACGTGGCAGCATCTGGTCACCTCATCCTCCTGGGATCACGAGCCATGTCAGCAATCTCAGTAGAGAATCCCTGTCAGACCGAGTATCGGATGATCAGATTAAATAACAACTCTGTATAGACTTATCAGAAGCACTACATTGTATAGACTTCATATAAGTGAAAGCTATGTACAGACTTGCTGTATGAAGCAACCGCTGTACAGACTTAGGTGATATGAAGACTGTCAATGTATAGACTAAGTGAAGATCAATGCAATGTACAGACTTCGCAAACGAAGATCCAATGTGTGGACTTCATGAATGAAGATGCAATGTGTAGACTTCATGAATGAAGATGCAATTGTGAGCGACGTCACGCGGTTCGAGGAGCGAAGAAGACGCGGAGCGCGTGGGCTCCTTTTTGTTTGCTGCAACACAGAAATAAGGGAAAAGAGAAGGGGCCACCACGGGAGATTACTCTGGCGGGGCGAGCGGGACAAATATAATATAGCAAGATATGGGGGTTAAACGGCCATAGCGGGAAGTGACTCGCCGCGGCCTCGGGGGGGCGGGAATGGTGCAGAAATCAAATAGCAAGAATTGAAACAACCATTGGGGAAATGACTCGCCGCGGCCTCGAGAATATGAATAGAAAAGAATATAACAAAATATAAAGAGATTATAAGAACGGGAATTTAAACGGCCATTGGGGAAATGACTCACCGCGGCCTCGAGAATATGAGCAGATAAGAATATAACAGAATATAAAGAGAATATAATAACGGAAATTTAAATGGCCATTGGGGAAGTGACTTGCCGCGGCCTCGAGAATATGAGCAGATAAGGATATAACAGAATATAAGAATGGGAATTTAAACGGCCATTGGGGAAGTGACTCGCCGCGGCCTCGAGAATATGAGCAGATAAGAATATAACAGAATATAAAGAGAATACAAGAACGGAAATTTAAATGGCCATTGGGGAAGTGACTCGCCGCGGCCTCGAGAACATGATGTGATCGCCAGGGGCCAAAAGACCCCAAAATAAAGAAAATGATCGCGCCTACCTCAAGAGCGGGAGATGGAGGGTTGCTTCTTCCTCCCCCTTCGGCCGGCCGACGGAGAGGGCTTTCTTCAGTTACCCTTGTAAAATAACAGACAATAGATAAACAGAATTAGAAAATGGCAGTGTAGTATCAATGCCTTGTGATGAAAATAACGAAATCGCGGCAGGACACACACCTGATTGGTGTGGTTTTAAACCCCTCTCGGACTCAAGTAGGTGGAAAATGCGATGATGGATGCAAGAAGTATATAAGAAGAGGCGCCCTTATGAAGGGGGATAGAGGATGCGAGATGATGAATGCAAAAGAACTACGAAGAAAAGGAAAGGATTGGCTTATTGGATGTGCCGATGGTGAAATCCGGCAGAGCTCCGGCAGCGTAAGGACGATGTGGAAGCGCGGTGGATGAAGACGACCTTCCTCTCGCGAGCGTGGGCACCCAAGAAGCCGGCAGAACCTCCACCTATAAAAGACCCCACGGGTTAGAAATGACTCTGGCAGCCTCTGGACTCCGGCAGCCTATCGGACCTCTTAGAAGCTCCCCCAGAACTGAGGGGGTTGGGCCTCTATTTATAGGGCTCCGGAGGGTGGAGGCGTCCAGGACCCTGGACACCTCTATCAGAGCAAAAATAATATTTTATTCTATTTTTATTCATTTTTTCCGAATATTTTCATGGAGGCGTCCAGGCTCCAAGAAAATATATTTTTAGTTTTGTTTTTGTTTTTCATGCCAACTGGCATTTTATATTTTATATTTTTGTTTTCATGGAGGCGTCCAGGGTCCTGGACGCCTCCATTAAAATATATATATTTTCATTTTTGTTGGGTTTGAAAAATAAATAAAAAAATAATGGGGGCGTCCAGGAGCCGGGACGCCCCCATGAAGACCCGCCTGGTTCCTCAGACAAGGCGTTGGCAGCCGCCCGGCAGACACCCTTCCTGATTTCGGAACCTTCCGATGCGTCTGACTGGTGTTGATGCCGTCCGAATGCTGCGACGAGACGATTCCGGATGCCGAAAAAGGTAGAAGAAGACCCGAGAAAAGGAAGCACTCAAGTGACTCAAAATGTGAAAGCCGCCGCGGGACGTCGTATAGTAATATGAGACTTTCTCAGGAGACGTCAGGAATGACTTGTCTACAGCTGCCCCGCCTTGGCGTCTGCTTTGCAAGGGAGCGACACGTAGTGGAATGGTATCGAAGTGGAGTGAAATGAAGTGGGAGCGGACTGATAAGTTGATGCCAAGGTGTGATGAGACACGCTTTTGACGTTACTGTTTGGAATCTTTCCTGAAGTTTCAATGAGACGACCTTGAAGAAGGTCTTTCAAATATTGACGATTGCTTGGACGGAGATCAAATAAGGGAGGGTGAGATGTGTGCTCAGGCACGAAAAATAAAGGAGACCAACTTCTCGGTGTGGAAGTACTTGGGTCATAAACTCGTAGGTTTCACCTTTGGTGAGCGGTTACCAGCCAATGTGGAAGTGCTGCGGCCAAGGTGGGTCAAACAAGGTAAAAAGTAAAGAAATATCTTAGAGTCTGTCCAAACAAGGGTCTCCTTTGGAAGAGTAGCGTAGGGCCGTTTCAAGGAAACTCAGTATTTCATTCGGAGTGGAATATCTCATATTTGTAAGAATTGAAGCATAGCGGCTTTACTTGAATGATCTTCCGCAATAAATCAAAGTCCTATATGAATGCATGCTGGGTTAAAATAAAAATTTAAAATAAACTAAAATAGAAAATAGCCAAGGATAATATTGTCAACTTGTTAAGAACGGGTCAGGATACCGATCCGGTGAGCCGACACTGGGCTGGGGCACGTTTATCTGCGCACCAACTCATTGAATGGAACCGTCGTCCCCATGCTATCACAAGTTAACGGCCTATCCGTACAACCCAAATTCTTCCGGGATCATCACTATTTTTTGTTGAAGGGGAACTCAAATCCCAGATTCGTTCGGGCCGCGAGGTCCTTGACATGTTCTGGTAGCGTAGGTATCATATACTACGATGCATGACATGGTGGGACCAACCATTGAAAGGTGGGACAGGAGATAGGACAAAGACGTCCGTTAGTAAAACCTGCACAGGCCAGCATGGATTAATAACATCAGAAAGTAACAGAATCGCACCACAATGGAAAGGAGATCTAGCCAAAATTCTGACATTGACTGCTGATGTGACACGTTCTGTACTGTAGCGATCTTCCCTTCCTATAAGAACTCCCCTTAGGCTAGTTCATTCAAATGCACCAAGGTGGGTTTTAGAATCTCAGGAGAGGAAGGAGAGGAGAATCTAGAGATCTCAGGATGGAAGGAGAGTCTTCCCGTGTTATGAAGAGGAGCAGGCCTGGCAGCGAGATTAGGCGACTCTCCGACCTCGAGGGTCATCTTAGCGGGATGATCATATCGCATATGGTAAGCTGATTCATTTCAACTTTTCTCCCCTTGAACCTTCTTCTTACTTGCTTTCTTCCTCCTTCTTTCTTTTCCTTTTCAGCCATATCCACTCTTCCCGGGACCGAGGAAGTTTTCCAAATTGCCATGGCTTTCAAAGTTAACTTCCAACATATCCATCGGCATGAGGGCCATACTCTCAAAGTGGCATCTGCAGGGACTCCTTATTCACGCCAAACACTACGAGAAGATTCGTATGGACTGGGCGGCTATGGGCGCACTAGTGGAGATCTGGCATCCCCAGACCCACACTTTTATCTTCCCGACCTTCGAGGCGACCATCCTCCTCGAGGAGGTGGAACTTCTGCTCGGATTGAAGAAATTCAAGAGTGACGGGAAAGTGAAGGCTATGCGGATGCTGACACGGGGGACTTCTGAAAGCGTCCTTGGAAGTTTCATGCCGCCCGACGCAGCCAGAAAGGTCCGTACTCAAAAGGGGATCGATCTCCAAAAGCTCGCAGAATGGGTCATGGACGCCCTGAGAGGGTCACCAGACGATGACTATTTGGAGGGAATCATGAAGGGGTTCACCATTTGTCTGGCGGGTGCTCTCTTGTTCCCTCATACCGACAACATAGTGGAGGAGGACCAACTAAGTGTCATTCGTGGGATCTGGAGTGGAAAGAGGGTGGGACCCGCCGTCCTTGCCTATCTTTACAGCGGCCTTACTGCCTCGAGCATGGGTAAGCCTCCATTTGGTTGCGCACTTATCTTGAATTGCTGGCTTGATTTGCATTTCAAATTCGACCACCGCGAGGGAATGCCAACGGCTTCGAAGCTTTTCCAACAAAGCCCGCTTCATCACATAGCCGACGTGTTAGGCTTTGGTGGCACTGTAGCGAACCGTGTTCCGTGGCTGAAGAAACGTGAAGACTGGCGGTCCCACTTTCGAACCATGACACAAAGCTTCTTTACTTGCGCACCAGAATGTCTACTTTCGCTCGAGCTCCTCATGAGGCCTTCCTCTGAAGTTGACCTCCAACTGATCGGCGCAACCGAGTTTGTCCTTTATAACGCGCATCGATGCTGCCTCCAGGTCGGCATTCCACGCCATTCATTCCCAATACCGACTGGCATCGTTCCTATGAAGAAGAGAGAGTTGGGCACTGAAGCGGATGCGAAGGAAGCGAAGGCCATCAAAGCACCCTGGAAGACAAGTGTTGCGGGAAAGGCCTTAGCGCATGTGGGGGAAGAATGCGAGCTGTGGAGAGCTTATGTAACCGAACTGGGGAAGTTAAGGCCTAAGGCGCCTAAGCCCCTGATGTAGCTTGTTCTGCTTTCTGATGGAATAAAATCTGGCATTTTGATATTTTGGACCACGTTCCCTTTGTTATGATTTTTATTTTTCCGTTTTTCTGTTTTTCTGTTTTCTTTCTTTTTATGTACCTATTTATTCATAATATGATCATATGTAAATATATATATTAAAAATATATATTTTTAATGGGGGAGTCCAGGGGCCTGGACGCCTCCAATTTTTTATTATTATTATTTTTATTTATTATTATTATTTTTATTTTGGGGGCGTCCATGGGTCTGGACGCCCCTATAATTTCTTTTTTATTATTTTTTTGGATTTTGTTTGGGGGCGTCCAGGCGCCTGGACGCCCCAAAAAAAGGAATTTTCTTATATAAGGGGGGGCCTCACCCCCCTTTCACTTCTACTGTTCATTCCGACGACTCGTTCACTCTAAACGACCCATTCCCAATTCCAATGGAGCAAGGAGGCCCGAGCCAGGGTGGGGAGAAGCGGAAACGACGGGCTCGTCGTCCGATGAGGCTGAGAGATGACGCCGAGGAGGCTGCCGTGGCGGAGGAGATTGCCGTGGAGGAGGAGGCTCCTCTTTTGGCCGTGGAGGACCCTGCGGGCGCTGGTGACGCGGGAGAGGACGAGCACGATCCGGTAAGCCCCTTAGACTTCCATTCGATTGGTTCACTGGGCTAAACGGGCGGACGAGAGGCTGTGTGGAGAAGGCCTGGGAGTGAGCGAAGGAGGCGTCCAGGGGCCTGGACGCCTCCACATTTTCTTTTTTTTTTCTTTTTATCTATTTATTTATAAAATAAGATTAAAAATAAGGAGGCGTCCAAGGCTTGGGACGCCTCCATGATAATATATATTGTTTTATTTATTTTTGATTTTGTTTTTTTTGGTTTTTCTAAGAGTAAAATAAAGAAAATAAAGAGGAGGCGTCCAAGTCGTTGGACGCCTCTAAGAAAAACATAAATATTTTTAAAAATAAAATAAAAAATAAAATAAAATAAATAAGTAGCATATACAGTGTTATTGTTTATTACTATCCATGCTACTGATGTCTTGCCCTGTTGGTTTTGTGGTGTGCAGGGTGTGATGAAGGGCCGGATCAGCTGGTCTCTAGTGGTGGCAGCATACCGTGGGCTGCCAGACTTCCAGAGGGCGCGTGTGGACGCCATGGGCTTTGGAGCCTTCCTCAGGATCGAGCCCTTCCGGCTCGACCTTCCTCTTATCCAGGCATTGAGGGAGCGGTGGCATGCGCGAGTCGGGCGTTTCTGATGCCCTGGGGGCACATGGTGCCGACGCTTGAAGACGTAGCTCGGATCACCGGGCTACGAGTTGACGGAGAGGTGGTCAGCGGGGTCACCTACCCCGACTACCGAGAGAGTGCCCTGGACCTGCTGTGGTTAGAGACGAGCATGACCGACAGAGACAGCAGGGTAGTCGGCCGAGTGGAGATTATGGAGGCGCTCGGATTCGTCGACCCGCGCCAGCGGGTTAGCGAGACTGGAGCGGAGTTTCTGGCACGACTGGAGGGAGATGCCCGTGCATCTTTCACCCAGGACCCGAGCGAGCGGGTGCTGGTGGATCTAGACCTCCGGAGGTTTCTTTTCTTCTTCCTGGGCCGCCTTCTGCTGGGGACGAAGGGTGATGGCATCCACTGCTGCTTCCTCGGGATCCTGGCGGACCTTGACAGAGTGGGGCACTACGCGTGGGGAGCGGCTCTGCTTGCCCATTTGATTGCTGATCTCTCCCAGACTTCAGAGAGGGAGATGACAGTCAGCGGCTTCGCACCTTTTCTCCAGGTACACAATTTATTTATGCATTTTTCGTAGTTAAATATGCAATTACTCGTGCTAATGATGTATGATGGATGCAGGTGTGGAGTTATTACTACTTCCCGATGGGAAGGGCCAGGCAGGGGAACAGGAGAGCCGTTCCTCTAGCGCGACAGTGGAGGCCGGTCGTGGTAGCGCCACCACATAGCTACCAGCTGGCGTCACTTCGTCGAGAACTGAGCGAGTATCCCGAGGCCATGGTATGATGCGTATGATTTTTTTATGTTTTTATGCATGTGACTGAATGGTAACTAACATGATGTATGTATGGTGATGCAGGTGGTGTGGAGACCCTACCTGGGTATGGGCGACGCTGGCCAGCCTTGGGTTGTAGCGGGTCTTCCTCGTTTCGGGTGGGACGTGTGGGTCCATTGCCGGAACGAGATCGAGTCGCTGCGGCTTAGACTGGTTATGAGGACGTTGGGGCTAGCCCAGGAGTGGGTTGATGTCGATGAGCCGACCCGCATCGGGCAGAAGACCAAGGGGAAGGTGAATATTGTGGACTGGCGTACGCGCTTCCCAGCACAGTACCAGGACTGGCAGCAGGGCGGGGTCCCAATGGTGTCCCATGTACAGGACAGCACCGACTACATGAGACGGTATCGAGCTACGTACGGGGACCGCCTCTCCCTCGGTGGTATGGCAGGGGTAAGTGTGAAATGAAAATGCTTCACTCTTCTATGTGTATATGCATGTGATACTAACTTATATGCAATGCAGGATGCTCGTGACGACATGATCGCTGACCTGCGGGCCCAGTTGGCGGACGCCAGGCGACAGTTGGTGGCCATCCGATAGGAGTTGGAGATCCTGGTGAGTCTGTGCAATGCATTTTTGTGACCTGCATTTTTGATACTTGGCCTCTGACTGTCGTTTGCTCTGTGTTTCAGCGGGCCCACCAGGCAGCGACAGCCGGGACGGCTGGTGGAGCGGGTCCCAGTTCGTGGGGTCCTCCCCCCGAGGTCTCTGCCCTTCAGGAGCAGCTGGCGTATGCGGTGGCTCGGGCCGAGGAGGCCGAGCGTGACCGCGCGGCTCGAGTGAGTGTCTGCCTAACCCCGACTCTCCTTCCTAGAGAGAGAGAGGGAGAGGGACAGGGAGATCATAGAGAAAGAGAGGGAGTACAGGAGGGCAGAGCGACATCGAGATTGGGACGAGAGGAGGGCCTTGGAGGCCCAGGTGAGGGAGCTCCGACTGAGTCTTGGCACGGCGGAGGGGAGACTTCGGGAGAGTGAGGAGCGGTATCAGAGGGCGAAGGAGCGCGGGGCGCGACTTCGTCAGTCTGGTTCCTTTTCCATAGGCAGCTTTCTAGTTTCTTTGGCCGAGGAGCGTCGCCGCACCTTGGAGGCTGGCATGGTCCCACCTGGGGAGGCGAGCACGGCTTCTGAGGGTTCGCAGAGGTCGCAGAGGCCCCCTAGGGATCCCCGTCAGAGGAGGGAGGAGAGAGATGACCAGGAGGGTGATGGCGAGAGTTAGAGAGTTGCTTGTACACTCCACCCTCCTTACTGCATGATGTACTTTCGACTATTATATGAAATGAAAATAGCTTTCTTTTGTCGTATGCACTTTCCCTTTTCCACGCTTCTTCTCTTGCACCGAGTTGTTTTGAGGCACGCTTCACGAGACCTTGCCCTGAAAAGTAGGGAACTACATCTTGCACGGAGAGATCATCCTTCTTTCTTTTCTTCCTTCTTGGGCGCGTCCTGGCGCGAGGACGCGTCTTAATCCTCGAATTCAAATTTAAAGCGTCGGGTGGCCTTTCTTCTCCCGTGCCTTACCCGCAAACGAGCCCGCCTTCCGCCGAAACTCGCTCGCCCATCTTTATCTTCTTCCCCTCGATTGATGGAGTTCGGCGGTCTGGACCACGGTGAAGGTGGAGAGGGACGTGGGACCCCTCGCCCAAGGAGGGACGCGCCAGAGCACGGAACGGCGTCCATGGAGGAGGAAGGGCCGCTTCGGGCCCCCGAGGGACCCGAGGGGCCCAATGGCGCAGAAGGAAGTGAACACGGCTCGGTGAGTGCTTCGGTTTCCCCTTCTTTGATCTATTTTGAGTTTTGAAGCGAGGCGTGCGAGGGTTCGGCGAGTGTTGCACTCAATTGATGGACGCGTCCTAGACAGGGGACGCATTCTTTATTATGATGCGAGGCCCTTCTTTCTTGGTGCAGGACATGGCGAGGACCCTGGGCCTGGCCGATGAGTGGGCGAGTGCAGACGAGCCGAGCCGCGTCAGGAAGGAGAGTCGCGGCAAGGTGAAGCATGAAGACTGGCGCCTACGTCTCCATGGACAGCAAGGGGGCGTACTGGTGCAGGGTAGCGCCGACTTCCTGCGGCAACAGAGATAGAGTTACGTGGGTCTTCCCCGAGCCGGGGATATGCGCGACGTCAATGCCTCTCGTGCCCAATTAGCCGAGGTCAGGCGGCAGCTGGCCGCCACTCAACAGGAACTGTCGCTCCTGGTAAGCTAAGTGCTGTATTTTCTATTTTTAAATGTGGAGCTTAGCTGACTGCTGTTGTTTGTTTGTTCCAGCGTGCCCAGTAGACAGCGATGGTGGGAGTGACTGGCGGTGCATCTTCCAGTTCCTCGGCCCATTTTCTTGAGATTGCCTCCCTCCGGGAACAACTTGCCGGTGCGGTGGCTCGGGCTGGTCGGGCGGAAGAGGAGCGTGATGCCTGGGTGGCGACTGTAGCGGAGCTGCGACATCGCGGTGAGGAGAGACCTTCTCCAGACATCCTGGAGTTAAGGGTTCTTCTACAGATGATGAGGAGAGAGGCAGAGAGAGAGAGAGTCGAGAGAAGGGCCGAGCGTCAGCGGGATCAGACCGAGAGGAGGGCCTCGGAGGCCCAAGTGAGGGAGCTCCAGCTGGGCCTTCAGGCCGTCGTGCAAAGGCTAGGAGGGATGGAGACGCGCTACGAGAGAGCGCGAGAGTTCGGGGAGCGACTGCGCCAGTCTGGTCGCTTTGCCGCTAGTGGCTTCTTCGCCACGCCAGGGGAGGAGCAGCGAGTCATTACTGTGGAGCCGGCGCCACGAGGCGAGGCGGGTGCTACTGCACGGGGATCCAGGAGGCTTCTGAGGGACCCTCACCTCAAGGGAGAGGAGAGGGATGCCTAGAGGGACGAGCATAAAGATAATGGCAAGAGTTGGCGAGCTAGTGGACCCGCCTCCTCTCTATGATTATAGTGTTTATGACAGCTTATGTAGAATTATGAATGGAGTGATTTGATTTTCTGCTGCTTATTTGTTCTCTTGTGCGTTCCTTCTTCCCTACACTTCTTCTCCTTTGCACTGTTCCCATGTGATGGATCTGCCGAGACTCCACCCTAAGCGGAGAATCGCGTCTTGTTGTGACCATTTTCCACGGGAATCTACCGTCGAAGTCAATAATGACGGCCCTAGTCCCTTTTCCCGGATGTTGTGTCAAATTTTACGAACGTCCTCCAAAACATGATAGGGTATCCCTAGACAACATAGGGGGCTAGTCATCATATTCTTCGTCCAATCAATCACCCTGTGCGAGCGGTGAAGTGACACACGGGACCGCATGGTAGGTGCCTCATCGTGAGGGCTATCATTAAAGGTGATGGAGGCAATCTTGGCTTGCACTCCTTCCATTTCTATAAATTCTTGTCCCTTTTATCCTCCCAGGTATATCGAGGGCTAACTCGAGGAGCACAAGTTCTCACGGGAGAGGAGGAGTTCAAAATTCTGAGAGTTGGATGGAGGGTGAATCTTCCCACTCCTCGAAGAGAAGCAGGTCCAGTGGTAGTAGTTCCAGGAGGCTTTCGGACCTCGAAGGGCACTTCAACGAAAGGGCCCAATCACAACTCGTAAGCTGAGCTTTCCTGCCCTTTTCTCATTCTTTCTTCCTTCCTCTTGACAACACCCTTCTCCATTTCTTATGCACGCACAGAGTGTGATGAAATCACACATTTCATGGGAGTTAGCAGTGGCGGCATACAGGGGTCTCCCGGATTTTCAGAAGGCCAGGCTAGACGTGATGGGATTTGGCACCTTTCTTCGGATCGAGCCGCTCGAGCTCGACCTGGTTCTGATCCAAGCCTTGTGTGAGAGATGGGACCCGGTGAGTCGGGCATCCTGATGCCCTGGGGGCACATGGTGCCCAGCTTGGAGGATGTGGTCCGGATCACAAGCCTGAAGGTGGAGGGCGAGGCAGTGACCGGGGTCACTTATGCGGATTACCGAGAAGGTGCTCGGATGCTACTGGGTTTGGACCTAGATGGTCGGAAAAATAGGTCGGTAGCTAGGGCGTCCCTCATGGATGCATTAGGGCTCACCGACACTCGTCGGCGGGACGATGAATCCTCAGAAGAGTTCATGGAAAGGATGGAAATAGGATGCCGTGCCGTGTACTGCACAGATTTCGGCAACTGGGAAAGATGCAACATAGATTTGAGGAGATTTCTCCTCTTCCTTTTGGGGAGATTGGTACTGAGCTCGAAAGGGGACGGTATCCAATGTCGCTTCCTAGAGCTGCTATCAGACCTTGAAAGAGTAGGATACTATGCCTGGGGAGCTGCCATGCTGGCACACTTGTTTGCAGGCCTGTTCCAAGAAGCGGATCGTGAGATGGCTGTGAGTGGTTTCACACCATTCATCCAGGTATTTTTGGTTTTGCTTGTTTTGTATATATTTTTTTTGTGTGTTTTTGCGAGGTACTGATGACCTGCGCCGAGCAGCTGTGGAGCTATGATTACCTCCCTATGGGGAGAGCTCGGCATTGGCGACCCGCGATGGTGCCGCTAGCCAGGCGGTGGGAACCCATCATGAGTGCGGCACCCCTAACCTACCAACTGATGGTGCTAAGGCAGGAGCTACAGGAGTTCCCTGCAGCGATGGTAAACTGGAGACCCTACTCAGACATGGTCGATGCCGACCAGCCGTGGGTTCTAGCAAGTCGTGCCTGGTTCGGACGGGAATTGTGGATGCACTGCCTGAATGAAATCGAGCCGCTTCGGCTACGAATGGTTATGAGGACTTTAGGACTGGCTCAGGAATGGGTTGATACGGCTGTGCCACCTCGCGTTGGGAGAGAGACGCGAGGACCGGCGACCTGCATTGACTGGCGTGTGCGATTCCCTGAACAGTACGAAGACTGGCAACGGGGTGGCATAATCGTGGAATCGCAGGCACGGGATAGTGAGGATTACCTGCGTCTATACAAGACAAGGTACGCAGAGCGGTTCTAACCCCGGGGACTTGCGGAGGTAGGTCTCCCCTTTTCTCTTTTCTTCTTTCTCCCTTTTTGGTTTTCTGGTGGAAATGCTGACTCGTATGGCTGCAGGATATCCGTGATATGATGATAGCGACTTTACGAACTCGCTTGGCAGAGATGGAGCAACGGTTGGGTGATGCCCGCGGAGCTACGAGCGCCTTGGTAGGTGTACGGTGCATTCCTAATTAAAACCGCAGATTCCAGATGTTGGCTGCTAATTCACGCGGTCGTAGCATGCCCAGATTGGCACGGCTTCCCCAGCGATGGGAGTAGGTGGTGCCTCTTCCAGCTTGTGGATTCCCACCTCAGAACTTGACTTGCTTCATGAGCAACTTGCTCACGCCACGCAGCGTGCTGCGGAGGCAGAAGGGATGCTCTGTATACAGGTAAAAGTTTCAGTGTTGAGTTCTCTTTGTTTACGCCTTATCGCGTATCTGAGATGGTACATCTGGCAGGAAAAGGAGACGGAAGACGTGCTTGCCCAAGCTGCGCAGAGGGCGGCTAGGATAGCAGAGTTGGAGGGGGAACTGCAGCATCGTCCAGATGACGGCTCTTCTAGGGATGCTATGGAAATGAGGATCACCCTCTAGTTGGAGAGGGAAGACCGTGAGAGAGAACGGGCAGAGAGAGAAAGAGACACAGAGAGAGAAAGAGCCAACAGATTGACTGAAAGGGAGGAACGAAGGGCCATGGAGGCCCAATTGTTCGAACTCCGAACCAGCCTTGGTCTTGCTGAACAGTGGCTGAGAGATGGTGAGGAGCACTACCGAAGAGCACGAGAGCGTGGCTTTCGTGTTGGTAGCTTCTCTGCTCCTTCCGTGGATCAACGCCGGGGTGTGGGAATAGGAAGGGGAGTACAGAGCGGTAGGAGTACCACTTTTCGTAGTTGGGTAGCACCTTTGAGATCGTTTTGCCCGGAGAGTAGTGGGACGAGTAATGCAGAGAGAGAGGGCGGAACTTGATGCAATTTTTTTGGTTTTTGGAATAAAATACAAGGTTCGGTTTGTTTGGTTTTCACCTTTGCTTCTGTTGCCTGAATCCCTGCACACATCACTGAAACAAACAAATTAGAATTTCTGTTCTGATTTGGCCCCTTGCTCAATAAGCAAATGGTCACTGTGACTGTCCTTGATAACTGGTCAAGGGGCCAAGCCTTTATTAACGAAGGCAAGGGAAAGATGTGGTGATGATAAATGCGACAGGCAAGCACACGAATGCAAACGGTATTAAAAGTGAGATGCTGCATGCAAATGCAATCATGCAAAATTGATTTGTTTTCTTTTTATATTTGGTATTTTTTGTTTTATCATAAAAAAGATTTTTTTTTCTTTGCAAATATGTACATTTTCTCTTTTCTATTTTTTTGTTGCTTTTATTATAAATTTTTTTTTGTTGCTAATGCCTGTCAAGCACCCAAATGGCACCCGACCTTTACGAGAACAGGGGTTTCTTACTAACCTCCCAAGTATCCTAAGTGCACATCTAGGTTGATTTGGGCCTCTAGACCCCTCGAATGATGATCCCGCCTGCTAAGACTTACCCTGATGACAATACCGTCATGCCATGCTTAGGCTCCCAGTCGCTTCCGACCACAGGGATTCACCCAAAAGATGTTTGAGGTAAATGATTTGCCCGACCCGGGTCTGTTTCCTCACAACTCTAGATGGTATATGATGGAACACCCTGGAACCCTAACGACTAACTGCGCGACGCTGACCCGGAATCAGACGCCGTCGCACCCATAGGTGGCGCGCTTGCATTGGCCTAAGCCCAAGGTTAAACAAGAAGACATCAAGGTGGTAAACAGGGGTCTTGACCAGCCAGAAACACGGAGACTCCTTCACAGCGATAGCTTTTGCTTTTCAAAGTAGGCAACCAAATGTGTATATTAAAATAAGGTCGCAGACCCTGGGCAGTTTTCACCCTTCAGAAACTCCATCGAACCTTCATCTTTAGAGGGAGAAGGAAGAGTGTGGGGGATAAACCTCCTGATAGGAACGGCAAAGCCGTTAACCCGGCGAGCGAATAAGGGCACATTAACTCTTTCCTTTCGGATAACTTCGGACCAAATCTCGAGCATTTACATTCCATAGCCCCCCCCTTTTGTGGATTCAAACTTTTGCTTTGAGGGGTTCCATTTATCGCATCAGGCACGGTCACGACCAGGCTCTTGATTTTGATTTTGTATTTCTTTTTGTGAGGGAGATATAGTCATTTGACGTTTGTGGACTCCATTTCGTATGCTTGCGGGGACACTGCCCTCTTCTCGTGCTCTGATCGACGCTCGAGGAAATGGATCCTACACTTGCCCTTGGGGTTTGAGTTCCGGTTTCTCATGCTCAGCGTTTTAAGGGAACCGACTGTCTCATTTGGTCGAAGAGAAAAGAATAAAGATTACAGCTTCCGGAGATCTTCTGAGTGGGGCCCCACCGTAGGTGATGCTACCGACTTTTTTGAATAAAATACATAAGTGAGCACATGTTAGCTTCCTTCGAGCGAGCATAGGCCGACGTGGCCGGACAGGGATCTCCACGGTACTGGCAAACCAAGACCCAGTGCCTACCAAGCCTTAATGAGCCCTATCCTAACATGAGGGTTAGATGCAGTGACTTGACTACATGGTGACCACCAGGCATCGGTATTTTAAATTTTCCATATTTTTAGTGATTTTCAATATTTCTTTATTTTTTGATGTTTTCTATCTTTTCATCATTTTTTTTGTTTTGTGCTAAGGGTAGTATTTCTTAAGATAAAGCCCATTCCAAGGGTGGGATAACTCGGTCCCTTCGGCGTTGACTAGCTTGTAGGCGTTGTCAGGGTACACGGCTTGAATTACAAATGGTCCTTCCCAATTGGGTTGGAGCTTAGAACGCGGACCTCCAAGTTTGACAAAAATTCTTTTTACGACCATCTCACCGACTTGGAATTTTCTCTCAATGACTTTCTTTTGGTAAAAGCGAGCGAGTCTATTTTGATACACACGCGCGTGTTCGGCAGCGGCCAGCCGCTTCTCATCCAAGAGTTCCAACTGGGCGAGGAGTGAATTACGACGATCATCGAGGGGGAATTCCTCGTCCAATTGTACCCTGAGAGAAGGGATCAGAGTCTCGTACGGGACTACCGCTTTCATACCATAAGTAAGGGCAAACGGAGTTTGCCCGGTGGGGGTATGGATTGAAGTGCGATAGGCCCATAGGGCTTTGATAAGTTTTTCTGGCCAATCTGAAAACTTACTAGACTCGCAGGTTTTTTTGATGATTTTGAGCAATGTTTTATTGGTGGCCTCCGCTTGGCCGTTACCTTGCGGGTAATAAGGCGATGAATGATGCAATGCAATTGCGTACCTTTTTGCAGAGGTCACATAGGTCCTGAGAAATGAACTGTGGCCCATTGTCGGTGACGATTGTGCTTGGGACGCCAAATCTGGCGAGGATGTTCTTCATGATGAACTTGCAAATTGTTGACGCCTTGATTTCTGTGTAAGCTTCGGCTTCGGCCCATTTGGTGAAGTATTCCGTCGCAGTAAGGATGAAAGATTTCTGCTTGGTGAGGGAATTGGGATCACCTAGGGGACCAATGATGTCGAATGCCTACATGGAGAAAGGCCACGGGGAGGATATTGGATGAAGTGAGGAAGATGGTGAATGGATTTTATCGGCGTGAAGTTGACACTTGACACACCTACGGACATAGACAGCACAATCCTCTTCCATAGTGGGCCAATAAAAACCTTGGCGAATGATCTTCTTGGTGAGCATCTGACTATTCACGTGGCCACCGCACACGCCCGAGTGCGTCTCCTCTACACATTTCCAAACTTCATCGTCACCAAGACATCTTAACAGAATACCAGTAAGGCTCCTCCTATAGAGTAGACCTCCAACCAATGTGTATTTCTGAGCCACCCTTCTTATGGCTTTCTTGTCCTCTGTGGTGGCCCCTTCAGGATAAGACTGATCTTGGCAGTATTTGACGATTTCATAGAACCATGGTTTCTCTTCATCAGCCAGTTCTTCTTTAGCCTCTGCTAACATGATTTCCCTCTTCTCAAGGATATCTTCCTGCAGGATCTTCCTTGCTATCCTGTATTAGATATTTACGTAGGAAGCATCATCGATTGCAGGGGCGTGAAGTTTGTAGATGGAAATGGACTCAAACCATCTTCCTAGAGGGAACCTTATGGATGATGCCAACGAGGCGAGGGCATCGGCGAGAATATTCTGATGACGAGGGACATGAACAAAGATCAGTTTGGTGAACAGTTTGGCAAAGGCAGCAGTGAGTTCTTGGTATGGCTTGAGTTTGGGATCGCGAGTGTGATATTTAGTGAGCACCTGGCGAAGGATGAGTTGACTATCACCTACGACTCGCAACTCAGTGATACGAAAGGAATGAGCGAGTTCTAGGCCAGCTCAAAGAGCTTCATATTCGGCTATATTGTTGGTAACTGAAAATTTGAGCTGGAATGCCAATGGGAATGTGAGGTCTTCAGGCGACAGGAGGGCGACGCCGATTCCTCTCCTTTGAGAATTCAGAGCTCCATCAAAATATAGCGTCCACATTGGCTCATCTGATTGGTTGACGGACATTAGTTCCTCATCTGGAAACTCTGATTGGACGGGATCGAACTTGGGAAGAGGATGGTGAGCGAGATGCTCGGCTATGGCATAGCCTTTAATCACCTTTTGCTGGATGTAGGTGATGTCGAACTGAGAGAGAAAACTTTGCCAGCGTGCTAGCCTATCCGTAAGGATGGATTTCTCCAGAAGGAATTTGATAGGATTCATTCGAGCAATCAAGTGGACCTCATGAGCCAAGAAGTAGTGCTTCAATTTCTGCACTACTCAAACGAGGGCAGCACAGGTTTTCTCCATGACGGTGTACTTCTGCTCACAGGGATTGAGAAGTTTAGACAAGTAATAGGTTGCCCGTTCCTTGCCTTCTTCATCAGCTTGTGCAAGGATGGCTCCCACGGAGTCATCCAAGACTGAGACGTAAAGGATCAGAGGTTTTTCTGGTTTGGGTGGAATGAGAACGGGTGGACTAGCCAGATATTCCTTCAACCCTTCAAAAGCTTTCTGACATTTAGAATTCCAGTGGAATTCTACTCCTGGCTTGGTCAACTCATAGAGAGGTCTACACCTTTGTGAATGTTGGGACACAAATCGACGAATAAACTACAGCCTCCCGATTAAACCTCGGACTTCCCTCAAATTCTTGGGAGGCGGCATATCCCTGATAGCCTTGGCTTTGTCGGGATCTATCTCGATCCCTCTTTTGCTCACAATGAAACCCAGCAATTTACCCGACGACACACCAAACACACACTTCTTCGGGTTCATTTTCAATTGAAACTCCCTTGACCTCTACAAGACCTTAGCCAAAACTTCTGGATGTTCCATCCTGGTCCTTGATTTCACCAATAAGTCATCCACATACACTTCCAGATATATGTGCATCATGTCATGAAATATGGCCATCATCGCTCTTTGGTAAGTAGCTCCAGCATTCTTTAATCCGAACGGCATGACCACGTAACAATATGTTCCCCAAGGGGTAGTGAATTATAACGTCTTTTCCTGATCCTCTTCTACCAAATGAATTTGATTGTATCCTGAAAATCCATCCATGAATGAGAGGGTCTCATAACCTGCCGTGTTATCGATCAACACATCAATGTGAGGCAAGGGAAAATCATCCTTTGGACACGCGCGGTTAAGGTCCCGGAAGTCGATACAAATCCTGACTTTCCCATCTTTTTTCATGACCGAGACAATGCTCGCCACCCATTGAGGATAAAGAACGACTCTAATGAACCTGGCTTTATGGAGCTTATCGACCTCTTCTTTCATTTTCAAAGCCATCTGAGGGTGGAAACACCTTAACCTTTGTTTTACCGAGACAGACCCTGGTTTTAGGGTTAAACGGTGTTCGACCAAGGTTGAATCTAGACCCGGCATATCCTCGTAGCTCCATGCAAACGTGTCCTTATATTCCTTGAGAACCTCAATTAATGCCTCTTCTTCAGAGGGTGGTAGGTTGTCACTTATGAGGATGATCCTAGGGTCTTCCTCAGTTCCCAAGTTGACTTCTTTGGTGGATTCTTCTACGGCGGTTGACGGCTCGTCGAATCTCTTTATTCCACTAGCGTATGCGCCCGCCGCATCCTCATATTCTTCACCCTCATCGTCAATGGGGCATTCTTCATCTGTGATCTCGTAGACTCCATACCCTTCATCAAATGCACAGTCGCCCTCACATTCTATTTCCGGTAGCCGGATGGGATTTTCTAACAACTGGGGGATGGCAAGGAGGGCTTGACACCTGGCGGCTAAATCCAGAAGGAATCGACGAGGGATCTGCCTACCCTTGGATTTCTTCCTAGGTACTACCCTTGACCTCTCTGTCAAGATTTGCTTTTATGAATTCTAGTACTTCAAGTTGTTTAAAAACAATACTAGGCTTTAGCATCTCAACCAACATTGCTATGACATTAGAATTTTCAGATTTCAGAAGAATCATTCAGGGCACAACATGTAAGCTCTAGTTAAGCCCTATTAAAACCACCGAACATAGATGATTTTAAAAAATATATCAGAGCTTCAAGGAAATTATTAAATCTAAACCATTTTTATTCGATGGACAAGCATCAGTTCATATAATAGAAAGCTCTTACGCCATAGTTCTTTCTTTTTCATGATCACATATTCAGACTGGAAGCCATTGAAGTTTAGATTGCAAGAGATTAAGAGAAGCAGCAAGACTCCCCCTAAGAATATGCAATGGATGCATTCAAGGAGTTATGTTTGCAAGCAAGGGGAATGATTAGATGTCGACCTGAGGGCCAAGGAGAGATCGACCTGTACCATGCAGGGGTCGACCTGGTCAACATGAAGCTGGCAGAATTGGAATGCATGACCAGGCCCATGGTTATACACTTATTAAGGATAACTGAATGAAGATAAAATATATGCATGAATGGTTCAAAGAAATAGCTCCCCCTTACTGTATGGCCTATATGCGACAGTGGCGCATGGTACTCGGTGGAGGTGAATCCTCACGCATGGTGAGTGTTTCTAGACAATCATAACCTGCCTTTCCACACTTCAGCATTTAATATACCATGGCCAAAATAAAATGCTACACCACATGCAATGCAACATGAGCATGGATTCAAACCTATTGCACAAGTGAGTGTCGAGTGACATGTTTACATATGAACACTGTATGGATACCAATTAACACATCACACAAATAAGATGAAGATAGTCATCAATTAAATTTTTATTGGTTTGAGATCTGCATAGACCAAGCTCCCGTCTGAGTGTTCTAAACTTGTCATCACATAAGGGCTTGGTGAATATGTCAGCAATTTGATTCAATGTATCAACAAAATGCAATTCAAAGTTTTTTTTAAAGACCTCATCTCTAATGAAGTGATGCCTAATCTCAATATGTTTGGTCCTAGAGTGCTGGATTGGATTTTTTGCAAGGTTGATAGCACTGGTGTTATCACACAGAATCGAGACACACCCAAGATCCACTAAGTAGTCTTGGAGTTGGTGTTTAATTCATAACACTTGGGTGCCACGGCTCCTAGCAGTAACATATTCTACTTCTGCGGTTGAGAGGGCAACCGAGTGTTGTTTCTTGGAGGCCCAAGATTCTAAACACCCACCCAGAAATTGGCAGTAGCCACTAGTACTCTTGTGATCTAGCTTGCAGACAGCGTAGTCCACATCTGAATAAGAAATAAGAGATAAATCACATGATGACGGATACCACAATCTCAAATCTTGAGTTCCGGCAAGATATCTAAGGAAACGCTTGATGGCAGTCAAGTGAGATTCTCTAGAACTAGCTTGAAATATAGCACAGAGGTAAACACTAAACTGGATATCTGGTCGGGATGTTGTCAAATAAAGCAATGAGCCGATCATATCTCTATATATTTTTGCATCCACTAATTTACCATTTTCATCCGTATCCAGTGATGTTGTGGTGCTGATAGGAGTTGTAATTATTTTGCAGCCTATCATGTCAAATCTTTTCAACAGCTCCTTGATAAATTTGGCTTAACTTATGAAGCATACATCTTCTCCTTGATTGACCTGCAAGCCGAGAAAGAATTGAAGTTCTCCCATTAGGCTCATCTCGAACTCACTAGTCATAAGATTTGCAAATTCCTCACACATATTAGATTTAGTGGAACCAAACACGATATCATCAACATAAATTTGAACAATCAAGATGTTCTTACCTTCCTTTTTAGTAAAAAGTGTTTGATCTACTTTACCTCGTGTGTACCCCTTTTTGGTGAGGAATGAGCTTAGTCTATCGTACCAAGCTCTTGGTGCTTGTTTCAGCCCATAAAGCATCCTCTCTAGTTTGTATACACAATCTTCATGGTTAGAGTTCCCAAAACTAGGGGGCTGCTCCACATAGACCTCTTCTTTCATCAAACCATTTAAGAAAGTACTTTTTACTTCATTTGATACAACTTTATTCTATGGGAGCATGTGAAAGTCAGTGAAATTCTGATGGCTTCAAGTCTAGCTACCGAGACAAAGGATTCTTCAAAATCTACCCTGAATTCTTGGTTATACCCTTGAGCCACCAATCTGGCCTTATTTCTAATTATTTTGCCATCTTCACTAAGTTTGTTCCAAAAGACCCATTTAGTACCTATGATTGATTGTCAGGATGGTCTAGGAATAAGATGCCAGACTTTATTTCTTTCAAACTGGTTTAATTCATCTTGTATAAAATTTATCCAGTTTTCATCTTTCAATGCTTCATCAATATTTTTTGGTTCAATTTGAGAAACAAGAGCAAGTTGGTCTAACTCTTCAACAATTCTAAAATGAGACCTGGTTCTAAGTGGGTCATTCAAGCTACCGATGACATTTTCTAACGGATGATCTTTGAGTACTCTAATGTTGGTAGAGTCATTACCGTCATTTATATCTTGATCCCTTGCATTGCTTGATTCTGCCAAGTCGACATATTCTCTTGTTTCTTCTTGTGGAGGATCATTCTTTTTCTTTATAGTTAGGAATTCCCCATCTTCATCATTTTTCCTACAAGAGTTGTCAATTTTAGAATCATCATTGTACTCATCAAAAGTGACATGGGGTGATTCTTTCACAACTTGACTCTTAATGTTATAAATTTTATAAGCCCTAGATCTATCAGAGTATCCAAGGTATACCTTCATCACTCTTGGGCTCAAATTTGTCTAAGTCTCTTTTATCATTGTTATGGATGAAGCATTTAGACCCAAACACTTTCATGTGATTTAGAGAGGGTTTTTTACCTTTGAGCAACCCATACGGAGTCTTTTTGGTATGTGGCCTTACCATGGAGCGGTTGATTATATAGCAAGCCGTGTTTACCGCCTCAGCCCAAAGCTTTCTTGGGAGTTGCCGTTCGGCAAGCATTGTCCTAGCCATCTCTATGAATGTTCGATTCCTTCTTTCAACTACATCATTTTGCTCATGAGTTCTTGGTGATGAAAATCGGTGTGAAATGCCTTCGGCCCTACAAAGATTAAAGAATTCAGTATTTTCAAATTCACCACCATGATCAGATTGAATGTTGGAGATTTTAAATTCACCGTCTTGCTTTATCTTCACATAGAGTGCCTAAAACTCATCAAAAGCATCATTTTTATGTGTGAGAAAGAAAACCCATGTGAATCTTGAGAAATCATCCACCAAGACATATCCATATTTTCTACCACTTAAACTAGTAGTTCTGGTTTGACCAAATAAGTCCATATGAATCAGTTCGAGTGGTTTGGATGACATATTTTCAAATCTAGCCTTGAAGGATTTCCTTGTTTGTTTACCTAGGGCACATGCATCACACAATTTGTTTTCTTGTTTGAAGGATAGTTCAGGCAAACCTTTCACCATTGAATGCTTTAAGAGTTTATGTAAGACATTGTAGCGAGCATGTCCTAGTCTACGATGTCATAACCACGCAAGTTTAGACTTTGGTGCAGCAAGATAGAGATTTATGTGAGCAGGATCATCTAAATCAATCATGTAAACATTGTTGACTCTTTTACCAGAAAACTTTACCTTGTCAGATTTTGGTTCAAGGATTCTACATTCATGAGAGTCAAACAACACTTTATGACCTTTATCACACAATTGACTTATACTGAGCAAATTGTATTTCAAACTTTCAACTAGCAGCACGTTTCCAATGGAGTTGGAGAGGTTCTTACCTACATTATCTGTTCCAATGATTCTTCCATTGTTGTCCCCTCCAAATGTGACGTGTCCTCCTTCCTTTTGCACCAAGAGATAAAATTTTGTTCTGTCTCCAGTCATGTGTCTTGAACAGCCGCTATCAAGGTACCACCGGTTATGCATGACTACAAGACACTCCTGCACAAGGAATTAAGCAATGGGGTTTGGAACCCAACGAACTTTGGGTCCCATCAAGCTCTTCAGATTTTCAAAACATGATACCATATCTTTTGGAATCCAAACCTTCCTTGCATTCATGTTTTCTTTGCTTAGTGCAGGGATTTGGTTTTTCTTTTCAGCTTTGACATTCACTTTCTGTTTAGAGGCTCTTTGATGTTGTTTGATTTAGTGGACATTTGAGGAGGTCTGCGTTTTAATCCATTGAGGCCACTGGTTGGTTTTGGGTTGAAAATGATTATTTTGACACCTAGGGGATTGAAGCTTATAAGATTGGTGCACAAAGGAATCACAATTACCCCAAAAACAAGGTGGTGTCGACCTGTATGAATGGGAGTGTCGACCTATCTTACATGCAACCCAGTTATAATGGCATCTGGAAGGCTGAAGTGTCGACCTTCTGTAACAGAAGTGTCGACCTGTGCTCTGTTTCGCCTGATTATAACGTCTTCTGTTTGGAGGAAGTGTCGACTCCCTGAGACTGAGGTGTTGACCTATGTGAAGTTCTTTGGCGGCCTGAGCGGGCGATGGCCAAGGAAGTGTCGACCTGTGCTGTGGGAAAGGTTGACTCTTCTGAGACTTTTAAGCAATCTTTTTGGAGATTTCAGTGGCTTCCTCTTCAACCTTTTCTTCTCCTTTATCATTTTGTTTTTGTTGATTTTGAGTGGGTGTTGTGTTTGAGGTAGAGGCATCAGAAGAGGAAACAAATGTGAAAGATTTAAACCCAATGGGCCTTTTCTTTGTGGGATCAAAACCCAACCCTTCCTTGTTGACATTCATTCTAGTACCTAGCTATGCATCTAGGTTTTCTCTTCCATCTACAAACTTTTCTAATGATTGTTGTTTATCCTTCAACTCTTTTTATAGGTTTTCAATGTTTTGAAGGAGTTAAGTGTTGACTTATTTGACAGCTTCATACTTCTCATTACTCAATTTACTGTGCTTTTCATAAGTCTGCATTTTTAGCTTCATGCTATCAATCTCATTTCTTAAGTCTTCATTTTCAGTTTCCAAGTCAGTCATTTCTTTTCTTCCCTCTTCCAAGTTGTCAATCATTCTCTTAAGGTCTTCAATTTCAGTTTCAAGTGAAGTAGTCTTATTATTCATATCATGATCATGCACAAATAAGTTAATTTTCTTTTTAAATGATTTATTCTCTTTTTTGTACATGTCATATTTCTCAATGAGCTGTATATATACTTCTTCCCAATCATCAATTGTGAAATTTTCAAATGGAGAGTGTACCTCAGTTTCTTCGTCACCCTTGGTCATGAGGCAGAGATCTTTTTCCTTGTCCGAGGAGCTTGTTCCATCATCACTTTCTTCTTCGTCGCTCCATGTGGACACCATGGCCTTATTCTTCCTCTTGCCCTTCTATTTGTCAGCTTTTCTAAATTTTTCAAGACATTCGGTCTTGAAATGCCCGGGTTTGTTGCAAGAATAACAGATGATCTTGTCAGCTTTCTTAAATTTTTCAGAGTTAGATTTGTAACTTTTCCTTACATGTGGCCTCCCTCTCATGAGGCTCTTACCTTCCTTTCTCAGAAAACTTCTGAACTTACGTGTGAGCATGGCCACTTGATCCTCATCTTGCTCACTGATAGAATTCTTACCTTCATCAGAAGAGGCTTGACTGCTAGGTCCAGCCTTTAGAGCAAGAGGCTTCTTCTTGATTATCTCAACCTCCTTGTTCTTTAAATTTATCTCATAGGTCAAGAGTGACCCTATGAGTTCTTCTACTTTGGTGGTTGATAGATCCCTGGACTCTTCAATCACGGTAGCCTTGGTGTGCCATGCCGGTGTTAGTGAGCGAAGAATTTTTTCTCACTATGTTCTGCTCAGTGTATTTCTTTCCCAAATCAGTGAGACTATTTGTGAGCGTAGTTAAACAGGCATACATATCTTGAATGGACTCATCGGGCTTCATTCTGAACACTTTATACTCAGATATTAAAATGTTAGCTTTGGTTTCACGCACCTGAGATGTGCCTTCATATATTACCTCTAAGTGATTCCACATCTCCTTGGCTGTCTCACAGGTTGATACTCTTGAAAACTCTACCGGATGAAGAGAGCACTGCATGATGTGCTTGGCACTCCAGTTGACAGTGGATAATCTCATCTGCTCCTTAGTCCAGATGTCCTCGTCTGGTGCGAGCTCGTAGGGCCCCTTGCTGATAACTCGCCAGAGCTCATAGTCTTGGGCGCGGATGAACACATGCATACAATTTTTCCAATATGGATAGTTAGATCCAGTAAAGTAGGGAGGTATGTTAACAGAATGTCCTTCGGGCATAAGACCCTTGGACGCCATTCCACCATTTCTCTCAAGGTCGTTGGACCCCATCATGAGAGTTTGGCTCTGATCCCATGTGTTGAGTAGTGGATGGTGGATCTAGAGGGGAGGGGTGAATAGATCTGCCCCTCTTTTCGTAGAACACCCCTCATTAAAGCTAGATAAAGAGAATAGCAGCAGAATACAACTAACTTAGTGAAGGACACAACGATTTGCTTAGCAGGATGGATAAGTAATATAGAGATCAAACCTAAGCATGCATCTAGCACAAAGCAATCACATAAGTAAACCACAACACAAGGGATTTTAAGGTGGTTCGGACTGAGTCCCCAGTCCTACGTCCACCCCTTACCAAACCCGGTGAGGCTTCACTAGTGCAGCGCACTAAACCGCAGACCGGAGAACCTCCAACTGCCTTCCTACTAACTATCGGTAGGGACGACAACACCGCAGATCGGAACACACTCCGACTACCTTCCTACTAACCACCGGTAGGGACGATCACAGTTTTAGTAGTGCGAATCAAAATGAAAAGAGAACAAAGATGAAAATGTTCAGACAAGAGATGGAGATATGCTCAGGGCTAAAAGCGAGAAGATCTTGTCTGAAATGCGGGAGGTTGGATCTGCTGCTTCAGGAAGGGCTGCCTCTTTTTCTTCTTGTCTGCACACGATGTAGATCAGCAGCAGGGAAGCAGAACCGCATTGGTGGCTTCTTCTTCTTCTTCTCTTGGCGCTCAAGCAACGGCGGCAGTAGCAGTGGGAGCTTCACCATCTTCACATGTTGCAGCTTCTCTTCCTCTTCTTCTTCTCCTTCAAGGGATGCTAGCGGTCCCAGTAGCAGCAGCTTCTTCTTCCTTGCAAAGCTCTCCCCTTGGTTCAGTAGCAATGGCAGCAGCAGCTCCCTTGCGTATATATGCCTCTCTTCTTCTTCTCCTATTGGCAGCCAGCACAAGTCCCCATGGAGGTGCACCAAAACTCCAACCAGCAGAGGGGATTTTTCCCTCCAAAATTCATGTCCATTGATTGGACTGGCCAGCATAATTTCTTGGAGTGTCATGGAAGAAAGTCAATTGAAAAAGCCTTTTTCTTCTGCCTTTGTTTGGCATTTAATGCTCCACGTGGAGGAGACATGGGCCCTGCAATTTCATTGGCTGAGCCTAGCTTTAAGTCTTGTAGAAGTCAGCTTGGGCAGGTGACACCCTAATTGCAGCAAGGAAGGAAGTGACATGTGCTGTCCTTTTTTGACAAAACCATCTCTAAAAAGTAGACAAGTGAGTGAGAAGATGGCAGAGCAAAAATCAAGCCTCGGGACTTGGTCCAGACCCCAAAATCCTTTATTTTAATGATTTTTGATACCCTTTTTCTCTCTCTGGATCACCCTTCAATTTTCTGAGACGAGCACTATGGTGTCGACACTTCTGTGCAGAGTGTCGACACTTCTATTAGAAACCCTTTTATAACTACTTCTGGAAGATAGAAGTGTCGATACCTTGGGAGAGGAAGGTCGACACTTCTGAATAAAACAGAATTTATAACGCTCTCTGGAAACCCGTGGTGTCGACACCCTGAGATAGAAGTGTCGACACTTCTCAGCTTCATAGCATTTACAATGCTTTCTGTTTGGCAGACAGGTCGACACTCTGAGATGAGGTGTCGACACTTGCTAGAGAAAAATTGATTTTTCAACTTCTGGAACCACCAAAGTGTTGACCTTCCATAAGTGAAGTGTCAACACTTCTTTAAGAGGGCCGGTCTTCAGCTTTGCTTGGGCGCCAAGGTGTCGACACTCTGTAATATAGTGTCAACACTTTTTCATGAGAATATGTCTTTAAGCTTCTTTTGTCTATCTTTTCTGTCCATTTCTTTCTTGCTTCTAGGAGCACTATTCCTTGGTGAAATCTGCCTTTGTGTAACCATTTGCCTTGTTTTCCGTACACTTGCATCTTGAGTGACTTTCAACCTTGGATGGCTTGCTCCTTACCATGTTTTCCGTGCACTTGCATCTTGAGTGGCTTTCAACCTTGGATGGCTTGCTCCTTTGGATTTATCTGTCTAGTGAACGCATCAACCATCTAAGAATGAGACTTATAAGCGAACTCCTAGTGTCATGGAGTTAAATGACTCATAGTGTTAGGCATTATCAAAACTACAAATTGTCAAATGACCGCAGGGGCACAACAGGATTTTCCTTGGGCCTACGTGCCACGCAAGCCCATCACAGTACCGGCGACGTCAAAATAAAGCCTTAGATTCAAGATTCAAAGGGGTGGAATATGATCTTAAAGTTGGGGTATCAGCTGGGGACAGGCCTTGGCGCACAATTGCAAGGGCAGACTTAGCCAGTCCCCAAAGGCAAAAAGATGAACAGGAGGGGTCTCGGTTATCGAGAATCCTCACTCTCGATTTTGGGTGACTTTGGGCCATTGACATGGGACTACCGCCAGCATTTTGTTAAAGGCCCTCTCCAGGCAGGCACTTTAAAGACACCACCGAGTCGGCCCAAGGAACAAAGTACAACTTACACAGTCGACAGCCCACCATTGCTGCCTAAGGGGCCGATCGACGACATGATTGATTTCAGCCAAGCATTTGAAAGAATGTTTTATGAAGAAGAGAGCTGCTAGACAAACCAGGAGGTACGGCTTGTGTGTTATGAGCCGAAGAAGCCAGTTCATCGCCTGCGAAAAAGGAGGAGCTCACCCATCATATTCACTTGGTCCCCTTCCCGCTTGTCTTCATTCATTCAAAAGCTGGCATCCATACCTCGCTCACCTCCCATCTTGATTTATCCATTACTCCTTGAGATGCCAATTGATTTTCTCATTATCAGGACATGCACATGCTGTCCACTGGTCGATCTATCCACTCCTTTCTTCTCCTCCTCCGATCCCTTCCTCGACATCTTCTGTCCATCTAAACATCACCTCAGGCTTCCTCCTCCTCCACCTTCCTCTCCATCTTGTTGCATGATCTCCACTGATCTCCAAAAAAAAATGTCAAACTTGAAATGGAGGTCTTAGTGGAAGATTACGCTATCTTCTTTCCAACCTCCTCCCAGGGGCACGAGGCTCCTGCTGCTTCCTTCCCATTAGGTCTTCTCTCTCCCTGGTTAGACGTAGGGGTCGTCGAGTCTAGGGTAGAAGAGTCTGTTAGGTCTAGAGAAGTAGGATCTTGTTCTAGGTCATCCACCCCTTCCGTGCCTGAGTCGTGCCCGCCGGCACATCCTTCAAAATCCATTCCTGATAGGTTCTTGTCGGATCTAGCTTAGTAGTGTCACGCTCTCCTTAGATGCCCAGAGTTCATAGCAACGTCAATTGTGATCGAAGAAGATGAGGAGCAAGGTGGGGTGTGGAGTGACGACGGATTGGGAGTCTATGAAGTCATGGATGAAAAGGACCCGGTGGATTTTAAGGATAGCAACATAGATGACACTGCCGATTTGTATGCGTAAGGTTTAAAGAGGTTTGATGAGCCATAGTCAGTAGTGGATGAACCTACGAAGGAAATAAATATAGGAACTAAAGAAGACCCCAGGCCCATCATGATTGCCGCTAATCTCC
This sequence comes from Amorphophallus konjac, assembly GCA_022559845.1. NCBI lineage: Eukaryota > Viridiplantae > Streptophyta > Magnoliopsida > Alismatales > Araceae > Amorphophallus > Amorphophallus konjac. Next base: position 315,023,528 of record CM040121.1, on the reverse strand, counting down.
CTCCAAGGGTTGAAGAAAATTTAATCAAGGTTCTAAAGAAGTATAGCGATTCTTTCGCCTGATCTTACGAGGACATGCCGGGTCTTGACCCCTCTTTTATGGAACATCGACTAGTGCTTAAGCCAGGGGCAACACCCGTCAAACAAAGATCAAGAAGATTTCACCCCCACATGGCCTTAAGGATAAAAGAAGAGGTCGATAAGCTATACAAGTCCATGTTTATTAGAGTCGTTTTATATCCCCAGTGGGTGGCAAATATAGTCCCTGTCATCAAGAAGGATGGAGAGGTGCGCATTTGCATTGATTTCAGGGATCTTAACAAAGCATGTCCCAAGGATGATTTCCCGCTGCCTCACATAGATGTTTTGGTGGACAACACCGTCGGGTACGAAGCATTGTCATTTATGGATGGATATTCAGGCTATAACCAAATCTGCCTCACTCCTGAAGATCAAGAGAAGACTTCCTTCACCACGCCTTGGGGTACGTATTGTTATATGGTCATGCTGTTCGGATTGAAGAACACAGGTGCCACTTATCAAAGGGCGATGATGGCCATATTCCACGATATGATGCATGTTTACATGGAAGCTTACGTGGATGATATCTTGGTGAAGTCAAAGACCAAAGAGGAACACCCCGCTATTTTAGCTAAGGTGCTTCAGAGAGATAGGGAGTATCAGCTAAAAATGAATCCTAAGAAGTGTATTTTTGGAGTCTCTTCAGGGAAGTTGCTAGGCTTCATAGTTAATAAACGGGGGATTCAGATTGATCCTAATAAAGTAAAGGCCATCATGGACATGCCTCCGTCTAAGAATATCACAGAACTTCGAAGATTGATTGGGCGATTACAATTCATTAGAAGATTCATATCCCAACATTCTCAGAGGTGTCACCCATTTTATGAATTATTAAAGGCGGGAGTCAAGTTTGAATGGAATGAAGATTTTTAGAAGGCCTATGAAGATTTGAAAGTATATTTGTCTAATCCTCCGGTTTTGCAACCTCCTGTCCCTGAGGACTCTCTAGGAGCTGTCTTGGCACAAGTTAATGACGAAGGAAAAGAGCGGGCTGCTTATTATCTCTCCAGGTTATTTAACCCCGTGGAGGCCAAGTACACTACCATGGAGAAGACTTGTGCTGCCTTAGTTTGGGTAGCTCAGAAGCTGAAACACTACTTTCTAGCCCACCCAGTTAGGTTAATCTTTAGAATGGACCTAATTCACTATCTATTAGAAAAGCCTATCCTTTCTAGTAGGTTAGCTCGCTGGCAGAGCTTCCTCTCTCAGTTTGATATCACATTCGTTGTTTAGAAGGCAATCAAAGGGTACGCCATCGCTGAGCATCTCGCTCATCTTCCCATCCCCTGCATGGACTCTATTCAGGATGATTTACCGGGCGAGCATCTCCATGTTCTCACTCATCATCCCTTCTGGTCTCTGCACTTTGATGGTGCACTCAACTCTCAAGGCCGGGGGATAGGCGTTGTTTTGCTCACTCCGGAAGGGGTGACTATTCCTTTTACTTCTCAGCTTGGTTTTTCTGCTACCAACAACATCGCCAAGTATGAGGCTCTCCTAGCTGGATTAAAACATGCCTATCTCTTGGGCACGCGCTACTTGAACTTCATAGGAGATTCTCAGCTAGTTATGCGGCAAGTTCTATCCACTTACCACACCCGTGACCTAAAGCCCAAGCCATATCAAGATTTGGTCACTCTCTTGGCTAGGTAGTTCCGTAAACTGATCTACATCCATACTCCTCGATCTCAGAATATCCTTGCCGATGCATTGGCATCACTCGCTTCCTCCCTATCCTTCCCTCTCAGTCGCAGCACTGAGACTATCATCGTCCAGAGATTGGACGCCCCTTCTCTTCAGGACCCTTGGTTCGCCAACCTTAGGAAGACTATAGAGGCTAAGGCTGAGATGGAATATTTGAAGGAAGTATCTTTAACAGAGCTAGAGGAGATTCTAGAAGAGGAAGAATTGCCCTGGTATCATAAAATCGAGCTATATTGCAGAGACAGATCGTTCCCAGAAGGGTCAAATGCTGAGTAGTGTAAGACTATTAGAAGAGTCGCCTCAAAGTACACTATCATTGCTGGAGAATTGTACAGACGTGCCCTTAATGGAATGCTTATGAGATGTCTTGATGATGATGAAGCTTGGAAGGTGGCCGAAGCAGTCCATTCTAGTGAGTGTGGAGGTCATGTCAATGGCCAGGCTCTAGCGAAGAAAATCCTTAGGCAAGGTTATTATTGGCCCACTCTAGAGGAAGATTGCTCCCTCTATGTCCGGAGGTGTCTTAAATGCCAACACCACATTGATAAAATCCATGCTCCAGCTTCATCTCTTCATCCTCTCTCTGCTCCTTGGCCATTCTCGATGTGGGCTTTCGACATTGTTGGCCCGCTCGGTGATCCCAATTCTCAGACTAAAAAAAAATCCTTCATCCTTACGGCCACTGAGTACTTCACCAAGTGGGCCGAAGCGGAAGCGTATGTGGAGATCAAAGCTACCACGGTGTGCCACTTCATCCTAAAGAATATCATTTCACAGTTCGGAGTGCGAGGCAGTATCATCACCGACAACGGACCCCAGTTCATCTCTAAAGAGCTCCAGGACCTCTGTAAGAAGTTCAATATTGCATTGCATCATTCATCGCCATATTATCCTCAAGGTAATGGTCAAGCTGAAGCTACTAATAAAACCCTTCTTAAAATCATAAAGAAAACATGCGAATCTCACAATTTTTTTGATTGGCCTGAACGTCTAGTAGAGGCTCTATGGGCTTACCACACCTCCGTCTGTACTCCTACGGGGCAAACCCCCTATGCTCTCACCTTCAGGATGGAGGCGGTGCTCTCATATGAAATTTTGATCCCTTCCCTAAGGGTGCAGCTCAATAAGGAACTTAATATCGATGAACGTCGAGAGGCATTGCTCATCCAATTGAAACTCTTGGATGAGAAGAGGATGAGCGCAGTTGATCACGTATCCGTTTATCAAAAGAGAGTTTCACGTTATTTTCAAAAGAAGGTAATCGAGCATAAATTTCAAGTAGGTGATATGATTTTGAAACACAAATTCATTAGATCCGGGGGTCCTAGGTCCAAATTACAACATAACTGGGAAGGTTCGTTCGTCGTTAAGGAAGCTTATCTAGGGAATGCATATCGTCTAGTTAAACGCCTGGAATGGGTTGTATCTTAAGCATTTCTTTCCTTAGAGTCAGGCTGGCGAAGGCCCGGTAGCGAGATGCCTCTTTCCTCGATCATGAAGGAAGAACTTGAGCGCGGCAATCACACACTTCACAACATCCCTGGCCAGGTTTCCAATTTTTTGAAAACACCATTTCTCCTTGGCCATGCTTGGGGGAAGTCAAAGTCCCTGTCAGTTTCTCTCTTCGGCTGAATCTAGGGGCAAGAGGTGAATAAGGGGGTGATAACTAATCTAGACACCCTGATCAGAGGAGGTCTCAAATAGGGGTAGTCCGTTATGACCTGATTCCACAAGAAAAAGTAATAGACCAGAGAAAAGAGAAAAGAAATAGTAAAATAATGGTAAATAAGCAAAGTCCATTTCAAAAGACCATGAACTTGAAACTTCAAGCTCCAAAAATATGAAACTAGGCAAGGAAAGAGCGGCAGTATAGTTCCCCGTGGGACGTTATGAGCCCGGTCGTACACGTACCTAGAGTGGATGAAGGTTCGATGACGGATATAAAGTCCAGGCGCAACAGACTGAATCTCTGAAAGGGTTGTCATGAGAACGACTCAAACTCGAAAAACTTCTATACATGGCCTAGGCTTACCTCTCGAATTCTCTTTTTCTTTTTAGGATTGAAACACCACCCCGGGTATGGCCTCGGTAGAAGCACCGTTATGCAGATGGGCCCTGGTCAAGGTTTGTCACTTCAAAAGCACGCCAACCTCCGAGATTCCTAGTGAAACAGGTAGGGCTCTCGTTATCGGGATGAAATTGGCTTTTAAAATCCAAAAAAATTAGATATTTTAAAATCCAAAAAAATTAGATATTTCAAAATCCAAAAAAATTAGATATTTCAAAACCCAAAAAAATCAAAAAAAAGGAGATCAAATATTTCAAAAACTCAGAAAAATCAAATAATCAAAAATTTAAAAAAATGCCATCATCTTTGCATAAAGCATGCCCTACATTTTGCATTTTCTTATTACATTTTCGCCTATTTAATAAGGCTCCACCCCTTGACTAAATATCAAGAAATTGTCATTCTCTAACTTGCGGCAAGCAAGGGGTTGAGTCTGAGAACAGATCTAACTTATTTTTGTGTTTAAGTGTGTGCAGACATAGGTTTAATTCACTCAAGGTTCAAAGCTCGCACGATTCTCTATCCCTTGTCCCTTACGGTCTATTATTAGACCACTAATTTCCCTGATGGTCTAATTAGAGACCATTTTTTCTCCCGAAAGCCAAAAACTCTCAGTTTCTCAGAGCGTTATCCCTAGCGGTCTTGTATTAGACCGTTAACCAGCTACCGGCGACCTATATGATGACTGCATGCCTCTCCCGAAAGACAAAACTCTCAGTTTTTCCTGAGCATTCCCTCTGGCGGTCTATCGTTAGACCGTTAGGTTCAGTTAGCGGTCCTTCTATAGACAGTTTATCAGACAGAGAACTCTATTCTGGGTTGTTATCCACTCATTCAAGTTCATTCAAGCCTGTCATTGCACATATTTCAAATTGGTCTCCTTATTTCATCCAATCTAGTTCATTGAACATCATTCTATTGATCATTTTAAGTACATCAAGGTGAAAAGCTTAAATTACATTCAGTTTTCCATCCACGCGGGGCCGGATCTTGCTCAAATCCTTCACATAAGCGCGGTACTCCTCTTCATCTTCTTTCACTTCTGCTTGCAAGGTGCGTACCAGACGGACCTCCCACATGGTCAGATCGCTCCGGACCGCTCGCTCATCCTCCTCAGTCCCAATCTTCCTAGCTTGAAGGGGAGGGAAGTGTGATAGTGCAGGAACCGTAGTACAAAGTAGCCCAATCTGTAGATAGCATCGATGTGGGTTGTAGATCGCTAGGGCAGTGTTCCCCACTAGCTGCAGGTCTAGGCCCGGTCGCTGAGATAATCTGAGGGTGGTGCCTTGAAGTGCTCTTGGTGACATCGTGAACTTCTCAATTGGTAAAGTGTTGAGGTAGAGGCGCCAATCATCCCGTGTTTTCTTGTCCGCCGTCCGGCACTCAACCTGTGAAGAAAAACCAGATGCGCCTCCCATAAAGAATAGAGGATGGCTCCCGAATATGTGGCTAGCTGAAGGCATGTCCTCCTTGGGTAGAAACTTAAGTCCCACCCCCATCCAACACTCAAGGATGATCATTGACCCAAAGAGTGGTCCCCCTAGGCAAGCTGAACTAAGACCTTCATATAGGTAGGAAAGGACCGCTTGAGAGATGGATAAACCCCGCCACAACCCACTAATGATGCTGAGATTTTGGATGTCCAAGAGGTGGTCGGTGGTAGAGAAAAGAAAGACCCCGCATAAGCAAATTTAGGTAGCTTTGGCTATGGTTTCAAATCTCCCGCTCTTGTTTTTACAATAAGCGGTGATCCATTGAGCTATGGGTATCAAATGAATATGGCATAGGCTGATCATGGTCCTAACATCCTTTGGGTTGTGAATGAAATCCCCTAATATGAGTGATGGAACTATAGGCTCCACCGTGTGGCACACTAAGTCTTCATCCCCCACCTTGGTCTTAGGAAGGGCTAGGTAGGTCTCTACCTCTTCTATTAGGATGGTAGCTTCAAAGGTTGGGAATATGAAGGTGTGGGTTTGAGGATGCCATAGTTCTACAAGAGCTAAAATGCTTGGCCAATTTAGAGACATTTTCTAAAAAAATTTGGCTAAAACCACCAAAGGGTAAAGGTGTCATGCCCTTAGGATGGAAAGGACCTCTAAAGGAAGTTCCTTTATCAAGGGAGCCACCCTCTTCAGGTTAGAATAACATCTTGGGCCAGGAAGGAGTTGAAAAAAAAAGATGAAAAAAGAATAAAAGAGCAAGAGGGGAATGCCATGAGAAGAAATTAATGAAATGCATGAACTTTTGAACTTAGGATTGAACTTACCTCTCTTGAAGAGCTTGAACTCAGATGCTTGGGGATGGAAGTCAGCCATTGTAGCTCCCCGTGCTCTTTCCTCGCCACCTTTGGACCTGTATAGGCAACCTCTCCCATGGCACTAGCTTCAATACTCCTCTTCATGGTGAATTTGGGTGATTTTGATGAAGTTTCAAGGCTTGTAGCAGAGAATTCCTGTGAGCTGCAAATTCTGGGGTTTAGTCCTAGTTATAGAGCTCTGATTTTGGTTTTAGTGCATTAGGATTAAGGCTGGGTAGTCTCGATTTGAGTTAGGATGGGTTTAGTGCAGATTAGGGACCCCTATCCTCGGGTTTAGACTCTCACGGAGAGTCGCGCTCGGATTTGACTGTATGTTCATCCTAGCAGTCTATCGGGAGATCGCTAGCAGTCCTCAAACAGTTGTAAGCATGACTGCCTCATCCTTTCATTCACCGCCTTCCTCTTCATCCCTTAACAGTCATGATTTAGACCATTTTTTCTAGTCCGGTGGTCTTGCATTAGACCGTTTGCCAGTTCCTGTCAGGTTTTGGCTATCTTTTATCTCACTTACTCGTTGGTCTTGTTCCGCTCTCTCATCCTCTCCCGCTCTCTCTGTCCATCCTAGGAGTCGTTGTTAGTAAGTCAGCATTTGCATTTCACACATTTTTTTTCATAAACAAAAAAAAGAAAAAAGAAAAAAAATCATATATCATTAATCAAAAGAGTCATGTACATGTGTCCATAAAGAAAAAAAGAAAAATGCAACTCATGGCCCGGCTGGTCCCTCTCTTGGACCGCCGCTGTCCCCGGTCCCCTCATGCCTCTTCGCCAGCGGTGCCATGGAGGTGCTCCCCTCCTCGCGGTGTCGTCGTCTCTGCTCCTCCTCTTCGTTCCCCCTATGGTCGGAGGAACCTGTGAGATAATCCCGGTGCACGCTGCGCACCCCACTCTGTGATGCGCTATGGGAGGATTGTCCCCCCACTAGCTAGAGTGCTCTCTCCAGCACTCTGATCTTCACCCTCAGCTCCCTCATTTCTGCCTGAGAGTCTGCTACCACTGCCGCTCCAACTTAGAGTCTCTCTACCTCTGCGCCAAGAGGAGCAACCTCTGCACGTAGTCCCTCTGTCTCAGCTCGCAGCCGCTCCACCTCGGCCCGAGCATGCTCCACCTCGCCTAGAGCCGCAGTCAACTCCCTCGCCTGCATTCATTCATGGTTAGTCATTTGCATTATCATAAGCATTTAAGTCAAAAGAAATTTGGTTAGTTTGCTTACCCTCTCCGAGAGAGTGGCCTCGGCCTCCTCAGCCCGAGCTACTGCCCGAGCAAAGTCTGCATCTCTCTCGGCCCGGTCTTCCGCAGGCTGTGATGAAGAGGATGGAGCATCTAGTCCTCGCCATTGCGATCCCTCAGCTCGCTACATTTAGAAGTCAAGGTCAGTCTTATAAGCATGATCATAAGTATGAATTAAGTTTAAGGTTCAGTAAAACTCACCAGAAGGTCCAGCGCGTGCTGGAGCTCATCCCTCTGTTGTACGGTGGAGTGGAGGTGGCCCTGGAGCTCCGCTATGCGTCCCTGGGGGTCTAACTACATGTAGAAAGTCACGGTGTCAGTGCATATAGGAATAATCAATTAGAAGAGCATGAGTTTAGAAATTTGTACCGGTCGTCGGACTCCATGGAAGACCTGGTCTCCGTACCTCCGAGCGTAGGCTCTCAGATAAGCCTTGTTGCTGTCAGCTCGGGCCTTCACTACCCGACCTCGGCGTGTCCAATCGCGTACCTGGTCGACCGCCCGGGTGGTCCAGTCGATGTCGCCACTAAGTCCATTCGAGGACCGACTGATGCATACGTCGTCTCGCGTTGGGAACTCCACCTTCGGCTGATGTACTCCTCTCGTCCTCATAATCAGTCGATGATGGAGCGGCTCGATGATGTTCAAGCAATGGAGCCAGATCTCTCGTCCGACGTATGCCTGGGCTACCTCCACCCAGGGCTACCACTCGTGACCCTCATCACGATAGGGTGTCTAGCGCACCTAAAAGGCCATCAAGTCAAGTGTCAGCATTTAGAAAGCATTTAAAAAGCATAAAGTCAACATTTAGAAGCATTTAAAGGGTATAAGTTTAGAGGCTTACCGATGCATATGGAAATGTGTCCAAATCATCCGGGATCACCCGTACTAGGCGCCGGATCGATCCCATGTCCCGAGCCGTCAACCATCGCCTCACGAGGGGGATCCGATCCGGATGTACCTCTTTCCCTCGCCCGATGCCAGGGGGGTGTAGATAGCTACATACCTGCATTTGTTAAATGTTAGCATATAGCAATAACAAGCATATAATAATCATAAGCATAAGCATTTAGAGTCAAGCATTGTTACCTTAAGGAATAGCGAGAAGTCACCGAGCATCGTCTACCGGTCAGTCATGCTGAGCGAGTCGAAAAGGAAAGCCAGTACGGCGGCTCCACAGATGTATCCTCCAACCCCATCCAGGTCTCTCAGCAGTGGGAGGAGCCTGCAGCTCACTCCGTCGGACCATGTCACTAAGAGAAGCTTCCCGAACATCAGCATCAGGAAGCGGCGCAGGGTGACGTCCCCCTCTGGTCCCGGTCCCGCTGACACTCTCTCGCGTGGTCGGTCTATCAGTCTCCCCAAGTGCTTCTTAGGCAACTCACCGATAGCTATCACTGGCCCTAAGCTCTCCTAGAGAGTCGCTCTAGCCAGCATCGAGGAATGGTGCCCCGGTCTCAACAGCTCTAGCCCTAGCAGCTCTTGTGCTAGCTCCTAGTAGTCCGCATATGTCCATCTTGTCACTGGGGCCCCATGTACTCTCAATCATGTGATCCTCGCGATGTCCTCCAACGTCGGGATCATGTGACCCCATGGGAATAAGAATGCCCTACTGATCGGGTCCCATCTCTCATGTAGTGCGTATAGCAAAGCCGTGTCAATCCTCGTGACTTCTATGCTCAGAAGCTCGTCGAACCCCATCGCTGCTAATCTCTCTCTCTAGTAGTCCGGTAGTGCCTGGTACACCGCCCGGACCTGTAGCCATGAAATACGGGTCCACCTCTTCCCCTGCATGCCTTCAAACACATTAGAATCAGTCTAGCATGTAACCCATCATTCTTTGCATTGCATTGCATTTTAATCAAAATCATAAAAAAATCACCCTAATTCCCTAGCTGTGGCATTTAGACCGTTTCTTTTCCCTTAACGGTCTTGTCTTGGACCGCCAGATCCCCTACCGATCACTGGAATGACCGCTAGGCACCCAGAGAACGGGCAGTGTTTGCCTCGATCCCTCAAGCTTTAAAAATGGCCTCGAAGGCCTACAATCTATTTTTATGGGTCTCTAAACCCATTCTTATCTCCATTCACACACATGCATGATCTTTGGGCGTCAAAAATCAAATTTTTTTAGGGTCCACGGCCTACCTCCAATGATCACCGACCGGCCATCGCTGCCAGAGCCTCCTCTGCCGTAGGGTCATTCTCTTCACCCTCGGGAACCTCTTCAGGGCCCTCTTCTACGATGGGAACCTCTCCCTCCTCCGGTTGGGCCACCGGCCTTTCTTTCTCCACCGGTGAGTCCGCCGCCGCCATGGGCGGCACTTCCTCCGCTTCTATCTGTCGTTGGAGGTGCTTCAGTGCCCTTTTCTTCACCATGGTGGGGATGGGGGTGTGAAATGCACGGTGGTCACCGGTGGTGTCATGCCCCGAACCGATAACAGCAGAACGTGTAGTTCAGAACGTGGCAGTGATACGGCCGTCAATAATCAGAGCGAACATATGACACGAAATTACAACCCGGACAATGTGGGCCAATTTAACCTTTATTGATATTCAAATATTCAAATTACATACCTTGACTCAACTTACATAAGTGAAGAAAGGACTCACTATTACACTCTAATAAAGAGAAAGGACTCAAATAACAGGACGAGACTCAAAGAAAGACACCGACACAATTCTCCATTTCGCTCATCACTCATTGCCCTTCCCCATCTATTCGACTATCTTCAATGTTGTTACCTGAAAAAAAACGTTAAAGATAGGCTAGTGAGTGAAAATGCTCAGTAGGAATTACATCTCTCATCAAGCAGAATATAAGTGATTAGCCAATTAACATGTTCATGACGATGCAAGGCATGGAACTAGAAAATCATGATGATCAATCTAACGGGGAAGACGAATATTAAAGTCAAAGGCAGTTACGAGCTCAAGAGAAATAGGGATAAATTCCCATGCAGAGTCAAGGATAAGCTATCAGAATATAATAAGGACAGATACTTAGATGAACATAACTTCAGAATTAGCCAGAATATAACAGAGTTCCAATAAATATAAGCAATCTAGCAGAATATCTAAATTATCAAAATAACCAAGCTACAAATTATCAGAATAACAGAATTAACAGAATTAACAGAGTTTGCATAATAACAGATTTAACAGAATTAACAGAGTTTGCAGAATAATAGATATAACAGAATAACAGAATATAACAGATGTACAGAGTTTGGTGCAATGCCATACCCAGAATTACCATGGTTTACAGAATTGGACTTCCGTCCTACCTGGCACTGAAAAGTCGCGGACCCACAGCCCTTAATGTTTCAGAATCAGATTTGGCCAAATACAGAGTCAAAGGGTTATGTTCTCGAATTGATGACAAGAAGATTCCAAAGGAGTAGAGTGTCAAGACTAACGGAAAACCAAAGTGACACGGATCGGATCCCGAGACTTTTAGGGTACAACCAGCTCGGTTGCCTTGAGGGAATCCAAGGCTAGCGGAGACTTACGGAGGTCTTAATAACTAACTTGCCAGTCCGAAGGAACGGAATGTCCAACCGAGGACTCATATGTCACCGAAAGTTGAGGTGTATAACGTGAACCAATCATGAAAAAGGGGCTCCATCTACGGACGTGAGATGAGAGTGCCAAAAGACCCGAGGTATGGGTCAAAACCGGAAGAAAACAATGAGAACATGAATACGTTAATTATAGAATTCACGTCCATCTAATTCTATAATTAACTATAATTAAATAAAGTTATTTTAATTGACGTCCGTGAGTAGTGTCATTTATTAATTAGCGTCCACTTGGAGGGACGTTAATTCTATAATTTTTAACTTAATTTATTTAACAAGAATTCACGTCAATATCTATTTAATTGAATAATTTCAAAAATATACATTCAAAGGCACATTTATTTATATGAAATAATTTAGGGAAATATAATATTATATGATAATTAGGAGAAAAATTCAAGGATTCCAAAAATATATTTTTTATATATTTATATTCCATACTTCAACAGATATAGATTTTTGAAGGTCTAGTTACGAGTTATATATATATATATATATATATATATATAAGATTTGACGCCTTTTCCTACGGTCGTCCAAAGAAATTGACGACAATCAAATTGTCGTCATTAACAATTTGTGTTCATTCTTTGATCCTCCCGTTCTCGATGTACATGTGTCGGAATCACGCGTTCTATATATCAAAATGACGGGCTGATGTGACACAACCTAGGACCTAAATTGCAAGCAACATAATAATTTGGCAATGTCTCACAAGCGGACTCACTCGCTTTGGCACACTCGGGTCCGTAGGTGGACCGGCGATGGGGTGAGGGTCCGAGGTTGGACCGGAGTTTTCCAAGGGTACGGCTGGCTTGGGGAGGACCCCTATGGGTCAGGGGTTGCCCAAATTCATGGGCGGTCAGCACGCCGAAGGCTTGGGTTGAATGATCACACTCACAACTCACCCGCGGTAGCCACACAATTAAACGATAAATCAGGTTCGGGCACTCTCTTAACGCCGACGGCACTAAAATGCAATACTAATTAAGCAAAGGAATCCAGCAAAGAGGAGTGTTTAGTGGCTCACATGATCGGTGTGAAGACACCGATCCCGGCTGGAGACGAGGGCGAGCGAGGAAGCATGGGCTTACCCGCACGCCGCGCCGGAGAAGCTTCAACCTGAAATTTCAAATTACATGCACTACACCCCATGCAAGGGGGGGATCTTGGGGAAGGGAAGCCAGTGACTACACTCAAACACTACCTCCACGCAGGGAGGGGCCTTCAGCCGGCCAAGCGGGGCGGGGAGAAACCAAGCTAGAAGTAAAGAACGGTAGCCGATGCCGATGCTGTCCACCCTCTGTGCTTCAGGATAGACAGTTGGTCCTCTGGACGCTGTGGACACTCCAGAATTTTTTCGATGACGAAACCACTTGGATATTGCTCGTAGCTGGGCCGGAATGAAGCCTGAATTTTGATAATTTCTTCGGGCACCAGTGTTGGTCGGAGTAGGAGCTTGAACAGGGGAGCATATTAACAGTTCTGACTGTCTCAGGATCTCAGCATCAGGAAGCAGAGGATGCCACGATCGCTCCCGAGCTCGGAATCAGGTGCCGCCAGAGTCGCTGGAACGGTGGACGAGTCCTCTTTGAAGCAAGACCGACGGGGAAGCCAAATGTTGTCAGAGCAGGCCGGTAGACTCTGAACACTGTGGCAGGGTCGGTGCAGACTGAGTGGAAGTAGAACCACGTACCCGGGGAAGAAAAAATGATAACTCTCAGGTCCGGTCTCCAAACTGGGCTCTGCTTCTTGGGGATGAAAGAAGATCGCAGTAGAAGATTTTTGTAGAAGAACTTTTGATCAGATTCCCAACAGGTTTGTCGCAGTCGAGATTCCACTCCGGCTCTGGTCTCCTGCCAGAGCAGCTTTGCGCAGTTGAGGAGGAAAGGGCCTACCGATCAGCACGGTGCTCAGGTGAGGACAAAACCACCTCGCTTGGAAAGCTCTCTTGGATGACCTTTCCAGAGATGTATGTCTTGCCACCAGAAGATTCAGGAAAATGCCGGAGATGACGCAGCTTCTAGGACCAAATTTGCTGCCTGCGACCTGCAATGAAGTTGTAACCCTGTGGTGGCAAACGGTGTGGAGTGGGGGTGGAGGGAAGGGGAGGGGCGACCTGACCTAGGGGAGAGGTGGTTTGGGCGACCAAGGGCTATGGAGGGAAGGGAATTTTCATATTCAAATGGTCTTTGGGGGTTGAGGGTTGCATGGGGAAGAAGGAAAAGTGTTTGGGAAAGAGGGAGGGGTAGTTGGGAGTTGGGAGGTGAGGTGGGGATTGGGGGGTTCCCTCTTGGGACTAGGGGAGACTTAATGTGAGGGTGTGGGAAGTTTTAGAGGCTTTCAATGGGGTAGGTGGGGGTTGGAGGTGGTTGGGAGGGGAGGAGAGAGAGTAGGGGGCGCACCCCTTAGGGAAGGAGAGAGAGAGAGAGAAGCTCACAATTGTGGTGGATTTCAAAATTCATTCATTGATTCATTAGTTCAAAATGAGGGGAATGGGGTCCTATATATAGGCAACCAACATTTTACAAAAAGTCCCTGACATTTGACTCAATGACGAATAACCGAGGAAGGTGGGGGGGCGCCCATGGGCCAGCCCAATGAATTGGGCCCAATAACAACCTAATCAATCCTAATGACACTCAAACTTAGGTAGATGACTCAATGACCTAGGTACTTGACTCAAATAAAAGGAAAATTACAATGACATGACTCAAATAAAATATGAAAATTACATGACTCGATTCAGAAAAATATGACGGACACAATGGAGCTATGCCGACGAGCAATCAAAGCTGTGGAAAAATGTGAAGGGCGAGAGATGCCCCCATCATACCCCCGGGGTGTGAAGAACTCGACTCCGTTGAGTATAGGTCCGCCGGGGAAGAGGTCCTCCAATGCAGCTCCGGCTGAGCCACAACCTCCAAACTTAACCTCGCGTCCTTAGCCGGGGACTGCTCTTCATCCTCTCAAGGTGGCTCGGGCACACCCTCTTGCTGGCGATGGTACCCTGCTTGCTTAATATTGCCTCCGTGTGCACTCGTCGGACTCTCAAGCTGATATGAGGAGGCTCTCCGAGGGTGTCACTCATAAAGGTGAGGCTAGGGTCAAACTGCTCACTGGGATCCACCGCGGTGCCCTTAGGGGGTGCTAGATCCGCCACGTAAAAAGTGAGGTTTATCCCAAGATCCCATCGGTAAATCCAACCCGTAAGCCAGGTTGCCAAAGCCACTAGGAGCATGGAAGGTCCAAGTCCTCGTGCCCTCGATTTGGAGGTGACCATAAGATAGAGCCATTCCAAAGCCACCATCGTAGGGTTGCCTACTTGGAATCCAAAGTGGCACTCGTGAGTTTTTGCCCGCTCATTATGAACCTCACCGCTCGTTGTGGTTTGCTTGCTTAAATGCTCATGCCAAGTACTATGATGCGGTGTGAGTGGGAGATGCATGATATGCAAAGAGGGGCCAGGACAACCATACTTAGACCAATCATGCAGTGATGCCATGGAGACTTTGAAGGGTGTGGGAGGGCCGGGGCATCCATAGGTGTCCCTCTCATGCATGGGTGTGATGAGTGCCAGAGGACCCGGGCATCCATGAATGATCCTAACATGCTTAAGACTCATGATGAATGAAGGCAGACTATTACATCAGAATATGGACCACTCGTGTTTCTGACTTAACATGTGGGTGATATGAATGAATGTACCCGACTTATGAATCATGCCAAGTGGTTCGAGGTGCCAAGTCATATGTTTTCCTAACCTGAAAATGACTTTGATGTGTTGGGGTATGGTTTGGCATTGGAGTTTCCATTTAAAAGGGTCGAAGGGGTCAAGGAAGCTGGACATCATGGGGAGAGGCACCTCCTTGTTCCTTAGGTGTAGATCTTCCTTGGTCATAGCCACCCTTGTGTCGCTCGAGACTTGGGAGAGGTGGGCTTGGCCCAACATGGTGGGTGAGGGTAGGAAGGAGTGGGTGATAAGTGATGTGGGTGGATCACATGGGTTCCCGGGTTCCCATTGGGAGGGGTCAAAAGGATCAACATAAGTGTACCCGGGGGAAAGGAGCTCTAAGTTCATCTCAACATCCTCAAGGTCCTCACAATATGGTGTTGGATCATCCTCCTCTAATGAAATGATTGGGCCGAAGTTCTTAGTGGGTGGATCGGCTATGAAGGGAGGTTTTGGCTTTCTACCTGATATAATAAACTCCAAATTGAGGAGAAGGTCGGACTCATCGGGTGTAGGGAGGAATAGGAGGAGGTCGCTAGTGTAGCAACCAATGGTGCAAACCGAGGTGATAGACCTGACACAAAGGTGTAGGAGGTCAAGGCTCCTAGATTGGTGGGCCATACGGGTCAACAAACCGGTCAACTCAAATTGCCAAGCTAAGCCCTTGAGAAGGTCCCCTAGTGTCTCCACTTGATAAGATGATTGGATGGTGGTGCGATAGGAGTTGAAGGGCACTATGGGGAGGTGTCGCTCCAAGGGAGGGTAGGCCATGATCGGGTGAGCTAGGCTCTCTTTTAACCATCTAGCCAAGGACCCAATTATGATGAGTTCACTCCCTACTAGGGGAGAGGGCATAGAGTGAAGATGCAAGGCTTTGTCCTCATCTTGGGCATGTGTTTCTTTCAAAGTGGGGGTTGGATTCGGGGTGTTCACCACTATGGGGTAGGGTGTCAGGATTATGGGTTCTTCTACCAAGGAGGTGGGTAGGTACTTTGTGGGTGGGGTGATGATGATCGGCACATGGTGCATCCGGGGTGGTGAACGAGGTCGGACTTGGATTGAGGTTGGAAGTGGAAGTAGTGGTGGCCTAGGTTGGGATAAGATTGGGGTTGGAAGAGGAAGGCGGGGTGGGTGTGGAGGCTTGGTTTGATTTGTTTTGGGAGGTGGGTCCCTTTTAGGGGGTGATGGAGGGGTAGTGGTGGGGGCCAAGGGGTTTTGTGGGGTATGGGTTTGGTGAGGGATTTTGGGTTGGAGGGTGGTGGCCATCATGGGCTTCGATGGAGGGGTGGACATAGGGTTCAATTGGGTATGTGGACATATGGTTGTGGTGAGGACTTGGAGGTAGGGTGTAGATGTGGTGGTTGGGATAGGAGAGGTGGAAAATGGTGGGGAATGTGTGATTAGGGTCTTGCGTTGGCCGAGGGGAAATGAAGGAGTTGAAATGCTCTTTGGGCTTCGGTGTTAGGAATGGGAGGGGAAAATATATCTAGCCCTAAGTTGTTCCTTCATGTCCCCCCATGTTGTGAGGGGAGCTTCCCTTCTAATTATTCTTAAGCCTTCAATTTTCAACCAATGAGTTTGGGCCCGTTTGGTAAGTTGCAATTTCACAAATCGGACTTTCTCATCCTCGGTCATGGGATACCAAGTGAAGTAATGGTCCATCGAGACTTCCCAATCTAAATAGTCATTAGGTTGAGTTCCATCAAAGATGGGAGGTGGGGGAGGAGCCCTACTATCATCCGCCCATGGGGTGGGCTCATTTTCTCCTATTTGGTCGAGTCGACCCGATAGGTTATCAAGCCGCTCATTGGCATGGGTCAAGGCCTTCATGAGGTAGTTGACATGGCCAGGGAAGTCATGTGTGTTAGTGATAGGCATCCCTTGGGGGTTTGGACTTATGGAGAGGGCCGATGGGTAAGGTCGGTAAGAGGTGGTCATGCTAGTGGACCAAAGAGATGTTACCGAGGACTCTAAATGCATAAACACGCCCTAGGACCAACTTGATAGAGACAAGTTGTGAACTTGCTCTGATACCAATTTGATGTGACACAACCTAGGACCTAAATTACAAGCAACACAACAATTTGGCAATGTCACACAAGCAGACTCACTCGCGTTGGCACACTAGGGTCCGTATGTGGACCGGCGATGGGGTGAGGGTCCGAGGTTGGACCGGAGTTTTCCAAGGGTACGGCTGGCTTGGAGAGGACCCCTATGGGTCAGAGGTTGCCCAAATTCACGGGCAGTCAGCACGCCGAAGGCTTGGGTTGAATGATCACTCTCACAACTCACCTGCGGTAGCCACACAATTAAACGATAAATCAGGTTCGGGCACTCTCTTAACGCCGACGGCACTAAAATGCAATACTAATTAAGCAAAGGAATCCAGCAAAGAGGAGTGTTTAGTGGCTCACATGATCGGTGTGAAGACACCGATCCCGGCTGGAGACGAGGGCGAGCGAGGAAGCATGGGCTTACCCGCACGCCGCGCCGGAGAAGCTTCAACCTGAAATTTCAGATTACATGCACTACACCCCATGCAAGGGGGGGATCTTGGGGAAGGGAAGCCAGTGACTACACTCAAACACTACCTCCACGCAGGGAGGGGCCTTCAGCCGGCCAAGCGGGGCGGGGAGAAACCAAGCTAGAAGTAAAGAACGGTAGCCGATGCCGATGCTGTCCACCCTCTGTGCTTCAGGATAGACAGTTGGTCCTCTGGACGCTGTGGACACTCCAGAATTTTTCCGATGACGAAACCACTTGGATATTGCTCGTAGCTGGGCCGGAATGAAGCCTGAATTTTGATAATTTCTTCGGGCACCAGTGTTGGTCGGAGTAGGAGCTTGAACAGGGGAGCATATTAACAGTTCTGACTGTCTCAGGATCTCAGCATCAGGAAGCAGAGGATGCCACGATCGCTCCTGAGCTCGGAATCAGGTGCCGCCAGAGTCGCTGGAACGGTGGACGAGTCCTCTTTGAAGCAAGACCGACGGGGAAGCCAAATGTTGTCAGAGCAGGCCGGTAGACTCTGAACACTGTGGCAGGGTCGGTGCAGACTGAGTGGAAGTAGAACCACGTACCCGGGGAAGAAAAAATGATAACTCTCAGGTCCGGTCTCCAAACTGGGCTCTGCTTCTTGGGGATGAAAGAAGATCGTAGTAGAAGATTTTTGTAGAAGAACTTTTGATCAGATTCCCAACAGGTTTGTCGTAGTTGAGCTTCCACTCCGGCTCTGGTCTCCTACCAGAGCAGCTTTACGCAATTGAGGAGGAAAGGGCCTACCGATCAGCACGGTGCTCGGGTGAGGACGAAACCACCTCGCTTGGAAAGCTCTCTTGGATGACCTTTTCAGAGATGTATGCCTTGCCACCAGAAGATTCAGGAAAATGCCGGAGATGACGCAGCTTCTAGGACCAAATTTGCTGCCTGCGACCTGCAATGAAGTTGTAACCTTGTGGTGGCAAACGGTGTGGAGTGGGGGTGGAGGGAAGGGGAGGGGCGACCTGACCTAGGGGAGAGGTGGTTTGGGCGACCAAGGGCTATGGAGGGAAGGGAATTTTCATATTCAAATGGTCTTTGGGGGTTGAGGGTTGCATGGGGAAGAAGGAAAAGTGTTTGGGAAAGAGGGAGGGGTAGTTGGGAGTTGGGAGGTGAGGTGGGGATTGGGGGGTTCCCTCTTGGGACTAGGGGAGACTTAATGTGAGGGTGTGGGAAGTTGTAGAGGCTTTCAATGGGGTAGGTGGGGGTTGGAGGTGGTTGGGAGGAGAGGATAGAGAGTAGGGGGCGCACCCCTTAGGGATGGGGAGAGAGAGAGAGAGAGAGAGAGAGAAGCTCACAATTATGGTGGATTTCAAAATTCATTCATTGATTCATTAGTTCAAAATGAGGGGAATGGGGTCCTATATATAGGCAACCCACATTTTACAAAAAGTCCCTGACATTTGACTCAATGACGAATAACCGAGGAAGGTGGGGGGGGTGCCCATGGGCCAGCCCAATGAATTGGGCCCAATAACAACCTAATCAATCCTAATGACACTCAAACTTTGGTAGATGACTCAATGACCTAGGTACTTGACTCAAATAAAAGGAAAATTACAATGACATGACTCAAATAAAATATGAAAATTACATGACTCGATTCAGAAAAATATGACGGACACAATGGAGCTATGCCGACGAGCAATCAAAGCTGTGGAAAAATGTGAAGGGCGAGCGATGCCCCCATCACGGGCTCAAAAAACTCTGCCTAACCGGACGTTCAAAATAATTTTTCATTGAGAGATGGGGGATCTTGAGATAGGGGGCACGAAAAATGGTGCAACCACTCTCACTATCTCGATCTCCACCCCAATAACACGCCCATAAAATTTAATGACCAAAGGTCACTCCGACGTGCATGAACAAGTCGACAAAGTAAAAATCCATAACTATCACACTATAGTAAATACCGTGATTTCGTCAAGTATCTTGATAAAACATATTAAATTGTTTAACTAGTTAATGGTACTAGTTATTACACCACATAAAGGCATGAAAACGTTACAAAATTCATACATGAAAATTATTCTGACATAGAAACCATTTTAACTGCATGCAATATTAACAGGTTTAGGCTTGAGAGAGATCACCTACATGATTGAAAGAAGACGATGATGATTAGAGGAAGTAGAGGATTATGGTGCAAGGAGGAAGCAGCATGCAAGAAGAAGGAAGCAACATGCCTCTCCTTCACGGACGGCAGTAGGTAGATGAACAGGGCAGCAGAGGAAGAAGAAGCAACGGCCGCAGCAGTACCCAGGAAACTCGTAGGAAGAAGACGCTTCACGTAGGGGAAGCAGCACGTAGTAGCGGCAACAGCAGCAGTAGCAGCAACGGCGACAGCACGTAGCAGCAGCACCCTTCGAACATCAGCAACAAAGGCTCGTACATCCAGCAAAGGGCTTCTTTATAGATGAGAGGTTGGTCTAGAAGGGTTGATGCCCTTCAAAGGGAAAGATTTTCAAAGCTTGCCATGTTTCGATCAGAAGTTATGTATTCCTTCTAATCATACCGCCGCCTGCTATATTTTTCCTTGATAAAACCCTAAAGCTTGCAACGCATGCAAGTGTTCGAATGGGGTTGGTTTGGATTGGCCTTTGCCTGTGAACATAGGGCCTTTTATGCATTTATAATGGGTTGGTATATGTACGTGCATTGGTTTTGGTGGTCTCGTGTGGGCTTCGATGGATTGGTTGGTTCATGCATGAATACATATATATATAGATGGGTTTGTCTTCCTACGTAAGGCCCATTATCCTATAAGTTTTCCTCACAGTGACTGTGGCTTGGCATTAATATAATATATATATACATATATATGTTAATGCAGAAGTCCACTGTCTATTAACATAACCCTTCTTTTATTAAACCTAAAAGAAAAAGCCCATTTGCTATTCTGAGGATCTGAGGCTTCACGGGTGAGCATTTAGCCTGTTAAAATTGGGTTGGGTGTTTAGGATCTAAAGCCTAAGATCAGTACAAGCCCACTTCTAAACCTGTTGATGGTTGGGTTTATTTAAGACTAGTTACCATGAATGGTTTTAAACCTACTAATCCGATTAGTATTAAAGCCTACTATTCAAGCCTGTTATTTTAGTCTATTAAATCAGTTGGTTTATTTATTTATTTATTACTATTATCATTAAGGCCCAAGCGTCTTTTAAATTAGCTATTTTTGTGACCCATTTGAGGTAGGGACTTAACCCAAATAGATGCTTTTAAAATAAATCATTAACTAATTTGAATTTAAACTAACCTTTAAATATACCAGGCGTTTAATCAATGTTTTCCTTTTATTATATTATTTATGTATTTAAAATAGTGTCTCTTTCCACGGTGTCAATTACTTAATTAGCGACTCTTGCTGGAGTCTTCAATTAAATAGCGACATGATAGCTGTCGCTATTTATCTTTTATCTTATTTATTTTTATTTCTTGGCCTTCTTATTGAAGGATTTTATTTATTTAGGGAAGTTTTATTCTATAGTTAAATTCGGGGTGTTACAGGTGGGATGATCACTGGAGTGGTCGGAGGAGTGGGTTGGTTTGATTGGAACGGAATGGGGCGTGTGGGGTGAATGAAACGCCCGTTCGGTTTTTGAAATCGCTCAGTGCTTAACGGTCTATCGCCTGACCATTAGGTCTTTTCTAGCGGTCTTCAGCTAGACCATTTTCTATCTGAAGTCTGCCCTCGAAGAATGTGAACCGCCCTTCCCTAGCGGTCTATCATCAGACCGTCAGTTGTCCTTTAGCGGTCCTAGTCTAGACCGCTTTGTGTGAAATGGAATAATTACTTGATTCTTGATGCTATTTTGGAATGGGTCATATCTCATTAGTACTTCATGCTTATTCTATGATATGGCTAACCCCTTTTTTATAAAAGCTTGAATGCCATAACCTTCATATCACATCACAACTCGCCAGGCAGGTAAGTCAGGTAAGTATCTCCACCCTTAATCCCTTATTGCATTACTATATGTTATCTATGATATATTATCTCGAGAATCAGCTGGTCATTCATGTGTTCTAGGATATTATGTTACCCTCTAACAAAAATGATGATGATCTAGGTGCACATGATTAATCGTTGGATAGGCCGTTAGGTTGGAAGAGTTGGGGGACGATGGTTATATCTTGCACGCCGTGATTGCAGATAGTGTCCTGACCCTGATTTCTCCGGTCTAGCAATACTATTCTCGAGTATCTTCTTATTTCTATCTTTCTTGGCATTCATTTTGATGATTTCTTTATTTTAGCCCAGCATGCATCATGCGCATCTTTGAGCATTCATGAGCCCTAATCTGTCTAAGGTGTCTCAGTAATGGTGGATAACTGTGTCCATGGTCTTGGGTAAGGAGAATCATTCTATTTTGAGTTGGAAGGTTTCCTTCGGTCTACTTGCTCAGTTTGGTTTAGCCGAGGATTCTTGTATGGAGTTTAGTTACTCGTCTCTTTACTTTTTCCATTCGTTCCGATCGCCTATCAACTGTGTGTTCCAGTGAGGAGGTTGGTCGTGACTTTAGTTTCTTTAGTTGTTAGTTCCTCCAGACATGCATCATTCAGTTTTGCCATTCCTTGTGATTGGTTCGAAGTTTTCCGGAAGATTCCTATCACTTGTTGGTTGAGGACGGGTGTCAGTTTACCTTAACGCCCGCTTTTCAGTCCACTCCGCTACTTTTTCGTTTCACCTCCATGTTCCATTTCGCTTTCGCTTCACCTCCGCTCGCTCCCCTACAAAGAGGACGTTAAGGAGGAGCATCTGTTGACACCCGTTTTATGACCAATGAGTTGGGTCATCTCCTTATCTATTTTATGATGTCCCGGGTTATTCACCGATTATTGGGTCATTTTTAGTCATCTTTTTGGGTTTATTTTATGGGTCATTCTCCCTGGTTGGGCCTAGCTCTGTTGATTTCTCGTCATTACATCTTATTGGGCCTGGATATGGGCTGATGAGGATTTTATTGTGGATTAACTTGAAGATTTATCGGTCATTATCTCTTTTGCCACGTCCACTAGCCTGGCGGTCTATCGTAGGACCGTTAGGTGAGCGTTGGCGATCTTTTGGTGGATCGCTAGGAGGCAGAGAGTCATGTTGGGTCTCTTTGATCTTATCTTCTTGTGAACGATTGATCCTAGCGGTCTATCGCTTGACCGTTTTCCTATACCTTGCGGTCTATCGCAAGACCGCTAGTGCAGACAAAGAGTCATGCTCCATTGTTCTTCCTCTACTTCATCGTGGTCGAACTAGAGTCCATGATTCCTTGATTTCTCTCTAGATAGAGGCTCTCATAAGCTTCTGTTTGTTTATATGGACTCTTGGGAGTATTATCTTCAAGAATTATCCAGGTTCATGCCTATTTTTGAGTCATTATCCCTCCAACTCGAACCTTGGGTTTGAGGGCCTATAAATAGGACCCTTCACTTCATGGCTTGAGGAGAAGACTTCTGGAGCTTGCCACGAAGTGCTGCTACGTTCTGGAGCGAGTACCAACTAGGGAGAAGCTATGTTTACGTCCATAAGGCTTTTGGTTGAGGGAGTATCAAGTTCCTTTGGTTTAGTTTGAGTCTTTTTCTCTTAGTTTTGGTCTTTCCTTCTTGCATCTTCATAGCATATTCCCACTTCTTTCTCCACGTTTTCTGCACTCACACCACATTTCAAAACATCCTCCTATCTTTTCCACGCCCCACAGGGGTTAAAAAACCACAACCCCCCAGGTATTCACCCCTTCCTTTTATGCACTTTAGCTTAGTTGCATTATAGATACTACATTAGTCCCAAGGGCTTATTGGGTCATTTTTCTTTGTGTCAACATTCTCTTGCAGGTTTACAGGACTCGTTGTACGAGGCCCAACTCTTCTGGCCGACCAGGAGGGGTGGAGATCCAAGTTCCACTTCATTGTTCTGGGTGCTCTAGCGGTCATTCATCAGACCGTTTGCAGATATCTGGCGGTCTATCGTAGGACCGTTTGCTGTCTTCTGGCGGTTGTCTGTCAGACCATTTGCCGCTGCAGTATCTGGGTTTTCTCTCTCCCATGGCGGGTGGCTTCACTCGGCTCTTTCCAAGGTACATATTGCTGTTTTGCTATTTTATTTACTTTGGTGGCGATCACATCATTCTTTACTTTGGGCACTGATCATCATCTTGCTTGTCTTCCTTTACTTTAGTTGCTCCACACCCCGGTGTGTTTTATTTCATCTCCTTGCTCCACGCCCACGGCGTGTGTTTTTACTTTTCCCTTTACATTCCTTGCACTATTTGAGATGACATGCCCTATGCATTGATCTTGTGTTGATTGCTTGAGTTAGTGCACCACTTGCTCACCCATATCACATTACTTTTACATATTCATCACACTCACACATCTCACACAAGAGAAGGAGGAAAGAAACATCAATAGGGATATAGCGGGACGGTGTCCACTCAGCGTGGCATTTATTGATATCCCCTTGAAGGGACCATAGGAGAACATGCAGTGGCATAACTCCATAGGCCAGTAGGGTTAAGAGAATAAGCATCACACTCGGTAGAATGGAGGGGTAAACCCTATTGATTTAGCTCTTATGGATTTGAGTGAAGGACTATTACTCCTCCCCGGGATGGTAAGGGTTCTACACGGAGGATAATAAGGCCCGGGGCTTTGTTGCTTCAAGGCTCATCAGCAGTTGCTGGATGAGGGAATTAATGGGCATATAGGATAGGCTGTGGAGGGCGTCGACGTGATGACGACTCGGCGCGGCAGGATTCGGCGCGATGGCTTTAGCACAGGGGGGCATCGGCCTAGGACATTGGCGGAGAGGCAGTCGGTGCGGGCGGCCACTGGCGCGCTTGCCACTCGGCGTCGAATCGGCACCGAGAGGGCACCGCGTCGGGAAGCCAGTAAAGGCGCCGATGCGAGAGACCTGAGGCCTTAGGACTTTAGGATTGGGGATTTTCTATGGGGGTTTTGAAGCTTCATCTAAAGGTTTTGAGAGGCTAGAGAACCCTGAAACTGATTTTGGATCAGATCATCCTGAGGAGGCGAGGACCTTCACACTAGAGCACCATTAAGAGCCGACCATTTACTGAATCGAGTGAACTATGATTCAGTTGTATCCCTCACTATTCACGACTGAGAAGCCATGAGATGAACTATCTTAGGCTCTCACTGCGATTGTGAGGTTGAAAAAAATGACGACGAGGTAATAGAAATGAATCCCCACAATCAAAGGGGTGTGCATACACAGTAGAAATAGAATCAAAATCTGTACACAGCAGCTATCGAATACAACAGTTTTCAGGGAGACGGGGAGAGAGAGAGAACTCCAGAGTCTATTGCTTCATTTCATTCAGTAGAATGCACATATTCGGCATGGGGAGAAATAAGACTATATGATCATACACATAGACTGATAACACTTAAAGATCTGTCAGATTGCACCGACCCTTAACATCGGCAGAGAACAATACCCAGAAGTAAACGATAAAAAAATGCTAGAATAAAGGATGGGGAGGGGAAAATATAGCCCCTAGGGGTATTTGACAGATGGACTCCCACCTTGAATTCCCTTCACTCACCCTTCCTCTGCTCTTTCTCTTCCACTTTCGGACCCTTTTTCACAGGCTCTCAGTCTCTTTCCTTTTCACTGGCTACCCTGTCTCTGTCTATTCTCTTCTTTGTCGAAACATGGGTTATATATACAGAAGGAATGGGCTTCCTTCATCGGCGCGCCTCTGGGGATGATGCTCCCGGCGTGTGCTGACCACGGCGCGCCTCTGGCGATGATACTATCGGCACATCTTGACCCGTTATCCCCTCGGCGCCACTCTGGTATGTACATGGGCTCTGGCCCAATTTCTGCTTTGTTGAACCTTCGAAGCCTTTGTCCCTTCCATTAGCCTCTAGCAGTGTTAGTGACCTTTTCATCATCACGTTGCTAGGCCCATAATATGACGCCCATTTTACCAGATATTGTGATATCTCAGAGATCTCATCAGCAGGCTAATGATTGCCCAAAACTTAAACCAGATTTAATCAGATCGATCGTCAAAAGACAATCGTTCCGGACAGCAGCTTTGTCGAGAAGGCCTCAGCCGGACAAGATGTTGTTTGTAACCAATCTCTGCTTTCATCATAGTTCTGGGACTTCAGAGAGTATCATCAGAGCCGCATATTTCTTTAGAGCTCCGGCTGATGACTCACGGCATCTTTTGTTTTCTTTATGTATGCACTTTTTCAATGTCAACACCGGTATATGTTTGGGATTGGGTTTTCACCCCGGAGCATCTAAATAATATCAAATTGGATCGTTTCTACCCTTAGTGGGCAATGGTTGCCCGATGTGAGATCATAGGATGTGGGCCCTATGAGTGATCATAGGAGGCCAGTCCATATAGTTGAATTATGTGTGAATCCCATGTGTAAATATGAGTCGTTAGGGATTGGGAATGCGTGAGTTCGTGTTCCGGCTTAAGGCCGTGGTCTTTGTTAAGGTCGTATCATGGCTTGAGGTTGTATTCCCTTAAGTGGCGAAGGCACGTCTAATGCCTTATGTGTTTAAGTGTTGCTATGCAATTCATAGAAAGTTACCACAGAGGGTCATCCCCGTGTGGTATTGTGCGACCATAGGAGGGTCGAGTCCATGTGACCACATGAGGGTCACTTTTGTGTATGCTAGTGGGCCGGTGTTGTTATGTAACCCGGTTTGGGATTGAAATAGTTGTTTAGCCTGGATTGTCAGAACTACGTGAGTTCTGTAGTTCTAATTGATTATATGGTGACTGCTTTTCTATGTGGTTAGTTATGTGGGCGTTTGTAGAACGGTCTTTGTGACGAATGCACCGTGTGTTGCCTTTAAGTTGAGCTCTCGTGTTTTTGGTGACTTGTGCGTTCGCTTCTATTTCAGACTGCCATTAGTGGTTCTTGGTGTATGGTTAGTAAATTCGTGTTGTCTAGCCGTCCGTGACCGTGACCATGCCCGTGTGAGGGGTATGTGTGTTTTTCTGATAGGAGTAGGCGAGAGCAGCTTGTGTACCGTGGACGGATCGGGCGAGGACAGCCTTGTGTGCACGACTCTCGTACAATAAAGGTGAGGACAGTCTAGAGCGTAAAGTGCCTTGGATAGGACAAGAGTACGTTGCTGACGGGTGTAGTGGCACGTACCCCGTGTCATGGAGCGGGACACGGCCGTGCTATGGGTTGCAGTGGTCCGGATCCTAGCTAGTCCAAGGGAGTGGTGTGTGTGTCTCTGCCCACTCGAGGTTATGGTGTAGCTGCATACGGGATTCCCCGCTTGAGGTGTGGGCTACGTACGAGGGACATGAGACACCGAGTGCTGGTCGAGGCGACTACATTGTTATGGCCCTTGGGTGAGGTTGACGATACCGACAGTGTTGGCGAGGCACCTAGCTGTGAGGTAGAGATGACACAGCGGTGAGGTCGTGGCTCCCTCCTAGATTGAGACCGAGGTTTCTGACTTGAGGTCAGGGTACTCTTGTGAAAGAGGTTATGCTGGTGATTATGTAGTCCAAGCTCGGATCATCCATCAGTGTGGATGGATTTGCACGATTGAGGTGTCATGGGTTTTTCTTTAGAGTAGCTGTGTTTATTTCAATGTTCAAGCATTCGACCTCCGTTCGTGGTGTTTACAGGGTAGCTGTGGAAGTTGTGATTCCACTGTAGGTTGTGTTGAGTTCACCCTCACCGTGTTTTACCGACTACGTAGACTACGGCAGCTTCTGTTGTTAGTTAGCTCCTAGTTTTGTTACATTTTATATTAATTGTTGTGATTATGGCTTTTGTTACTACGTTTGTGTTGAGGTAGGGCTACGCAGGACTCTTACTGAGCCAATGAGATGAGGCTCACCCCTTTTCTTTTCAGGTATGGTGCTTTGCCACGTGGACCAGTGGGCGAGAGTTGCGCCTGTGCTATTGTAGCTACCAGTATCTAGGGCCAATGTAGGCTCGTTACATTGTACGTACTTCTTTCTGTTAGCTGTACTGAGGGGACTTGGACTCGATATTAAAATGTTAAATTCTTGTAAAATGTTTATTTCTTTATGTTATTAAATGTTTAACTCATGTGAATTAATTTATGCATTTATTTAAAATTGTCATGCACCCCCCCACAACACCAATTTTTTTCCCTTACAAGTTTTCCACTCGTGGGTAGCAATTCGAGATTCGGGTTATCAGTTTACCGGTGTTCGGATCCCGAGTCGTGACGATACTTACATGGGTTCCCACGTCTAGTGACCCCCCACTAGTCGTAGCCTTCTTTACGACACGCGGGTGTCAACCCACCCTGGAGTGGTAAGGCGGCTTTCCCAGTTGAGATGGTTTTGGGCTGGTTTCCGTAGGGCTCCCCACTGTGGCGATCTGAGTCTGATCCAGGGAGAAAACTAGCTAGAGGGTCTGACGTAGCACAGTCAGTCAGTGTGTGCACACATGGTCGGGGGTAGACAAACACGTGTTGATGAGTACAACCCCGACTAGACCCTTGTCTTGTCTTACTATGTACAATGTCTCAATTTCTGCCTGGGGCGAGTAGGGAGACACCCAAGTCTATGGACTAAGTCATCAGCGGACACATCCAGCCTTGCTTCTAATGGGTAGGTACTCCCATCACGTGAGACATGACTCTCTTGACTCGAGGTTTTAGCTTCCTGACAGCGAGGTCATGATTCTTCAAGTGACTTCTATGTACTTTCCTTGACATTGAGGTTGAGGGTTCCCGACAGCGTCACTGGGGTTTCACCCATAGTTAGAGTAGTGTTCACGATGGCGAGATCATGACCTTACCCACAGACTGTGTGGTCTGCGCTGTGGCCTTCGTCAGCGAGGACGGGCCTTCACAATAGAGGTGTCGTGGTTCCTTTCCCAGTAGGGTAGCCGTTGTTTCCCATTGGTTCGGTGATTCCAACTGCAAGGTCGGGGTTTACTTTCCGTTGCTAGTAGGAGTAGCTTAAAGAGCTATGATTCCGTCGCCATTTACCGCTACTATTGTTGTTGTTGTTGTTATTATTGCTGTTATCGATGTTGTTTACCACCGTTGTTTCATGGTGGAGATCCGTGGGACCCCTACTGAGCTAATGCGATGAGGCTCTCCTCTTTTTTTTTTAGGTGTAGCGGCTCCTCGAGGTTTGGAGGTTTGGCGCAGTGATTCATAGATAACAGCTTGCCAAAGTGGGGGCGTGCCTGGCGATTGAGTATGTTTTCTTCCTTATATACTATACTTTGTGGACTGGACTCTGTAGTTAACTTTATTTCTTGTTATTTAAACTGTTAATTCTTTAGTTTGGTTCTGAATTATTTCAAATTTCAATGTACCTCCAAAACCCCAAATTAACGCTTCCGAGCCTTCCAACTCATGGGTGGCGGGCCAGGATTCGAATGGCATCGGATATTTCCAGATATCCAGATCTTGGGTCGTTACAAATCCTGTCTAGTACGATAGAAAAGGAAATAAAAGATAAGATAAAGTTGATCAACCACTTTCTCAAAGAGGCACCCTATCCCTGATTGGCTGCATATTTCACTCATCGGAGAAGTTATCACGAGCCTGGTAGAACTATGTTGCCATCCTACGATTCATTGCTAATAAGCAGATCGAAATGAAAGGACTGATTGAATTAAAGTAAATTTAATTTAAGAAGGAGAAAATTCTGGATAGGAATCATGATGACCAACTAGACTGAGCAACCGACTCAGAGAACTTTCAAATTCAGAGTGGACTGACTATCTCTTATTCAAGATTTTTAAGCACAATTAACCATTGCCAGAGAGACCTTTTGACAAATTTATGAGGTGTGAATGCTCAAAACTACATGATGCATGCTGGGCTAAAGAAAAGTAATCATGAAACCAATATGCAAAAAATGATAAAATAGAAATTACTCAAGGATAATATTACTAAACTAAATAAACAAAGATGAAATATCTTCTTACAACCATAGCGTATGAGATATAGTCCAGTTTTTCCTAATTTATTCAATCTAATAGCGGATTCAACAATTAACAGTGTGCACCTAGATCATCATTATTTTTGGTAAAGGAGAACTCTGATCTTAGAACACACGGAGAACTAGTCGGTCCTTGAGATGATATAATAGACTAAACAACATATAGTAAAATGTAGAGGAATAGGGATAAGAGATACTTACTTGCTTACCTGTGAAGCACAGAACTTGTCATTTTTTTTTGATTTTCTAGATTTTTGATTTTTTAGATTTTCAAATATTCAAATAATGCTAAAGATAATCAAGCAATTCAAAACCTAAGAAAATAAACAATTCAATCAAAACCGGTGATCGAGAGAAACATAGAACGGCCGAGTTTACAAACATGGAGTCATGTGATGAGAAGAGAATGAGCAGAGACTGAGAAGGATAGGTGGGACAAGAAGCTTCAGGCTCGAGACATGGTTGGGACTAAATAAGCGAGATAGACTAGAAGGTGTGAGTAGAACTTAGGCAAAAGCAATTAGAAAATGATGAGAAATTGAGCGAGCAATGCCGAGGACCTATGCCTTGCACACTTAACAAAGAAATTAGATATGCTCTTTGACTTAACCCCTTACCATAATAGTGCAAACTATGGCCATATTGATAGTAAGGTCAAGGGACATAAGCCTTATTAAATAAGCGGAAAGCAAAAGAAATAACAAATGTATAGACATATTTTTTACATTTTTATTTTATTTTATTTATTTATTTTCTTTGAACTTCGTTAACTGCAGCACTAAAGATAGTTCAAATTACTGGCTAGGGGCCTTTGTCCCTTCCCCTTTCGCTAAAGATTATCCAGAGTGTGGTGTGTAATAAACGTGATGTCTTATAACCGACTACCATTGGTTAACGGTGCCCCTACTAAGGCCATACCTGGGAAGTGACCCGATCTTGGAGGGAGAAAGAGAAAAAAGCTTAGGAAAAATCTTAATATATGTTTAGAGGTGTCAGGCTCAACTTCCTCTTCCTAAAATCCCTTAAAGATTCGGTCTATTCTTTTTTTGGAGCTATATTTTTCGTTTAGTATATGACTGGGCTCATAACGTCCCATGGGAAACTGTACTGCCATTCTTGTTATTCCACTTCTCTCCTTTTTGTGCATTTTTTTTGCATTTCATTGCCTTTGTATTTGCATTTTTTTGACTAGTTTTGACTGTGATTTTTCAAGGTCTTGTTTGACTGTCACTATTTGAGACTTCCTCTTGTTGGGGAGTGCATAGGTTGGTTATCTTGCCCAAACAACCTCTGCCCCCATAGTTTTGGTCGAGTTGAGAAGAGAAAGGACCTTCGTGCCCCCTCTGGCATGGCCTAAGCAGTAACGGTGTTTTCCACAATAGACAGCTAAGGTTGCCACGAAGTGTGTGTACCCCATGCTCAAGATCACCTTTAATGACCGAGGAGGGAATGTTGTGTCTCTGTGGTTTTGATGATAGCAAACATCATGATGATTCATATGTGTGAATGTTAAGATGATTCATATGTGTGAATGTTAAGATGATTCATATGCGTAAATGTGAATGTGATTCATGATGAAGTATGTATTTGTGAATGTGTGCATGTGAATGATATTTCATAATATTTCCTTGTGTGCATGTCATTTCTTTGGGTCTGACTTTTTGACAAACACTTGGTCGATTCATTCCTTTCTGTCAAACATTTGGTCGATGCACTCATAAGGTCTGTGCTCTCTTCGTTGTTTTAGCACACAACGTATGTGTGTGTTTTTGGCTTAATTGTCTAAAAGTCAGTGCATGTTTGCACACGTCGTCTGTGCTAAGGATTATACAGGTCTGTGCACTTCACTGTTCACTGTCGGTGCATGTTAAGGTCCGTCTCACTTAGTGTCTCATGTTGTGTCTCAACATACCCAGGTTCGAGCACGTTTCATGTCTGTGCATACCTTAAGGTCGATGCATATAGTGAGCATCTAGTCAGTGCATGTTTAGGTCTTATGCAATAAGCATTCATGAGGACGGTGCATACTTAAAGCATTTGGGTCTGCAAGTCGGAGCACGATCTGGCTTGAACATTCAATCGGTGCTAGTTTTGTCTATACAGCTCGGTGCATACTTAGTATGCTGCATCTGAAGGTCTGTGCATATATGGGTCGGTGCATAGTTTGCCTTGCACACGCGTGTAGGTCGGTGCATATTCTTTGCTGTGAGCGCCTCATTCATTTGTGTCTACAGCATATACACTTGGTGCATGTTTTGGCCAAACGAACATAAGGTCAATGCATTGCTTTGCTTAAGGAACATAAGGTCAGTGCAAGCCATCGTACCGCACATATAAGGTCTGTGCATAGCTTGCTTCATGCATACACAACGCCTGTGCTAAGGAACATGAGGTCAGTGCACTTCATGCTAGCAAGCCTATTCAAGTTCGTGCACCTCTCCAAACTTAGTCCGTGCATACTTGAGTATTTCACAGTCGGTGCAAGTTTTTTTTTAAGAAACACATGCTTAGTCGGTGCAGCTCTTGCTATGAGCGAATAAGGTCCGTGCATGTCTTAGATTGAACACTTAAGTCTGTGCATATTTTTATCTCTTATCAATTAAAGGTCTGTGCATTTGTCTGGTTTGCATAAAGTAAAGTCTGTGCATGTGACATATACACACAAGTCTAGCATAGAAGTCAATGCATTTTACCGAAGCATGCATATTCCAAGTCGATGCATACCTTTGGCTGCACATACATAAGGTCGGTGCAGTTACAGCTTGTGTATAATTCACGGTCGGTGCAAGTCTTTACTTGTGCTACTTATGTCGGTGCACACCCGGTGTTACCTTATCTAAAGTCAGTGCATGTCATTTAGAGTCCATGCATACTTCCTTTATGTAATCAAGATTCTTGCACACCCTTTACTTGTGTGATACAAGGTCTATGCACACTGTGCTGCACCTTACCTGATGTCTGTGCATTTCTTGCTATATGACTATGCACGTTCTGTTATATGCTACCTAAGGCCTGTGCATATTCGTATGTTACTTTATGAAGTCTGTGCTAGCACGAACAGCTAACACTTCCAGTTGTTTCCCAGGCCAGTGACTTGGTCGAGCATGTGATCGACGAACCTACAGCCTATGAGCATTTTCCACTGAGCTCGTGTAAAACATCAGAACCAATTATTGGAGGCACGTGATCAAGGGCAGTCTGTTCCAGAAAGAAGCTGACACGTGGATCATCGCTCCATCTACACCTGACGCGTGGCTCTCTGGAAAAGGTTGGGACGTGCCCTACACACGACGGATGGATGAGCCCGTGGGAACCCTACCAACAGCCATATAAGAAGGCCGGTCCTTCGATCAAAAAGGAAAGGGGAAGACCAGAGGAAGAAAGGAGCAGAGAAAAGAATAGGAGAGTTCAAGAAAGAAAAGGAGAGAACAGCAGAGAGGGCAAAGAAAAGGAAGAAGAATAGAAGAGACGAAAGAGAGAGAGAGAGAGCACCCAGAAGAAAAAATGGAGAAGTTCAGTTCTAGGATCAGATCCTGAACTACTGTGCTCCTGCGTAAGCTATATTTTTATTGTGCTTTATTCGCCAGTTTGTCTTTCCTTTTTTGTTACTTTCATCTTCCAGTTTCTTAGTTTTCTGATACTTAGGTTGAGTTCGGGGTTCCTCCTGTAGACTCAGGAGAAGGGAGACTTGGTGTCTCCGGTTGCAAGTGACTTGGTGTCACTTGTGGTTTCCCTCTGGGTTTCAGAGGAAGGGAGATTTGTTCTCCGGTTTGCTAGTGACTGGGTGTCACTAATGGTTCCCCTCCGGGTTGGAGGAAGAGAGGAGTGTGTTCCTCTGGGTCAAGCTGTTAGGCAGCGTATGTCTGCAGACTGAGTCTGCGGTTCTTGCTATTGCAAGGGAAGCCTCACTCTGGTTTGGAGTGAGGGGTGGATGTAGGCAGACTGTGGGTCTGACCGAACCACCTAAAAAATCCAGCGTATCGTGTGCTTGATTTGGTGTGGTTGCTCTCTATCTTCTACCTCATTCGCAGATGTTGACACCCGTTTTGTGACCAATAAGTCGGGTCATCTCCTTATTCATTCTATATGATGCTCCGAGTTGTTCACTCTTCGTTGAGTCTCTTGATTGATTTGGAGCCTATTTCTTGGGTCTTTCTCCTTGATCGGATATGGCTCTTTGTGGCATTTCCTTTGACTAGGGCTTAGCGAAACCCTCATTCGTTAATTTGAACTCCATTAATAAATAACGGTCTGTCCCAGGCGCGTTGTTTCATTCTGACGGATGGGTCATGGGCCGTTACTCTTTGAAGAGTCCTAAGGCTTAAGGGCTTGTTTCAATCCTTATCTTTTTAGTTTATACGTTGATAATAACGGTCTGTCGTGCAGCCGTTGTTTCAGTATGACGCCCTATGCCTTGGCCGTTATTTCCTTGCAGAGTCCTATTGCTTTGATCTTCTTCCCGTTGATCTTATCTTTTTGGGATAAGGTTGAAAGTAACGGACGTTCCTTGGGGCGTTATTTCCAAGTGGTGGTCTGTCGTGTAGCCGTTACTTCGTTCAGAGAGTCCTGGCAGTTCAGGCCTTTTCTCTGCTACTCCGTGGTCGAGATAAGAACTTGGATTGACGATATCTCTTTCAAATCTAATCCTCAGAACCTTCTGTTTGTTTCTATGGACTCTTGGTGATATTATCTTCAAGGATTTGCTCAAAATTATCTCTTTATCTTGCTGACTTATCCTCTGCTCGACCTAAGAGTTTGAGGGTCTATAAATAGAACCCTTGACTTCATGGCTAAAAGAGAGGAAAAACTGGAGTTTGCGTCGAAGTGCTGCCGCATTCTAGAGCCACGTCTGATCAAGGAGAAGTGCTTCTCACGTTCGTTTGCTGCCTGGTGAAGGGAGTATTTGTTCCATTGGTTCCAAAGTTCACAATTGCATATTGAGTTTCCATTCAATCTCCCTTTCATCATAAGCATTATTTCTCTCCTTCCTCCACATTTTTCACTGGTTTTTCATCATCTAAACATCCTCCTAATCTTTTAAAACACCCAGAGGGGTTAAAAAACCAAAACCTCCCCGGTATTCCCCTTTCCTTTTGATGATATTTTACTTATTGAAGAATTGATGCTATATTATTGAAAGGGCTAATTTGGGTTATTTTGTTATTGTCTTCCACTTCTTTGGCAGGTTTACAGGTTCACTAGGACGAGGCCCAAGTCTTCTAGCTGGCTGGAAGAGTTGGAGTTAAAAGGACTCATACTTTGTCACTGCAGGTTATATGACGGTCTTGTGCAGGCGCGTCATATTCTTCTAACGATCTATCGAGCGACCGTCACTTCCAAGTGACGCACAGGGTTCTGGCCGTTACTTCTAGCTGACCTGCAGGTTCTCTTTGGTTTCTTCTCCCGTGGACGGGTGTTTCATCCACCTATTTTCAAGGTATATTCAAGTCTTTGGCTTGTTTTTACTTTGGTGGCGATCACATCTTTCCTTGGTATTGGGCATTAGCTTTCTCCTTCATCACATATATCTTTATTTTCTTGCTTGTCCCACCCTCGCGGTGTGTTTTCATTTACTTCTTGCTCCACGCCCCGACGTGTGTTTTTCTTTATTTCCTTAGCATTAGTCTGATTGAGATAGCATGCCCATGCTAGAGCTAGCCTTGATTGTGATGTGACACAACCTCGGACCTAATGCAAGCAAGCACAATCGCATTCAAATGGGCCGAATTGGGCCACCGCTCTATCGACACTCACCCAAGCCCGGGGTGACTTGGAAATGCCAAGTGGAGGATGTGGGGTTGGACCCTTGCTGGTAGAGGGCCAGCAAGACCAATGTTTGATTCCCAATGGATGTGGATGCCCAATTCAATGGGGCCGACAAAGTGCCAAAGGCACGGGTTACTCTCTTCACCACGGTGATCACTCAAGACAACGAGGCTTGAGGACCGAGCTCTCCCTCTCACGGCCAGTGGAACTAAGAACTAATAATGAAAGATAAGCACAATGAGCAAGGGTTTAGAGCACTTACTCGACCGGTTTGAAGAAACTGGTCCCGGTCGGAGACGAGGGCGAGCGGGGAGGCGGGTGGATCCCCACACGCCGCTCCGGGGTAGCCTGACCTGCCCAAATGAGTACAATACTACACCTCTCGCAGGAGGGGGATCTTGGGATGGGGGTTAATGGATTACAATCAAAACTACCTCCGCACAGGGAGGGGCCTTCAGCCGGCCAAGCGAGGTGGAGAAAACTAGGGCTAAAACGATATAGAAGTGGTGATGCCAAATCTGTCTGCCCTCTGCAATAGGGGACTGACAGATGGTGTTGAAGGTGCAGAACTCGATCAGGAATTTTTCCGAGGGCGAGACCAGTGGGGAACTCTTTGTAGCTAGGAAGGGAATGCCTCAGAATTTCTTTAATTTCTTCTGGAGCCGCTGCTGACCGGGATGGAGGTTTGAACAGAGCTTCAGATTCTCGGACCTGCAATTGCAGACTTCTAACAGCAGATTGCAGAGAACGCCCCGGCAGTTCCTGACCTCGGAATCAAGCGCCGTCAGAGTCGTTGGAATCATGGACGAGTCCTCTTTGCATCAAAACTGACGAGGAAGCTAACCAATGTCGGAGAAGACTAGGGGATGCAGAACAATGGCGACTGGTCGATGCAGACAGTGGGTAGCAGGATGACGGAGCTGAGGGAGAAAAATATAACTTCTGCTACCGGATGCCGAACAGGATTCCGCTTCTTGATTCTGAAAGTAGACAGAAAGGAGAAGAACTTTGTAGAAGAGCATGTGGGCTGATTGCTCAAAGGTTCGTCGTGGCAGAGCTTTTAATATGGTTCTGGTACTCAGCAGGGACAGCTATGCGCAGTCGTGGGAGAACGGAGCTCCTGAGCAGCACACAGATCGGATGAAGATGAAACCACTGCCGTTGCGAAGGAGATCGGTAGACGCTTCCAACAGTGGCTCTTGGGTCTTCAAACTTGTCCGGAGGAAGTCGTGGTGGCCGCTGCAAGTTGCTGGTTCACCTGTAACTTCTGGACTGCAAGCAGTAACCTAGGGACAGCTTCCAATGCCTAGAAAGAAGAAGGAGAATGGGGTATGTGGTGAAGGGGAGGTGGATGAAGGGTGAGAGGGGGGGTTGTGGGAGGTCTGGAGGGGGTCTAATGGTGGAGGAGAGATGGAGGAAGAGGGGGAGGGCGCAGGCTTCAGCTGGAGGTAAGGGGGGATGGGGATTGCAAGGGGGGAGAACAATGGATGAAGGTGGGGGCGACCTAGGCTAAAGGGGATAGAGGGAGGGGCGGTCAAAGTTTGGAGGGAAGGGATTTCAAATTTGAAATGGCCTTGGAAGTTGAGGGATTGTGTGGGGATGGGGGTGATTGTGTTGGAATGGGGGAAGATTGTGTGAGAATAGAGAAGATAGTGTTGGAATGGGAGAGATTCTACCTTGGGACTATGGGGGTGGAGTAATGGCAGCTATGGGAAGTGGAGGGTCTTTAATGGGGTAGGTGGGGGTTGGAAGTTGGGAGGGAGGAGGAGGAGAGAGAGAAATGGGCGAACCCCATAGTGGAGGAGAGAGAAAGAGGGATAGAGAGAGAGGTGGGGTGGGGAATCACTCCCCTAGGGCTTCTCACCCAACTATAGGATTCACTCCACTAGAACTAGATTTGAATACTCAAATGGAAATCTTTTGTATTGAATCATTCATTACCTCCAAATGAAGGAAATGGGGCCCTATATATAGGAAACCCATATTTTACAATAAGTCCCTTACAAAAGACTCAATAACAAATAACCGAAGGGGTAGGGGGGCTCATGGGCCAAGCCCGAAGAATTGGGACCAATGGCACATTACACAATCTAATGACACTCAAACTTAGAAAAATAAATGCAAGACCTAGGGACATGACTCAAATAAAATGAAAATTACATCAAATGACTCAAGAAGATAGCACAAAAGGGATAATTGGGCCTTTATAGAGAGAGGCCCGAACTCAAACGATGCCGGAGTGTGAAGAAGACCCTAGCCAAAGGGAGTTGTGGATGATGCCTCCATCAAATCCCCTGGGCTATGAAGAGCTCGACTCCGTCGAGTAGGCGTCCATCCGGCTGTGGTACTGATCGAGGAGGTCTGGATCCAACCGCTGGAGATCCTCCCGACTCACCCAAGAATCCTCCGAAGGAGGCCGATCCTTCCACCTGACGAGATAGCGCTCATATACCTTGCTCCGAGTGGTAGTGACTTGTACATCCAATATTTGTTCAATTTGTTCACGCTGGGCTCTTTTGGTTGGTGGCCTCTCCTCACGGGTGGGTGCTCTCTCAATGGAAGAAGTAGGCTCAATCTCCTCACTAAGTACCACCGTGGGTCCCTTATATGGCACTAGGTCGGCGACATTGAATGTGAGACTTATTTCATACTCCTCAGGGAGATCTAACTCGTAGGCATTTGCACCAATGCGCCTCAAGACCTGGAAGGGACCAGCCCCACGTGGCCTCAGTTTAGAGTTGGCTCCCGGGGAGAGCCTCTCCGTCCTTACCATCACAAAGTCACCCACATGGAATTCTTGGTGACGCCGATGAGAGTCGACCAACCTTTTATAAGTCTCATTCTTTTTGCTGATGTGCTTGTGAATTTCTTCATGCAATTCTCTAATATGTTGTGCAAAAGACTCAGCTGAAATGGACACTCTAGCATGCTGGGGGAGGGGAATGAGATCGGAAGGCTTTCTTAGTTTGTATCCATGCACGGCTTCAAATGGACTCATCCTTATGGACTTATTGATGGAGTTGTTATATGCAAATTCGGGCTGGGGTAAGATGAGATCCCAATTTCCGGGGCGATCATCAACAAGACACCTAAGAAGGTTCCCTAGACTCCGATTGACAACTTCGGTTTGGCCATCTGTTTGGGGGTGGTAGGCAGTGGAGAATTTGAGGAGGGTACCCATCATGTGCCAAAGAGTTTTTCAAAAGTAGCTAGTGAATTTGACATCCCTATCGGAGACTATGGTCTTAGGTAGCCCGTGGAGACGGACTACCTCATCAAAGAACAATCGAGCCACATGGGAGGCATCGGAGGTTTTGGAGCATGGGATGAAATGGCCATTTTGGAAAATCTATCAACCACCACATAGATGGAGTCATGCCTTTTTTGAGTCTTGGGTAATCCTAGCACAAAGTCCATGCTCAAGTCTTGCCATGGACGGTCGGGGATGGGGAGTGGGGTGTATAGGCCAGTGTTTTGCTTCACCTGTTTGGCCGAAGCACATGTGCGACATTGACCCACTATTTTGCCTACATCTCTCTTGAGACTTGGCCAATAAAACTGACCCTCAACTAGAGCAATGGTCTTGTGAACCTCAAAATGACCGGCTAACCCTCCCGCATGTAATTCCCAAACCAAGAAATCTCGAAGTGAGGTCCGTGGAATGCAAAGCTTGGGTCCCTTGAAGAGGAACCCATCCTCTAAGACAAACCCCTCATGTTTCTTGCTAGAATGGGTGGTCAAGGTAGTGAAGATGTGCCCAAAGTCAGGGCAGCTAGGGTACTCATCCTTGATCCTATCAAATTCGATTACTTCCACATGAATAGTAGAAAGTAAGGAAACTTTCCTACTAAGGGCATCCGCCGCTCGATTCTCACTCCCGGCTTTGTGTTTGATGACAAAAGTGTAGGATTGGATGAACTCAACCCATCGAGCATGTCGGGCATTTAACTTTTGTTGGGAGTTGAGGTATTTGAGGGCCTCATGGTCGGAAAAGATGACAAACTCTTTAGGCAACAAGTAATGCCTCCAATGTCGGAGGGACTGCACCACGGCGTAGAACTCCTTGTCATAAGTGGAGTATCTTGTCCTAGCATCACATAGCTTCTAACTAAAGAAGGCTACCGGGTGTCCCTCTTGACTAAGAATCCCTCCTATCCCTATCCCGGATGCATCACATGTGACTTCAAAGACTTTAGAGAAATCGGGAAGGCATAGGACCGGGGCTTGGGTCAACTTCTCCTTAAGTTATTGGAAGGCTTTAGAGGCGATTTGGTCCACACAAAAGTTCCCTTCTTGAGACAATCAGTGATGGGGCCGGTGATAGTGCTAAACCTACGAATAAATCTCCTATAGAATGTGGCTAATCCATGAAAACTTCGGACCTCATGAAGGGTGTGAGGTTCCGGCCAATCCAGAATAGCTTGGACCTTATCGGGGTCCATGGAGACACCCTTGGTAGACACCACAAATCCTAAGAAGGTGATGGATGTGGTCATGAAGTGGCACTTCCCTAGGTTGGCAAATAGGCTCTCTTGTCGGAGGACGGGGCAAACTTGCCTAAGATGGTCAAGGTGGGCCTCTTGGGATTGACTATAGATGAGTATGTCATCAAAGTAGACCACTAGAAAGATCCCAATGAAAGGCCTAAGGACCTCCGTCATAAGACGCATGAAAGTACTTGGGACATTTGAAAGCCCAAAAGACATGACTAACCATTCAAAGAGACCATCTTTGGTTTTGAAAGTCGTTTTCCACTCATCCCCGGGCCTTATCCTAACTTGGTGATAGCCACTCTTAAGGTCAATTTTGGAGAAAATGGTGGCTCCGGCTAACATATCAAGCATGTCAACAAGCCTAGGGATGGGAAACCTATACTTGACGGTGATTTTGTTAATGGCCCGACTATCCACACACATTCTCCATGACCCATCCTTCTTAGGAGTGAGAAGG
Source organism: Amorphophallus konjac (assembly GCA_022559845.1). NCBI lineage: Eukaryota > Viridiplantae > Streptophyta > Magnoliopsida > Alismatales > Araceae > Amorphophallus > Amorphophallus konjac. The sequence goes on along the minus strand of CM040121.1, from coordinate 314,983,613 downwards.
GCCGGCACGGCACATGGACTTTTACTAATGCGAATGAAGCCCTTCCTAATGAGTTCCTCTATTTGTTTCCGAAGTTCAGCATGTTCCGTGGGATTGAGGCGATAATGAGGAAGGTTTGGGAGAGTGGCCCCCGGTACTAGATCAATTGCGTGTTGCACATCACGCATGGGAGGGAGTTGGTCCGGGAGCTCCGTTGGGAACACATCATGGAATTCTTCTAGGAGTTGTTGGATCTCTATGGGATGTGGATTGGTGGGAGTGGGCTCTCCTAGGCAAAGGACCACCGCACATAGTGGTACTCCTTGAACTATCTCCTCTTCAAGTTCTTTCCTAGTGATGAGATGAAGACCCTTGGTCAACCCCGAGGTCCCACTTTGTTTGGGAGTTTGGGTGAGGGATGGGGTTGGAGGGGTGGAGTTCCCCGAGACTTGTGCGGTGATGGGGTGTTGTCCTTGAGGGAGAGTGTCCCTTTTGGTCATGGGACGGGGTGGGGAGGGGTTAAGATGGATAGTCTTTCCCTTATGTTCAAAGGTGCATATGTTGGTCCTACCCAAGATGGTGGCATCTACATCATAAAGTCAAGGTCTTCCTAGAAGGATGCTACCGACTTCCATGGGTATGACATCACACCATATTTGGCCATGGTATGAAGAGAATGTGAGGGGTACAAGACATTGGGTGTTGACCAGGATGGAGTTGTTGTTGATCGATGAGACCCGATATGGATTTGGGTGGGGAGTGATAATAAGCCCAAGGAGCTTAACGGTATCGGGGGATACGGCATTGACACAACTCCCACTATCCAAGATCACTTTCCTTATATGGCTCCCTATCTTGACAAAAGTGTGAAAGATTGAAGTTCGACGCCAATCCTCTTCTTGGGGTTTGGTGAGGGTGCATCTAATCACTCCTAGATGGGAGTTGGTAGATGGAATGGTGTGATCTAGACCCGATTCTAGGTATTGGGCCTCATACTCTTCTTCCCAATCTAGTGAGGCTTCATGGTCCTCAATAACACTCTCAAGTTCCTTTTGGGGTGGGGGAGCTTCTTCCTCAATAAGCAAGATAGATAATCCCTTGGATGGACATTGCCCCGCAAAGTGGCCAAACCCTTGACACCTATAGCATTGTTGACGCCCGCCACCCGGAGTGTTTCCTACGTTTGGTCCTTTGGGATTGTCTTCTCTCCGTGGGAGAGGATGACTAGGGGTGGGTTTGTTTGGAGTGATGGTGGGAGGAGGGTTGTAAGGCCTTAATGGGGTACTCCCACTTGGATTTGGGGCTTTCATGGGGGTGGCCGGAATGGGTCGTGGTCCCATGTTTTTGGGATCGGTCGGTCGGGGAGTAGCAAATCGAGGGATCCTAGAGAATCTTTCTACATCTCTTGCTATTTGATAGGCTAGCTCAAGGTTATCAACATCTCTCATGAAAAGCTCTCTCTTGAGGTGACTTTGAAGACATTTCCTAAAGCGGGACAAGGTAACGGCCGGGTCCATATGAACTCCACACTTCAAAAGATAGGAGTCAAACTTCTCAATATATTCTACCACGGTCTTCCCTTCTTGGGTGAGGCTTTGCCATTCATCTAAGAGCATTTGATGGTAGGATTGGGGAAGGTATTTGTTCCTAAGTTGATTCTTCATACCCTCCCAAGTATCAATAGGCTCTTCCCGCCTAATCCTTCTTAGACCCTCTTGGTTTAGCCAATAAGTTTTGGCTAATTTAGTAAGATGCATTTTGGCCAATCTTACCCTTCTTTGGTCGGTCATAGGGTACCATTCAAAGTATTGGTCCATGGCGGTCTCCCATTCTAAGTAGACACTTGATTCATGGGAACCATCAAAGTTTGGGGCCTCTACTTTAATCATCCTTAAGAGAGGGTCATCCGGGTTGTCCCGTGGACGCCTTTCATGAATGTGATGGTGGCGAGGCCTCTCATAGTCATGGTAGGGGTCAAGGTCCAAGTCCTCCCTATAAATTTCAGCATGTGGGTGATGGGCTCTTGGTCCATTGTTCCTTGGGTGGAACTCATCCCTATGAGGCTCAACATGGGGAGGGTGGACTCTTGGGTCATTATTCCTTGGGTGGAACTCATTCCTATGTAGCTCACCATGTGGTGGATGGACTCTTGGTTCATTATTCCTTGGATGAGGGTCTTTTCTATGAGGTTCAACATGTGGAGGGTGGACTCTAGGTTCATTGTTCCTTGGGTGGAACTCATGCTCTTCTAGCCGAGCAATTCGAGTGGAAAGGGACTCAAGTTGGGCAAGAATGTTGGTAAGGGAAGCATCTACCCTATTCATTTGGCCTTGGGTTTCCTCCCTAGGAGCATCTTGGTTGAGTTGAGGATTGGGATCTATTGGTGGATTTGAAGATGAAGGATCGGGTCGGTAACTAGCACCACTACGGGTGGACATGCAAGACAAGGGACAAACGGAGTTGGACACACAATGCAAAGGTCCTAAGACTTAGACTTGATAGAGACAAGTCAATAACTTGGCTCTGATATCAATTGATGTGACACAACCTCGGACCTAATGCAAGCAAGCACAATCGCATTCAAATGGGCCGAATTGGGCCACCGCTCTATCGACACTCACCCAAGCCCGGGGTGACTTGGCAATGCCAAGTGGAGGATGTGAGGTTGGACCCTTGCTGGTAGAGGGCCAGCAAGACCAATGTTTGATTCCTAATGGATGTGGATGCCCAATTCAATGGGGCCGACAAAGTGCCAAAGGCACGGGTTACTCTCTTCACCACGGTGATCACTCAAGACAACGGGGCTTGAGGACCGAGCTCTCCCTCTCACGGCCAGCGGAACTAAGAACTAATATTGAAAGACAAGCACAATGAGCAAAGGTTTAGAGCACTTACTCAACCGGTTTGAAGAAACCGGTCCCGGTCGGAGACGAGGGCGAGCGGGGAGGCGGGTGGATCCCCACACGCCGCGCCAGGGTAGCTTGACCTGCCCAAATGAGTACAATACTACACCTCTTGCAGGAGGGAGATCTTGGGATGGGGGTTAATGGATAACAATCAAAACTACCTCCGCACAGGGAGGGGCCTTCAGCCGGCCAAGCGGGCTGGAGAAAACTAGGGCTAAAACGATATAGAAGTGGTGATGCCAAATCTGTCTGCCCTCTGCAATAGGGGACTGACATATGGTGTTGAAGCTGCAGAACTCAATCAGGAATTTTGCCGAGGGCGAGACCATTGGGGAACTCTTCGTAGCTAGGAAGGGAATGCCTCAAAATTTCTTTAATTTCTTCTGGAGCCACTGCTGACCGGGATGGAGGTTTGAACAGAGCCTCAGATTCTCAGACCTGCAGTTGCAGACTTCTAACAGCAGATTGCAGAGAATGCCCCGATAGCTCCTGACCTCGGAATCAAGCGCCGTCAGATTCGTTAGAATCGTGGACGAGTCCTCTTCGTAGAAAAACTGACGGGGAAGCCAACCGATGTCGGAGAAGACTAGGGGATGCAGAACAATGGAGACTAGTCGATGCAGACAGTGGGTAGCAGGACGATGGAGCTGAGGGAGAAAAATGATAACTTCTCCTACCGGAGGCCGAACGGGATTCTGCTTCTTGATTCCAAAAGTAGACAGGAAGGAGAAGAACTTTGTAGAAGAGCTTGTGGGCTGATTCCTCCGAGGTTCGTCTTGGCAGAGCTTCTAATCCGGTTCTGGTACTCAGCAGGGACAGCTATGCGTAGTCGAGGGAGAACGGAGCTCCTGAGCAGCACACAGATCGGATGAAGACGAAACTACTTCCATTCCGAAGGAGACCGGTAGACGCTTCCAACGGTGGCTCTTGGGTCTTCAAACTCGTCCGGAGGAAGTCGTGGTGGCCGCTGCACGTTGTTGGTTCACCTGTAACTTCTGGACTGCAAGCAGCAACCTAGGGACAGCTTCCAATGCCTAGAAAGAAGAAGGAGAATGGGGTATGTGGTGAAGGGGAGGTGGATGAAGGGTGAGAGGGGGGGTTGTGGGAGGTGTGGAGGGGGTATAATGGTGGAGGGGAGATGGAGGAAGAGGGGGAGGGTGCAGGCTTCAGCTGGAGGTAAGGGGGGATGGGGATTGCAAGGGGGGAGAAGAATGGAGGGAGGTGGGGGCGACCTAGGCTAAAGGGGATAGAGGGAGGGGCGGCCAAAGCTTGGAGGGAAGGGATTTCAAATTTTAAATGGACTTGGAAGTTGAGGGATAGTGTGGGGAAGGGGGTGATTGTGTTGGAATGGGCGAAGATTGTGTGGGAATAGAGAAGATAGTGTTGGAATGGGAGAGATTCTACCTTGGGACTATGGGGGTGGAGTAATGGCAACTATGGGAAGTGGAGGGCCTTTAATGGGGTAGGTGGGGGTTGGAAGTTGGGAGGGAGGAGGAGGAGAGAGAGAAAGGGGCGAACCCCATACTGGAGGAGAGAGAAAGAGGGATAGAGAGAGAGGTGGGGTGGGGAATCACTCCCCTAGGGCTTCTCACCCAACTATAGGATTCACTCCACTAGAATTAGATTTGAATACTCAAATGGAAATCTTTTGTATTGAATCATTCATTACCTCCAAATGAAGGAAATGGGGCCCTATATATAGGAAACCCTTATTTTACAATAAGTCCCTTACAAAAGACTCAATAACAAATAACCGAAGGGGTAGGGGGGCTCATGGGCCAAGCCCGAAGAATTGGGCCCAATAGCACATTACACAATCTAATGACACTCAAACTTAGGAAAATAAATGTAAGACCTAGGGACATGACTCAAATAAAATGAAAATTACATCAAATGACTCAAGAAGATAGCACAAAAGGGATAATTGGGCCTTTATAGAGAGAGGCCCGAACTCAAACGATGTCGGAGTGTGAAGAAGACCCTAGCCAAAGGGAGTTGTGGATGATGCCTCCATCAAATCCCCTGGGCTGTGAAGAGCTCGACTCCGTCGAGTAGGGGTCCATCCGGCTGTGGTACTGCTCGAGGAGGTCTGGATCCAACCGCTGGAGATCCTCCCGACTCACCCAAGAATCCTCCGAAGGAGGTCGATCCTTCCACCTGACGAGATAGCGTTCATATACCTTGCTCCGAGTGGTAGTGACTTGTACATCTAATATTTGTTCAATTTGTTCACGCTGGGCTCTTTTGGTTGGTGGCCTCTCCTCACGGGTGGGTGCTCTCTCAATGGAAGAAGTAGGCTCAATCTCCTCACTAGGTACCATCGTGGGTCCCTTATATGGCACTAGGTCGGCGACATTGAATGTGGGGCTTATTCCATACTCCTCAGGGAGATCTAACTCGTAGGCATTTGCACCAATGCGCCTCAAGACCTGGAATGGACCAGCCCCACGTGGCCTCAGTTTAGAGTTGGCTCCCGAGGATAGCCTCTCCGTCCTTACCATCACAAAGTCACCCACATGGAATTCTTGGTGACGCCGATGAGAGTCGGCCAACCTTTTATAAGCCTCATTCTTTTTGCTGATGTGCTTGCGAATTTCTTCATGCAATTCTCTAATATGTTGTGCAAAAGACTCAGCTGAAATGGACACTCTAGCATGCTGGGGGAGGGGAATGAGATCGGAAGGCTTTCTTGGTTTGTATCCATGCACGGCTTCAAATGGACTCATCCCTATGGACTTATTGATGGAGTTGTTATATGCAAATTCGGCCTGGGGTAAGATGAGATCCCAATTTCCTGGGCGATCCTCAACAGGACACCTAAGAAGGTTCCCTAGACTCCGATTGACAACTTCGGTTTGGCCATCTGTTTGGGGGTGGTAGGCAGTGGAGAATTTGAGGAGGGTACCCATCATGTGCCAAAGAGTTTTCCAAAAGTAACTAGTGAATTTGACATCCCTATCGGAGACTACGGTCTTAGGTAGCCCGTGGAGACGGACTACCTCATCAAAGAACAATCGAGCCACATGGGAGGCATCGGAGGTTTTGGAGCATGGGATGAAATGGGCCATTTTGGAAAATCTATCCACCACCACATAGATGGAGTCATGCCTTTTTTGAGTCTTGGGTAATCCTAGCACAAAGTCCATGCTCAAGTCTTGCCATGGACGGTCGGGGATGGGGAGTGGGGTGTATAGGCCAGTGTTTTGCTTCACCTGTTTGGCTGAAGCACATGTGCGATATTGACCCACTATTTTGCCTACATCTCTCTTGAGACTTGGCCAATAAAACTGACCCTCAACTAGAGCAATGGTCTTGTGAACCTCAAAATGACCGGCTAACCCTCCCGCATGTAATTCCCAAACCAAGAAATCTCGGAGTGAGGTCCGTGGAATGCAAAGCTTGGGTCCCTTGAAGAGGAACCCATCCTCTAAGACAAACCCCTCATGTTCCTTGCTAGAATGGGTGGTCAAGGTAGTGAAGATGTGCCCAAAGTCGGGGCAGCTAGGGTACTCATCCTTGATCCTATCAAATCCGGTTACTTCCACATGAATAGTGGAAAGCAAGGAAACTTTCCTACTAAGGGCATCCGCCGCTCGATTCTCACTCCCGGCTTTGTGTTTGATGACAAAAGTGTAGGATTGGATGAACTCAACCCATCGAGCATGTCGGGCATTTAACTTTTGTTGGGAGTTGAGTATTTGAGGGCCTCATGGTCGGAAAAGATGACAAACTCTTTAGGCAACAAGTAATGCCTCCAATGTCGGAGGGACTGCACCACGGCATAGAACTCCTTGTCATAAGTGGAGTATCTTGTCCTAGCATCACATAGCTTCTAACTAAAGAAGGCTACCGGGGGTCCCTCTTGACTAAGAATCACTCCTATCCCTATCCCGGATGCATCACATGTGACTTCAAAGACTTTAGAGAAATCGGGAAGGCATAGGACCGGGGCTTGGGTCAACTTCTCCTTAAGTTATTGGAAGGCTTTAGAGGCCGATTTGGTCCACACAAAGGTTTCCTTCTTGAGATAATCAGTGATGGGGTCGGTGATAGTGCTAAACCCACGAATAAATCTCCTATAGAATGTGGCTAATCCATGAAAACTTCAGACCTCATGAAGGGTGTGAGGTTCCGGCCAATCCAGAATAGCTTGGACCTTATCGGGGTCCATGGAGACACCCTTGGTAGACACCACAAATCCTAGGAAGGTGATGGATGTGGTCATGAAGTGGCACTTCCCTAGGTTGGCAAATAGGCTCTCTTGTCGGAGGACGGTGCAAACTTGCCTAAGATGGTCAAGGTGGGCCTCTTGGGATTGACTATAGATGAGTATGTCATCAAATCAGACCACTAGAAAGATCCCAATGAAAGGCCTAAGGACCTCCGTCATAAGACGCATGAAAGTACTTGGGGCATTTGAAAGCCCAAAAGGCATGACTAACCATTCAAAGAGACCATCTTTGGTTTTGAAAACCGTTTTCCACTCATCCCCGGGCCTTATCCTAACTTGGTGATAGCCACTCTTAAGGTCAATTTTGGAGAAAATGGTGGCTCCGGCTAACATATCAAGCATGTCATCAAGCCTAGGGATGGGAAACATATACTTGACGGTGATTTTGTTAATGGCCCGACTATCCACACACATTCTTCATGACCCATCCTTCTTAGGAGTGAGAAGGGCCGACACGGCACATGTGCTTTTACTAATGCGAATGAAGCCCTTCCTAATGAGTTCCTCTATTTGCCTCCGAAGTTCAGCATGTTCCGTGGGATTGAGGCGATAATGAGGAAGGTTTGGGAGAGTGGCCCCCGGTACTAGATCAATTGCGTGTTGCACATCACGCATGGGAGGGAGTTGGTCCGGGAGCTCCGTTGGGAACACATCATGGAATTCTTCTAGGAGTTGTTGGATCTCTATGGGATGTGGATTGGTGGGAGTGGGCTCTCCTAGGCAAATGACCACCGCACATAGTGGTACTCCTTGAACTATCTCCTCTTCAAGTTCTTTCCTCGTAATGAGATGAAGACCCTTAGTCAACCCCGAGGTCCCACTTTGTTTGGGAGTTTGGGTGAGGGATGGGGTTGGAGGGGTGGAGTTCCCCGAGACTTGTGGGGTGATGGGGTGTTGTCCTTGAGGGAGAGTGTCCCTTTTGGTCATGGGACGGGGTGGGGAGGGGTTAAGACGGATAGTCTTTCCCTCATGTTCAAAGGTGCATATGTTGCTCCTACCCAAGATGGTGGCATCTACATCATAAAGTCAATGTCTTCCTAGAAGGATGCTACCGACTTCCATGGGTATGACATCACACCATATTTGGCCATGGTATGAAGAGAATGTGAGGGGTACAAGACATTGGGTGTTGACCGGGATGGATTTGTTGTTGATCCATGAGACCCGATATGGATTTGGGTGGGGAGTGATAGTAAGCCCAAGGAGCTTAACGGTATCGGGGGATATGGCATTGACACAACTCCCACTATTCAAGATCACTTTCCTTATATGGCTCCCTATCTTGACAAAAGTGTGAAAGATTGAAGTTCGACGCCAATCCTCTTCTTGGGGTTTGGTGAGGGTGCATCTAATCACTCCTAGATGGGAGTTGGTAGATGGAATGGTGTGATCTAGACCCGATTCTAGGTATTGGGCCTCATACTCTTCTTCCCAATCTAGTGAGGCTTCATGGTCCTCAACAACACTCTCAAGTTCCTTTTGGGGTGGGGGAGCTTCTTCCTCAATAAGTAAGCTTGATAATCCCTTGGATGGACATCACCCCGTAAAGTGGCCAAACCCTTGACACCTATAGCATTGTTGACGCCCGCCACCCGGAGTGTTTCCTACGTTTGGTCCTTTGGGATTGTCTTCTCTCCGTGGGAGAGGATGACTAGGGGTGGGTTTGTTTGGAGTGATGGTGGGAGGAGGGTTGTAAGGCCTTAATGGGGTACTCCCACTTGGATTTGGGGCTTTCATGGGGGTGGCCGGAATGGGTCGTGGTCCCATGTTTTTGGGATCGGCCGGTCGGGGAGTAGCAAATCGAGGGATCCTAGAGAATCTTTCTACATCTCTTGCTATTTGATAGGCTAGCTCAAGGTTATCAACATCTCTCATGAAAAGCTCTCTCTTGTTGTGACTTTGAAGACCATTCCTAAAGCGGGACAAGGTAACGGCCGGGTCCTCATGAACTCCACACTTCAAAAGATAGGAGTCAAACTTCTCAATATATTCTACCACGGTCTTCCCTTCTTGGGTGAGGCTTTGCCATTCATCTAAGAGCATTTGATGGTAGGATTGGAGAAGGTATTTGTTCCTAAGTTGATTCTTCATACCCTCCCAAGTATCAATAGGCTCTTCCCACCTAATCCTTCTTAGACCCTCTTGGTTTAGCCAATAAGTTTTGGCTAATTTAGTAAGATGCATTTTGGCCAATCTTACCCTTCTTTGGTCAGTCATAGGGTACCATTCAAAGTATTGGTCCATGGCGGTCTCCCATTCTAAGTAGACACTTGATTCATGGGAACCATCAAAGTTTGGGGCCTCTACTTTAATCATCCTTAAGAGAGGGTCATCCGGGTCGTCCCGTGGACGCCTTTCATGAATGTGATGGTGGCGAGGCCTCTCATAGTCATGGTAGGGGTCAAGGTCCAAGTCCTCCCTATAAATTTCAGCATGTGGGTGATGGGCTCTTGGTCCATTGTTCCTTGGGTGGAACTCATCCCTATGAGGCTCAACATGGGGAGGGTGGACTCTTGGGTCATTATTCCTTGGGTGGAACTCATTCCTATGTAGCTCACCATGTGGTGGATGGACTCTTGGTTCATTATTCCTTGGATGAGGGTCTTCCCTATGAGGTTCAACATGTGGAGGGTGGACTCTAGGTTCATTGTTCCTTGGGTGGAACTCATGCTCTTCTAGCCGAGCAATTCGAGTGGAAAGGGACTCAAGTTGGGCAAAAATGTTGGTAAGGGCAGCATCTACCCTATTCATTTGGCCTTGGGGTTCCTCCCTAGGAGCATCTTTGTTGAGTTAAGGATTGGGATCTATTGGTGGATTTGAAGATGAAGGATCGGGTCGGTAACTAGCACCACTACGGGTGGACATGCAAGACAAGGGACAAATGGAGTTGGACACACAATGCAAAGGTCCTAGGACTTATACTTGAAAGAGACAAATCAATAACTTGGCTCTGATACCAATTGATGTGACACAACCTCGGACCTAATGCAAGCAAGCACAATCGCATTCAAATGGGCCGAATTGGGCCACCGCTCTATCGACACTCACCCAAGCCCGGGGTGACTTGGCAATGCCAAGTGGAGGATGTGAGGTTGGACCCTTGCTGGTAGAGGGCCAGCAAGACCAATGTTTGATTCCCAATGGATGTGGATGCCCAATTCAATGGGGCCGACAAAGTGCCAAAGGCACGGGTTACTCTCTTCACCACGGTGATCACTCAAGACAACGGGGCTTGAGGACCGAGCTCTCCCTCTCACGGCCAGCGGAACTAAGAACTAATATTGAAAGGCAAGCACAATGAGCAAAGGTTTAGAGCACTTACTCGACCGGTTTGAAGAAACCGGTCCCGGTCGGAGACGAGGGCGAGCGGGGAGGCGGGTGGATCCCCACACGCCGCGCCAGGATAGCTTGACCTGCCCAAATGAGTACAATACTACACCTCTTGCAGGAGGGAGATCTTGGGATGGGGGTTAATGGATAACTATCAAAACTACCTCCGCACAGGGAGGGGCCTTCAGCCGGCCAAGCGGGCTGGAGAAAACTAGGGCTAAAACGATATAGAAGTGGTGATGCCAAATCTGTCTGCCCTCTACAATAGGGGACTGACAGATGGTGTTGAAGCTGCAGAACTCAATCAGGAATTTTGCCGAGGGCGAGACCATTGGGGAACTCTTCGTAGCTAGGAAGGGAATGCCTCAAAATTTCTTTAATTTCTTCTGGAGCCACTGCTGACCGGGATGGAGGTTTGAACAGAGCCTCAGATTCTTAGACCTGCAGTTGCAGACTTCTAACAGCAGATTGCAGAGAATGCCCCGGCAGCTCCCGACCTCGGAATCAAGCGCCGTCAGATTCGTTAGAATCGTGGACGAGTCCTCTTCGCTGAAAAACTGACGGGGAAGCCAACCGATGTTGGAGAAAACTAGGGGATGCAGAACAATGGAGACTAGTCGATGCAGACAGTGGGTAGCAGGACGATGGAGCTGAGGGAGCAAAATGATAACTTCTCCTACCTGAGGCCGAATGGGATTCCGCTTCCTGATTCCGAAAGTAGACAGGAAGGAGAAGAACTTTGTAGAAGAGCTTGTGGGCTGATTCTTCCGAGGTTCGTCGTGGAAGAGCTTCTAATCCGGTTCTGGTACTCAGCAGGGACAGCTATGCGCAGTCGTGGGAGAACGGAGCTCCTGAGCAGCACACAGATCGGATGAAGACAAAACCACTGTCGTTGCGAAGGAGACCAGTAGATGCTTCCAACGGTGGCTCTTGGGTCTTCAAACTCGTCCGGAGGAAGTCGTGGTGGCCGCTGAAAGTTGCTGGTTCACCTGTAACTTCTGGACTGCAAGCAGCAACCTAGGGACAGCTTCCAATGCCTAGAAAGAAGAAGGAGAATGGGGTATGTGGTGAAGGGGAGGTGGATGAAGGGTGAGAGGGGGGGTTGTGGGAGGTGTGGAGGGGGTCTAATGGTGGAGGGGAGATGGAGGAAGAGGGGGAGGGTGCAGTCTTCAGCTGGAGGTAAGGGGGGATGGGGATTGCAAGGGGGGAGAAGAATGGAGGGAGGTGGGGGCGACCAAGGCTAAAGGGGATAGAGGGAGGGGCGGCCAAAGCTTGGAGGGAAGGGATTTCAAATTTTCAATGGCCTTGGAAGTTGAGGGATTGTGTGGGGAAGGGCGTGATTGTGTTGGAATGGGGGAAGATTATGTGGGAATAGAGAAGATAGTGTTGGAATGGGAGAGATTCTACCTTGGGACTATGGGGGTGGAGTAATGGCAGCTATGGGAAGTGGAGGGCCTTTAATGGGGTAGGTGGGGGTTGGAAGTTGGGAGGGAGGAGGAGGAGAGAGAGAAAGGGGCGAACCCCATAGTGGAGGAGAGAGAAAGAGGGATAGAGAGAGAGGTGGGGTGGGGAATCACTCCCCTAGGACTTCTCACCCAACTATAGGATTCACTCCACTAGAACTAGATTTGAATACTCAAATGGAAATCTTTTGTATTGAATCATTCATTACCTCCAAATGAAGAAAATGGGGCCCTATATATAGGAAACCCATATTTTACAATAAGTCCCTTACAAAAGACTCAATAACAAATAACCGAAGGGGTAGGGGGGGCTCATGGGCCAAGCCCAAAGAATTGGGCCCAATAGCACATTACACAATCTAATGACACTCAAACTTAGGAAAGTAAATGCAAGACCTAGGGACATGACTCAAATAAAATGAAAATTACATCAAATGACTCAAGAAGATAGCACAAAAGGGATAATTGGGCCTTTATAGAGAGAGGCCCGAACTCAAACGATGTCGGAGTGTGAAGAAGACCCTAGCCAAAGGGAGTTGTGGATGATGCCTCCATCAAATCCCCTGGGCTGTGAAGAGCTCGACTCCGTCGAGTAGGGGTCCATCCGGCTGTGGTACTGGTCGAGGAGGTCTGGATCCAACCGCTGGAGATCCTCCCGACTCACCCAAGAATCCTCCGAAGGAGGCCGATCCTTCCACCTGACGAGATAGCGCTCATATACCTTGCTCCGAGTGGTAGTGACTTGTACATCCAATATTTGTTCAATTTGTTCACGCTGGGCTCTTTTGGTTGGTGGCCTCTCCTCACGGGTGGGTGCTCTCTCAATGGAAGAAGTAGGCTCAATCTCCTCACTAGGTACCACCGTGGGTCCGTTATATGGCACTAGGTCGGCGACATTGAATGTGGGACTTATTTCATACTCCTCAGGGAGATCTAACTCGTAGGCATTTGCACCAATGCGCCTCAAGACCTGGAAGGGACCAGCCCCACGTGGCCTCAGTTTAGAGTTGGCTCCCGGGGAGAGCCTCTCCGTCCTTACCATCATAAAGTCACCCACATGGAATTCTTGGTGATGCCGATGAGAGTCGGCCAACCTTTTATAAGCCTCATTCTTTTTTCTGATGTGCTTGCGAATTTCTTCATGCAATTCTCTAATATGTTGTGCAAAAGACTCAGCTGAAATGGACACTCTAGCATGCTGGGGGAGGGGAATGAGATCGGAAGGCTTTCTTGGTTTGTATCCATGCACGGCTTCAAATGGACTCATCCTTATGGACTTATTGATGGAGTTGTTATATGCAAATTCGGCCTGGGGTAAGATGAGAACCCAATTTCCGGGGCGATCATCAACAAGACACCTAAGAAGGTTCCCTAGACTCCGATTGACAACTTCGGTTTGGCCATCTGTTTGGGGGTGGTAGGCAGTGGAGAATTTGAGGAGGGTACCCATCATGTGCCAAAGAGTTTTCCAAAAGTAGCTAGTGAATTTGACATCCCTATCGGAGACTACGGTCTTAGATAGCCCGTGGAGACGGACTACCTTATCAAAGAACAATCGAGCCACATGGGAGGCATAGGAGGTTTTGGAGCATGGGATGAAATGGGCCATTTTGGAAAATCTATCCACCACCACATAGATGGAGTCATGCCTTTTTTGAGTCTTGGGTAATCCTAGCACAAAGTTCATGCTCAAGTCTTGCCATGGACGGTCGGGGATGGGGAGTGGGGTGTATAGGCCAGTGTTTTACTTCACCTGTTTGGCCGAAGCATATGTGCGACATTGACCCACTATTTTGCCTACATCTCTCTTGAGACTTGGCCAATAAAACTGACCCTCGACTAGAGCAATGGTCTTGTAAACCCCAAAATGACCGGCTAACCCTCCCGCATGTAATTCCCAAACCAAGAAATCTCAGAGTGAGGTCCGTGGAATGCAAAGCTTGGGTCCCTTGAAGAGGAACCCATCCTCTAAGACAAACCCCTCATGTTCCTTGCTAGAATGGGTGGTCAAGGTAGTGAAGATGTGCCCAAAGTCGGGGCAGCTAGGGTACTCATCCTTGATCCTATCAAATCCGGTTACTTCCACATGAATAGTGGAAAGCAAGGAAACTTTCCTACTAAGGGCATCCGCCGCTCAATTCTCACTCCCGGCTTTGTGTTTGATGACAAAAGTGTAGGATTGGATGAACTGAACCCATCGAGCATGTCGGGCATTTAACTTTTGTTGGGAGTTGAGGTATTTGAGGGCCTCATGGTCGGAAAAGATGACAAACTCTTTAGGTAACAAGTAATGCCTCCAATGTCGGAGGGACTGCACCACGGCGTAGAACTCCTTGTCATAAGTGGAGTATCTTGTCCTAGCATCACATAGCTTCTAACTAAAGAAGGCTACCGGGTGTCCCTCTTGACTAAGAATCCCTCCTATCCCTATCCCGGATGCATCACATGTGACTTCAAAGACTTTAGAGAAATCGGGAAGGCATAGGACCAGGGCTTGGGTCAACTTCTCCTTAAGTTATTGGAAGGCTTTAGAGGCCGATTTGGTCCACACAAAGGTTCCCTTCTTGAGACAATCAGTGATGGGGCCGGTGATAGTGCTAAACCTACGAATAAATGTCCTATAGAATGTGGCTAATCCATGAAAACTTCGGACCTCATGAAGGGTGTGAGGTTCCGGCCAATCCAGAATAGCTTGGACCTTATCGGGGTCCATGGAGACACCCTTGGTAGACACCACAAATCCTAGGAAGGTGATGGATGTGGTCATGAAGTGGCACTTCCCTAGGTTGGCAAATAGGCTCTCTTGTCGGAGGACGGTGCAAACTTGCCTAAGATGGTCAAGGTGGGCCTCTTGGGATTGACTATAGATAAGTATGTCATCAAAGTAGACCACTAGAAATATCCCAATGAAAGGCCTAAGGACCTCCGTCATAAGACGCATGAAAGTACTTGGGACAATTGAAAGCCCAAAAGGCATGACTAACCATTCAAAGAGACCATCTTTGGTTTTGAAAGCCGTTTTCCATTCATCCCCGGGCCTTATCCTAACTTGGTGATAGCCACTCTTAAGGTCAATTTTGGAGAAAATGGTGGCTCCGGCTAACATATCAAGCATGTCATCAAGCCTAGGGATGGGAAACCTATACTTGACGGTGATTTTATTAATGGCCCGACTATCCACACACATTCTCCATGACCCATCCTTCTTAGGAGTGAGAAGGGCCGGCACGGCACATGGGCTTTTGCTAATGCGAATGAAGCCCTTCCTAATGAGTTCCTCTATTTGTCTCCGAAGTTCAGCATGTTCCGTGGGATTGAGGTGATAATGAGGAAGGTTTGGGAGAGTGGCCCCCGGTACTAGATCAATTGCGTGTTGCACATCACGCATGGGAGGGAGTTGGTCCGGGAGCTCCGTTGGGAACACATCATGGAATTCTTCTAGGAGTTGTTGGATCTCTATGAGATGTGGATTGGTGGGAGTGGGCTCTCCTAGGCAAATGACCACCGCACATAGTGGTACTCCTTGAACTATCTCCTCTTCAAGTTCTTTCCTAGTGATGAGATGAAGACCCTTGGTCAACCCCGAGGTCCCACTTTGTTTGGGAGTTTGGGTGAGGGATGGGGTTGGAGGGGTGGAGTTCCCCGATACTTGTGGGGTGATGGGGTGTTGTCCTTGAGGAAGAGTGTCCCTTTTGGTCATGGGACGGGGTGGGGAGGGGTTAAGACGGATAGTCTTTCCCTCATGTTCAAAGGTGCATATGTTGCTCCTACCCAAGATGGTGGCATCTACATCATAAAGTCAAGGTCTTCCTAGAAGGATGCTACCGACTTCCATGGGTATGACATCACACCATATTTGGCCATGGTATGAAGAGAATGTGAGGGGTACAAGACATTGGGTGTTGACCGGGATGGAGTTGTTGTTGATCCATGAGACCCGATATGGATTTGGGTGGGGAGTGATAGTAAGCCCAAGGAGCTTAACGGTATCAGGGGATACGGCATTGACACAACTCCCACTATCCAAGATCACTTTCCTTATATGGCTCCCTATCTTGACAAAAGTGTGAAAGATTGAAGTTCGACGCCAATCCTCTTCTTGGGGTTTGGTGAGGGTGCATCTAATCACTCCTAGATGGGAGTTGGTAGATGGAATGGTGTGATCTAGACCCGATTCTAGGTATTGGGCCTCATACTCTTCTTCCCAATCTAGTGAGGCTTCATGGTCCTCAACAACACTCTCAAGTTCCTTTTGGGGTGGGGGAGCTTCTTCCTCAATAAGTAAGCTAGATAATCCCTTGGATGGACATTGTCCCGCAAAGTGGCCAAACCCTTGACACCTATAGCATTGTTGACGCCCGCCACCCGGAGTGTTTCCTACATTTGGTCCTTTGGGATTGTCTTCTCTCCGTGGGAGAGGATGACTAGGGGTGGGTTTGTTTGGAGTGATGGTGGGAGGAGGGTTGTAAGGCCTTAATGGGGTACTCCCACTTGGATTTGGGGCTTTCATGGGGGTGGCCGGAATGGGGTCGTGGTCCCATGTTTTTGGGATCGGCCGGTCGGGGAGTAGCAAATCGAGGGATCCTAGAGAATCTTTCTACATCTCTTGCTATTTGATAGGCTAGCTCAAGGTTATCAACATCTCTCATGAAAAGCTCTCTTTTGATGTGACTTTGAAGACCATTCCTAAAGCGGGACAAGGTAACGGCCGGGTCCTCATGAACTCCACACTTCAAAAGATAGGAGTCAAACTTCTCAATATATTCTACCACGGTCTTCCCTTCTTGGGTGAAGCTTTGCCATTCATCTAAGAGCATTTGATGGTAGGATTGGGGAAGGTATTTGTTCCTAAGTTGATTCTTCATACCCTCCCAAGTATCAATAGGCTCTTCCCGCCTAATCCTTCTTAGACCCTCTTGGTTTAGCCAATAAGTTTTGGCTAATTTAGTAAGATGCATTTTGGCTAATTTAGTAAGATGCATAGGGTACCATTCAAAGTATTGCTCCATGGCGGTCTCCCATTCTAAGTAGACACTTGGTTCATGGGAACCATCAAAGTTTGGGGCCTCTACTTTAATCATCCTTAAGAGAGGGTCATTCGGGTCGTCCCGTGGACGCCTTTCATGAATGTGATGGTGGCGAGGCCTCTCATATTCATGGTAGGGGTCAAGGTCCAAGTCCTCCCTATAAATTTCAGCATGTGGGTGATGGGCTCTTGGTCCATTGTTCCTTGGGTGGAACTCATCCCTATGAGGCTCAACATGGGGAGGGTGGACTCTTGGGTCATTGTTCCTTGGGTGGAACTCATTCTTATGTAGCTCACCATGTGGTGGATGGACTCTTGGTTCATTATTCCTTGGATGAGGGTCTTCCCTATGAGGTTCAACATGTGGAGGGTGGACTCTAGGTTCATTGTTCCTTGGGTGGAACTCATGCTCTTCTAGCCGAGCAATTCGAGTGGAAAGGGACTCAAGTTGGGCAAGAATGTTGGTAAGGGCCGCATCTACCCTATTCATTTGGCCTTGGGGTTCCTCCCTAGGAGCATCTTGGTTGAGTTGAGGATTGAGATCCATTGGTGGATTTGAAGATGAAGGATCGGGTCGGTAACTAGCACCACTACGGGTGGACATGCAAGACAAGGGACAAATGGAGTTGGACACACAATGCAAATGTCCTAGGACTTAGACTTGATAGATACAAGTCAATAACTTGGCTCTGATACCAATTGATGTGACACAACCTCGGACCTAATGCAAGCAAGCACAATTGCATTCAAATCGGCCGAATTGGGCCACCGCTCTATCGACACTCACCCAAGCCCGGGGTGACTTGGCAATGCCAAGTGGAGGATGTGGGGTTGGACCCTTGCTGGTTGAGGGCCAGCAAGACCAATGTTTGATTCCCAATGGATGTGGATGCCCAATTCAATGGGGCCGACAAAGTGCCAAAGGCACGGGTTACTCTCTTCACCACGGTGATCACTCAAGACAACGGGGCTTAAGGACCGAGCTCTCCCTCTCACGGCCAGCGGAAGTAAGAACTAATATTGAAAGACAAGCACAATGAGCAAGGGTTTAGAGCACTTACTCGACCGGTTTGAAGAAACCGGTCGCGGTCGGAGACGAGGGCGAGCGGGGAGGCGGGTGGATCCCCACACGCCGCGCCAGGGTAGCTTGACCTGCCCAAATGAGTACAATACTACACCTCTCGCAGGAGGGGGATCTTGGGATGGGGGTTAATGGATTACAATCAAAACTACTTCCGCACAGGGAGGGGCCTTCAGCCGGCTAAGCGGGGTGGAGAAAACTAGGGCTAAAACGATATAGAAGTGGTGATGCCAAATCTGTCTGCCCTCTGTAATAGGGGACTGACAGATGGTGTTGAAGCTGCAGAACTCGATCAGGAATTTTGACGATGGCGAGACTAGTGGGGAACTCTTCGTAGTTGGGAAGGGAATGCCTCAGAATTTCTTTAATTTCTTTTGGAGCCGCTGCTGACCGGGATGGATGTTTGAACAGAGCTTCAGATTCTCGGACCTGCAGTTGCAGACTTCTAACAGCAGATTGCAGAGAATGCCCCGGCAGCTCCCGACCTCGGAATCAAGCGCCGTCATAGTCGTTGGAATTGTGAACGAGTCCTCTTCGCAGAAAAACTGACGGCGAAGCCAACCGATGTCAGAGAAGACTAGGGTATGAAGAACAATGGTGACTGGTCGATGCAGACAGTGGGTAGCAGGATGACGAAGCTGAGGGAGAAAAATGATAACTTCTTCTACCGGATGCTGAACGGGATTCCGCTTCTTGATTCTGAAATTAGACAGGAAGGAGAAGAACTTTGTAGAAGAGCTTGTGGGCTGATTCCTCCGAGGTTCGTCGTGGCAGAGCTTCTAATCCGGTTCTGGTACTCAGCAGAGACAGCTATGCACAGTCGTGGGAGAACGGAGCTCCTGAGCAGCACACTAATCGGATGAAGACGAAACCACTGCCGTTGTGAAGGAAACCGGTAGACGCTTCCAACGGTGGCTCTTGGGTCTTCAAACTCGTCCGGAGGAAGTTGTGGTGGCCGCTGGAAGTTGCTGGTTCACCTACAACTTTTGGACTGCAAGCAGTAACCTAGGGACAGCTTCCAATGCCTAGAAAGAAGAAGGAGAATGGGGTATGTGGTGAAGGGGAGGTGGATGAAGGGTGAGAGGGGGGGTTGTGGGAGGTGTGGAGGGGGTCTAATGGTGGAGGGGAGATGGAGGAAGAGGGGGAGGGCGCAGGCTTCAGCTGGAGGTAAGGGGGGATGGGGATTGCAAGGGGGGAGAAGAATGGAGGGAGGTGGGGGCGACCTAGGCTAAAGGGGATAGAAGGAGGGGCGGCCAAAGCTTGGATGGAAGGTATTTCAAATTTGAAATGGCCTTGGAAGTTGAGGGATTGTGTGGGGAAGGGGGTGATTGTGTTGGAATGGGGGAGAATTGTGTGGGAATAGAGAAGATAGTGTTGGAATGGGAGAGATTCTACCTTGGGACTATGGGGGTGGAGTAATGGCAGCTATGGGAAGTGGAGGGCCTTTAATGGGGTAGGTGGGGGTTGGAAGTTGGGAGGGAGGAGGAGGAGAGAGAGAAAGGGGCGAAGCCCATAGTGGAGGAGAGAGAAAGAGGGATAGAGAGAGAGGTGGGGTGGGGAATCACTCCCCTAGGGCTTCTCACCCAACTATAGGATTCACTCCACTAGAACTAGATTTGAATACTCAAATGGAAATCTTTTGTATTGAATCATTCATTACCTCCAAATGAAGGAAATGGGGCCTTATATATAGGAAACCCATATTTTACAATAAGTCCCTTACAAAAGACTCAATAACAAATAACCGAAGGGGTAGGGGGGGCTCATGGGCCAAGCCCGAAGAATTGGGCCCAATAGCACATTACACAATCTAATGACACTCAAACTTAGGAAAATAAATGTAAGACCTAGGGACATGACTCAAATAAAATGAAAATTACATCAAATGACTCAAGAAGATAGCACAAAAGGGATAATTGGGCCTTTATAGAGAGAGGCCCGAACTCAAACGATGCCGGAGTGTGAAGAAGACCCTAGCCAAAGGGAGTTGTGGATGATGCCTCCATCAGATTGCCTAGGTTCATGATCACATGTTCATAGGTTAAGAGCAAATCTTTGATTACTTGCTTGTCATCTTATCACATTCACACAACAAAAACCCCAAAAAGAAAAGAGAATAGGTAAAACTAATCAACAGATAATTTTTTTGGCGATCACGGTGGGACAACTTGTGCCAATCGTGCTTTTGATTCCTGTTTAACCTGCCATCATCTCTTGTGTTGTTCCCCTCCCGTTTTCCCCTTATTTCATGTTGGTCCTCATTCTCTGAGTGCTCTGACGGCCCTATGTCCCCGCGTTACAGTCATCTGACGCAGGGGCATTAGACCGCCACATTTGTTCTGCTGTGAGAGCTTTCACGGTTTTTCCTGTTATCTCTGGTTGATTTTGGTTCTCTGGCTCACTTGACGATCCTAGCCCCCTGCGTTATATTATGTCTGACGGTCGGGCCTTAGACCGTTATTTTCCCCTGACGCAGGGCTCCTAGACCGTTATACTCCAGACAGGTACACATCCGAGGTGCAGTTACTTCCGCAGTTTCTGCTGTGACTCTTTGCTTGGGTGATACTTGACTTCCTCCTTGCTTTGTTTTATATCTCCATATCATTGTGAGCATCATTGATTGCCAGATTTTAGGCTAGACTTTGCATGCACTCCGGTGCACAAAGGACCATTCATCTTTTCATATCCTAGATTGCATTCTCCTACCTTGGTGTGCGGACCTCTCGTCTCCATATTCCTTGGGGCCGACTAGAAAATCACACCAGGGACCTCCATAAGTCCCCGCGAGCCGTGGATTCCCACACGGACGCCGGGCTGGTTGTACCTTTCCCACCCCGTGTCTAGGGTTGCATAAGTGAAGGAGTGATTACACTTAGAGTCAAACCAAGTCCCATAACCATCTCCTGTTAGGAACCCATTGTTGAGAGCACATTTCAATCAATCCACTAAAGTTCCAAAGGAGAAATCACAAAGAATTGTGTTGCATCATCTTAAAACAACTTGGTTGACTTTGAGTGTCTTCATCTTTTATCACTTACATCTTGTGTTTAAACATTCGAGTTTGGTTACTCATTGTGATTGTTTGTGGTTTGTTTGCATTTATCAAGGTTGTCCGTTGCATGTGGGGTTGTTTTCGTTCGTCCGAATCATCTCCTCAAATCAATCCCTTCTTCACATTCTATTCCAATCCTCTTTTCGAGTCCACCATGGCATCCTTTAATCCTCCCCGTTCCCAAGAGGACTCTCTTCCTCAAGGGCTTCTTGAAAACCCTCCTAGGGTTATCACCTTTACTTCCGGAGAAGGGACTACCCCTCTCCCATCCTCCACTTCTATGGAAGGTGGTCAAGCTACCCCTTCTCTCTCCACTCCTTCCGCGGGCTCTATCCTTCAGATGATGGCCCAATTGGATCCGGCCCAACTCCAAGTTCTTTATCAGGCCATGCAAGGGTCCAACGCATCTCCTCCCACCATCATCCAAAATCAAGCCAATCCTTCCGTTGTTGGGCTCCCCATTCAGCCCACTCCAATTGATCTTACCCCGGTCCAACCACGGACCATCACTTTCACAGGCATGGAAACGGGACAGTCTTCCAATTCGGCCCAACAATCTTTCGATAAGGGAAAGTCGCCCATCCCCTCTTTTGTTCAATTGGATCATCACGTATCTACTCCGGTAGCTCCGCAAGTTCTCATGGGCCCTTCCGATTTCTTGCACCCTCGGCCAGGGGTGGCCCAAGCTCCTTCTAATCTGGGCCAATCTTAGGTCCAATATCCTTCTTATGGGCCCCCCATCTCTACTGTTTATCCCTCCACTCCTGCCTATGGGCTTCCATCTTCTGTCACAACCGTTCCATCTGCTCCTCAAATTCAATCAGCATCCTTCACTACCCCTGCTCCCTCCCGAGAGCAGGACTTGCTTGATAAATGGGCCGCCATGCAGCAACAACTCGATTTCCTTCAGAAGTGGGTTGGCCCGCAATCTTTGGCAGATGTTCCTATCCCGAGCTTCCAGAACATTCGGTTCCCTCCACAATCAGAGCTCCCCAGCTATCGCAAGTACGATGGGAACAACAATCCCTTCATTCATGTGAGGGATTTTCTATATGAATCGGCGCAATTCCAGTATGATGATAGCCTTATGGCGTATTTATTCTGCCGATCTCTGGATGGTGTTGCTCTGGAGTGGTTCTACTCTTTACCGCTAGAAGAAGCTGAAAGTTTCAAGGTAGTGAAAGACAAATTTATCCAACGGTTCCAAGATAGGGTCGGCCTGGAATACTCGTTCACAGATCTGGTGGCCGAGAAGATGAAGCCAGATGAAGAGTTTGCCACTTATGCAGACAGATGGAGACAGATGGCCGCTAGGGTGCCTGGCCACATTCCAGAGGAAGAGAAAGTCAAGCTGTTAATTTTGAATGCTACTCCGACCTTCCGGAACATCCTGGCGATGAATGACATAGCCAACATGCACCAGCTCTACAGTCGGGCGCGCTTCATACAAACCCAATTTAAGGATTCCCCCATCCACTCACTGTTTGAAAACCAAAAGCCCAAATACCACAAGAAACCACAAGGGCCGGCTACCGAGGGGGTCCAGACAAATGAACAAGTACAAGCCGTTGCCTTTCCATTCCAGGCCACACCGTTCCGTTTCCCCCAAAACCCCCGCAATCCATAAAACTCCGCTCCACAAAACTTCCAGGTCACTCCTCAAAGCCCTCCACCTACCTTTGCCACTCCACAAAACGCCTTCGTCGCTCCACAACAACCACCACCACCTCCACAATACCACAATGTCCCTCCACCTAACGGCTATAACAACAACCCTAACAGCAAGCGCCCGGCTCCCAGGAGAGCTCAATACCCCCCATTGCCAGAGACACTTACAGATATCTTCTCCGCCCTCATGTCAGTGAATGCAATCCAACTTCCTCCAGAACGGCCTAATTGGAACCCGGCCGTTGATCAGACTAAATATTGTATGTTCCATAGGCAGCCGGGCCATACCATAGAAGGATGTTTTCAGTTCCGGGATCTGGTATATGATCTTCATGAAGGACAAAGGATAGATTGGGCCGCGATGCATCGGACCATTGTTAAGAACAAAGAGAAAAGAGGGCAGCAGCCGAGGCAGCAAGTGCAGCAGCAACAAGCACCGCAGCCGTAGCAGCTACCACCATAGCAACCACAGCAAGTACAGGACCTGGGCATCCATCAGAATCCGATGCTGAACCACCCACCCGCTCCTCAGCAGCAGCCGCCAGCACCAGCACAAGTAAACTTGGTCCAACCACCGGCCCCCAATGCCGGGTGGTCTTTTGATGATGATGGTACCACACCACAAGTCATGGCCATCCACCATAACCACCGCAATCCTCTTACCCCCTCCTTCGTCCTTCCCGCACACCCAGCATCCCCTCCATTCATCCTCCCAATTACACCCGCTTCAGCAAACCCCTTACCACCCACCGTTCCGTCATACCCTCCACCACTTACTCCAGTCGCCGTCATCACACCGCCATCCAACCCTTCACCCATCCTTACCCCTCCGCTAGCCTTCCCTCCACCCGCGTCAACACTCATCACCACCCTGCCTTCCACCAATCCTTCACCCATCATCCGCTCATCACCTACTACCCCCATCAACCTTACGCTCCACCAAACCGTCTCCCCCACACCACCTGTTCCATTCATCCACCCTGCAGGGCCCATCATACTATCTTCAGATGTCGCTGCGAATTGTGCTTTGAGGAGCAGGAAGATGTTCCATCGGAATTACCCTACTACTTCCAATCCCCAGTCCTCTCAACCAACGGCCGAGCAGGAAGAAACTGAACCTCTGTCGGGTACTCAATATGACTTGCTGCATCATCTGGATCGAGTGCCCGCTAAAATATCTGTGCTGGAGCTGATCAAAAGGTCTACCCTTCATCAGGATGCACTGAGAGACTTTTTACAGAAGGTGATGGTCAGCGAAGATATGGCAGTTGATAGCCTACCAACGGCACTAGCAACTATCTCCAAAGGACCGGCAATTACATTTTCAGAGACCGAGCTAGCACCTCCGGAAACACGGCAGATGCCGCTCTGCATTACGATCACTCTGAACAAGGTCAGCATTGAAGCAGCACTGGTTGATACAGGGGCTTCAATTAATGTTTTCCCACTGAGTACTATACGAGCTTGTAACATATCAGAAGAGTTACTACGGCCTACCCCCACCACTATAGCAGCATACGACAACTCAA
Source organism: Amorphophallus konjac (assembly GCA_022559845.1). Classification (NCBI taxonomy): domain Eukaryota; kingdom Viridiplantae; phylum Streptophyta; class Magnoliopsida; order Alismatales; family Araceae; genus Amorphophallus; species Amorphophallus konjac. Next base: position 314,959,348 of record CM040121.1, on the reverse strand, counting down.
GGCGAGCATGTCACGGGGTGGTCACTATCCAAGCCGAGCTCGGACCTCTTACAATGGCCGTGGAATTCTATGTGCTGGACATTGACCCTATGTTTAAGGCTATCTTGGGTCGTCCATGGATTGATACACTCGGTGCTGTACCCTCTACCGCACATCAGTGCGTCAAATTCCCTTTTCAAGGGAGGGTCGTCAAGGTCAAAAGCCTATCCACAGTGCAGTCAGTTAAGGCTATTTCAGAACAGATTCTTCCCACGCTTTGGCCCAGCAGTCGGCCCGTCATATCAGTGCTCGACTTAAACTTTCCTTGGGCTTACACATCTCCTAGGCCCGTCACTACTCCAGTCAACGTCAAAGTGAAGCCTCAGATTCGCGATTCCAAGGGCTGGAACATCATACTGAAACTGGGCTATCAACCGAGGAGAGGCCTCGGTGCACAATTGCAAGGAATGACCAAGCCCATACCAAAGGGAAGAAAAATGGGCAGGAGAGGCCTAGGCTACAGGGAAACTGCATTATCTATGATAGGTGATTCTGGGCCACTCACTTGGGACTACCGTCAACACTTTGTTCGAGGGCCTCTCCAGCCTGCCACATTAGCTCCGCAGCCAGCTCTGCCTGTAAGAAATACAATCTGTCCAATTGTGAGTCCACCTCCAGTGCTAAAGGGAGCAGAGGATGATATGATTGATTATGGTCAAGCCCTTCAGGGGCTGTTTCACGAAGAAGACTGCCAGAAACAACAAGAAGTTCGACTTATGCAGTGGAGGCCGAAGAAGCAGCCTATTGTTGATCTACAGGAAAGGGGGAGCTCTCCCATTATCTTTTCTTGGTCTCCCTCACACTTTCAATCCATTTTTCAGCAAGGGGATCACATACCTCGTCTTCCTCCCATCATGATAAATCCATCTTTTATTGATCCACCTGAGATCCTCTTTGTTCCTTGTGCTTACGGGAGGTGCCCGCGCATTGATCTATCCACTCTCTTCACTCCTCCTCCTCCCAATGCTCAACTCCACGAGATGTGGTTCTCCTCTTCTGATCCTTTCTTCGACTGCATCTTCCCCGAGCTGTTCCCTATGCAGCTCTCACCTCCTCCCTCTTGCTGTATAGTCTCTGCTGATCTCCAAAAAAAACATCAAATTTGAAATGGTGATTTCAGTGGAAGATTACGCTATCCTGTCGCCATCCTCCTCCCAGGGGCACGAGTCCCCTGCTCCTTCCCTTCCACTAGGCCTCTGATGTGACATAACCTAGGACTCAACAAGCAAGCACAATTAAGCATTCAAAACGGACCGATAATGGCAACCGCTCACCCGATGCTCACTAAGACCCGGGGGTAACTTGGCAATGCCAAGGGGAGGTTGTGTGGGCTGGGCCCTTGCTGGTAGAGGGCCAGCAAGGCCAAGGTTTGATTCCCCAAGGGTATGGCTGCCCAAATCAAGGGTCCAACGAAGTGCCAAAGGGCACGGGTTCCACTCTCTTCCCACGATGATCACTTATAGCAATGAGCTTAAGGATCGGGCTCTCGTCACGGCCAGCGGAGTTTATGAACTAATATTGAAAGAACAAGCATGAATTAGAGCAAAGTTTTGGAGCACTCACTCGGCCGGTTTGAAGAAACCGGTCCCGCTCGGAGATGAGGGCGAGCGGGGAAGCGTGGGTTCCCCACACGCCGCGCCGGGGTAGCTTGACCTGTTTAAGCTATTACAACACTACACCTCTCGCAGGAGGGGGGACCTTGGGGTAGGGGTTAATGATATTACAATCAATACTACCTCCACGCAGGGAGGGGCCTTCAGCCGGCCAAGCGGGGAGGGGAAATCAAAGCAAAGAGTGAGGAATAAGTGATGACACCAAATCTGCCTGCTGTCTGCGGAGAAGGATAGATAGCCGGTGTTGCAGCTGTAGAACTTGCTTAGGAATTTTGCTGAGGGCGAGACCAGTAGGGATCTCTTCGTCTCTGGAACAGGAGTGCCTCTGAATTTTGACAATTTCTTCAGGGGTTGCTGCCGGCCTGGGCGGGAGCACGAACAGGGTTTCTGATTCTCAGATTGTCTGCAACAGATTATCAACAGCAGGAAGATGCGGCTGCCCCGACCGTTCCCGAACTCCGAATCAGTCGCCGTTGAAACCGTTGGAACCGTGGGTGAGTCCTCTTTACATAAGAAGAAACGGGAATGCCAAAAGATTCCGGTGAAGATCAAAGGACTCAGAAAAGTGAGGAGTGGTCGATGAAGATAGTGGGAAGCAGAGTCGAATGCCTGAGGAAGAAAATTGGTAACTTCTTCTGTAGGATGTCTAACGGAGTTCTGCTTCTTGGTTCTGAAAGTAGAAAGGGAGAGGAAGAACTTTGCAGAAGAGCTCATGGCCTGATTCCTCTAGGGTTTGTCATGGTGAAGCTTTCTCTCCAGATCAGGATCTCTGCAGAGCTAGCTCCTGGTTTCCAACAACAGGTTTCAGAGGATGCCCCGACAGATCCCGAACTCAGAATCGAGCACCGTCATAGTCGTTGGAACCGTGGACGAGTCCTCTTCGCAAAAAAACTGACGGGGAGGCCAAATGATGTCGGAGAGGACCAGGGAACTCTGAACACTGTTGACAGGTCGATGCAGACTGTGGGTAATAGGACTGCGAAGCTGAGGGAGAAAATTGATAACACCTGCTACAGGATGCCGAATGGAGTTCCGCTTCTTGATTCTGAAAGTAGACAGGAAGGGGAAGAACTTTGTAGAAGAGCTCGTGGCCTGATTCCTCCTGGGTTCGTCTTGGTGAAGCTCTTTCTCCGGCTCAGAACCTCTGCCAGGGCAGATCTGCGTAGTCGTGGAAGAATGGGCTTCCTGGGCAGCACCGAGCTCCGATGGGGACGAGACCACTGCCGTTGCGAAGAAGACAGGCAGACGCTTCCAACGATGGCTCTTGGGCTTTTAGGAACATCTGGAGGAGGTTGGGGTTGCTGCTGCAAGCTTCAGGTCTTCTGCAGGTCCTCTTACTCTAGATGGTGGAAGGTGGGGGTGATGGAGGGGAACAAGGGAAGATGGAGAGGATGAGAGGGGGCCGCCCCTAACCAAAGGGGAGGGGTCTTGGGCGCCCTAGGGCTGTGGAGGGAAGGGGATTTTTGAATTCAAATGGCCTAGGGAAGTGGAGGGTTGCATGGGGGAGAGGGAAGGGTGCTTGGGAAAGGGATGAGGTGGTTGGAGGGTGGCTTAGTGATTGGGGATGCTCCCTTGGGACTAGGGGGTGGAGTAATGGGATGTGTGGGGAAGGGGAGTGGCCTTTAATGGGGGTAGGTGGGAGAGTGGTGGTTGGAAAGGGAGGAGAGAGAAAATTTTTAAAATTGGGTGTGGAGGAGAGAGAAAGTGGAGTGAAAAAGAGAGATTAAGAGAGGGAAGGGTGGGGAATCTCTCCCCTAGGGTCTCTCACCCAAAAAATGGAATCTCTCCACTAGATAAGAAGTGTAAACTCTCAAAATGGCAAGTTTTTTCATTCATTGATTCATTAAGTTGAAATGGGGGGGAATGGGGTCCTATATATAGGAAACCCACATTTCTACAAAAGTCCCTGACTATTGACTCAATGACAAATAACCGAGGGGGCAGGGGAGAGCCCTTGGGCCAAGCCCAATGAATTGGGCCCAATAGCTAACTATACAACCTAATGACACTCAAACTTAGGGAAATGAACACAAGACCTAGGAACATGACTCAAATAAAAGGGAAAATACATCAAATGACTCAAATAAAAATTACATAGGACTCAAAATTAAATGACTAGACCATGCTGGATGCAACCGGGGCCAGGAGACGAGCTGTGAATGTGGGCATGGGAGGTGATGTCCCCATCATACTCCCGGGGTGCGGAGAACTTGACTCCGTCGAGTAAGTGTCCTTCCCTCCTTGGAGGGTGTAGAAGTGGTACTGCCCTCAAGTCTTCCGAAGGAGACCGATCCATCCACCTGCCGAGATAGCGCTCGTATACCTTGCTCCTGGTGGTAGTGACCTGTTCATCCAATATTCGTTCAATGCGCTCACGCTGGGCTCTCTTGGCTGGTGGACTCTCCTCACGGGTGGGTGCTCTCTCAACGGAAGGAATAGGCTCAATATCCTCACTAGGTACCACCGTGGGTCCCTTGTATGGCACTAGGTCGGCGACACTGAATGTGGGACTTACCCCATATTCCTCGGGGAGATCTAACTCATAGGCATTTGCACCAATGCGCCTCAGGACCTGGAAGGGACCAGCCCCACATGGCCTCAATTTGGAGATGGCTCCCGGGGAGAGCCTCTCCGTCCTTACCATCACAAAGTCACACTCATAGAATTCTTGGTGATGTCGATGAGAGTCGGCTCGCCTTTTATAAGTCACATTCTTCTTTCTAATGTGCTTGCGGATCTCTTTATGCAATGTTGTGAATACAGACATTCTAGGGGTGATGGGTGGACCTGGGCAACTAAAAGTAGACCTATCATGTAATGATGCAGTGTAGACTTTGGTTAGCCTAGGTGGGCCGGGGCACCCGTAGGTGGCCCTATCATGTAAATTGGTGATAAATATTGGGGGACCCGGACATCCGTAGATGCCTTTGACATGCTTAAGACCCATGATGAATGAAGGTGGACCATGACATCCGAATATGGACCACTCATACTTTCTACTTGACATGTGGGTGATATGAATGAATGGACCCAACATAGTGTTCATGCCAAGGGGTATGGTAAGCCTAGACACATGCATGCTTTTTCCAAAGGTGACTTCCATGTGTATAGGTGTGGGACAACCTTTGAACTCTCATTGGAAAGGATCGAATGGATCTAAGAAGGTGGTCATCATGGGGTGGGGCACAACCTTATTACCTGGGGATATGTGGCCCATGGTCATGGCTCCCAAGGTGTAACCCGGGTCTAGGATGGGGTGGATTGGATCAAACATGGTGGGTTGGGATAGGGAAAGGTGGGTGGTGGATAAGGTGGTTGGGCCCCATGGGTTCTTTGACCCCCATTGGAAGGGATCAAAGGGATCATAAAAAGGGTTATCGAGGGGGAGGGGCCCTATGTTCTCAAGATCCTCAAGTGGTGGTGGGTCATCCTCCTCTAATGAGACAATTGGGCCGAAGTTCTTTGTGAGTGGGTCGACCATGAGGGAAGGGCTTGACTTTTCACATGATATAAGAAGCTCCAAATTGAGGCGAAGGTCGGGCTCCTCGGGTATGGGGAGGAATAGAAGGAGGTCACTAGTGTAGCATCCAATGGTGCAAACCGAGGTGATAGACCCGACACAAAGGTGTAGGAGGTCAAGGCTCCTAGATTGGTGGGCCATGGGGGTCAACAAGCCGGTCAACTCATATTGCCAAGCTAAGCCCTTGAGAAGGTCCTCTAAGGTTTCCACTTGGTATGATGTTTGGATTATGGTGTGATAGGAGGAGATGTGCACTATGGGAAGGTTTTCCTTTATGGGAAGGCAATCGTGGGCCGTGATCTCTCTTATTGGGCTCTTCTTTAGCCAACTAATAAGGGGTTCCTCTAAGATGAGTTTGGCCCTAATTAGATAGGGTGGTGTAAGGTGAAGGTCACCATGTGATGCTTCTTCTTCTTCTTGGTCATGGGTTTCCTCCATGGTAGGGAGTGGGTTTGGGGTGTTCACCACTATTGGATCGGGTATGGGTTCTTTCTCTAAGGTGGTGAGAGGGTCTTTTGGTGGTATGGTGATGAGGGTTGGTGTATGGCGCACCCGGGGTGGAAGGTAAAGGGAAACTTGGTTTGGGATAGGGAGGGGAAGTAGTGGGGGACTAGGACATGGGAGTTTTGGGGGAGGGAGTGGGAGATGGGTTGGTTGGGGTGGCTTGGGTTGGCCGGTCTTGGGGGGAGTGTCCCTTATAGGGAAAAATGGAGGGGTAGGTGTGGTCCTTATTGGGGAAACTTGGTCAGTTAGGGGTCTCTTCCCCTTAGGATCGGCCAGTTGTGGGGGGGTGGAGGTGGGGGCCAATTGGGTTTGGATAGTGAGATTTGTGGAAGGAGGTTTTGGTTGGGATGTGGGGATCCTCATGGGATTTGGTGAAGAGGTGGCTGCTTGGTTTATTTGGGTCTTAAGGGAGAGGACTTGGTCGCGAAGTGTAGCTATGATGGTTGAGAGGTGATTTGTTGGGGGTGGTGGGGGTGGAGACCAAAGGTCGGTCTTAAGTTGGCCGGGTGGGGATGGAGGAGTGGTAGTGCTCCTCGGGTTAGGGGTGCTTGAGTAGGAGGGGTGGGAATGTTTGGGGATGTAGATCTTTCTAAGTTCTATCTTCATCTCTTCCCATGAGGAGATGGGCTCTTGCCCCCTAACCCTTCTTAATCCCTCTATGTGTTCCCACTTACTTTTGGCTTGACCCCGAAACTGTCCATTGGCCCTTCGGACTCTCGCGGATCCATATACCCAATTCTTGTCAAAGTACTTTTCTATGGTAGCCTCCCATCTAAGATAGTCACTAGAACGTGATCCGTCAAAGGTAATATCCCTATCTAGGATGAAGTCTATGGGTGGTGAGTAGGCTAAGTAGGTGGCCATGATGATCGGAGGGATCAATGCAAGGGTCGGATTGATGATGACACAAATGCAAGCATGCCCTAGGACTTGACTTGATAGAGACAAGTCAATGACTTGCTCTGATACCAATTGATGTGACACAACCTAGGACTCAACAAGTAAGCACAATTAAGCATTCAAAACGGACCGATAATGGCAACCGCTCACCCGATGCTCACTAAGACCCGGGGGTAACTTGGCAATGCCAAGGGGAGGTTGTGTGGACTGGGCCCTTACTAGTAGAGGGCCAGCAAGGCCAAGGTTTGATTCCCCAAGGGTATGGCTGTCCAAATCAAGGGTCCGACGAAGTGCCAAAGGGCACGGGTTCCACTCTCTTCCCACGATGATCACTTATAGCAATGAGCTTAAGGATCGGGCTCTCGTCACGGCCAGCGGAGTTTATGAACTAATATTGAAAGAACAAGCATGAATTAGAGAAAAGTTTTGGAGCACTCACTCGACCGGTTTGAAGAAACCGGTCCCGCTCGGAGACGAGGGCGAGCGGGGAAGTGTGGGTTCCCCACACGTCGCGTCGGGGTAGCTTGACCTGTTTAAGCTATTACAACACTACACCTCTCGCAGGAGGGGGGACCTTGGGGTGGGGGTTAATGATATTACAATCAATACTACCTCCACGCAGGGAGGGGCCTTCAGCCGGCCAAGCGGGGAGGGGAAATCAAAGCAAAGAGTGAGGAATAAGTGATGACACCGAATCTGCCTGCTGTCTACGGATAAGGACAGATAGCCGGTGTTGCAGCTGTAGAACTTGCTCAGGAATTTTGCTGAGGGCGAGACCAGTGGGGATCTCTTCGCCTCTGGAACAGGAGTGCCTCTGAATTTTGCCAATTTCTTCAGGGGTTTTTGCCGGCCTGGGCGGGAGCACAAACAGGGTTGCTGATTCTCGGATTGTCTGCAACAGATTATCAACAGCAGGAAGACGCGGCTGCCCCGACCATTCCCGAACTCCGAATCAGTCGCCGTTGGAACCGTTGGAACCGTGGGTGAGCCTCTTTACAGTAGAACAAACGGGGATGCCAAAAGATGCCGGTGAAGATCAGAGGACTCAGAAAAGTGAGGAGTCGTCGATACAGACAGTGGGAAGCAGAGTCGAATGCCTGAGGAAGAAAATTGGTAACTTCTGCTGCAGGATGCCGAACGGAGTTCCGCTTCTTGGTTCTGAAAGTAGACAGGGAGAGGAAGAACTTTACAGAAGTGCTCGTGGCCTGATTCCTCCGGGGTTTGTCATGGTGAAATTTTCTCTCCGGATCAGGATCTCTGCAGAGCTAGATCCTGGTTTCCAACAGCAAGTTGCAGAGGATGCCCCGACAGCTCCCGAACTCGGAATCAAGCACCGTTAGAGTCGTTAGAACCGTGGACGAGTCGTCTTCGCAGAAAAACTGACGGGGAGGCCAAAAGATGTCGGAGAGGACTAGGGAACTCTGAACACTATTGACAGGTCGGTGCAGACTGTGGGTAATAGGACTGCGAAGCTGAGGGAGAAAATTGATAACGCCTGCTACATGATGCCGAATGGAGTTTCGCTTCTTGATTCTGAAAGTAGACAGGAAGGGGAAGAACTTTGTAGAAGATCTTGTGACCTGATTTCTCCTGGGTTCGTCGTGGTGAAGCTCTTTCTCCGGCTCAGAACCTCTGTCGGGGAAGATCTGCGTAGTCGTGGAAGAATGGGCTTCTTGGGCAGCACCAAGCTCCGATGGGAACGAGACCACTGCCATTGTGAAGAAGACAGGCAGACGCTTCCAACGATGGCTCTTGGGCTTCTAGGAACATTCGGAGGAGGTCGGGGTCGCTGCTGCAAGCTTCAGGTCTTCTGCAGGTCCTCTTACTCTAGATGGTAGAAGGTGGGGGTGATTGAGGGGAACAAGGGAAGATGGAGAGGATGAGAGGGGGCTGCCCCTAACCAAAGGGGAGGGGTCTTGGGCGCCCTAGGGCTATGGAGGGAAGGGGATTTTTGAATTCAAATGGCCTAGGGAAGTGGAGGGTTGCATGGGGGAGAGGGAAGGGTGCTTGGGAAAGGGATGAGGTGGTTGGAGGGTGGCTTAGTGATTGGGGATGCTCCCTTGGGACTAGGGGGTGGAGTAATGGGATGTGTGGGGAAGGGGAGTGGCCTTTAATGGGGGTAGGTGGGAGAGTGGTGGTTGGGAAGGGAGGAGAGAGAAAATTTTCGAAATTGGGTGTGGAGGAGAGAGAAAGTGGAGTGAAAAGGAGAGATTAAGAGAGGGAAGGGTGGGGAATCTCTCCCCTAGGGTCTCTCACCCAAAAAATGAAATCTCTCCACTAGATAAGAAGTGTAAACTCTCAAAATGGTAAGTTTTTTCATTCATTGATTCATTAAGTTGAAATGGGGGGAATGGGGTCCTATATATAGGAAACCCACATTTCTACAAAAGTCCCCGACAATTGACTCAATGACAAATAACCGAGGGGGTAGGGGAGAGCCCTTGGGCCAAGCCCAATGAATTGGGCCCAATAGCTAACTAGACAACCTAATGACACTCAAACTTAGGGAAATGAACACAAGACCTAGGAACATGACTCAAATAAAAGGGAAAATACATCAAATGACTCAAATAAAAATTACATAGGACTCAAAATTAAATGACTAGACCATGTCGGATGCAACCGGGGCGAGGAGACGAGCTGTGAATGTGGGCATGGGAGGTGATGTCCCCATCAGCCTCCTCTCTCCTAGGTTAGGATTAGGGTCCGTCGAGTCTAGGGAAGTAGAGTCAGTTAGGTCTAGAGAAGCAGGGTCTTGTTCTAGGTAGTCCAACCCTTCCTCTTCTGAGCCGCGCTCGCTTGCTCATCCATTCCGATCTGTTCCTGATAGGTTCTTGCGAGATTTAGCTCAGCGTTGCCATGCTCTTTTGAAGTGCCCAGAATTTGTTGCTACAGCAATTGTGATTGAAGATGACGAGGAAATAGAAGGGGTGTGGAGCGACGACGGATTAGGCGTCTATGAGATTTTGGAGGAGAAGGATCCAATTAATGAAGACAGCGATGTAGATGACACTGCCGATCTATATGCACAAGGACTAAAAAGATTTGATGAGCCATCGACGGCAGTGGATGAACCTACAAAGGAAATCAACTTGGGAACGGAAGAAGACCCAAGGCCCATCATTATTGCTGCTAACCTCCCTCCACAAGTAGAAGAGGAATTAATCAAGGTACTAAGGGAGTATAGCGATTCCTTTGCCTGGTCTTACGAGGACATGCCAGGTCTTGACCCCTCCTTAGTGGAACACCGACTCGTGCTTAAACTAGGGGCAACGCCTGTAAAACAAAGGTCAAGAAGATTTCACCCCCACATGGCCTTGAGGATCAAGGAAGAGGTCGACAAATTATACAAGGCCAGATTCATCAAAGTTGTTCTATATCCTCAGTGGGTGGCAAACATAGTCCCTGTTATCAAGAAGGATAGAAAAGTGTGTATTTGTATTGATTTCAGGGATCTTAACAAAGCATGTCCTAAGGATGATTTCCCGCTGCCTCATATAGACGTCCTGGTAGACAACACCGCCGGGTATGAAGCTCTGTCATTCATGGATGGGTACTCAGGCTATAATCAAATCCGTCTCGCTCCGGAAGATCAAGAGAAAACCTCCTTCACCACGCCCTGGGGCACGTATTGTTATGTGGTTATGCCATTTGGTCTAAAGAACGCAGGTGCCACCTATCAAAGGGCGATGATGGCTATCTTCCACGACATGGTGCACATCTATATGGAAGCTTACGTGGATGATATCCTGGTGAAGTCAAAAACCAAGGAAGAACACCCCTCTATCCTGGCTAAGGTGCTGCAAAGAGCCAGGGAGTACAAGCTCAAGATGAATCCGAAGAAGTGTGCATTCGGTGTCTCCTCAGGGAAGCTGCTAGGTTTCATAGTGAGCAAACAGGGGATCCAGATCGATCCTAACAAAGCACAGGCCGTCATGGACATGCCTCCACCGAAGAACCTTACGGAACTTCGAGGATTGATTGGTAGATTGTAATTCATCAGAAGATTCATATCCCAGCATTCTCAAAGGTGCCGTCCGTTTTATGAATTGCTTAAAGCGGGGGTCAAGTTCGAATGGAACCAAGATTGTCAGAAGGCCTATGAGGACCTCAAGGAATATCTATCCAATCCCCCGGTTTTGCAACCTCCTGTCCCTGGGAAACCCCTAATCCTATACATCTCGGTTATTGAGGACTCCCTAGGGGCGATTTTAGCACAAGTGGACGATGAAGGGAAAGAGCGGGCTGCATACTATCTCTCTCGGTTGTTTAACCCAGCTGAATCCAGATACACTACTATGGAGAAGACTTGTGCCGCCTTAGTGTGGGTAGCTCAGAAGCTGAAACACTACTTCCTTACCCACCCAGTTAGGTTGATCTCTAGAATGGACCCGATCCGTTATCTCTTAGAAAAACCAGTCCTTTCTAGTAGGTTGGCTCGCTGGCAGAGCTTCCTCTCTCAGTTCGATATCACCTTTGTTGTTCAGAAGGCAGTCAAAGGATATGCCATTGCTGAGCATCTTGCCCATCTCCCCATTCCTCACACCGATTCCATTCAGGACGATTTCCCTGATGAGCATCTTTCTGTTATCTCTCATCACCCCTTCTGGTCTCTGCACTTCGATGGTGCACTCAACTCTCAAGGCCGAGGGATCGGTGCTGCTCTGCTTACTCCGGAAGGAGTGACCATTCCCTTCGCTTATCAGCTTCGGTTTCCTGCTACCAACAACATCGCTGAGTATGAGGCTCTCCTGGCCTGATTGAAGCACGTCTACCTCTTAGGTGCGAGTCATTTGAACATCATAGGAGATTCTCAGCTCGTCCTACGGTAAGTTCTGTCCACTTACCGTACCCGTGACCCCAAGCTCAAGCCTTATCAAGATTTGGTCACGCTCCTTGCCAGGCAATTCCGTAAGTTGATCTATATCCATACTCCTCGTTCTCAGAACATTCTAGCTGATGCTCTGGCATCTCTTGCTTCTTCTCTATCTTTTCCTCTCAGTCGGAGCACTGAGACTATTGTCGTCCAAAGATTGGACGCGCCCTCTCTTCAGGATCCTTGGTACATCAATCTTAGGAAATCTGTAGAGACAAGAGCTGAGAAGGAAGATCTCAAGGAAGTTTCATTAGCAGAGCTAGAAGAGATTCTGGACGAAGAGGAATTGCCTTGGTACCATGAAATCGAGATGTTTTACAAGGAAGGGTCGTTCCCAGAAGGGGCAAAAGCCGAGCAGCGTAAGTCAATAAGAAGAGCCGCCGTAAGGTACACCATTGTTGTAGGAGAACTGTACAGGCGCACTACTAATGGGATGCTCATGAGATGCTTAGATGATGTTGAAGCTTGGAAGGTGGTTGAAGCAGCCCATTCTAGTGAGTGTGGGGGTCATGTTAATGGCCAGGCTCTAGCGAAGAAGATCCTTAGGCAGGGCTACTATTGGCCCACTCTAGAGGAAGATTGCTCCCTCTATGTCCGGAGGTGTCTTAAGTGCCAACTCCACGCTGATAAGATTCATTCTCCAGCATCATCTCTCCATCCTATGACCGCTCCTTGGCCATTCTCTATGTGGGCTTTCGACGTTGTCGGCCCGCTCGGTGATCCTAATTCCCAGATCAAGCAGAAATCCTTTATCCTTACCGCCACTGAGTACTTCACCAAGTGGGCCGAAGCCGAGGCGTACGCAGAGATTAAAGCTTCAACGGTGTGTCGCTTCATCATGAAGAATATCATCTCGCGGTTCGGAGTGCCAAGCAGCATCATCACCGACAACGGACCCCAGTTCGTCTCCCAAGAACTTAAGGACCTCTGTAAGAAGTTCAATATTGCATTGCATCATTCATCTCCATATTATCCTCAAGGCAACGGTCAAGCCGAGGCCACTAATAAAACCCTTCTTAAGATCATCAAGAAAACATGCGAAGCTCATAAGTTTTCTGATTGGCCGAAAAAATTAATAGAAGCTCTGTGGGCTTATCGCACCTCCGTCCGTACTCCTACGGGACAAACTCCCTATTCTCTTACCTAAGGGATGGAGGCGGTGCTCCCATATGAGATCCTGATCCCTTCCCTCAGAGTGCAGCTCGATAAGGAACTTAATCTCGATGAACGTCGAGAGGCGTTACTGGTCCAGTTGGAACTCTTAGATGAGAAGAGGATGAACGCGGCCGATCACGTATCCGTCTATCAAAAGAGGGTTTTGCGTTATTTTCAAAGGAAGGTAATCGAACATAAATTTCTAAAATGTGATATGGTTTTGAAATGCAAATTCATTCTGTCTGTAGGTCCTAGGTCTAAATTGCAACCTAACTGGGAAGGGCCGTTTGTCGTAAAAGAAGCTTATCCAGGGAATGCTTATCGCCTAGTAAATGCGGAAGGTGAGGAGCTCTCTCACCCGTGGAATGGGTTGTATCTTAAGTGTTTCTTTCCTTAGAGTCTAAACCACATGCTTCCCCGGCAGTAAGATGCTCCTTCCTATTTTAAGAAGGATCCCGAGTAAGGCAATCACACACTACACGACATCTCTGGTCAGGTTTCCCGTTTTAAAAGACACAGTTTCTCCTCGGCCATGCTTTAGGGAAAAATCGAAGTCCCTGTCCGCTTCATTCTTCGGCTGAATCCAGGGGCAAGAAGTGAATAAGGAGGCGACAACCAACCCAAACACCCTAACGAGATGAGGTCTCAAATAGGGGCAAGTCCGTTATGACCTGGCGCCACAAGTAACACAACAACAGAAAAAAAGACAGCAAAGGGGCAATCTCTGTGATAAAATCAAAAGCATCATCTCAAAAGTCTACCGATTCTGAACTCCAAAGCTCTAGGAATGCAAAAACAGAAAAGCTAGGCATGACAAGAGTGGCAGTATAGTTCCCCGCGGGACATCATGAGCCCGGTCGCATGCATGCCTAGAGTGGACAAAGGTTCGATGACGGACACAAAGCCCCGGTGCAACAGACCAAATCTCTAATGGGGTTGTACGGTGAGGAAATCAAGTCCTAAAAACTTCCATATCTGGCCTAAGCTTACCCCCGTGTTCTTTTTTCTTTTTAGGACCAAGATTAGTATCCTGGGTATGGCCTTGGTGGAAACACCGTCATGTGAATTGGGCCTTGGCCAAGGATTGTCACCCATGTTACACGCCAACCTCGGGACTCCTGATTCTGAACAAGGAAGGGTTCGCGTTGCTAGGGGAGACACTGGTTTTCAAAATCCAAAAACATCAAATATTTTCAAAAATCCAAAAACACCAAATATTTTCAAAATCCAAAAACATCAAATATTTTCAAAATCCAAAAACATCAAATATTTTTCAAAATCCAAAAACATCAAATATTTTCAAAAATCCAAAGACATCAAATATTTTTAAAATCCAAAAACACCAAATATTTCCAAAATTTAAAAAAACCAAATATCTGTGAAAATCCCACAAAAATTAGATGTTTTCCAGAACTCCATCATGTGCATAGCATGCATTGCATTTTTATTATATTTTCTGCCTATTTAATAAGGCTCCACCCCTTGACCAAATATCAAGAAACGGTCATTATCTAACTTGCTTCAAGGCAAGGGGTTGAGTCTAAGAACAGATCTAACTTGTTTCATGTCTTAGCATGTGCAGACAACAGGTTCAAATGCAGGATTACAACTACGCAGGATGTGACGCATCAGTGTTCGACCGTCACAGTCATTTAACGGTCCCCTCCTTGACCGTTAATTCCCTTCAGGCGTGGGCTTTTTATTCTTTCAACCATTGTCCCTCTGACGGCCTGGTCCATACCGTCATTTCTATATAACGGCCCATCTCCCATCCGTTACTAGCTTCAGAGAACAGGATTAGGCTTTCATTCTGACGGCTCCTCATCAGACCGTCGTTTCTTTATGGCGGTCCACTGTCCATCCGTTACATCCTCCAGAGGCTCTGCCTCTTCACATCATTCTAGTCAATCAACCCACAAAACTTATGCTCATTCAACTAAGCCAGTCTCATCTCATTCAAGCAAGCTTAATAAAACATGAATTCATAAAAATTCCAACTTTGATTGTTAATTACAAATAATATCTCTCATGAACAAAAGAAAATCAAGGTACATTCAGTTTTCTATCCGCAAGAGGGCAGATTCTTCTCAGCTCTTTCACGTAATTACGGCGTGATTCATCGTTCTCTTCTACTTCTGCTTGCCACGGGCGCACCTTGCTGATCTCCCACATGGTCAGCGCGTTCCGTACTGCTCTTTCATCTTCCTCGGTCCCCATCTTCCTAGGTAGAAGGGGAGGGTAGTGTGATAGTGCAGGAGCTTGGGTTCTTGGAAGTCCGATATGAAGATGGCACCGGTGCGGGTTGTAGATCGCCATGGTGGTGTTCCCCACTAGTTGGAGGTCCAGGCCTTGACGCCGCGGTATTTTGAGAAGAGTGCTCCAAAGGATTCTTGGTCGCATATTGAACTTGTCTATTGGCAAAGTGTTGAAGAAGAAGCGCCATTCATCCCGCATTTTCTTATCTGCCGTCTTGCATTCAACCTGTGAAGAATACCCGAATGCCCCTCCAATGAAGAAGAGAGGGTGGCTCCCGAAGATTCGGCTAGTTGAAGTTAAGTCTTCTTTCGGTTGGAATTTGACTCTCACTCCCATCCAGCACTCAAGGAGTATCATGGAGCCAAACAAAAGTCCTCCTGGGCAAGCCGAGCTTAGTCCTTCATAGAGGTATGAAAGGATCGCTTGAGAGATGGACATTCCCCGCCACAACCTGCTAATAATGCTGAGATTTTGGGTATCTAGAAGGTGGTCAGTTGTAGTGAAAAGGAAGACTCCGCATAAGCAAACCGCCACCGCCTTGGCTATTGCCTCATGTCTCTCCCACTTGTTTTTACAATGAGACACTATCCACTGTGCCAAGGGTATCAAATGAATGTGGTGAGGGCTGATCATGGTCCTCACATCCTTTGGATTATGGATGAAATCACTCAAAATCAAGGATGGGTCAATAGGCTCTATTGTGTAGCAAACCCGGTCTTCATCCCCCGCCTTAGTCTTAGGAAGGGCTAGGTAGGTCTCTACCTCTTCTAATAGGACGGTTGCCTCGAAGGAAGGGAAGATGAAAGTATGAGTTTGTGGATGCCATAGTTCTACAAGAGCTGAAATGCTTGGCCAATCTAGAGATAATTTCTGGAAATTTTTGCCTAAAACCAAGAGTGGTTGAAGGTGCCATGCTTTAAGGATGGATGTGACTTCTATAGGGAGTGCCTTTACCATGGGAGCCACCCACTTCAGACTAGAATAGCATCTTGGGCCAGGAAGAGGCTTGAAGGAAGAAAGAGAAGAAGAAGTCATGAAGAATTGAAGTGCAGAATTTTCTGAATTTGGGTGAGTGTTAGAAGCTTACCACCCTTTGAACATTGGAGCTTAAGTGCTTGGGAATTGACGTCAGCCGTTAGAGCTCTCCATGTTCCTTTCTTGCAGCTTTAGGTCCGGTGTAAACCCTCTCCTCCATGGCCATCATCTCAGAGCTTCTCTTCATCTTGGTTTCTGCCCTTAGGGGAGGATTCTTCAACCCTAAAGCAGAGGTTTTCAGCAAAGCTACGATTTTGGTTGAGTTTCCAAGTTTTAAAGGTTTAATTTTGGCTTAGGAAGGATAAGACTTGAGTTGGAAGGCTTTATCTTCAGTCTAGATAAGTTCTAGTAGAGTTTAAGTGGATAAGTCTCGGGTTTAGGCTCTCACGGCTCAATCCGTCTCAGAACGCAACTCAGGATCTAACGGTCTATCGTGGGGCCGTCACTTGTCTCTAACGCGCCAGCCTTGGGCCGTCTCATTTTCTGTGGGTTTGATTTGGCCAGACCCTGTTCTGTGAAGCTTAACGGTCTATACTGTGGCCGTCATTATCTTGTAACGCGTGAACCATGATCCGTTACACTCTCAGTCGTTCAGATTTTGGCTTTTGGGTTCAAATTTTCCCAACGGTCTTGGTTATGACCGTTATTTCACCATGACGCGCCAGCCTTCGGTCGTCGCATTTTCTGCTAGTTGCCCTGACAAACTAGTGTTCTGCTATGATCAACGGTCTAGCATCTGGCTGTTATTTGTCAATGACGTGTCTCCAGTAGGCCGTCACTTTCCTGCAGCTCAGATTACAAATTTGGACTCTGTCATGTCTAACGGCCGCTAGTCGGGGCGTTATTTAATTGTGACGGTCTGCCCCTAGACCGTTACTTTCTCTGCTGCTGAATTCATGAAATTTCTTCCTGCCCTTGTTTTAGACCTGGCGGTCTTTCACATTCTACAACTCATTCATCATCCACGCATTCTCATACATACTTTTTTTCCGCATACATGCATTTCATACATGCATTTTCACACATCACCTCAAATCATCTCAATCAATCATTCATTTTCTACATTCACATTCAAACCTGCCAAACCATTCATCCACTCATTCATTCCTGCATTTTTCAAAAACACATTCCTGCATTCATTCACACTCATGAAACAAAAACAAAAGTGCCAAAAAAGAATTTTTCATTTCTCTATATATCATGTACAAGTAGTAAGAAAAGGAAAAATGCATCATTCGGCCGGCCTGTCTGCCGGGTCGCCCTCTTCATCTCCGCCCTCGGGTCTCCTAGCCGGTTGTGCTATGGAGGCACTCTCCTCCTGCTGCACTCTCTCCGCCCTCTCATTCCTCCGCTGGCCGGAGGAACTCACGAGGAAATCAGCCACCGTCCCGCTTTGGGCGACGCTCCGCTGTGCCCCGCTCTGCGAAGCGCTCTGATCAGGTCCTCGGCCTATCATCCGGATGGTCCTCTCGAGGGTCCGCAACGCGATCTTCATATCGTAAGCCTGGCGCCGAGCCTCGCGTGCCTCGGTCCAGTATCGATCCAAATCCACCGTCCCAATCCGGAGTCGCTCTACCTCAGCCTGTGACTGAGCTAGCTCCGTCCGAAGTCGCTCCACCTCTGCATCATCCGAGCGTTGCGGGGTCTCCGCTCTCAGCCGGGCCATCTCTGCCCGTGCTAGCTCTGTCTCTGCTCGGGCCCGCTCAGTCTCAGCCCGGCTTCTCTCTATCTCTGCCTGGAGACGCTCTGCCTCCAATCGAGCCTGTCTAGCCTCAGCCACCGCTGCAGCTAGCTCTCTCGCCTATAGATTGCATGTCATGTAGTTGATCAAAAAGCATTTTTTGGCATACGCATGATCATGAGCATAAGCATTTAGCATCTTACCCGCTCCGCGAGGGTGGCCTCCGCCTCCTCGGCCCGGGCAACCGCCCGGGCAAACTCGGCATCCTGCTCTATTCCGTCTCCCGCAGGATGAGAGGAGGACGATGGGGCATCCGGTCCTGCTCGTTGGGCTCCCTCGGCCCGCTGCATTTAGAAATCATGATTAGAAGTCATGGTTAGTCAGCATTTTTTTGCATCATCAACATTAAGCATCATTTAAGTCTAAATCTTACCAGGAGCTCCAGGGCAGTCCGGTACTCGTCCCGCTGCTGGATGGTGGAGTGGAGTAGTCCCTCCAGCTCGGCTATCCGTCCCTCGGGGTCTAGCTGCATTTAAAGCATATAAGTCAGTACATCTAGCACGATGCATCTTGCATATAGAAAGAGTGTTTTGAGTTTAGATTTGCATACCGGTCGTCGGGTACCTCGGTACACCCGGTCGCCGTAGAGTCGAGCGAAGTCCTTCAGATATGCCTCGTCGCTCTCGTCTCGCTCCTTCACCGCTCTACCCCGCTTGTTCCAATCGTGGACATACTTCGCCTTCCGAGCACACCAATCCACGTTACCGCTGATACCCCGGGCCGACTTGCCTGGGTGGTCATCGCTGTGGTGTGGAAAGGTCACCTCGGGCTGGTGTAGTCCCTGAGTCCGCAGGATCAGCCGGTAGTGCAGAGGCTCGATGATGTGGATGCAGTGCAGCCAGATGTCTCGTCCCCGGTATGACAAGGCCGCCTCCACCCACGGCTGTCCCGTATAACCCTCGCCGCGGTACGGGGTCCATCTCACCTAGGAACATCAAGAGCATCCATCATCATGATCAGCATTTAGAAGCCTTTTAGCATTTAGAAGCATTTAAGAGCATGTAGAAATCACTTTGAGTTCTGGACTTACCGACGTGTGTGGGAAGGAGTCCAGGTCCTCCTGGATCGTCCGGGTCAATCTGATGATCGACCCTGTGTCCCTCGCTACCGTCCACCGTCTCGCAATCGGGATACGGTCGGGGTGGAGTAGTGTGCCTCTCCCGATGCCCGGGAGGTACATGTAGCTCCAGATCTGCATGTTAGAAATCAAGTCAGTCAAATTGCATAGTCATTTGCATAACATTCTTGCATAATCATATTATGGAAAGCATTTAAATTGCATTTACCTGTAGGAAAGGCGAGAAGCCGCCCAGCATCGTCTGCCGGTCCGTCGTGCTGAGAGACTCGAACAGGAACGCTAGCACTGCCGCTCCCCATGCGTATCTCCCGACTCTGTGCAAATGCTCTATCAGCGGAAGCAGTCGACAGCTAATGACGTCCGCTCGAGTCACGAAGAGGAGCTTCCCGAATAGCAGCACCAGGAAGCGTCTGAGCACTCTGTCTCCCTCTGGTCCCTCCTCTGCCGCCACGCGAGGGCGCACCTGGTCTATCACTCTGCCCAAATGCTCCTCGAGTAGCTCTCTCATGGCAATCGTCGCTCCTCTCAGCCCCAGACTCTCCTGCAGTACTGATCTCGAGAGCTGAGATAAGGACTGTCCCGGCCTGATCAAATCTAGCCCGAGCAGCTGTTGCGTCATCTCCCGGTAATCACCGTAAGTCCATCCGGTCATTGCGGCTCCGTGGACTCTCAATCCCGTAATCCTCGCTATGTCTTCTAGTGTGGGGATCATGTGGCCCCACGAGAAGATGAAAGCTCTGCTGATCGGATCCCACCTCTCGTGCAACGCGTACAGCAAGGGTGTGTCCATCCGGATCACCTCGATGCTGAGCACCTCGGCGAATCCCATGCTGGCTAGTCGCTCCCTCTGGTAGTCGGGCAGTGCCTGGTACACCGCCCGGACCTGCAGCCAGGAGATCCTTGATCTTCGCTTTCCCTGCATGTTATTTAGATCATAAGTTAGTTAATTGTATCATAAAACATTGCATAAGCATTGTGAAATGAAAACAAAATAAAAATAAGAAATTGAAAACCCTAAAAAATAGTTCTAGGTCCCTGGCAGATGTAACGGCCCTGGGGTAGGGCGTCACTTGCTTCTGACACACCAAGGGTGGCGCGTCAGGCATGTGACGGTCGCTGGCAGGACCGTCACATTGTCTGCGTTTGGTCGTTCTTTCTTTGCATTCCTGTGGTCTCCCACTTTGGCCAAATGGCCTACAATCATTCCTAATGGGTTCGTAGACCCATTTTCTACCCTCAAAACCCGCATGCATCACAAATAAAACCCAAAAAAAAAAATTAGAAATTGAAGTTAGGGCGGGAGGACCTACCTCATGGTCCATTCCCCTTCTCCTCTTCTTGGCTGGTTCCTTGGGCTCCCCTTCACCCAAGGGGACGTCTTCCTGGTCTCCCACGGCCGTGGGAGCTTCATCTTCCTCCCTTGGCTCTCTTCTCCTCGGTTCTTCTTCCGTGACCGGCGGGATTGTAGCACCCCGGAATAAATAATAGGGAACACAATTTTTCTTTTCTATGAATAAACATATTCTAAATAAATTAAACTTGCATAAGAAGGCCAAATAGAAATAATTAATCATATATATATATATGCACTTAATGGGCTTTAACCCATAAATTATCTTCTTCCATTAATACAATATATATACAAAGTCTTAGCCAAAACAACTTACGTACACTTATAAACCTTGGCCCAACAAAAAAAAAAGGAAGAAGAAGGGAAAACCCAAATAATATAACCCATGTATTACAAATACACCTTAAAGGGGCCTTTACGTATAAGCACAAGAGGCCATGAGACCCGCGTGACCTTCTTAGCAAAGCCATGCACGAGTACAAACCCAACCCATATATATAGTTTATACTTAAATCAAAAGACGCCCTCTCTATAGGCGTGTACTATGTGTAAAACGACTTAATACAAGTCGTTATTTTATTAATAGTGAATAGTGTCACTTTTTATATTAAAAGAATTTGATAAAAATAATTATATAAAAAATAGAGAAAAATGGAAAATGTATACCCATAAAATTTCATGTCGATATCCCATCAAATAAAAAAGGATAAAATGCCTAAAGATTGTTACTCTTTTAAACTAACGTTAAAAACTTAGTCGGTTAAAACAAATGACTTTAGGTATAGGCGTCAAATTATAAAAGTACGACCCAATCTACGTCGTCTTTTCCATTTCACCGAAATTAGGAAGTGTCGTGTTTCGGAAAGAATTGTAAGGGGAAACTGCAATGCAAATCGGATTAACATTAGGAATGCTTTTCCCCAATAGAACTCTAACCTTTTTAGGTCTCTAAAACCCTATAAATACCAACCCTTCGAGCCAATCTATGAACTTTTCTCTCTTTCCTTCACGACGACTGCAAGACGGTTTTAAGGTAGCAGAGACTTCGGCATTCTTCATACATCTTCATTCTGCAACGTTGGAAGCCCTATTTTCTCTCTAACGGAGGGCTGCTACTGCTGCTATTATTATTGAGAGTTGCTGCTCTCAATCTACGTCTGTTCCTCCTTTCTATTGCTGTTATCTCTGTGGAAAACAGAGTATCAGATTCCTTCAATTTCTCATCATCTGTCAAACCCGATCGACAACCAAGGTAGGTCTTCTCTCTGATGGCTAAATTAGATTAACAAAGGTGATATCAACATATTTTTTTGTCAAGTTCATATCCTCTAGCTTCTTGTTAGAGTTTCTTAAAATTCCTGTCAAGCATGCATATAGGTCGTTTGTTTTATGTAAAGTTACAGTAAAAGACGCCTCAAGTGCAGGCGCGTTTAAAATTGAAGACGACCTCTCTCAAGTCGCTATTTAATTACCCGTAAGAAAAGGTGTCAATTTACATGTTAAATCGATAACTTCGTATGTTTAAAATTCAATAACTATAAATTCCAGTAAGATAACCAAGGTATGATTACATTATTGAGTTACGGTTATTTTTCTCAGTTTATTCCTGACCCTTGTTTTTTCTAGTTGAAATATTCTAAAATCCTCGTTTCTATGATCATCTGGCCACATTGAATAAAAGACGACCTTGCCGACGTCGTTAAATTAAATGGACGCCTTCACCCAGAAGATAGGTCTATGGATATTAGAAATAAAGATAGAGAGACCGCCGACCATTTGATATAAGACGCCTCTGAACAGGGCGCGTTTTAATGAAATAATGACGAAGGACCGGTCGTCAATTTCAAAGATGTTAGTTATAAATTTTTAGCGTTTATAGTTAAACATGGGTATAGAAGTATCCTTTCCCCATGAAAATTTTTGGGTGTACTATTGGGATAGGGACCAAGGTAATAGAAGTGGTTGCACCATTTTTCGTGCCCCTATCGCAAGATCCCACGTCTTTCATCGAAAAATTATTTTGAACGTATGGTTAGGTAGAATTTTTCGAGCCGGTCATTTCGGTATATTATAAGCCCGATTCCGACATCGTTACGTCGAGAAACGAGAGGTCTAAGAGTAGTTTTTTTTTTGAAATAACGACCCAATTGATGTCGTCAAATTAGTTTCTGACGACGGTAAATAGTGGCGTTAGTTTTAAGTATTGTATATATATATATATATATCCTATATGTACATCTTTGAAAATTGATATTTATTAAAATATATAACAGAAATTTATGAAATATATATATTTGGAATCCTGGTATTTTTCTCCTAATTATCAGATATTATTTTTTTTAAATTATTTTAAATAAATCAATGTGTCTTTTAATGTATGTTTTGAATTTATTCAGTTAAATAGATAAAAAAATTGAATTCTTGTTAAATAAATTAAGTTAAAAATCATGAAGATTAATGTTCCCTAAGAAGATGCTAATTAATAAATGATGGCACTCACGGGCATTAAATAATATAAGTTTATTTAATTATAGTTAATTATAGAATAGGTTGGACATGAATTCTATGATTAACGTATACATGTTCTCACCGTTTTCTTCCGTTTTTGACCCATACCTCGAGTCTTTTGGCACCCTCATCTCACGTCCGTAGATGGAGTCCCTGTTTCATGATTGGTTCACGCATACACCTCAACTCTCGGTGACATACGAGTCCTCCGTTGGACATTCCGTTCCTTCGGACTGGCAAGTTAGTCATTGAGACCTCCATAAGTCTCCGCTAGCCTTGGATTCCCTCAAGGCAGCCGAGCTGGTTGTACCCTAAAAACCTTGGATCCGATCCGTGTTACTTTGGTTTTCTTTTAGTCTGGACACTCTTCTCCTTTTGAAACCTTCTTGTCATTAATTCGAGAACATAACCCTTTGACTATGTATTTGGCCAAATCTGATTCTGAAACATTAAAGGGCTGTGGGTCCGCGACTTTTCAGTGCCAGGTAGGACGGAAGTCCAATTCTGTAAACCATGGTAAACTTCTGGGTGTGGCATTGCACCAAACTCTGTATATCTGTTATATTTCTGATATTCTGTTATATCTGTTATTCTGTAAATTCTGTGAGTTCTGGAGATGCTGTCATTCTAATATTCTGATGTTCGGTTATTCTGATAATGTAGTTATTCTGCTTGAATGTTTAATTCTGCTTATATTTATTGAAATTCTGTTATATTTTGGCCAATTCTGAAGTTATGTTCATCCGCTCATCTGTCCTTGTTATATTCTGATAACTTGTCCTTGACTCTGCATGGGAATTCATCCCTATATCTCTTGATCTCGTATCTGCCTTTGACTTTAGTATTCATCTTTCCTGATAATTGATCATCATGATTTTCTAGTTACATGCATTGCATCGTCATGAAACCGTTAATTGATTAATCACTTATATTCTGCTTGATGAGAGATGTAATTCCTACTGAGCGTTTCGCTCACCTGCCTATCTTTAACATTTTTCAGGTAACGACATTGAAGATAGTCCATCAGATGGGGAAGGGCAAGAGTGATGAGTGTAATGAAGAATCATGTCGGTGTCTTTTGCTTTTCTTTGAGTCTCGTCCTGTTATTTGAGTCATTTCTCTTTATTAGAATGTAATAGTGAGTCCTTCCTACACTTATGTAAGTTGAGTCAAGATATGTAATTTGAATATTTGATTATCAATAAAGATTAAATTGGCCCACATTGTCCAGTGTGAAATTTTTTGTGTCTTATGTTTGCTCTGATCATTCATGACTGTATCACTGCCGCGTTCCGAACTACACGTTCCGCTGCTATCGGTTCGGGGCGTGACAGTTTGTGGTATCAGAGCCTAGGTTTATTAAACCCTAGGTCTTGACTATAGGTCACCATAAGTTCTAGGTTCAATCCTATTATTACCCGGTGAGATTGGGTAGAATTGTGGGTTAATAATTAAAAAGGAAATTAAGATACTAATAAGATTAGTTTATGATGATAGTTTAGTAAAATTTCACGAGAATTACTTGATAACCTTACATAAGATTGTTTGTGTCTTGTAGAACTAGATAGATAGCAATGGCTGCCGAACGTGCTCAGTGGCGTACCATGCAACGCACTCTCCAAGGCATGACTCAGGCTCTGCAACGAGTAGCCGATGGTGGAGCCAATCGTGGAACCGGAGAATTGTATCGTGAATTCCGGAGTTTAAATCCCCCTAGGTTTAGTGGAACTCCTGATCCCGATTTAGCTGAAGATTGGACTAAAGAGATGGAGAGGATCTTTCGGGTCATGGAGTGTTCGGACCGGGATAAGGTATTATTGGCAACATTTCAACTAGAGAAGGACGCAAGGGCTTGGTGGGAGTCAGTAGAAGCCACCTTACTAGACGACGAGGTTACATGGGAGAAATTCTTAGAACATTTTAACGAGAAGTATTTCTCGGAGAGAATTCGGGATAAAAAGGCAGGAGAGTTCGCTTCACTCAAACAGAGAAGCATGACCGTGGCCGAGTACGAGGCTCAATTCTCGTGGCTGTCTAGATATGCACCTCACTTAATATCAACGGGGAAAATGAAAGCTAGAAGATTCTTGAATGGGTTAAGACTACAATATATACCCCAGTTGGCACCAATGGATATTCAATCTTATGCCGAGATGGTTAAGAGAGCTCAGCTATTAGAAGATGCCATGGAATTATCTCACAAGGTCAAGGCTAGAATGGAAAAGAAAAAGGTAGATAATGGCAACAAAAGGCCCAATAATGAGAATAGTCCCGAATGGCAAGAAGCCTAAAGGAGAGAAGTGCAATCATTGTGGGAATGAGGGTCATCAATCTAAGAAGTGTCACTGGAAAAGTGGAGCTTGTTTTCGTTGTGGAAGCCAAAAACATAAGGTAGCCGACTGTCCCTTTCCAAACGATCAACCTCAACTGGCAAAGGATCGCAATAAGGAATGGCGTAAAGGTCAATTGCAAGCAATAAGACAAGTCAAACATGCTGATGATGAAGTAACCAGAGATATCCCTTAACCGTAGCCTAGTTTTCCTTCTTTAAGATGTAGATTGCGTTGCAAGTAAGCATATGTGATCTTGTTGATGATTTAAGTATAGAACTAGATACCCCACAAATATATTGGAAATGTATTTCGTATGAATTTGGGGACCAAATTCTTTTAAGTGGGGGAGGGTGTAGCACCCCGGAATAAATAATAGGGAACACAATTATTTTTTTTCTATGAATAAACATATTCTAAATAAATTAAACTTGCATAAGAAGGCCAAATAGAAATAATTAATCATATATATGCACTTAATGGGCTTTAACCCATAAATTATCTTCTTCCATTAATACAATATATATACAAAGTCTTAGCCAAAACAACTTACGTATACTTATAAATCTTGGCCCAACAAAAAAAAAAGGAAGAAGAAGGGAAAACCCAAATAATATAACCCATGTATTACAAATACACCTTAAAGGGGCCTTTACGTATAAGCACAAGAGGCCATGAGACCCGCGTGACCTTCTTGGCAAAGCCATGCACGAATACAAACCCAACCCATATATATAGTTTATACTTAAATCAAAAGACGCCCTCTCTATAGGCCTGTACTATGTGTAAAACGACTTAATATAAGTCGTTATTTTATTAATAGTGAATAGTGTCACTTTTTATATTAAAAGAATTTGATAAAACTAATTATATAGAAAAATAGAGAAAAATGGAAAATGTATACCCATAAAATTTCATGTCGATATCCCATCAAATAAAAAAGGATAAAAATGCCTAAAGATTGTTACTCTTTTAAACTAACGTTAAAAACGTAGTCGGTTAAAACAAACGACTTTAGGTATAGGCGTCAAATTATAAAAGTACGACCCAACCTACGTCGTCTTTTCCATTTCACCGAAATTAGGAAGTGTCGTGTTTCGGAAAGAATTTTAAGGGGAAACTGCAATGCAAATCGGATTAACATTAGGAATGCTTTTCCCCAATAAAACTCTAACCTTTTTAGGTCTCTAAAACCCTATAAATACCAACCCTTCGAGCCAATCTATGAACTTTTCTCTCTTTCCTTCATGACGACTGCAAGACGATTTTAAGGTAGCCGAGACTTCGGCGTTCTTCATGCATCTTCATTCTGCAACGTTGGAAGCCCTATTTTCTCTCTAACGGAGGGCTGCTACTGCTGCTATTATTATTGAGAGCTGCTGCTCTCAATCTACGTCTATTCCTCCTTTCTGTTGCTGTTATCTCTGTGGAAAACAGATTATCGGATTCCTTCAATTTCTCATCATCTGTCAAACCCGATCGACAACCAATGTAGGTCTTCTCTCTGATGGCTAAATTAAATTAACAAAGGTGATATCAACATATTTTTTTGTCAAGTTCATATCCTCTAGCTTCTTGTTAGAGTTTCTTAAAATTCATGTCAAGCATGCATATAGGTCGTTTGTTTTCTGTAAAGTTACAGTAAAAGACGCCTCAAGTTCAGGCGCGTTTAAAATTGAAGACGACCTCTCTCAAGTCGTTATTTAATTACCCGTAAGAAAAGGTGTCAATTTACATGTTAAATCGATAACTTCGTATGTTTAAAATTCAATAACTATAAATTCCAGTAAGATAACCAAGGTATGATTACATTATTGAGTTACGGTTATTTTTCTCAGTTTATTCCTGACCCTTGTTTTTTCTAGTTGAAATATTCTAAAATCCTCGTTTCTATGATCATCTGGCCACATTGAATAAAAGATGACCTTGCCGACATCGTTAAATTAAATGGACGCCTTCACCCAGAAGATAGGTCTATGGATATTAGAAATAAAGACATAGAGACCGCCGACCATTTGATATAAGACGCCTCTGAACAGGGCGTGTTTTAATGAAATAATGACGAAGGACCGGTCGTCAATTTCAAAGATGTTAGTTATAAATTTTTAGCGTTTATAGTTAAACATGGGTATAGAAGTATACTTTCCCCATGAAAATTTTTGGGTGTACTATTGGGATAGGGACCAAGGTAATAGAAGTGGTTGCACCATTTTTCGTGCCCCTATCGCAAGATCCCACGTCTTTCATCGAAAAATTATTTTGAACGTATGGTTAGGTAGAATTTTTCGAGCCGGTCATTTCGGTATATTATAAGCCCGATTCCGACATCGTTACGTCGAGAAACGAGAGGTCTAAGAGTAGTTTTTTTTGAAATAACGACCCAATTGATGTCGTCAAATTAGTTTCTGACGACGGTGAATAGTGGCGTTAGTTTTAAGTATTGTATATATATATATATATATATGTATATATATATATATATATCCTATATGTACATCTTTGAAAATTGATATTTATTAAAATATATAACAGAAATTTATGAAATATATATATTTGGAATCCTGGTATTTTTCTCCTAATTATCAGATATTATTTTTTTTTAAATTATTTTAAATAAATCAATGTGTCTTTTAATGTATATTTTGAATTTATTCAGTTAAATAGATAAAAAAATTGAATTCTTGTTAAATAAATTAAGTTAAAAATCATGAAGATTAATGTTCCCTAAGAAGATGCTAATTAATAAATGATGGCACTCACGGGCATTAAATAATATAAGTTTATTTAATTATAGTTAATTATAGAATAGGTTGGACATGAATTCTATGATTAACGTATACATGTTCTCACCGTTTTCTTCCGTTTTTGACCCATACCTCGAGTCTTTTGGCACTCTCATCTCACGTCCGTAGATGGAGTCCCTGTTTCATGATTGGTTCACGCATACACCTCAACTCTCGGTGACATACGAGTCCTCCGTTGGACATTCCGTTCCTTCGGACTGGCAAGTTAGTCATTGAGACCTCCATAAGTCTCCGCTAGCCTTGGATTCCCTCAAGGCAGCCGAGCTAGTTGTACCCTAAAAACCTTGGATCCGATCCGTGTTACTTTGGTTTTCTTTTAGTCTGGACACTCTTCTCCTTTTGAAACCTTCTTGTCATTAATTCGAGAACATAACCCTTTGACTATGTATTTGGCCAAATCTGATTCTGAAACATTAAAGGGTTGTGGGTCCGCGACTTTTCAGTGCCAGGTAGGACGGAAGTCCAATTCTGTAAATCATGGTAAACTTCTGGGTGTGGCATTGCACCAAACTCTGTATATCTGTTATATTTCTGATATTCTGTTATATCTGTTATTCTGTAAATTCTGTGAGTTCTGGAGATGCTGTCATTCTAATATTCTGATGTTCGGTTATTCTGATAATGTAGTTATTCTGCTTGAATGTTTAATTCTGCTTATATTTATTGAAATTCTGTTATATTTTGGCCAATTCTGAAGTTATGTTCATTCGCTCATCTGTCCTTGTTATATTCTGATAACTTGTCCTTGACTCTGCATGGGAATTCATCCCTATATCTCTTGATCTCGTATCTGCCTTTGACTTTAGTATTCATCTTTCCTGATAATTGATCATCATGATTTTCTAGTTACATGCATTGCATCGTCATGAAACCGTTAATTGATTAATCACTTATATTCTGCTTGATGAGAGATGTAATTCCTACTGAGCGTTTCGCTCACCTGCCTATCTTTAACATTTTTCAGGTAACGACATTGAAGATAGTCCATCAGATGGGGAAGGGCAAGAGTGATGAGTGTAATGAAGAATCATGTCGGTGTCTTTTGCTTTTCTTTGAGTCTCGTCCTGTTATTTGAGTCATTTCTCTTTATTAGAATGTAATAGTGAGTCATTCCTACACTTATGTAAGTTGAGTCAAGATATGTAATTTGAATATTTGATTATCAATAAAGATTAAATTGGCCCACATTGTCCAGTGTGAAATTTTTTGTGTCTTATGTTTGCTCTGATCATTCATGACTGTATCACTGCCGCGTTCCGAACTACACGTTCCGCTGCTATCGGCTCGGGGCGTGACAGTTTGTGGTATCAGAGCCTAGATTTATTAAACCCTAGGTCTTGACTATAGGTCGCCATAAGTTCTAGGTTCAATCCTATTATTACCCGGTGAGATTGGGTAGAATTGTGGGTTAATAATTAAAAAGGAAATTAAGATACTAATAAGATTAGTTTATGATGATAGTTTAGTAAAATTTCACGAGAATTACTTGATAACCTTACATAAGATTGTTTGTGTCTTGTAGAACTAGATAGATAGCAATGGCTGCCGAACGTGCTCAGTGGCGTACCATGCAACGCACTCTCCAAGGCATGACTCAGGCTCTGCAACGAGTAGCCGATGGTGGAGCCAATCGTGGAACCGGAGAATTGTATCGTGAATTCCGGAGTTTAAATCCCCCTAGGTTTAGTGGAACTCCTGATCCCGATTTAGCTGAAGATTGGACTAAAGAGATGGAGAGGATCTTTCGGGTCATGGAGTGTTCGGACCGGGATAAGGTATTATTGGCAACATTTCAACTAGAGAAGGACGCAAGGGCTTGGTGGGAGTCAGTAGAAGCCACCTTACTAGACGACGAGGTTACATGGGAGAAATTCTTAGAACATTTTAACGAGAAGTATTTCTCGGAGAGAATTCGGGATAAAAAGGCAGGAGAGTTCGCTTCACTCAAACAGAGAAGCATGACTGTGGCCGAGTACGAGGCTCAATTCTCGTGGCTGTCTAGATATGCACCTCACTTAATATCAACGGGGAAAATGAAAGCTAGAAGATTCTTGAATGGGTTAAGACTACAATATATACCCCAGTTGGCACTAATGGATATTCAATCTTATGCCGAGATGGTTAAGAGAGCTCAGCTATTAGAAGATGCCATGGAATTATCTGACAAGGTCAAGGCTAGAATGGAAAAGAAAAAGGTAGATAATGGCAACAGAAGGCCCAATAATGAGAATAGAGTCCCGAATGGCAAGAAGCCTAAAGGAGAGAAGTGCAATCATTGTGGGAATGAGGGTCATCAATCTAAGAAGTGTCACTGGAAAAGTGGAGCTTGTTTTCGTTGTGGAAGCCAAAAACATAAGGTAGCCGACTGTCCCCTTCCAAACGATCAACCTCAACTGGCAAAGGATCGCAATAAGGAATGGCGTCAAGGTCAATTGCAAGCAATAAGACAAGTCAAACATGCTGATGATGAAGTAACCAGAGGTATCCCTTAACCGTAGCCTAGTTTTCCTTCTTTAAGATGTAGATTGCGTTGCAAGTAAGCGTATGTGATCTTGTTGATGATTTAAGTATAGAACTAGATACCCCACAAATATATTGGAAATGTATTTCGTATGAATTTAGGGACCAAATTCTTTTAAGTGGGGGAGGGTGTAGCACCCCGGAATAAATAATAGGGAACACAATTATTTTTTTTCTATGAATAAACATATTCTAAATAAATTAAACTTGCATAAGAAGGCCAAATAGAAATAATTAATCATATATATGCACTTAATGGGCTTTAACCCATAAATTATCTTCTTCCATTAATACAATATATATACAAAGTCTTAGCCAAAACAACTTACGTATACTTATAAATCTTGGCCCAACAAAAAAAAGAGGAAGAAGAAGGGAAAACCCAAATAATATAACCCATGTATTACAAATACACCTTAAAGGGGCCTTTACGTATAAGCACAAGAGGCCATGAGACCCGCGTGACCTTCTTAGCAAAGCCATGCACGAATACAAACCCAACCCATATATATAGTTTATACTTAAATCAAAAGACGCCCTCTCTATAGGCCTGTACTGTATGTAAAACGACTTAATACAAGTCGTTATTTTATTAATAGTGAATAGTGTCACTTTTTATATTAAAAGAATTTGATAAAACTAATTATATAGAAAAATAGAGAAAAATAGAAAATGTATACCCATAAAATTTCATGTCGATATCCCATCAAATAAAAAAGGATAAAAATGCCTAAAGATTGTTACTCTTTTAAACTAACGTTAAAAACGTAGTCGGTTAAAACAAACGACTTTAGGTATAGGCGTCAAATTATAAAAGTACGACCCAACCTTCGTCGTCTTTTCCATTTCACCGAAATTAGGAAGTGTCGTGTTTCGGAAAGAATTGTAAGGGGAAACTGCAATGCAAATCGGATTAACATTAGGAATGCTTTTCCCCAATAGAACTCTAACCTTTTTAGGTCTCTAAAACCCTATAAATACCAACCCTTCGAGCCAATCTATGAACTTTTCTCTCTTTCCTTCACGACGACTGCAAGACGATTTTAAGGTAGCCGAGACTTCGACGTTCTTCATGCATATTCATTCTGCAACGTTGGAAGCCCTATTTTCTCTCTAACGGAGGGCTGCTACTGCTGCTATTATTATTGAGAGCTGCTGCTCTCAATCTACGTCTGCTCCTCCTTTCTGTTGCTATTATCTCTGTGGAAAACAGAGTATCGGATTCCTTCAATTTCTCATCATCTGTCAAACCCGATCGACAACCAAGGTAGGTCTTCTCTCTGATGGCTAAATTAAATTAACAAAGGTGATATCAACATATTTTTTTGTCAAGTTCATATCCTCTAGCTTCTTGTTAGAGTTTCTTAAAATTCATGTCAAGCATGCATATAGGTCGTTTGTTTTCTGTAAAGTTACAGTAAAAGACGCCTCAAGTGCAGGCGCGTTTAAAATTGAAGACGACCTCTCTCAAGTCGCTATTTAATTACCCGTAAGAAAAGGTGTCAATTTACATGTTAAATCGATAACTTCGTATGTTTAAAATTCAATAACTATAAATTCCAGTAAGATAACCAAGGTATGATTACATTATTGAGTTACGGTTATTTTTCTCAGTTTATTCCTGACCCTTATTTTTTCTAGTTGAAATATTCTAAAATCCTCGTTTCTATGATCATCTGGCCACATTGAATAAAAGACGACCTTGCCGACGTCGTTAAATTAAATGGACGCCTTCACCCAGAAGATAGGTCTATGGATATTAGAAATAAAGACATAGAGACCGCCAACCATTTGATATAAGACGCCTCTGAACAGGGCGCGTTTTAATGAAATAATGACGAAGGACCGGTCGTCAATTTCAAAGATGTTAGTTATAAATTTTTAGCGTTTATAGTTAAACATGGGTATAGAAGTATCCTTTCCCCATGAAAATTTTTGGGTGTTCTATTGGGATAGGGACCAAGATAATAGAAGTGGTTGCACCATTTTTCGTGCCCCTATCGCAAGATACCACGTCTTTCATCGAAAAATTATTTTGAACCTATGGTTAGGTAGAATTTTTCGAGCCGGTCATTTCGGTATATTATAAGCCCGATTCCGACATCGTTACGTCGAGAAACGAGAGGTCTAAGAGTAATTTTTTTTTTGAAATAACGACCCAATTGATGTCATCAAATTAGTTTCTGACGACGGTGAATAGTGGCGTTAGTTTTAAGTATTGTATATATATATATATATATATGTATATATATATATATATATCCTATATGTACATCTTTGAAAATTGATATTTATTAAAATATATAACAGAAATTTATGAAATATATATATTTGGAATCCTGGTATTTTTCTCCTAATTATCAGATATTATTTTTTTAAATTATTTTAAATAAATCATTGTGTCTTTTAATGTATGTTTTGAATTTATTCAGTTAAATAGATAAAAAAATTGAATTCTTGTTAAATAAATTAAGTTAAAAATCATGAAGATTAATGTTCCCTAAGAAGATGCTAATTAATAAATGATGGCACTCACGGGCATTAAATAATATAAGTTTATTTAATTATAGTTAATTATAGAATAGGTTGGACATGAATTCTATGATTAACGTATACATGTTCTCACCGTTTTCTTCCGTTTTTGACCCATACCTCGAGTCTTTTGGCACTCTCATCTCACGTCCGTAGATGGAGTCCCTGTTTCATGATTGGTTCACGCATACACCTCAACTCTCGGTGACATACGAGTCCTCCGTTGGACATTCCGTTCCTTCGGACTGGCAAGTTAGTCATTGAGACCTCCATAAGTCTCCGCTAGCCTTGGATTCCCTCAAGGCAGCCGAGCTGATTGTACCCTAAAAACCTTGGATCCGATCCGTGTTACTTTGGTTTTCTTTTAGTCTGGACACTCTTCTCCTTTTGAAACCTTCTTGTCATTAATTCGAGAACATAACCCTTTGACTATGTATTTGGCCAAATCTGATTCTGAAACATTAAGGGGCTGTGGGTCCGCGACTTTTCAGTGCCAGGTAGGACGGAAGTCCAATTCTGTAAACCATGGTAAACTTCTGGGTGTGGCATTGCACCAAACTCTGTATATCTGTTATATTTCTGATATTCTGTTATTCTGTAAATTCTGTGAGTTCTGGAGATGCTGTCATTCTAATATTCTGATGTTCGGTTATTCTGATAATGTAGTTATTCTGCTTGAATGTTTAATTCTGCTTATATTTATTGAAATTCTGTTATATTTTGGTCAATTCTGAAGTTATGTTCATCCGCTCATCTGTCCTTGTTATATTCTGATAACTTGTCCTTGACTCTGCATGGGAATTCATCCCTATATCTCTTGATCTCGTATCTGCCTTTGACTTTAGTATTCATCTTTCCTGATAATTGATCATCATGATTTTCTAGTTATATGCATTGCATCGTCATGAAACCGTTAATTGATTAATCACTTATATTCTGCTTGATGAGAGATGTAATTCCTACTGAGCGTTTCGCTCACCTACCTATCTTTAACATTTTTCAGGTAACGACATTGAAGATAGTCCATCAGATGGGGAAGGGCAAGAGTGATGAGTGTAATGAAGAATCATGTCGGTGTCTTTTGCTTTTCTTTGAGTCTCGTCCTGTTATTTGAGTCATTTCTCTTTATTAGAATGTAATAGTGAGTCCTTCCTACACTTATGTAAGTTGAGTCAAGATATGTAATTTGAATATTTGATTATCAATAAAGATTAAATTGGCCCACATTGTCCAGTGTGAAATTTTTTGTGTCTTATGTTTGCTCTGATCATTCATGACTGTATCACTGCCGCGTTCCGAACTACACGTTCCGCTGCTATCGGTTCGGGGCGTGACAGGGATCGCCTCCCGTTCGAGCCGGCGGTGAAACCGCCGGATTGCTTTCTTCTTTCCCCTCTCCCTCTTCTGTGGTGGTGGCTGGGAACCCTCGTCGCCGGCCATGGTAGTGGTGGGGACGGTGGTCGCCGGTGGTTTTTTGGTTTGGGGCGTTTGATTGCTTGAGTGTTGAATGAAGGCCGTTACCGTTCGGTTTTATTTTTTTTGAACGCTCAGGAAATGTGACGGCCTATCGTTCGGCCGTTACATCCTTATAACGCGTCTGGATTTGACCGTTACATGTGATGAGACTGTTTTATTGAAGAATGTGAACCGCCTGGTTTATGACGGCCCAGGGCTGGTCCATTACTTTATGTGTGACGCCCTCATCTCAGACCGTTAAAAACTTGCAAGTTCTTTGATGAATTTAATGGCCTAATTGATGTCAAAATGGTTCCATATTCTGTCAAGATGTTTATGGATGATGTCTCTCGCACGCACAAATGGTTATGCCTTGATTCATGTTCATGATTATTTTTGGCTAACCTATTTTTCATGAAGGAATTTTTGAACGAAATCACGCTTTGCCGTCCGTCAGGCAGGTAAGTCAGGTAGTGTATCTCTTTCCCTTATCCCTTAATGCATTACTATATGTTACTTACGATATTATCTCGAGAACCGGCTGGTCATTCATGTGTTCTGGGATCGGATGTTCCCCTTAAACAAAAATGATGATGATCTAAGTTCGCATGTTTAATCGTTGGATAAGCCGTTAGGTTGGAAAAGTTTGGGGATGATGGTTCTGTCTTGCACGCCGTGGTTGCAGATGGTGTCCTGACCCTGATTTCTCCGGTCTAGCAATATTATTCTCGAGTATTTTCTATTTTATCTTTCTTTTGCATTCGTTTTGTTGATTTCTTTCCCTTTAGCCCAGCATGCATCATACGCATTCTTTGAGCATTCATGAAGCTTCATCTGTTCAAGGTATCTCAGTGATGGTGAATAGCTGTGTTCTTAATCTCGAATGAGGAGAATCATTCTACTCTGAATTAGAAGGTTTCCTTCGATCTGCTCGCTTGATCTGGTTGGCTGAAGATTCCTGTCTGGAGTTTAGTCAGTACTCTTTTCCTTTCCGTTGCCTCCGGCGGCTAGCCGTGTTTCCATTCCTTAGTTGTTAATTCCTCCAGACTTACATTCTTTGGTTGACTATTTCCTTGTGATCAGTTTGAAGTTTTCCAGAAAATTCCTGTCGCTTGTTGGTAAGAACGGGTGTCGTTTACCTTAACGCCCTCTTTTTTGATCCACTCCGCTTCATTTCCGCTTCATCTTCATGTTCCATTGCGCCTTCGCTTCACCTCCGCTCGCTCCCCTGCAAAGAGGACGTTAAGGAGGGGCATCTGTTGACACCCGTTTTGTGACCAATAAGTCGGGTCATCTCCTTATTCATTCTATATGATGCTCAGAGTTGTTCACTCTTCGTTGAGTCTCTTGATTGATTTGGAGCCTATTTCTTGGGTCTTTCTCCTTGATCGGATATGGCTCTTTGTGGCATTTCCTTTGACTAGGGCTTAGCAAAACCCTCATTCATTAATTTGAACTCCATTAATAAATAACGGTCTGTCCCAGGCGCGTTGTTTCATTCTGACGGATGGGTCATGGGCCGTTACTCTTTGAAGAGTCCTAAGGCTTAAGGGCTTGTTTCAATCCTTATCTTTTTAGTTTATACGTTGATAATAACGGTCTGTCGTGCAGCCGTTGTTTCAGTATGACGCCCTATGCCTTGGCCGTTATTTCCTTGCAGAGTCCTATTGCTTTGATCTTCTTCCCGTTGATCTTATCTTTTTGGGATAAGGTTGAAAGTAACGGACGTTCCTTGGGGCGTTATTTCCAAGTGGCGGTCTGTCGTGCAGCCGTTACTTCCTTCAGAGAGTCCTGGCAGTTCAGGCCTTTTCTCTGCTACTCCGTGGTCGAGATAAGAACTTGGATTGACGATATCTCTTTCAAATCTAATCCTCAGAACCTTCTATTTATTTCTATGGACTCTTGGTGATATTATCTTCAATGATTTGCTAAGAATTATCCCTTTATCTTGCTGGCTTATCCTCTGCTCGACCTAAGAGTTTGAGGGTCTATAAATAGAACCCTTGACTTCATGTCCAAAAGAGAGGAAAAACTGGAGTTTGCATCGAAGTGCTGCCGCATTCTAGAGCCATGTCTGATCAAGGAGAAGTGCTTCTCACATTTGTTTGCTGCCTGGTGAAGGGAGTATTTGTTCCATTGGTTCCAAAGTTCACAATTGCATATTGAGTTTCCATTCAATCTCCCTTTCATCATAAGCATTATTTCTCTCCTTCCTCCATGTTTTTCACTGGTTTTTCATCATCTAAACATCCTCCTAATCTTTTAAAACGCCCAGAGGGGTTAAAAAACCAAAACATCCCCGGTATTCCCCTTTCCTTTTGATGATATTTTGCTTATTGAAGAATTGATGCTATATTATTGAAAGGGCTAATTTGGGTTATTTTGTTCTTGTCTTCCACTTCTTTGGCAGGTTTACAGGTTCACTAGGACGAGGCCCAAGTCTTCTAGCCGGCTGGAAGAGTTGGAGTTAAAAGGACTCATACTTTGTCACTGCAGGTTATACGACGGTCTTGTGCAGGTGCGTCATATTCTTCTAGCGGTCTATCGAGCGACCGTCACTTCCAAGTGACGCACAGGGTTCTGGCCGTTACTTCTAGCTGACCTGCAGGTTCTCTTTGGTTTCCTCTCCCGTGGTCGGGTGTTTCATCCACCTATTCCCAAGGTATATTCAAGTCTTTGGCTTGTTTTTACTTTGGTGGCGATCACATCTTTCCTTGGTATTGGGCATTAGCTTTCTCCTTCATCACATATATCTTTATTTCCTTGCTTGTCCCACCCTCGCGGTGTGTTTTCATTTACTTCTTGCTCCACGCCCCGGCGTGTGTTTTTCTTTATTTCCTTAGCATTAGTCTGATTGAGATAGCATGCCCATGCTAGAGCTAGCTTTGATTGCCTAGGTTCATGATCACATGTTCATAGGTTAAGAGCAGATCTTTGATTACTTGCTTGTCATCTTATCACATTCACACAACAAAAACCCCAAAAAGAAAAGAAGATAGGCAAAACTAATCAACAGCAGATTGGCGTCTGAATGGATTGATTGAACTTATGGTTCTATGATTGTTTATCTGAAGGTCCCTTGAAAGCTTTATGTTCTAATCGGTAGGTTGGTTCGGTGTTGTTCCTGTCTACTGTGATAGCATGCTATATGGTACAGATAGGTTAGATTGTGTGTTCAACGACTTATCTCTCTGTATGCACCTTTAGTGCTTGATTCTGTGCTTGGGAGAAGCTCTACTTAGTGTATGAGTCCATCTGAGATTGTTTTGAATCGAGGCAAAAGTTTTGTTCCGCAATAGTTTTTGAACGGGGATTCATTCATCCCCCCCCTTCTGAATCCGTGTCCTGCACCTATATATATTCTAACAAGTGGTATCAGAGCCAGGTTGTTGTCTTATCGGATCCAACGATCCGCAGCCTCTTTGGTGCATTTTCTGAACTTACCCTCTGGTGCATCGATCTGTTTGTCGATTTATTCCATGGCTCATCCACCGATCTTCAATGGCTCTGATTTTAATTCGTGGGTTAGCAGTCTCCATAGCTATGTGAAACTGATTGATCCTGATTTGTGGAAGTTTATTTCACACGGTCCTCACAGATTACCAAAGAAAGAGTCCAAATGGAATGACAGTCACAGATCAAGGCATGGAGAGAATCAGAGAGTTTTAAATCTAATGAAAGCAGCTACTGATAAGGCATTACACTCTTGCCTTCATGACTGCAGGTCCGCTAAGGATATTATGGATAAGCTGAAGCTAGCACACAAAAGAAGGGAGGAGAGCTGCATGATGGCTAATGGCAGCGATCAAGGTACCAATCGGAATGAAGAGGATGATAACTAGGAGGTAAATCCCTTCGAGAATTTTTCTTTAGATGATTGGGAGAATGCATACGGTGATTTATTAGAGTCACATAAGAGATTGAGAAAACAATATAAAAAATTAAAAAAGGGTACAAGGGTGAATAGCTCAAACTCTTCTTGTGAAAAATGTCCAGAATTGAAAGAATCTCATGATGCTTGCCTGTCTGATATTCAAAAGCTTAAGAACCAAACTGATTTATTAAAAAGTGAAAATCAAAAGCTTGCAAATGAGATTACTAAACATGAAGAAAAATTCAGAAAACTTGAAGTCGAGAAGAATCTAATAGCTGAAAAATATGATAAGATAAAGTCTGTGAACATGGAGCTTCAGAAAGACATTGGAAATCTGCAAAGAGAATCTGAAACTTCAGATAATCCAAAAGCATCACATGATGACCAGATTCTTCTTGATGAATTAATTCAAAATGATGCTCTGGTTAAGGAAAATGAAAAATTAAAACAGCTGAACTCTGCTATGTCTGAAAGACTTCCAGCATTAGGAAGAGGAAAAACTGTTTGTATTGAAGATTTTCAAAAACTGAGAAATCTGGAACAAGAAATTGAAAAATACAAAGCAGCTAACAAAGTACTGACCGAAGTTGTTAACTGCAGTGAACAAGAGATTGCGAGTTATGAAATAAACATTGCATCACTAAAAATTGAGATTCAGGATTTGAAAGCTTCTCTATCTAAATTTGTTAGTGGGTAAGAAAATATGGATAAGTTGCTAGGAGTCAAGGTTAACTTCAGGAAGGAAGGGCTAGGCTACAATAATGTTAATAAGAAAGTTTTTAATAACAAGCTAATGACATCATTTGTCACTGCTTCAAATGTAGCCACCACCTCAAAAGATGAACAGCCCATTGTTTAGAAAAATCAGAAACAAACTGACATTTAGAAACAAGCTGAAAAAGTGAAAAAGAATGCTCATGTGAAGAACAAGCAAAGAAACAATCATGTTAATGCTGTGCATGTGACACATAACATAAACACACACACACATGCACACAAAAAGAAAATGTCATGCCACTATTGTCATAAGCTTGGTCATCTGATGCATGAGTGTAGGTTGATGGAAAGGGATGATCTGAGCGCTAGCATAATGCATGCTAGAAATTTTCATGATAAAAATTCTTCATTTCAGAAAAAGGAAATTAAATGTTTTCATTGTGGTAAATTAGGTCATAAGGGATTTGAATGTTGGCTAAATGCTGGTAGAAGAAATTCTAATTCATGTTCTCACTGTTGAAAGAAGGGCCACAATGGTGCCCTATGTTGGCATGCCCAGGGAAGAAATTTCCACTCCAAATCTGGTGAATTCCATGTAAACAAAAAGATTTTTGATAGGAATAAGTCTGAAGAAAAATTCATTGCATGCTTTGAATGTGGAAAGCCAGGCCACAGGGCTGCAACCTGTTGGCTGGCAGGTTATAATAAACTAGCTGGGTTTGGTAAACAGAAACTTAATTATGTTAATAGACACTTTCATGTAAAGATTGAGAGATTTCTTGACAACAGTAATTTACATAAAAAGAATTTGAAATCTGATGCATCATGCCATTATTGTGGTCAGATAGGTCATTCAATGAATAATTGCTACTTGATGAGACTTGATGATCTTCATGCACAAGAATTGTTTAGAACACTTGCTAAAGGTGTCACTGTTAGTTTAGGACCCAAGACCTCTTGGGTACCTACTTGTGCAAAATAACCCAGTTGCTGCAGGTGTGCCTTGGAAAAAAATAAACAAGGGGTTAATAAACCAAGGCACTCAAGAACAAAAATCCCATGATTGCACTCTTCAGGTCAGTTCTCAAACCACTGCCTAAACTCTGTCTCATGAATCTGTTTGCTTTAGCTGTCTACTTTAAACGTCTGCATATGATGTTAATTCTTTTGTGCATCATCTAACTGAGCCTCCTTGAAAGTCTAAAATGCCATGGAAATACTTGTAGCTTGTATCTAAATGAATTGCATATCTATGTCATGATGCATGTTTTGTCAAACTCCCTGCATGTTGAGTATTGCACATGTGTGTTTAGAAACTTCATACATTGCAGCTAATCAGGGGGAGTAGATGCACAATGTGTCATGCATTTGTGACACTTAGAAATTTGGATTATGTTGCACACTAGTCAGAGCAATTCATCCTAAGGAGAGCCGTTGCATATGCATACACGTAGTAAACTGCATTGCATATCACTTATTTTGAAAACTCCAAAAAGAAGTGACTAACTGCATATAGAACTACATTGGCATTGCATTGTCATGCATAACCATCATGGTATATTAAATGGAACAGTGCTGAAGGGTAGATGAAGTCTGTCTGGATGCTCTTACCATGTGTGAGGTGATCCTTGGACTAAGTCCTCCGCCAAGTACCATGGGTCAAGTTGCATAACATCTTTGTTAGACCTGCATACATAGTGTAAAATGCATACACTGATTTGTGAATTCATGCCCAGTACATGCATACACTTGGGGGGGGGGGGGCAAAATGCTTTTGTGACTCTAAATCTGTCTAGTTCGATCGACCAATCTGCTCTCCTCAGTCAACAGAAGTTCCAAATTTAGAATGTTGTATCTAAACATCATTGCATATAGATAGGGGGAGTTTTTTTGCTTAACTCTTTTCATATCCTGATTGTTATCTCAGTGATACAATGTCACTACGAGTTCCTCCATATCTGTCATTCTTGTGTCTCACCTCATCAAACAATCATTGTTGGCTGCTGCTGAATACTCAATAACCGAACTGAGATTTGAAGTAAACCTTCAGTTTGAATACTGCTTCATAAATGTTAAAACATCTTTAATGTAGAATCTTCCATTATACAGGTTTAAGAATATTTGTTGATTTGGAATTGGTTTAAGTCTAATGTACTCTTAAGTTTGAGCTCAAAGAACATAAAAATATATGATTCAACTTTTTAATAAACCTTAACTGCTTGTTTCATATAAATTCATGTAAGACTTCCTGAACTCTAAAAAGTTGAAATCATGATGTTCTTTGATTAAAATACTGAGTGTTAGTATTACTATTAAACATTTAATCAATCTGAATTTGCCCTAAAAGAAATATTGTGGATAGAGCAATGACTGTGGTTACTGAGAAACTTGTCCAAAGGACTGTGTCATGAAGTACCATAGTTAACACTGGTTAAAATCATTGAAAATAATGTGAAAATATGGTAGAGCAATGGCATGGTTGTATTGAGTAACTGGGGATTCTGGCCTCTAATGAAAGTGTCTCCTCATGCCAAAGATACCTCTAATGCTATCTCTGTTCTCTAAAATAGAGAAGCAATACGGTTATCACACTGAGTAACTGGGGATTCTGGCCTCTAACCAAAGTGTCTCCTCACGTCGAAAGGTGTTGATCAACCAAAATTGCTCATCAAAATTTATATTGATGATCAAAATAAAAATATGAAAAAGTGTGACTCAAAAAATCTTTGAAGGATAGTAAAATTCAGATGCCTTCACGAGTGTTTATTCTCAATACTACCTTATGTGATTCTTAAAGAAATCATGAAAATTAAATTGAGTAAGATGGAAGAAGGTTGAACTAGAAGTGTTATATGAGCAATTGGTTCATTTTTATTAAAAATTTATTTCAGACATGAGTATGGTTTCTTTTTGAAAAACTCTGTTTACATCATTCTTAAACCATATCTGTCAATCAAAGGTTTCATAAGCTTTCATAGTGGAAGACTCTAAAACCTAAATTCTGGTTTATGAAGTTGGTAACTTACTGAAAATTTCTGTATCTCAGGCTCTTTGAAAATTTAATAATTCTTTTGCTCAATTGTTGATCTCTATTACTTTCATTGATCTGTTCAACAGATATCAAAATTGTCCCTGAAATATATGCGCTTTGATTGATCTCTGCTCATCAGCCTGAGTCTCTTCTCACTGGATTCCACTACCATATTTCTTTTGTCTAGCAAATCATGATGGTT
Organism: Amorphophallus konjac; assembly: GCA_022559845.1. Classification (NCBI taxonomy): domain Eukaryota; kingdom Viridiplantae; phylum Streptophyta; class Magnoliopsida; order Alismatales; family Araceae; genus Amorphophallus; species Amorphophallus konjac. The sequence continues at coordinate 314,917,307 of CM040121.1, read as the reverse complement.
TTGTAGACCTTTCTTCTGCAGACCTTACAAATGTGAGGATCCATTGTCTTTATTACCTTGTTCACTTGCAGCCTTCTGAACTTCAAAAATTATTGTGGTTGAATACTCCAGATTGATTCCTTGAATGGTTAACTTGCTCAAAGGGGGAGAATAGGTTATCCTGTCAAATTTTGGATCTATTGTGCCTTTACTTTGCTGGAAAGCTTTTGCAAGCTTGCTCTCATTTTGTCTCAAAGGAAACCCTATGCTTAACTTGACGACCATATTCCCGGTTGCATTCCTCACTGCCATATCTCCAAGCTCGTTTCACTGTATTATTGCCCCTGTGTTTTTGATTGATACATTTTGAGCATTCTTTTGATGTATGACCCTTGATATTCTCTCAGGGGGAGAATTGTTTGCTGCCTGCATTTTAGCTCATGATTCTATCATCTTACAATTGGTGTTAATCTATTTTTTGATGAAGTCAAAGGGGGAGAATAGGTTGTCATGAGTCAGCATCTTGCCTTGCTTTATGAATTATTATCATTGTGACTCATCACGGTGTTGCCATCATCAAAAAGGGGGAGATTATTGTGTCTCTGTGGTTTTGATGATAGTAAACATCATGATGATTCATATGTGTGAATGTTAAGATGATTCATATGTATGAATGTTAAGATGATTCATATGTGTGAATGTGAATGTGATTGATGATGAAGTATGTATTTGTGAATGTGTGCATGTGAATGAGATTTCATAATATTTCCTTGTGTGCATGTCATTTCTTTGGGTCTGACTTTTTGACAAACACTTGGTCGATGCATTCATTTCTATCAAACATTTGGTCGATGCACCCATGAGGTCTGTGCTCTCTTCGTTGTTTTAGCACACAATGTATGTGTGTGTTTTTGGCTTAATTGTCTAAAAGTCAGTGCATGTTTGCACATGTCGTCTGTGCTAAGGATTATAAAGGTCCGTGCACTTCACTGTTCACTATCGGTTCATGTTAAGGTCCGTCTCACTTAGCGTCTCATGTTGTGTCTCAACATACCCAGGTTCGAGCACGTTTCATGTCTGTGCATACCTTAAGGTCGATGCACACAGTGAGCATCTAGTCAGTGCATGTTTAGGTCTCTGCAATAAGCATTCATGAAGTCGGTGCATACTTAAAGCATTTGGGTCTGCAAGTCGGAGCACGTTTCTGGATTGAACATTCAGTCGGTGCTAGTTTTGTCTATACATCTCAATGCATACTTAGTATGCTGCATCTGAATGTCCGTGCATATATGGGTCGGTGCAAAGTTTGCCTTGCGTACGCTTGTAGGTCGGTGCATATTCTTTGCTGTGAGCACCTCATTCATTTGTGTCTACAGCATATACACTCGGTGCATGTTTTGGCCAAATGAACATAAGGTCAGTGCATTGCTTTGCTAAAGGAACATAAGGTCGGTGCAAGCCATCGTACCGCACATATAAGGTCTGTGCATAGCTTGCTTCATGCATACACAACGCCTGTGCTAAGGAACATGAGGTCAGTGCACTTCATGCTAGCAAGCCTATTCAAGTCCGTGCACCTCTCCATACTTAGTCCGTGCATACTTGAGTATTTCACAGTCGGTGCAAATTTTTTTTAAGAAACACATGCTTAGTCGGTGCAGCTCTTGCTATGAGCGAATAAGGTCCGTGCATGTCTTAGATTGAACACTTAAGTCTGTGCATATTTTTATCTCTTATCAATTAAAGGTCTGTACATTTGTCTGGTTTGCATAAAGTAAAGTCTGTGCATGTGACATATACACACAAGTCTAGCATAGAAGTCAATGCATTTTACCGAAGCATGCATATTCCAAGTCGGTGCATACCTTTGGCTCCACATACACAAGGTCGGTGCAGTTACAGCTTGTGTATAATTCACGGTCGGTGCAAGTCTTTACTAGTGCTACTTATGTCGGAGCACACCCAGTGTTACCTTATCTAAAGTCAGTGCATGTCATTTAGAGTCCATGCTTACTTCCTTTATGTTATCAAGATTCTTGCACACCCTTTACTTGTGTGATACAAGGCCTATGCACATTGTGCTGCACCTTACCTGATGTCTGTGCATTTCTTGCTATATGACTATGCACGTTCTGTTATATGCTACCTAAGGCCTGTGCATATTCGTATGTTACTTTATGAAGTCTGTGCTAGCACGAACAGCTAACACTTCTAGTTATTTCCCAGGCCAGTGACTTGGTCGAGCATGTGATGGACGAACCTACAGCCTATGAGCATATTCCACTGAGCTCGTGTGAAACATCAGAACCAATTATTGGAGGCACGTGATCCAAAGCAGTCCGTTCCAGGAAGAAGCTGACACGTGGATCATCTCTCCATCTACACCTGACGCGTGGCTCTCTGGAAAAGGTTGGGACGTGCCCTACACACGACGGACGGATGAGCTCATGGGAACCCTACCAACAGCCATATAAGAAGGCCGGTCCTTCGATCAAAAAGGAAAGGGGAAGACCAGAGGAAGAGAGGAGCAGAGAAAAGAATAGGAGAGTTCAAGAAAGAAAAGGAGAGAACAGCAGAGAGAGCAAAGAAAAGGAAGAAGAATAAAAGAGACGAAAGAGAGAGAGAGAGAGAGCACCCAGAAGAAAAAATGGAGAAGTTCAGTGCTAGGATCAGATCCTGAACTATTGTGCTCCTGCGTGAGCTATATTTTTATTGTGCTTTATTCGCCAGTTTGTCTTTTTTTTTTGTTACTTTCATCTTCCAGTTTCTTGGCTTTTCGATACTCAGGTTGAGTTCGGGGTTCCTCTTGTGGACTCAGGAGAAGGGAGACTTGGTGTCTCCAGTTGCAAGTGACTTGGTGTCACTTGTGCTTTCCCTCTTGGTTTCAGAGGAAGGGAGATTTGTTCTCCAGTTTGCTAGTGACTGGGTGTCACTAGTGGTTCCCCTCCGGGTTGGAGGAAGAGAGGAGTGTGTTCCTCTGGGTCAAGCTATTAGGCAGCGTATGTCTGCAGACTGAGTATGCGGTTCTTGCTATTGCAAGGGAAGCCTCACTCTGGTTTGGAGTGAGGGGTGGATGTAGGCAGACTGTGGGTCTGACCGAACCACCTAAAAAATCCAGCATATCGTGTGATTGATTTGGTGTGGTTGCTCTCTATCTTCTACCTCATTCGCAGATTGGCGTCAGAATGGATTGATTGAACTTATGGTTCTATGATTATTTATCTGAAGGTCCCTTGAAAGCTTTATGTTCTAATCGGTAGGTTGGTTCGGTGTTGTTCATGTCTGCTGTGATAGCATGCTATATGGTACAGATAGGTTAGATTGTGTGTTCAACGACTTATCTGTCTGTATGCACCATTAGTGCTTGATTCTGTGCTTGGGAGAAGCTCTACTTAGTGTACGAGTCCATCTGAGATTGTTTTGAATAGAGGCAAAAGTTTTGTTCCGCAATAGTTTTTGAACATGGATTCATTCATCCCCCCCCTTCTGAATCCGTGTCCTGCACCTATTTATATTCTAACAGGGAATTTTAGATCCCAACGTAGAGTTATCATAGCCTGAATACTGCAAAAGGAATATTAAAACTAAGATTGATTCAACCTTGAGCTAAACAAAACCTAGGACACTACTCCTAGAGTACCACTCACAATCGTATTGGAGACATCTCCATTGCAATTATGTGTAAAGATAAATGAAGTAAGAAAAATGAATGCACATACTTACACAAATAAAGTACCTTATAACCCTTTATCGTGGAAGTAGGTACATGAAGCAAGAAATGATACAATGGCATAGGCAACCCTTTTATCCACCTCAAGGATTTCATGTACGCATCCTCATTCTGGCAAAATGACAAAAGAGCCCTGGGTTACTTATTTAGAAGATCCTTGGATGGTCCCACACTGGAGTGGTTTTATTCCCTGGAACCAAGCGAGGCTAAAATTTTTGATGTGGTATAGAGAAAACTCCTTCAAAAGTGTAGGGATCCGGTTGACCCTTCTCTCTGTGTGATAGACTTAGCAATTGAGAAAAGGAAGCCCGAAGAGGAATTCACTCAATTCGCTGATAAATGGAGGTCTATGGTTGAGAAGATAAAAGACGCTATCTCGCAGTCTAAACAAGTGAAGATGATAATTTCTAATGCAACACCTCAATTCAGACACATTCTAGCCATGAACAAGCTCACCACCATGGATGAACTCTATGAGAGAGCCCCGTACATTTAGACACAATTAAAAGACTCTCCAATTATGAATATGGTTGAGTAAGCCAGACCAAGGATGATTGTGACAAATGAACAAGTGAGTGCAGTTGTTAATTTCAACATCTTTCGAAACTAAGCCACCAACCAAAGGCTTTCACAAGACCAACCCCCTCGCCATATCGCTAAACTTTGTCATCCAACATTCACCTACCTCGACATCCACTTGGCCCGAAGCAGACCTATTACCATCCAACTGGGCATGCCCATGCATTCATGCTAAGTGATGCACCCGTGCCAAGACCTACCCATCCATTACCTCCATCACAGCCACAACTACAACCATGAGCCGTCGCTCAGGCCAACACCATCTCTATCGCCCCAACTCCTGACACTGCCTGGTGCTGTAATTATGAGACATTAACTTAATGCTTTGTATCAGTGCATTGTCGGTCGTCACCACGACCATCTCCTCCATCACCACTTCCTAGCCCTCCACCATTATCCGTCAGCCCACCTGCCACCCCTGTTTCCATTCAATTACCACCATTGCCACCCTCATCTCCACTCACTAAGTTTTATACTATCACACCACCAACTACCATGCCACCACCACCACCACTTAAGCTTTCTGCTACTAAGTTGACCACTACCAATGCTATCCCTATGCCAACCATAGTTAGTCAAACACCACCTAAACAATCTAATCCATCACCTTCACCTACACCTGTGCCTGAGCAAGCTCCGCCTGCACCCACACCCGAGCAAACTTTGTCTACTTAGGAGTCGAATTATGAGCACTCTACAACTGAGCCAACTCAGTCCGCTCTCTAGACGGAGGAGGAGCTCACCACGCCTGAGCCTTTCTTCGCTGTCACCCATTCACCAGCACCTATCATACTCGCTGAACCCTCTTTGTCCACTGAACCTGCCACCTCTAGCTCACAATCCATTACCACCCAACAGAGCGAGTGCGCGCTTGTTACACCCATCTGTTTTCTGGAGTTAATTGAGATTCAAGTAAATGGTATTATTCCCTAGACATTACAAGGAGATGTAATGCCAAACAAGCTCTACAAGTCGGGTTGAGCTCAGAAACTGGGGCATTTTTCTGTATCAAGCGACACAACACAACAAAGGGGTGTTGACACCCATTTTTTGCCTACAAGTTGAGTTTTTATCTTATTCCATTTTTACGACCATCGCTTCTGAGCTTTTCTTTGACCAATTATAAGGTCATTTCATTTGTTTTCGATAGTGAGTATGAGCTTGTTAGATTCAATTCTCTCTTAATTTTTTAGAGTGAGAAGCTCTGGTTCGTAATTCTCCCGCCATCGTTCTTTCTTCTCTTCTCAGCGTCCTCCCCTCCCTGCCGGCCATGGCCGGTGTGGTGGGGGTCCCCCCGGCGCTGGCGGGGGTTTCTCAGGTTCCTCCAGAGGCAGCTTCCTCTTCTTCTAGTGTTGCTCCTTGACGGTCCTTCACTCAAGTTCTCATGGAGTCTAAGCGGAGGTCATATTCCTCCATTCTGATTAAGGAACCTACTTTCACAGATCAAGGAGAGCCAGCAGTATATTTTTCCAAGGCATATGTCCAGGCGTCCATTCAGTTCTTGTCATTCGCCATTGTGGCCAAATGTTCTTACGTTAGGCCTTCATTTACTGAGATTAAGTCTTGTTTGGTGCAGCGGCTAGCGATTTCTTCTGGTTTTGTCATAAGCAAGTTAAATCCGCGGCATCTCTTCCATAGATTTGATAGTGAGGAGGATTTTATGAAACTTCTCTTACAGAAAAATATGTACATAAAAGGTTTTCTATTTCAATTCTTTCGGTGGACTTCTGATTTTAACTATGAAGTTGATCCGCCGACGGTGCCGGTTTGGATCGGCTTTCCTGCTCTTCCGGCAAACCTATACCAAGAAGATTGTATGCACTCTATAGCTGGAAATTTTGGGACTGTATTGCGAATTCATGAGAGATCTTTAGCTTTGACAGACACTTCGGAGGCCCTTGTTTGTATTGAAATGGATTTGTCAACTCCGCGTCAGGAGCGATTGTGGATTGATCTTGATGGTGTAGGATACTGGCAATCTATCAGTTATCATCGAGCTCCGGCTCTTTGCTCCTTTTGCCATAAGCTTGGTCACTCTGGAGATGTTTGTAAAAAGAAATTGGCAAAGATTGGCCGACCCCTGGTTGTTTAAGCTCCTGTCACCAAGAACCTTCGACGGGCTTTTAGGCCTCGGCTTATAGGCCCCCTGGTTGTTCGACAAAATGTGTCCCTAGAGAACAAATTCGAGGCATTGTTACAGGTAGCAGAATTGCAAGAGTTGCCAATTGCTAATTCAGTTTCTCACCAGCAGAAAGGGCTTGTTCATGACCCAATGCATTTGGAAGGGGGAAATTTTGTCTCAATCATTAATCAAGCTCCTATCGCGGTGCCCCTCCCTCACAGCGAGATCAGTACAGGAGAAACTGTTGAGCATCATTATGAGGACAAGAAGGACTCTAAAAATGGTCATTATCAAGCAAGAAAGGGAGTCGTATGGCCTCCCAGTTCCGAAGATCCTTGGAGTCATTTGGATACAGAGACTAGTATTCAAAATGTAGAGGTGTCGAAGCTGAAAGAGAAGCCTTCCAACACTCAAATTGTGAGCATTAAAGATATTCAAATTGGTGGTTCAAAAGTTGTTTCTGATCTAGCAGAATCTGAAAATTCATGGATGTCCAGTCAATGCAACAAAGGTTCTATAGGTCTCCCTCCAATCAAAGAAGCTAATGAAATTTCTGCCATGCCTGGAGATCTTATTAGTGATGCTCGCCTCACCAGGGCCAAAGCAAAGGTGTTGGCAGCTAGCTCCTCCTCCTATGCCCATGATTAATTCGGCTCTTATATGGAATGTTAGGGGTATGGGAAATAAGGCGACATTTAGAAGCCTTGCTCAGATTATAAAAGCTCATAAGATATGTATAGTTGCTATATCAGAACCTCGGATTGATTTCAGTCGTGCAAATAAAGTAGCTCGTCAAATTAATCTTCCCTCTGTTCTGGGGAATAATGATGATTCTTCCAAAATTTGGTTGTTTTACAATTCTGATAGTAAAATTGAGGTCATTGAACAGCATCCTCAATTCATCACTGTGGCTCTTAAGGAGGAAAACTCTATATATATGTATTTCACAGCAGTTTATGCATCATGTAATGCTAGCACTCGCAGAGACTTGTTTGATGCTCTCATGGATTTCAGCTCAGAGGTGTCTACTCCATGGATTATTGGTGGGGACTTTAAATGTATTTCTTCCCCTGAAGACAAACTTGGTGGTATAATGTCTTCAACTTCTGCTATGATAGACTTTCAGAGTTTTATTTCTGCTTTTGGTTTAATTGATGCTGGATTCTCTGGTTCCTCTTTTACTTGGACTAATAACCAAACTGGGGCTTCTCATATCCGAGCGAGGCTTCACAGTGTCTTTTACAATGCATGCTGGCTTCAATCTTCTCCCACCTTATCAGTTCACCACCTTACTAGAGGGCCCTCTGACCACGCCCCACTTCTTATAAACATGCATCATGTGCAAGTGCTTCCAGGAAGATTTATATTTCAACATATGTGGCATACTCATCCTGACTTCATAGAATTTGTTAAATCTCAATGGGGCAAGTATGAGAACATATGTCATCCATTTCACTCACTTCAGGGAAAACTTAAGCAGTTAAAAGTTGCTCTGAAAAAATGGAACAAGGAGGTGTTTGGTAATATTCACCATGCTAAAGAGGCTGCTGAGTTCAATTTACAATAAGCCCAAGAAGTCTTTGATGACAATCCGTCCATGAATAATCGAATGAGCTTGCAAAAAGCCAATGCTGACATGAGGCTGGTTCTTCTCCGAGAAGAAATATTCTGGTTTCAAAAGTCCAGGATTCAATGGCTCAATTATGGTGATCGTAATACCCAATTTTTCCATCACTTCACCAAAGTCAGAAGGCAAAGAAACTTTATACATAAACTGAAAATAAATGGTCTTTGGGTGGAAGATCAGACTATTCTGCTAAAGGGTGCACTAGACTTTTTTAAATTCCTTTTATATTATGAAGCCCACCATATTAATGAGAACCTTCTTTCAGTCATTCCTTGTATGATTACTGAAGATCAGAATATATCTTTTTGCTCTATTCCTTCGCTTGAGGAAATTAAAAACATTATTTTTTCATTCTCTGGAAATAGTTCCCCTGGCCCTGATGGTTTCACAGGTAGCTTCTATACTTCATGCTGGGATATTATTGGGCAAGATGCCATATCTGCTGTTCAAAGCTTCTTTCAGGGATGGGGTCTACCGAAAGGAGTCACTTCCACAATCTTATGTTTGATTCCCAAGGTAAAAAACCCCACTTCCTTTGCGGAGTTTAGACCTATCAGTTTGTGCAATTTTATATGCAAGGTTGTTTCTAAAGCCATAAGTGATCATCTGTGATGCATTCTTCCTTTGATCATATCTGAGCACCAAAGTGGTTTTATTAGTGGTAGAAGCATCTCGGATAATTTCCTGCTTGCCAAAGAATTGATCAAGGAAATTGATAGACCGATTAGAGGCCATAATATGCTTATTAAGATGGATATGGCCAAAGCCTATGACCGTATTGAATGTGTTGTGTATGTGATTTTGATGATTACAAAATGACTTTGTTGCCTGGACTTGCTTGGCCTTGTGCTTGAATGGTTATTCATGTTTTCATGGCTCTGTATTGATGAGAAAGTTTTTGTGGAAAACAATGCTTCATGAATGTTAGTTTTTGTCAACAAGAATGCCATTTGAATGAATGTGTTCCCATACTTTCCTGCATGCTTTGCATTTGGCATGATTGTTAACATTTGGGTATTGAAGCATTTTGATGTTGAAATTATGAAAGATACATGTAAGCTATTTGAATGTTTGAGCTCCCATGTCAATATATTTGATTGAATGATAGATTCATGTTTATCATTTCAAAACCTTGTCATTTGGTCAAATATATTTTTGTTGATTGATATGAGAAGCAAAATACATGTTTGAACATGTTCATTGATGTATTTTATTGTGAACATGTTCATAGAATTGATGCTTGATGCAAGGATTTTGATTCTCATCTAACCTCGTGATTTATCATACTTTTTAGGAGGAAAATTCATGGTTGATACTCATGGGATCATGGCAATATCTAACCACCTTGTGTGCTTGAATTGGAGGAGGTTGAGGTTGAGCTTTCATGTCTTTATATTTGGATGAGTGATAGATTCAAGTTCATCATAACAAAATCTTGTATTGGTGAAATGGCATAATGCTCTTTTGAATGCTAGTGTGCTCATGTGAGAGAAACAATCTTGTGTATTCATGAGTTTTCATGCATAGTGTGTATGGGTTGTAATACCCTTGTTTGTGGTTCATGGTTTATTCATGATCCTTGAGGCTCATAATATGTTTGACTCTTTTATGGCTCTCATGGTTGAATGCATGTCTTAAGAGTGGAACTCCTTGATCTTGATTTCCATGTAGATCTAATGATTTATCTTGTTTTTACAGGATGGACATTGATGGAAATCAATTTGATATCACTTGGATGCATGGTAATATCTCTCTATTTTTTACATGTGAAAAATGGCCTTTTAGTAGGCTAGAAAAGCCCTTAGCATGGTTCATGATTGTACCTTATGGTTCTTGAGGGTTATTATGTGCTTAATACATTCACATTCATCAAAGTGAAATTGGTTTCATGATGCCCATATAATGAGTTTAAGTGGTTTGAATGACTTTGTTTCCACTTGAGGTTTTGGTGGTTTGAAAACTCTTTCATGCATTCACTCCATGTGGTGTTGTAGCTTTCAAAGTGTTTCATGCATTGTCTAAATGACTTTTCCTTTTAGGTTGCAAAATGCTTAACCTATTGAAATGAGCATTTGTTGAATGAGGTCTAAAAATATGCCAACATCTTGTCTCCATGCATGGTTATTTGATTTATATGTTGAATGAGGAAGAATAATTTTTCATTGAGCTTGAATTGATGAAATCCGGGTTTAGGATGTGCCTTCATACGAAAACCTTCATGATGTTGAATTACATGCACTCCATTTGAAACAATTTGTTTTTCATCATTAAAATTCATGAATGGATGTTAGAATTCATTGGGTTAGATGTTTAGATCATTGGGAATGGTTTAGAAATCTTTTTCTAATGTTTCTAAGTCAATGGGTCGACCCCCCCACTCAATGAGTCGACCCCTGGGCCAAAAAATGGCCATATAGTGTTCTGTCTGCAAGTGGGTCGACCTACTTTCAGAGATGGGTCGACCTATTCCCTATTCTGGGCAAAAACCAGAACTCTGCTTGTAGATGGGACGACCCACTTGCTAGATGGGACGTCCCATCTGGTTTCGCAGCTCCGCGCGACTTTTCCGTTGGCCACCGTAGCCCATCCAAATGACCTCTGATTGGGGTGAAATTTTACACCAATGCCCCTAGGTTACTAATGAACATATTAGGGTGGTTTTGCAAGGGTTTTGCATGGGTATATGGGTCTTTTGGTGCCTTCTATATATACTTACATGTGACCTCCGAATTTGATATAGATGAACACTAATGCTTATTTTGTGTTGTCTTGTAGGAGAAGAAAATGGAAAAATAAAGAGGAGCTATTGAAGCGGCGATTTCATCTACTTCCTTGAATATTTGAAGCTTGTGAAAGAACAGAAAGGGAGCGGCCCGAGAAGAGGAACAAGAGGAAGCCGGAATTGCCGTCATCCGACTCCGAACCAAGAAGAGCCGAATCGTTTTGAGAAGGGGAAGCTTTACATTTCATATATGTTCTTTGGTTCAGTGTTTAGAAGTTGTTTTGGGTTTATTGTATCCATCTCTGAACACTTCATCCAACTCTGAACGATTATTCTGTGTGTGGGTTCGGAGAATGGTTTCTCTGTGTGGTTTGTGTTGACGCTTGTATGTCGTTTGGTGCGGAGCATATCCGCGTGTATGTTGGGGTTTTTGCCCCATGTGTGTGGGGAGAAATCCCCGTGTGTTGCTGCATTCATAGCGTGTGGTTTGGGGTTTTTACCCCGTGTGTGTGGGGAGAAATCACCGTGTTTGCTGCATTCGTAGCGTGTGGAAAAAGCCTCACCGGTTTGGTGAGGGGTGGACGTAGGGAGCCCGCTGTAGTCCCGAACCACCTTCAAAATTCCCGTGTCTCATGGTTTGAATTGTGTGATTGTGTGTGCTTCTCTATCTATTCTATTTCCGCAATCGTGTGAGCATGGTAAGATTGAGAGAATCACAGTTATTTTATTTAGTTTAATTCCCCAATCATGTTAAATTTTTTGATTCCGTTGTGCGAGTAGTTTTAAGTTTTTAATTGGACATAGTTTTTAGTAGAGGGTTCTATTCACCCCCCCCCCTCTAGAACCGTGTTCCTGCACTACGGGACCCAACAATTGGTATCAGAGCGAGGCTCTGTTGTCTCTAGATCTCACAATCTACAGAGTGATCCCAGTGCATTCTACAATCATGAATTTTTCTATTGATCAAATCTCTATGAATTGCATTCCGACTTTTGATGGTCATGATTATATTTCTTGGAGAAATGCTATGTGTGTTTATCTTGGTTTGCATGAGCCTAATGTTTGGAAGGTCATATGTGAAGGTTCATACAAGCTTCCTACTGAACATAACAAATGGGATGATATGCATGTCAAGAAAAATACAATGAATGTTAGAGCATTAAATTTCCTCATGAATGCCATTGAATCTAATATACTTTAACAAATTCCCTTGTGCAGGTCGGCAAGAGACCTTTGGGACGAGTTGGCACGAAAGTATGAAGAAGAAGTGATGGATCCATGCTTAATGGCTCATGGAGACGAAAATTCAAATGAGGTAAATTCTAACTCTAACTCTGATGAAGATGAAATGTCATTTGAAGAACTACTTGATGCTTATGAGGAGTTATCGAGTAGATATAAGAAAATCAAGTCAGAAAATAAAAAATTAAAAAAGGAAGTTGAAGACTATGTTCATGACTCCCTCTGTGAAAAATGTGCTGAGAATGAGGAATTAAATGAGGTATGCATGATTGACATTAAAGAATACAAAGATACAATTGCATGTTTAAGGAGTGAAAATGAAGCTCTCAAGGATGAATTTAATCAAATAAAGAAAAATGAAGAATGCCTTAAGAACAAGCTTACCTCTTTATCTGATGATGAGAAATTGTTTGAAAAACTTCTTGATAATGAAATTGATAGCAAGAGCATCATAGATGAAAATGAAGAACTTAAAAAGAAAAATGGTGTCATGCTAATTGAAATTTCTCTTCTTGAGGGTAGTTTGAAATGTCTTGAAAATTTTGAAAAAGAAAATGCATTGTTTAAATCTGAAAATAAAAAGTTGAAACATTTAAACAACGCCATGTCTGAAAAACTGTTAACTTTTGAAAAAGGAAAAGTTTTGGATGTCAATGTTGAATCTGAAAAATTACTCGTGCTAGAACAAGAACTTGAAAGCTATAAAACTGCAAATAAAGTGTTGAATGAATGTAATGTTTGCAGTGAACAAGAAATTGCTAACTATGAGTTGCACATTGCATCCCTTGAAAATGAAATCATTGATTTGAATGTATCTTTGTCCAAATTTTTCAAGGGGAAAGACAACCTAGATAAAATCTTGGGGACCAAGGTGAGTTTTCAAAGGGAAGGTCTTGGGTATGAACCCACTAAAAATAAAGTCTTTGGTCTGAAAACCCAAACGTCATTCGTGCATGCTTCATGTTCTTCTAATGCATCCTTTGTTGAGAAACCCCAGATTAAAACTCATGCCCAACCTAGGACCAAGAAATTTGCTCCATCACCCAACTGTCAAAATGGTCCTAAGAGTCATAATAGAAAATTTGATTCTCACCAAAATCATGAAAAGCATGCTCATGTTCCTAAAAGTTCAAAGTTGAGTTGTTTTTACTGTGGCATGCATGGTCATGTTATGGATGATTGTGATATCATGAAAAAAGATGACCAACATGCATGCAAAGAAAAATTTGCATGCAAAAGATAAAGAAATATTTCATGCTTTTATTGTCATAAACTAGGCCATGTGATGAAAAATTACTTTGTGAAGCAAAAAGATGAACTTCATGCTAACAATGATAAGTTCAATGTTCAATGATAACCATATAATTCATACTCAAAAGTTTTCATCTTACAAGAGAAACTTCTTTCCAAAAACTCATGCAAACAATGAAAAAGCTTTCCGTAGACCCACATCTCTTTGTTGTCTTCATTGTGAGAAATACGGTCATGTAATGAAAAATTGTTGATTTTTGAAAAGTGATAATTTCTATGCTTCTAGAACGAATGCTAGGTTTGATTTTATTAGACCTAGATCTTTTGAAAATAGGAGATAGAATACTTTTAAAAATACTTTTGCTCATGAAAGAACATCTTTTACTAGAAATTCTTCTCCTCAATATTTTTATTATGAAAATCATGGTCATGTGATTGAGGACTGCAAGATCATGAGAAATGACGGCATGGAAGCAATGAAAGTGTGGAAGAATTTGGTGGGTGGTAATGCCACTAACTCCAAGGGACCTAAGAAGGCTTGGGTTCCCAAATTTGTCAAATGAGTTGAATTTGATGCAGGTGTGCCTTGATGAAATAAATTGAAAGGGGTTCCAATAAAAGGGAACAAGGCACACTCGTTTGGTAAAATCCTGACTTTACTTTTTCTTATTGTCAAACTTGGTGATTTTGATGTTTTCACTTTAGTTACTTTGTTATGTTGTTGGAATCATGTTCTGAATTCTTCACAAGTCATACAGGCCTTCATTGAATGAATATTATGGTATATCAAATGGTGATATCTGAAATGACAGATTAAGTCTGTCAAGAAGCTATCACTATGCGTGAGTCGATCTTAGGATCGAAGTTCTCCACCTAGTACCAAAATTTAAAAATTCAACATGTTTGACTTATGAGGAAACATGTCTGTTGGAATGAAATCACCTTGCCTTGATTTGCAGTGATCTTAAATTTACAATTGGTACAACTTGAAAATCTTTCATGTTTCAAGAAGACAAAATTTTTGAACTGTGAAATTGCTTGTTCTTTAATGCAACAATTGGCATTGGATGATGATCATGGCTTAGTTTAAAGCTTGTTGACCATGTGTGTGGTTGCTCTACATGATCGACAAATTACTTGATTTATTCAATCTGAAGATTTATCTCATGCAATACTATTTTGAATGATCATGGTCGAATGTTTGGGTTGTAAGGAAAATAGTTGCTCATGATAAAGTTTGAAATGAAATGCTTATGGTTCTGTGTTAAATTCATTGAAAACTCAACTCATGCATTTACTGATTTCATGTTCACTTGAGTATTCAAGAATGCACAAAAAAAAATTGAAATCTCCATAAAAATATTGCATTGGTATTTTTGCATATCATTCACATATCATGCATGCTTTGTGAATTTGAGTCTCTTGCATACGTTGACTTATCTTATTTATGCTTGAAAGCCATGATTTATGGGCACACAAAATAAAAAAAAATACATATTGCATATTCATGCATATAGGGCATATGTATATATTTCATGATAATTGCATATCTTGAATCATGAGTGCTTGCATGAATAGTTAGTTAAAACCTTACTTGTTCATACATTCCCCCTTCGTCTAATTTTGAACATAAAATTTGGATTTGAAAGATGGAAGTCATAGTGTGCATAGTTGCATATATTGCATACTTATCACTCATATAGTGCATACTCATTTCATTTGAAAGATGAAGCTCATTGTGTGCCTATGTGCATATTTGACATTTTCAGCATGCATATAGTGCATACTTTGAGATGCATCATTTTGAACACCGCTAACCTTCATGAACTGAAACTTCATAACATTGGGCCTTTAATTTACATCTTGCATTACATTCTCATGTTGTTATAGGTTGCACGCATAAGAGTTTGTACATTTGGTGCATTTGGAACATTCATATAAAATCTAAAATTCTGCATTCATGATGCACTCTACATTGCATATTTGCATATTTTCGTTGTATGCTTGCATGTTAATATATGCTAAAATCCCTTCTTTGAAACTTCTAAGACCTCATATCTCTTCATAAATAATGTTGCATCTGAGTCTTAACTATTGTGCTTAATGTTAAACACTCAGGGGGAGCATTTCCTGTTTAGTGCATTCACATAGGGGGAGCTGCACTATCTTGTGTTGAGTTAAATTTTCTCTATACATGTTAAATCAAATTCTCACACTTCATGCACTTTAATGTGAAAAAGAGTGTTATTCATAAGGATATAGGAATTTCATTTCAACACTATAAAGTAATTAAACTTGCTGCATTTATGATAACGAGGCAGTTGGGGAAAAAGCTGCCTGCCTCAGCTGAAAAAAATTTGGATGAAATGAAAGGCAGAGCAATACTTAGTCTCACTGAGTAAACTGGATACACGTCACCTGAGATGTGATGTGGTTCATTTTTAAAAAGTGTTGACTAAAGTACCTCTGTTCAAAATGAAGTAAAATTGTTCAGTATTCTGAGTAACCGGAGATTCTAGCATAAGCTCCATGTGTCTCATCACGTAAAAAAGAATTATTTTTACTTGATCACTCTAAGAAAAATTCAGATTGTCAATGTGAAATTTTTGAGAAAAATTCTGATGAAAAATTAATGGGGCAGAGCGTAGCCTCCAATACGTTATTCTCTAGATTTAAATGCAGTCTGTGTAATTACTCTTGCGTTCAATTGAAAATCTGGATATCCATATGGTTAAAGCCTATTTTCATGTTATTCACTTATACACATGGTAATTTGATTTAATATGTGTTTTAAAAATTTGATTGACTGCATGATTGGTGTATGTCTTTTGCTATCTATCTGCACACTCTCCTAGCTGTACACATGAGCACCATGGTTTTATTGACTCACATGCATCTTTCGTACACCTATCCTCTCATTATAAATAAAATGGGGGAGCTATATTGCATGTATATAGATTTACTTACTTGGAAGTCAATCATACTTGATCATTTTACTTGCATTCTGTATCTTCATATTGCCCAAAACTTGCATTTCAAACATGTGCAAATTAGTTCATGCATATTTAGCATTTAGTGCATTCATACATGCATATTTTGAATTGCATCTTCTTGAACATAGTGTGCATATGGTTCTCTTAATAACCCCGTTGTCTGTCGATTCATTGTCAATGACAAAGGGGGAGAGACTGTTCCTTGTGCTTCTTTCATGAATATCATATGTTTTACTTGTCCGTTCTCATTTTGCCATAAGGGGAGAAAGCATGTTGGTTTGGTCTTGATGCTATCGCGAATTCTCCATGTTGATCCCCATTTATGATTATGTCAAAGGGGGGGGAGAGCATTAATGAGTATTAATGCACAACATTTTGTCATCATCAAAATGGGGGAGATTATTGTGTATGTGATTTTGATGATTACAAAATGACTTTGTTGCCTGGACTTGCTTGGCCTTGTGCTTGAATGGTTATTCATGTTTTCATGGCTCTGTATTGATGAGAAAGTTTTTGTGGAAAATAATGCTTCATGAATGTTAGTTTTTATCAACAAGAATGTCATTTGAATGAATGTGTTCCCATTCTTTCCTACATGCTTTGCATTTGGCATGATTGTTAACATTTGGGTATTGAAGCATTTTGATGTTGAAATTATGAAAGATGCATGTAAGCTATTTGAATGTTTGAGCTCCCATGTCAATATATTTGATTGAATGATATATTCATGCTTATCATTTCAAAACCTTGTCATTTGGTCAAATATATTTTTGTTGATTGATATGAGAAGCAAAATACATGTTTGAACAGGTTCATTGATGTATTTTATTGTGAACATGTTCATAGAATTGATGCTTGATGCAAGGATTTTGATTCTCATCTAACCTCGTGATTTATCATGCTTTTCAGGAGGAAAATTCATGGTTGATACTCATGGGATCATGGTAATATCTAACCACCTTGTGTGCTTGAATTGGAGGAGGTTGATCTTTCATGTCTTTATATTTGGATGAGTGATAGATTCAAGTTCATCATAACAAAATCTTGTATTGGTGAAATGGCATAATGCTCTTTTGAATGCTAGTGTGCTCATGTGATAGAAACAATCTTGTGTATTCATGAGTTTTCATGCATAGTGTGTATGGGTTGTAATACCCTCGTTTGTGGTTCATGGTTTATTCATGATCCTTGAGGCTCATAATATGTTTGACTCTTTTATAGCTCTCATGGTTGAATGCATGTCTTAAGAGTGGAACTCCTTGATCTTGATTTCCATGTAGATCTAATGATTTATCTTGTTTTTGTAGGATGGACATTGATGGAAATCAATTTGATATCACTTGGATGCATGGTAATATCCCTCTATTTTTTACCTATGAAAAATGGCCTTTTAGTAGGCTAGAAAAGCCCTTAGCATGGTTCATGATTGTACCTTATGGTTTTTGAGGGTTATTATGTGCTTAATACATTCACATTCATCAAAGTGAAATTGGTTTCATGGTGCCCATATAATGAGTTTAAGTGGTTTGAATGACTTTGTTTTCACTTGAGGTTTTGGTGGTTTGAAAACTCTTTCATGCATTCACTCCATGTGGTGTTGTAGCTTTCAAAGTGTTTCATGCATTGTCTAAATGACTTTTCCTTTTAGGTTGCAAAATGCTTAACCTATTGAAATGAGCATTTGTTGAATGAGGTCTAAAAATATGCCAACATCTTATCTCCATGCATGGTTATTTGATTTATATGTTGAATGAGGAAGAATAATTTTTCATTGAGCTTGAATTGATGAAATCCGGGTTTAGGATGTGCCTTCATACGAAAAACTTCATGATGTTGAATTACATGCACTCTATTTGAAACAATTTGTTTTTCATCATTAAAATTCATGAATGGATGTTAGAATTCATTGGGTTGGATGTTTAGATCATTGGAAATGGTTTAGAAATCTTTTGCTAATGTTTCTAAGTGAATGGGTCGACCCCCCACTCAATGAGTCGACCCCTGGGCCAAAAAATGGCCATATAGTGTTCTGTCTGCAAGTGGGGTCGACCCATTCCCTGTTCTGGGCAAAAACCAGAACTCTGCTTGTAGATGGGACGACCCACTTGCTAGATGGGACGTCCCATCTGGTTTCGCAGCTCCGCGCGACTTTTCCGTGGGCCATCGTAGCCCATCCAAATGACCTCCGATTGGGGTGAAATTTTCCACCAATGCCCCTAGGTTACTAACGAACATATTAGGATAGTTTTGCAAGGGTTTTGCATGGGTATATGGGTCTTTTGGTGCCTTCTATATATACTTAGATGTGACCTCTGAATTTGATATAGATGAACACTAATGCTTATTTTGTGTTGTCTTGTAGGAGAAGAAAAGGGGAAAATAAAGAGGAGCTGTTGAAGCGGCGATTTCATCTACTTCCTTGAAGATTTGAAGCTTGTGAAAGAAGAAAAAAAGGAGCGGCTCGAGAAGAGGAACAAGAGGAAGCCGGAATTACCGTCATCCGACTCCGAACCAAGAAGAGCCGAATCATTTTGAGAAGGGGAAGCTTTACATTTCATATATGTTCATTTGGTTCAGTGTTTAGAAGTTGTTTTCGATTTATTGTATCCATCTCTGAACACTTCATCCAACTCTGAACGATTATTCTGTGTGTGGGTTTGGAGAATGGTTTCTCCGTGTGATTTGTGTTGACGCTTGTGTGTCGTTTGGTGCGGAGCATATCCCCGTGTGTGTTGGGGTTTTTGCCCCATGTGTGTGGGGAGAAATCCCCGTGTGTTGTTGCATTCACAGCGTGTGGTTTGGGGTTTTTACCCCGTGTGTGTGGGGAGAAATCACCGTGTTTGCTGCATTCACAACGTGTGGAAAAAGCCTCATCGGTTTGGTGAGGTGTGGACGTAGGGAGCCCGCTGTGGTCCCGAACCACCTTAAAAATTCCCCTGTCTCATGGTTTGAATTGTGTGATTGTGTGTGCTTCTCTATCTATTCTATTTCCCCAATCGTGTGAGCTCGGTAAGATTGAGAGAATCACATTTATTCTTTTTAGTTTAATTCCCCAATCATGTTAAATTTGCTGATTCCGTTGTGCGAGTAGTTTTAAGTTTTTAATTGGACAGTTTTTAGTAGAGGGTTCTATTCACCCCCCCCTCTAGAACCGTGTTCCTGCACTATGGGACCCAACAGAATGGGACTTCTTACTTCTGGTTATGAAAAGGTTTGGGTTCTCTAACATATTTATTTCTCTTATTGCACAACTCTTGATGAATTGCTGGTTCTCCATTGTTTTCAATGGCAAAACACATGGCTACTTTAAATCCTCTAGGGGGGTGAGAAAGGGGGACCCTCTTGCTCCTGCTCTTTTTATTTTGGCAGAGGAGGTTTTAATTAGGGGACTTAGTCAGCTTTTTAACTCCGGACAATGCCAGCACTATCATCTATCTCGGAATGTCCAGCCCATATCTCACATTCTTTTTGCTGACGATTCAATCATATTTTTGAATGGTGGCCTTCCTTCTGTCAAAGCATTGTTGGGTTTTTTGAGAATATATGAAGAGTCCTCAGGGCAGAAGATAAATTCTCATAAGAGTTCATTCATGGTATCCAAACATATGCATCATCATGCTATTGAGAGGATTCGCCAATTTACTGGATTTCAACATAAAATTAGAAGCTTCATTTATCTTGGGATCCCTCTCTTTAAAGGGAATACTAAAATCCCTCATTTCAAATGCTTACTTGATAAAGTTGATGCTAATTGGCTGGTTGGCAGAGCAAGCTCCTTTCTCAGGCAGGAAGAATCACCCTTATCAAATCAGTGTTGTATGCTATACCCATTTATTCAGCCAGTGTTGTAGCCATTCCTCACTCAATCATTAAACAAGTGGAAAGTTTATGTGCTAATTTCCTTTGGCAAGGTCTAGAAACAGTTCATAGGAAACATTGGGTTTCCTGGGATAGGGTATGTTGCCCCCAATCTGAAGGCGGATTAGGAATCCGTAGTCTATGGGACACTCAGTTATGTTCCAATGTCAAACATTTATGGCTTGCCTTGCACAGCAATTCTTTATGGGCAAACTATGTAAGAAGGAAGTATATCCAAGGGCATCATATTTCCGATTGTAAAACTCATTTTCCTGCTAGCATCAGAGCTCGGGATTTTGTCAAAGCTAGATCAATTCTATTGGCTGGTATGCGCAAAATAGTTTTCAATGGTGCTACCACCAACTTTATCAAAGACACTTGGTACAAAAACCACCCTCTGCTAGAATATTTTCCACAGCAGGTTTTCACTCTATCTGAGTACTGCTCAGTGCAAGAAGCTCTAGCCAACCACCACCATCCTATCTGGCAGAGGTTTGAGGATAACACTATGAGATCTGAAATTTCCAAGTATGTCACTCAAGAGGGTGAAGACATCCCCATTTGGTCTTTTACGAACTTTGGGAGATTTGATATTAAATCCACCTACTGTTACATTAAAGGTCACACTTTGGGTGCTTATGCATCCAAGTTATGGTATTCTAAATTTCCTCCTCGAGCCTCATTATTTTATTGGAAAATGCTTAATCATGATGTTCCTGTTGATAGTAGGATTCAACGCTGTGGTATTCAACTAGCATCTTGCTGTAATTGCTGCACAGTCTCCCATTCATCTGAAGACCTTGATCACCTTTTTGCTAACAGTGAACTAGCCTCTTTCTTGTGGAATAAATTCGGTCCTATCATAGATAATACTCAGCTGGGGAATACCTCTATTATCAGTCGGCTTCAGAACATCATTTTGGATGCTGCTATACACAATCCCCAGGGATTTTTAAATCTGTTAATAGCTATGTTGATAATCTGGGAAATCTGGAAGAGTAGATGTCATAACAGATTTGAGGGTATTAAAGCTAACCCCCCCGGATAGCTTTGCAAATTCAAGATGATGTCACTCAGCTACTTCATCAAATTACTTTTAAACAGGGTGCTAGCCATCTCTTTCTGCAAACTCTTCATTCTATGGGCTTCTCTATTAATCAAAAGTCTCTCAAGTTCATCACAGTACGGTGGATGGCTTCGAAATTGGCTTTCTCCCTTAATGTTGATGGCTCTAGTAAAGGAAATCCTGGGATTTCAGGAGGTGGTGGTTGTTTCAGAGATATTCATGGCAAATTGCTACTCGGCTTCTCTTATTGTTATGGTTACGGATCAAGTACGGTGGCTGAAGGGAGAGCATTACTTAATGGCCTCAGATTAGCCCGACACCATACCATTCCTATTTCTGTCATATATACTGACTCTATGGTATTGGTTGAGTTACTTAACCATAAGAGAAACCCACCGTGGTCACTTCTTCCTTGGTGGTGTCAATTACTTGAGCTATTCACATCACTCCATTGTCCTATTGTGCATGTATATAGGGAAGCTAATCAGTTGGCAGATGCATTGGCTAAGTATGCCACTGTGGACGCACTAAAATTCGCTTGTTCAGGTGGTTCGTCTATTAAGTGCGTGGGCGTGCCAATCACCGAAGTGACAATCTATTCGGGCTTCGAGGAAGCCCATGGGTGCGCGCGGTCTGACTAATCAGACAATTGTGTAGTTCGTGTCGGGACCAAAACCCGCCGCGCCATAAAGGTCACAGCGTCATTTACATCCCCCATACGAGGGAACACCCTTGATTAATCGCCGAGATTCAGGGTCTCATGGCCAATGGAATTAATTGCATGAAAAGTCTATTACGAGGTGTTGAAATCCTCACGCGAGGGCGAGAAGAAAACCATCTGTGGTCATGTCGATCGTGTACTGACCATTTAATGTTCGGACGAATGTTCGACTCGAGAAAAGCGCAATCGCCACGGGAAAACCGGAGCATATGTATGCCAGGATATGGCAATTTTATTATCTAGAAGAACGGGGAACGTTCGGCCAAACCTCGGTTAGAGCGGTCGGAAACCAGTAAGTCTATTGGCCCGGTGCAAGGGCAAGCTGCGACCATACTGCGGTGGGCCCCCCGCGGTCGAAACAAGACTTGCATGAGCGTCATTAATATTTCCGGTGCAAAGGGGCAACGGGGAGTATCCCTTGAATCGGTTGAAAAGCCCTGTGCCTAGGGAAGCGGAAGTTTGAAACGTGTCGGTCATTCGGGAGACCGTTTAATATTCGGACGTGTGTCCGGCTTGAGAATATCATAATCGTCGCAGGAGGACCTGGAACATATGTATGCCGTGATACGGCAAATACATTATTCCGAGACACTGAAAACATTCGGTTAAATCTCGGTTAGTGTAGCAAGAAACTGGCGAATTTATTGGCCCGGTGCGAGATCAAGTCGGGACCATACTGGGGGCGCCTCCCATGGTCCAAACGGGGCTTGTGTGGGCATCATTAATGTTCCCGGTGCTGGAGGGCAACGGGGAAGAGTCCCGGGACTAGATTCCAAAACCAAAACATGTTCGAAGGAAGCGAGCTATAGGTCGAGGGTGTGGGTCAGACAATGACCATAATCGGGATGGACCCGAGGTCCAAGCACAGCCCACAAAGGCCTTATTGATATTCCCGTATATAGGGTCCAGGGATGACAGGAGCCATCTCGTTCTATTCATATTTCTGTCGGTCACTTGCGGACCACTTGATATTCGGACAAGAGTCCATATTGAAGGTGCGACGTGGATAGGAACAACCCCGTACAAATGTATGCCGAGTTTACGGCAATTTCAATGAAAGGGCGGGAACGAATCCCGATAGGGTGAATCCGATTTGACGAGCTATCGGCCCAGAGCAATGCTGGGTCATGACCACGTCGGGGTAGGAGCCGTCGGCCATGTTGGCTGCTCACGGGTCTTTTCATGTTCAGACACAGGTCCGTGATAGAAACGTGGCGAAAACCGAGGCGAACTCGTTCAAATGTTTGCCGGACGTGCGGCAATTTTAGTAGTGGCTCGAAAGGGATCCGGCCTGAGGAACGAGTCTGGTCTAATTGGAATGTCGGCCCAAGACTAGGTCGGGGCCTGGCCATGTCGGGATAATTCCCAAGACTCGGGCCCGGCCTGAGAGGGCGGCATCATTGTTCCTTCTGCGTTGGGTCACAGAGAGAGATGGGGCTGCAATGTGGACCCTGGTATTTTCTTTATCTGAGATTTTAATTATATGTTCCTCTCTTTCCTCTTGCTGTTCATTTCTTCTTTATGCATTTGTTCCGAATGATTCCTCCCCCCTTTCTGTTTATTATTATTATTATTATTATTTTCCCTTTTTTTATTATCACTATTTCACATTTTTGTTTGTTTCCTATATATATTCGGATTTCTTCATTTATCATAATTTTCATTACCTTATTTATTATTATTATTATTATCACCAATGTCATTATCATTATATGTTATATGTGTATGTTTCCCGGAGGGAGAGGGCCGCTGGAGAGCGTACCGGCAAGGGGTATGGGGGGGCGTGCCGATGAGGGCGTCCCAAGGTGTACCGGTGAAGGGAGAAGAGGATGTGCCAGGGAAGGCACCGAGGAGGGTGTGTCGACGAAGGTAGAAGAGGGTGTGCCGGGGGAAAACTCAAAGTCTGTACATCGCCTGCTAGAGTCTGCACATTATCCATTTGCTACAACTCAGAGTCTGTACACTGGCTGCTAGCACACACGAAGTCTGTACGTCCCTCAGCCCAAAGTCTATACATTGACGGGTCGCTGCGACACGAAGTCTGTACATCGGCTGGTTGCTACACACAAAGTCTGTACATTCATCAGCTCAAAGTCTGTACATTGTCCATGAAAGTCTATACATTGGCCAGCTCAAAGTCTGTACATTGTCCATTAAAGTCTATACATTGGCCAGCTCAAAGTCTGTACATTGTCCATTAAAGTCTATACATTGGCCAGCTCAAAGTATGTACATCATCTATTAAAGTCTATACATTGGCCAGCTCAAAGTCTGTACATCGTCTATTAAAGTCTATACATTAGCCAGCTCAAAGTCTGTACATCGTCCATGAAAGTCTATACATTGGCCAGCTCAAAGTCTGTACATCGTCTATTAAAGTCTATACATTGGCCTACTCAAAGTCTGTACATCGTCTATTAAAGTCTATACATTGGCCAGCTCAAAGTATGTACATCGTCTATCAAAGTCTATACATTGGCCAGCTCAAAGTCTGTACATCGTCTATCAAAGTCTATACATTGGCCAGCTCAAAGTCTGTACATCGTCTATTAAAGTCTATACATTGGCCAGCTCAAAGTCTGTACATCGTCCATGAAAGTCTATACATTGGCCAGCTCAAAGTTTGTACATCGTCTATTAAAGTCTATACATTGGCCCGCTCAAAGTCTGTACATCATCTATTAAAGTCTATACATTGGGCAGCTCAAAGTCTGTACATCTTCTATTAAAGTCTATACATTGGCCAGCTCAAAGTCTGTACATCGCTTGTTGATGTGTTCGTGCATCAATCTGCCAAGTCTGTACATTGGGTTCCACTTCGGAGAGACGGTGGAAGAAGAGGTGAGAGAGAAAGATAGATGAGGATGTACCGGTGAGGGGGAAAGGAAGTGTACCGGTGAGAAAGAGAGAGACGGTAGGGGGAGTGCACCGGTGAGAAAGAGAGAGACGGTGAGGAGGAGTGTGCCGCTGAAGGGCCAAAAAGGTACATCGTTGAAGGGCCGTTAGAGTGGGCCACTGGAGGGTTGATAGGGTGTACCGGCGAAGGCTGGAACATGTGTGCCGATGAAGGCCCACTCCTCCTGTTACTTATTTTTAAGGCTTTTCTTTTCTTCTTTTCTTTGATTTCTGCGTAGTTTTATACAAATCTTTTCTCCTTCTTCTTGCAATATGTTGTTGTTCTATTTATTTGTTGCTTTTGTTGTCTTTTGCTATGTATTTATTATCCCATTTGTTTGTTGCGTCCTTTTGTCTTTTAACGTCTTGTTATTTTTTAACAAAAATTCGACAGCATCTCCCCTTGACCCGAGCATAAGGGAGATACAGGGAACGCGCCCACATGGAGTGGCGGAACCCGACAACTGGAGGTGGGCGCCCGAGAGCGGCAACACCTTTGATGAAACTTCGGAAAACCTCGGAGAAATGAACGAGCGGGAGACCCGACTAAGACAGACTGGGAGTGCACTGGGTAGGAGGAGATGGCAATCGTGCCGAGCAAGAGGGGTTCAAGAAGGTGTGCCGGGCTGGCTAACACTGGGGGGTGTACCGGGATAGGCTCGAGTGAGGGCTGTGCCGGACTGGGCTCGGTCAGGGATTGCACCGGGTTAAGAGTGTGCCGGGCAGGAGTGATTAGGGTGTGTCGGGTAAGGATCAGGGAGTGTGGATGCAATATTGGTAAGGTTCATGGGTTGGCAAACCAACGAGGAGAGGGTGTTGGCACACCGGGCTGGGTCTGAGCTAAAAGAGTATGCCCAAAAGAAGGGGAAAGAGATCTAAGGGCACCACGAAGGAAGTATTGGCCCTGGGCACTCGAGGAGAGGGAAGGGTGAATCCTTCAGACCAAAAGACGGATTTGGGGCTACGAAGAAACCGTAAGAGGAAAGAGACCATGCACGAGGATCCTCCGGGAGTAGACCACCCGAGGCGGTATTGCACTAAGGCAGTGCTCATTGAGTTAGATATGCCAGTATTGCGGAAGGAGACCATCAGGAGGGGCCAAACCGCCGGTAAAGAGGAAGAAACAAGCAACTTAAAAAAATGAGAAAAGGGAACGCCATGAGCATCTAACAAGCTTCCTTCTTTTATTCTCACCAGAAGAGCAACCCAAATGAGCTAATACATTGAGAGGAAAGAAAAGAAGAAAAAAAAAGACAGAGAGGGCAAAAAGCCAAGATGAACACGGTGGGGGGGGGGGGGACGGAGCACCAGCTCCTCCCCTCCCATAGCTCACTCTCTTCTCTCTTATTTCTTTACTCCTTCGCACAGGCGGTGGCGGACGGGAGAGCAGAAAGGGGACGGGGGCCTCTTCTCCCTTCTTCTCATCTTCTCTTTTCCTTCTCTGATCGAACCCCAGCCTCTGTTGGGGGGTGTAATATCCCGGACCTTTCGGATCCTTCTTCATGGGTCCCGGATCTGGTTTTCGGAGCGTCCAGCTCCGTTGTGTCCGAAATTTCGTTTCGGACATCTTTCGTGTTCGGATCGGCGCGATCCGGAGTCGTTTCGGAGGCCCGGAGGCTTTCCGCGACTTTTCCGCGTGTGTTTTCCGATTCCCGGTGTGTGTTTCGGCTTTTCCTTCGGACGCTCGCTGCGGGTTAACTGGGCCGTTCACTCGGGCACGAGTGGTACCGTTGCGATCGGTGCGTTCCGAGGATTCCAGAAATGTATTTTTCTATTTTTCGGTATTTTTCCGAAAATTCGGATTTTCTATAAATCCTAATTCCTTTTTCTTTTTCCTTCCCTTTTCTCTTTCTTCTTCCTCCTCTCTCTCGCGACCATGAGCCCCTCTCTCTCTCCCTCTCCCCAAATCATGGAAAAACCCAAAAACGCTCAAATGATCCCCTCTCGGCCTCCCCGCGGGCTATAAATCACGGAAAAGAACGGCATGAGGCTAAGGAACGTCACCCTACCTCAATGGAGCGAATGCTCCGCCGGATTGATCACGAATCACGAAGAATGCTCGAAGCTTCACGAACTCCCCACGCTTCCCACGCTCGCCGCACGCCCACGAGATCGCCTCACCGTCGCCCACGCGTCCGCGCCGTCGCCCCGCCGCCGTCCGTAGCCGGAGAGGGGTTCGCCGCGTCCGAATGGGAGAGAGGGAGAGAGAGAGGGGCTCACGGTCGCGAGAGAGAGGAGGAAGAAGAAAGAGAAAAGGGAAGGAAAAAGAAAAAGGAATTAGGATTTATAGAAAATCCGAATTTTCAAAAAAATACCGAAAAATAGAAAAATACATTTCTGGAATCCTCGGAACGCACCGATCGCAACGGTACCACTCGTGCCCGGGTGAACGGCCCAGTTAACCCGCAGCGAGCGTCCGAAGGAAAAGCCGAAACACACACCGGGAATCGGAAAACACACGCGGAAAAGTCGCGGAACGCCTCCGGGCCTCCGAAACGACTCCGGATCGCGCCGATCCGAACACGAAAGATGTCCAAAACGAAATTTCGGACACAACGGAGCTGGACGCTCCGAAAACCAGATCCGGGACCCACGAAGAAGGATCCGAAAGGTCCGGGATATTACAGCCCTCCCCCCTTAAGGAATTTCGTCCTCGAAATTGAGAACAACCAACGGGGAAAGAAGAGGAAGACTCACTCAAACAGATACGGGAACTGCTGACGCATCTCGTCCTCACATTCCCACGAAGCCTCACCACCAGAGTGTCGTTGCCACACGACCTTTACCAAGGGAATGACCTTGTTCCGCAGGCGCTGCTCTCGCCTATCCTCCACACGGATCGGAAACTCTGGGAGAGAAAGATTTGGAGTCACCTCAGGCCAAACAGAAAACTCGAGCACATGAGAGTCATCGGGCATATACTTCCGCAACATCGAGACGTGGAACACGTCATGCACCGACGCCAACTCAGGAGGTAACTGCAACCGGTAAGCAACCTCACCGATGCGTTCCACAATCGCGAAAGGACCAATGTAGCGGGGACTCAGCTTCCCACGCCGTCCAAAACGCATCACCCCCTTCATCGAAGAAACTCTCAAGAACACATGATCGCCCACGGCGAACTCGAGAGGCTGCCGCCTACGGTCAGCATAGCTCTTCTGCCGACTCTGGGCCGCCAACATGTTCTGACGAACCAGGTGCACAACATCCACACATTGCTGCACCAATTCCGGTCCCGTCAAAACACGCTCACCCACCTCAAACCAATCAAGCGGAGTCCGACAAGGACGCCCATACAGAGCCTCATAGGGAGCCATGCCGATGCTCGAATGATAGCTGTTGTTATAGGCAAACTCCACCAACGGTAGGTGATGAATCCAACTCCCCTGCCACTCCAGGCAGCAGGATCTCAACATGTCCTCCAAAGTCTGAATGGTCCTCTCAGACTGACCATCTGACTGTGGATGATACGCCGAGCTAAATGCCAACTCCGTGCCAAGAGCTCGCTGGAAACTCCTCCAGAATCCAGAAGTGAAGCGCGGATCCCGATCCGACACGATCGAAATGGGAATCCCATGCAACGGCACGATCCGCTCCACATAAAGACGAGCCAACCTAGGCACGCTCCAGCTGACCTTGACCGGTAACAACCGCGTCACCTTCATCAGCCGATCCACCAGTAACCAAATACTGTCCTGCCCACTCGGGGTCCTTGGCAACCCCACCACAAAATCTGTGGTCACATGGTCCCACTTCCAAGCAGGAACATCCAAAGGCTGGAGAGTACCTTCTGGATCGGGAGGTTTTGTGGTGTGTACAGATGCTTCCAGAGCTCGCCCGATCTATGGATTCAATGCATGGATTCGTGTTTTGAGGGCCTAGAATCATGCTAGGGGTCCCCAGGGGTCTTCCCCTTTGTTTTCCCCCTCTCCTATGGAGGTATGGGGGCGTGGTTGGTTTTTTTTGGGCGTTCTTACCGTTTTCGACCGCGGACTGAGAACGCGC
Organism: Amorphophallus konjac; assembly: GCA_022559845.1. Classification (NCBI taxonomy): domain Eukaryota; kingdom Viridiplantae; phylum Streptophyta; class Magnoliopsida; order Alismatales; family Araceae; genus Amorphophallus; species Amorphophallus konjac. The sequence continues at coordinate 314,888,517 of CM040121.1, read as the reverse complement.
TATACTCCAGTAGCGCGTTCTTGGAGATCGCGCTGCCCCGACCGAGCGCGTTCATCGGAGAAGATGAACAGTTTGGCGGTTCGTGTCGCGCTATGGGGCCCTAGCGCGATCATCATTGTCGCGCTAGGTATCCCTAGCGCGATGGTCCGTGTCGCGCTATGGGGCCATAGCGCGACAACCCTTGTTGCGCTAGGGGACCCTAGCGCGACATGCCCTGTCGCGCTAGGTATCCCTAGCGCGATTTTGTTCGTTGTTGGGTGTTCCCCTTGGGCCGTGTGTGCGTCCCGGGCACCCCGTGGAGTTCCGTGACCGTGTCTTTGGTGTCCGGAAGTCACGTTTGCCTCGGTCAGGCGTTTGACCGTGGGCAATGCGTCTGTTTCTTTTCCGACCATGGTCACCGTGCGACGGGGCTGGTGCGTGGGGGTGATTCCCACACGTTGTCGATTTCGGACGTTGTTTTCCGTTGACTCGAGAGTCTACTCCTTCAGTGACCCTCCACTAGTCGTAGCCCACCAGTACGAGGTGCTGGTCTCACCTGGGAGTGGTGTACGGGCACCCACTTTTCGAGACGGTTTGTGGACCGGTTACCGTAGGCCCCTCATCGTAGCCAGAGTCCGGCTGCGGGGGAAAACCGGTCAGAGGGCCAGACCTAGGACGCGTGGTCTGTGTGTGCACACGTGGTTGGGGGCGGTTGGACCCACGTCGACGGGCGTGACCCCAGCTAGTCACTTGTTTGTGGTTACTTGTACGGTGTTTGCGCCTCGGGTAGGACCTACCACGTCAGGCGGTTCACCTGCGGTGCGGTGTAAGACGTCAGGGGACGCTACCGGCTGTGCTTCTAGAGGGTGGTACTCCTGTCGAGTACGGAGTGTTAGACTGTCAGTCGTGTGTTTCCGACCTTCGGGTTTGACGGTTCGATCGTTGAGTTTCGGTCTTCTCGTACCGTGGCACGTGTGTCGGTTTGCGTGCCGTAGGGTCTAGTTCTGTAGAGTACAGGGCTTTCCTTTCCGAGGTACTTTCCTACCGCTAGAGTAGTGGTTTCTCGTTTTTCGAGGTAGGGTTCGAGTGATCCCTACTGAGTCTTGTTCTGAGACTCATTCCCTGCGTGTTTTCACCGTGTTTCAGGTGAGGCGCCACCTTCGGGGAGCGCGTCAGGAGCGCAGCGTGGTGCGGGTGCCCAGAGGTAGTGCCAGAGGTCAGAGCCGGGGGATGCCCCGTGTAGCTGTACTTTTCCTTCTTGTCACTGTACTAGTCGTGGACTGCTGTTATTATTGTTCTTTATTGGGGACCATGTAAATTGTTAATTTATTTCCTGCTTAATATTATAACTGTTTAATTTCTGCAATTATCTGTGATGCTTATGTAGTTTCCACACCATCCTTTTAACCCTTCCGAGTCTTCGGACTCGTGGGTGGCGGTACGAGTCTCGGGTTATCGGGCCTTCCCGGTAATCGGATTCTCGGGTCGTTACAGGGGGGCTCCTCTGTGTCTATTTTTTTTTCATCGGAGTGAGGGGTTCTTATACCCCTGGTCAGGCCGAAGACTGCCGAGGACGGGAGTAGGTGGGGTGAGGACAGCCCAGCAAGGTCCAGGCATGGGCCTGCCATGCTTTCGCTGCGCGCCGAGGGCTACGAGCGTTGACCGGCGTGGATGGGCCGAATGATGTGCCACTGGGGGCTGAGGAAGGCGTGCCGCTGGAAAGCCTCGCAGGCGTGCCGCTGAAGGCCTTCACAAGTGTGCTACTGGAAGACCCAAGAAGTGTGCCGCTGAGGGCTTGAAATAGTGTGCCATTGAAGGCCTGAAATAGTGTGCCGTTGAAGGCCTGAAATAGTGTGCCGTTGAAGGCTTAAAATAGTGTGCCGTTGAAGGCTTAAAATGTGTGCCGCTGAAGGCTTAAAATAGTGTGCCGCTGAAGGCTTGCAGGGGCGTGCCGCTGGGAGGGCCCAGGAGGGTGTGCCGCTGGGGGGCTGAAGAAGCGTGCCATTAAAGGGCACGAGATAGTGTGCCGTGGGAGGCTAAAGAGGGTGTGCCGCTGGGGCACTTGAGGGTGTTTGGACTGCACCGGGTGAAGAAGAAAATAAACTGTGCTAGGTGGAAGGCTGCCAGCCTTACCGGGTGAGGCCTACTTGAGGCGTGTCGGGTGGAGGCTGCTGGGCAGTGTGCCGGATAAAGCCATGATGGGGTGCACCGGGTGAAGTTGGCAAGAGTGTGCCGGTTGGTGGTCATGACAAGTGTACCGGATAAAAGACAGTTTAGGTGGGTGGCTTTCCCACAAAAGAACTTGCATATCTATCCCCCCCCAAATGGCAGGCATCACGGTGACAACCTGGTCCTTCCCCTCCGCAAAACCATCCTTGATCTGAGTAAGCAGTTGTTCATCGGTAGGGAGCCTCAGGTCATCTTTGGTTTTCACATTTTCAATCAGCAGACTCATAAATCCGTCTCCAAAGATGTCAATAAGCTGACAATCGGTGCGGTTAACATGGGGAACATCACAGTTATGAGAGGAGGGTTGCTGCATTTGAGCAGCCATCTTCATCTTCATGAGGTACTCAGCTTGTTCCGATCTGACTTTTGGTGAACTTGATTGAAGCGGGGAACCTATTCATCCCTCAATCCCAATAGGCTGATCGTCCTTACCATTCATGCTTCCATGAGGCAAAACTCTAAATCTTCGGGGATCCATATCTCCGGAATCAGGTGCACTTCCAAGGCTGCCTTGAGCCTGGGTCTGAGCTAGAAATTGTTGGTGTTGCTGTGGCGCCAAAAGTTGAAATTGGTTTTGTGATGGCATGAATGGCTTCTGGGTTCGTGGCCCTAAACTTGGACATAGTTGGTCAATTCCAGTTGGAGGCCAGCCTTTCAAAGGGAGATTACGAACACCTTGGTTCAGCCCAGCAGCAGCTATCCCAGATTTCGACTGCGTAATTCTATGCCCATATGGTTCCATGGGTAATGATCTTTGTGTGACACCAAAGCTGACTTCACTTTTAATATCTGTAGTTTGTTGAGCTCGTGAAGGAATAGGTTGCAATGCTGAAGAGACACTACCAGTGCTCCCTTGGACAAATTGCCTGGTTGGTTGGTTGCTGACTTAAGAAGAGCCATTCTACTAGCATCAAACTGTGTGGATGAATCAGAATCCATCAAGTGTGGATGTTTCATGCGTTCTTCATACAGTTTAGTAGCTAATACACTGGCAGTGGATGGTCCCAATATCCCATCTGTATTTATGGCATTTATGGGGCCACTTAGAGAAGGATGATTAGGATCTCTTCGCTGCAATTGAGATTGCCGTTGTTGTATGAGCTGTAGCTGTTGCATTTGTAGTTGTTGGTGGTGTTCTCTTGCCTTCATTTGTTGTGCCTTTATATATGATGCCGCTACTTCAGAATGCTTCTCATTCGTCCTTGCTATGAAAATATCCCAAAAGACAGGCCACCATTCAAAAGGAAAACCCCTTGGGGCATCAATCGCTACTAGATCCACTGAAACCTCTCCCTCGGTCATGAAGGCTTTTGCAGAGGCATGCAAGAGGCGAGAGGGGAAAACAGGGGATCGTGGGTCATGGACGTCCCATCAAGGGCAGGTGACGAGGAGGCCAAGAGCAGAGGCAGGAGGCAGCAGCGAAAAGGAGAAGAGGGAACCGTGCGGGAGGGGGTGCACGCTATCCGGTGCAGTGGGTGGCCACCTGGTGCGGCGGGTGCTATCCGGCACAGTGGTGTGCCGGGTAGAGGGAGTGTACCGTGGAGACGGGGGGGGGTGGTTCTCCGATGCGGTGGGTGCCATCCGGCACAGGGGTGTGCCGGGTGCGAAGGCGGCGTACCGGTGAGACGGGGAGTGTGCCGGGTGGCCACCCGAGTGAGGGAGAAAATGAGAGAGAAAGAATGTGAGAGAGAGAGAGAGAGAGTGTGTGTGTGTGTGGGGGCCACCCTCCCTTTTTATTTATTTATTTATTTATTTATAATTATATATATATTACTTATATATATATATTATCTATTTTATTTTATTATTATTTATTATTATTTATTATTATTTCTTTTTTTTTCTCTTCTCTCTTTTTTTTGTTTCTTCACCATTATTTATTCTTTCATTTCTAACCTTCTTCTTTTTCTTTTTCTTTTTGTCCGCTTCAAAATAGCTGGAGTTAGAATGCGCTCGATGTCCGCAAAAATTTTGAGTGTCCACAGCCACATACACTGGTCATAATTCATAATTTCTTTCTTCTAGAGAGCTGCCTTTAGTGGCCAAAGGTTATACTACGGCTGATGCCTCTTGTATCCCGAACATTCATCTTCGACGAGTTTAGCTATAGTGTTTTTGCTTTCTTTCATTGTAATCCAGGGGCTTGCCCTCATGTACTCTTCCTCATTTTCTACATCAATAAAAATTTCATCTAGTGGCTAGATGGTGGAGTGAGAACATTTCTTTTCTTTGGAAAGGGGTGAACTTTCCCTTCGACCCATTAGATGTTTGGCGTAAAAAAAAAAATTTAGTTGTTTTCTAGCCCATTAAGCTCTAGAAGATCAATTTTCATGAATTTCCATGTTTTGGCTAACCTTGCATGATCACAGTTAGTCGACCGAGAGCATTCTTCTGGTCGCAGTCGCCCAACTGACCACGTTCTCAGAGAATTCTTCTATCCGGCCAAAACACGTCTCTCCCAGTCATGGGCGCCTTAGAGTCCTATTATAGGGTTTTTATCCTGAGGTTTTCACTCTAGATCACTTCCTATCCATACCAGGGATATTATCCTACGATTTTATCATAGATTTATCAATCAAGGATGCAGATTTTCTATGTTTACCTCCTAACTCTGACTTAGGGTTTCTAGACCTCTATAAATAGGATCCCATGGCCTAGGGCTCAAAGATAGGGCAATTTTGGATCTAGGGCAAATCCATGCTGCACTAGATACTTTCTGCTTCGACCCCAATCAACCAGGGAAGTCTCGAGTGCTCCATTTTCTTCTAGGGTTTTCTCTCTATATGTCGTTCTATTATTCTTGTTTTATTCTATTGCTCTGTCTCTTTTCTTAATCATAGCATTGCATGCACATCACATTACTCTTTCTCTTCTCTTGTGTTTTTGCATTACACACTACACACACACACCTATCTTTTCCCTAAACAGGGGTTAAAAACCCACCCCCAAGTACTTTCCCTTCCAATTACATGTTTCATCTTACTAAGGGATAGATGCTATGCTTATCAAGTTCTAATGGGTTTTTGCTTTTTGTTTGCTATGTTTCGTAGGTCTAGGCAGGCATAGACTCGATGCCCTGCCTCTTTGGCCTGTTGAAGAGCGAGGAAGAGCTGAACTTCAAGTCTCCCGCACCCCTATTTGAACGCGGTGGTCCCAGGGACCACGTTTATGAAGTCGCGGCCTCTATATTGACCGCGTTCAAAACTAGATATATTTCATGTTCTTTCTGGCTGGCCCCCTTTATTTCCCAGGTAAGTAATACGATTCTAGTATATTTTTTTGCTGCTATTTCATATTAAATTCCCTTGGTGGCGATCACAGTTCTTTTCTTTATATTCTTTGTCGTGGGCTCCATTGCTCATAGTTCGGGGCACGTTCTAATCGCATCAATGGGGATCACTCCTGAACTAACGTACCATGCCGACCGCCACCCTGATGACCAGGTCAAACCCGGCACTCTGGATAACTCGCCATATTATATGGCACTGTACAAGGAATTGGGGACCACTCCCAGACACCCTACAGACAGCACTACATCGTAAACACCTCAACAACCGGGCCAACCCAGGACCCTAAATAACTCACCATGTCCCATGACACCCTACAAAGAAATTGGAATCACTCCCAAACACCTCACCAAGGGCATAACACCAACGGCTCCAACAACCAAGTTAGACTTAAGCCCCGGAGCCACTCGCAGTACAACAACTTCTCACAAAGAAGCGGGGATCACCCTCGACCACCTGGCAAGCGGCATTGTGCTGCTGACCTCTTAGCCGCCGAGCCTGACTTGGGGACTAAAGACCACCAGCCGTGTCACATGGCCCAAGACAAAAGGTTAGGGAATGACTCCCAAAACACCTTCCACAAGTGGCTCGACACCGATGGCTCTAATAGTCGAGTCAAACTTAGGCTCAGTAGCCACTAGTTGGGTTTAGTCTGATTGTTGTCTCCCAAGTGGCGGCAATCAAGATTAGGACGAGGCATGTCTTAATGTCGCATTAAGAAAGTGGTGCTTAGGAGTGGCGCATTCAAGATGAAGCCCTGATAGATAGCAAGCTTCATCTGGCTAGTTGTTCCAACTCCAAATTTAGGGGGCCCCCTCTCTTCTGTCCCACTTCAGAGCCACTCCCGAAGCATTGCAAACGGCACAATGCCGGTGACACTCTGGAGGCCCAATAAACTTGAGGCTTTGGGACTACTTGATGTACCACATGACATATGCACAAAGGTTGGGAACCAACCCTGAATACCTTGCAAGCAGTACAACCCCGGTAGTTTTTCAACAACCGGGCCCAACCCAAGACTCAGGACAACTCACCGTGCCACATCGCACAAGATAAAGAGGCGAGGAATGACTCATAAAATTCCTTACCAATGGCACAAAACTGGCAATACCCTGATGACCAAGCCGAACCCGGGACTTGGGACCTCCTGCCCTATCATATGGCATCACATAAGGATCGGGAGCCATTTCCGAGCACCCTTTAAGAACGAGCTAACATCAACAACACTTTAGAGGCCGAGCCAAACTCGGGCCCCGGGATATCTTGCCGTATCACATGGCACACGGTCAAGAGTGGCAATAAATCCCCAAGACGCGTGGCACTACACTAGGGGTACTCTAAACACCGAGCCAATCCTATGCTTTGAGGCACTATGTCATGATAAGCGGCATAATCTACAGAAGTCCAATGTGACGAGCAAATGGGTAGGAATTATCTTGGGATCTTAACACATGGTTCACATGCATGGCCGAGGGTGTGCTACAACACTTGCAAGGAGCCCACACATGGAGCGGGAGCAAGCTAGTCAAAGCATCCTCGGAAGCACAGAGCACCACATTCTTCCTCCATGCACGCAACCAAAAGTCAAAGACCCTCATCAAACATCTAGAAATTGGACCACTCCAGAGGGCCACTCTCTCTTCTACGTCACACCTGGACAGGGTAGGCCAGGCCTACCCTAGACCAAGTAGATAGGCCTACCCAACCTGGGTAGACCAGGTCTACCTGGACCGGGTAGACCTAGTCTACACAGACCAGGTAGACCAGATTTACCCGTTCCAATGTAGCCATCCAACAAAAAGAAAAAAGAAGAAGATGATAATAAAAAAAAGAAAGAGGGAGAGAGGGGTCTAGATGTGCTGGATAGACCCCTACCCAGCCTGGGTAAACCATGGGTTTACCTGGATTGGGTAGACATAGTTTCCCCAGACTGGGTAGCCCTTTGCCCAGTCTAGGTAGACCCTCCACCATCCAACAAAATTAAAAAAAAAAGTAAAAAGGAAGAGAGAGGGGGGTGGCCGACCCAATTAGGGTAAACACCCCGAGGGGTCACCCCGGTCTGGGTAAACCTGCTCATGCCAAACCTCTATAAAATCCCCTCGAGGGCCCTTAAAGAAGGCGAGCATGCTCGAGGCGAGGAACACACAACCCACAGACAATTTGACAAGGATGATGATCTGCGTTGGTTGGTTTTATGATTGGCAATCACATGCTGAGGGCATGCCATAAAAACAACCTTTTGGATGGCATCTAGCCAAGACACGAGCCTCCCATCGAGCATCATGTTTGTGCTTAGCGATCACACGCCGAGGGTATGTTACACAAACATCCCTTAGAGGTCATCTCGCTAAGTCACAAGTCCCCAACTGGCATCACGTGAAGATGGTTTGAAAAACACCCAACAAGGAAGGTCATTCGGCTCGCATTGGCTTTTTGCTTGCCAATTAACACGCCAAGGGCATGTTACACAAACATCCCGTAGATGGCATCTAGCCAAGCCACGATCCCCCATCAGACATCATGGTTGAACTAACCAATTACACGCCGAGGGTATGTTACTCAAACATCCCTCCGACGGTGTCACGACCCAAGATCCGAGTACCGAAAAGGAACCGGTACGACCCGAATCCTAGCCCGCTACCCACGAGCTGGGAGGCTCGGAAGGGTTGTTGGGACGGTGTGGAGATATACTAGAATCTAAAATAATTGCATAATCACAAGCTAAATATATTAATGCTGGAAATTTAAATAGTTTACATAATTTAAACAATTATACAGTCCAGAATGACCAAGTCCACAAGAAGTACAATCAATAGAAATAAAAGTACAAGGCTACGGGGCATACCCCGTATCTGGCAAACTGGCATCTAACCCTAACCACCGACACCATGAGGAGCCTCCGAAGTACTCCGCGTCAGCCTCGCCTCATGTAAAAAGTAAAGGGGGTGAGCCTCATCTCATTGGCTTAGTAGGGGTTCCGCAGATCTCTACCTCATAATGAGAAACCAAACGGTGAAATAAATAATAAGCGAGGATGACAATTAAATAAAATATAATAGAAGGAGGTAGTTTATAATAAATAAAAGAACTACACTAGTGCAAGTCTCACGAATCACGTGGCACAAGGACCTAGAAGTATGTAGCTACTAGAACGGTAACCTCGAGACGAAGGGAAACAGAGTCGCTACGACACAGAAGCGGGAGTGCTACCCACTAGAAGCAAGGCCGGATGCGTCCACTGACATCTTAGTCTATGCCCCAGGTGTCTCCCTACTCGCCCCAGGCAGAAACAGAGACACACTACAACGGAACCACAGAACAAGGACTAGCTGGGGTCACGCTCGTCAGCATGGGTCCGACGTCCCCAATCACATGTGCACACACAGACCATGCGCTCTAGGTCAGATCCCATAGCTAGTTTTTCCCACAGCCCGGACTCAGGCTGCAAAGAGGAGGGGCCCTATGGTAACCAACCTAAAAACTGTCACATCGGGACAACCTCTCCAACACTCCCAAGTGGGTCCACACACGTGTGTACAGGAAAGCAACGACTAGCGGGAAAAGGTCACTGGAGGTGTGAACTCGCTAACATCAAAAACCATCGGTCCGTACTAACTCCTCTGAATGCAAGGAACACACCACGAGGCAGCTCGTGTCATGAAAATCGAAAACCTTAGACTAGATGGCTTATCCATCAACTGCCGACACGAGGGACATAAGTCGGAACACACGAGGACTCGAAAAGGGGGAGAACAGAGCCCGGAGGGAGAGGGGCTTGGGCGGCCAAACCCCTAGCTACCCAGGGGTCTGGGTGGCCAAGGTCATTGCCGCCCATACCATAGGCTAATAGCCCCTAGGCGGCCATTGGTGGCCGCCCAGACAGGGCCTGGGAGGCCAGCCCTCTGGTCGCCCAGCCCTGGGCAGAACCCCTCGACGGCCACTAGTGTGGCTGCCCTAGAGGGCCTGGGCAGCCAGCCGCCCAGAGGTCTGGGTGGCCAGGGTTGTGGCCACCCAGAGAAGAAGAGCCCCTGGGCAGCCAATGTTGTGCCCCTTGTGCATTGTTGATGATGTGGTGTTTTAATGATAGCAACATAATTGAGTCACCACTTTGTCTTGAATATGTCTGATCTATTCTGTGAGAGATTGCATGAGTGTGCCATGTCTGAATTGTGAAGAATGCATGTGTATGCTTGAGTCATGCTGTGATAAATTGGCTTGTGCTTGATTTCTGTTCTGTGCATTGCTTCTCTGTTGATAATGTTCATGTTGCAGTTCATCAAGTCTATACATCCGTCTCACTGTTCACATGCATCAAGTATGTACAGCGTCCGTCTCATGTCATATGTGTTTACTTCATTCAGAACTTGGTACACAGTTTTACTGTGAGCATGGCATAGATCATGTCTGCATGTCTGTCTTTCATTAATATGGGTTCGGTGCAATGGCTGCGTTGACACAGTGGACCAGCTGGGTTGACGCCATGCTGCTCTGTCTACTTTTTGTTGCTCATTAAGTCTCAAAGTTTGTACAGGGTAGTTCATACATCAATCTACTTGCCAAGTGTATACATCAGTCAGCATTGCATTTTGATCATGGAGTCTATACATTCATAGCCTTTGTTATGCTCAGAATGCTTAAGTCTATACACTGCCTTTGTTTCAACTCGATACAGAGTCTTCATCTTCTAAAGTATGTACAGCCAGTCACTTGACAAAGACTGTACAATGTCTCGTATTGGCCAAGTCTTTACAGCCTCATCCTTACCTTCGTTCCAAGCCAAAGTCTACACATTCGTTTCCTTGGACAAAGTCTATACATTGTGCCTTGATCTCTCAAGTCTGTACACTCTTTATTTCAAAGTCTGTACATTGGAAGTATGTACAACGAACTGCTACACGCATCATTCCAGTTGTCTTCGTGTCGTTATTTGTTCCATCTCGTGCTGCTTTCTGTGCCACCTCGTGTCGCTCCTTCTGTGTCACCCCTTCGTCTTCGAGTTGTTTCTCAGCCAGTGTCGTCCTCGTGTTCGAGTCATTTTCTTATGTCTTCGTGTTATCTTTTGATTCTTTCTGTCTTCGTGTTGTTTTTTTTTTATATATCTTCGTGTTGTTTTTTATGTCTTCGTGTTGTTTTTTATATCTTCGTGTTGTTTTTTATGTCTTCGTGTTATTTTTATGTTCGAGTCTTCATGTTAGTTTTGTTTTTTATGTCTTCGTGTTATCTTTTGTTCTTATGTCTTCGTGTTATCTTTTGTTTTTATGTCTTCATGTTGTTTCTTTCTATCTTCGTCCAGGTTTCCTCTGATCGCGTGTTTTACTACCGTTTTACTCCGTGTTATTTCCTTCTTCACCTCGTGTTGTTCTCATCTGACCTCGTGTCGTTCTCTTAGTAGTGTTAGCCTTGTTACTGTATGCACTTCGTGTCGTTTTCTTTTTATCTCGTGCTGTAGACATCTTAAGTACTTCGTGTCATTTTCTATATAGTGCACCTTTTACTGTTCTAATGTCTATACATTCATTTCTAAGTTCAACTCTACACACTTGTTATCACATCTTAATTAAGTCTATACACTCGTGGCTAGCTGTTCAAGTCAATACACTCGTTGGCTAAGTCTTCAAAGTCTATACATTCTATCCTTCTGATTAATCTCCTATGACTATGTGACAGGTACTGTTCGTGGAGCCTATGAAGAGTGGGGCATGTGATACGAGGCTGGCATCTTGCACGTGATCCGAGATGCAGAGGAGCCTCCACGTGGACTGAAGCTTTTGGGCGGGAATCGTGGAGAGCACACGCTGCCCTAATCTGCTGCTGCTATAAATATGTGTCTTCTTCCTCTGAAGAGGAGGGGAGAGTAGAGAGTGACTGAAGTAGAAGCAGCCAGAAAAGAAGAAGAGGTGCAGAAGAGAAAGAAGAGATAGAGAAGGCTCAGAGCTAGATCGAGAGAGCAGAAGAAGAAAAAGAAAGAGAGACAGTGAGATACAGAGAATGAGAAGAAGGTGAAGGCAGAAGTTGTGAGAAGAAGAAGAAGTAAGAAAGAAGAAGAAGAAGAAAAGAGAGTTCGTGCTGGGAGAAAGAGAGAAGCAGTAGAAGAAGTTCCTGCTGGACCGTGGATCAAATCCAGGCCAGCCAGCTCCTGCGAGAGCCACATTTGATTTTATCTTTTCAGCTTTCTGTTGCTGGGTTTTGATTTTTTTTTGAACTATTCTCTTGTTGTTCTTCCGATTGCCCTGTTGGGATCGGGTTCCTCCTGTGGACTCAGGAGAAGGGAGATCTTGTGTCTTCGGTTTGCAAGTAGCTGGGTGCTACTTGTGGTTGGTTCCCTCCGGTGTGGAGGAAGAGAGACTTGCGTCTCTGGTTGCCTTTGACAGGGTGTCATCGGTTGTTTCCCTCCGGGTTGGAGGAAGGGAGATTTATCTCCGGTTGTGCTTCCCTCTGGTGTTCAGAGGAAGAGAGACTTGGGTCTCTAGGTTTCCCTCCGGATTGGAGGAAGGGAGGTTTGTTCCTCCGGTTCTGGGCTTGTGGGTAGCAAGTCCAGGGGTTCCCTCCGTGTCTGGAGGAAGAGAGACCGTGTGTCTCTAGTTTCCAAGTGGCTGGGAGTCACTTGGGGTGTCCCTCCGGTTGGGAGGAAGAGGGGAGGTTGTTCCCCTGGTCAAGTTGTTTGGCAGCCTTTGTTGCAGACTGAGTCTGCTGTGCTAGTGTTACTAGTGGAAGCCTCACTCTGGTTTGGAGTGAGGGGTGGACGTAGGTCTGATGACTGAACCACCTAAAATCATCGTGCAGTGGTTTGTTTGATTTCCAGCTTCCGCTAGATGCATGCTAGGACCGTGATTTAATTGATGATCTATATCCTAGAGGTTAATTGAGTTTCTTATATGTTCACTTGATTGCTGCGCATTAGATGCTTGCTTAGGATCGTTTGAGGGCTTCTTGAGTTGCTGTCTTGCTTTGATCCTTCTAAGGCTCCTTAGGCTATTTCTGCAACAGTTTTAATTCCGCATTACTGAGCATTAGAGTTTTAATTAGGCCATATTTGTAGAGGGATACATTCACCCCCCTCTGTATCCGGGCCTTACATTCTAACAGCCAACTCGATCGCCGCCCAGCCCATCTGGCGGCCAAACTTTTGGCTGCCCTGCTAAGCAGAGATGGCAGCCCAGCTGGCCATCTCTGGAGCAGAAGCCTCCGGAACCCATCCGGAAGGCTTTCCCACCCCCGTCTCGCACCCATTACGAGTGGGAGCTTCGGAGAAACAAGGGGAGCTCGTCCCTGATGATATTTGCATCAAAAAAACCCGATCTAAACAAGATATCATGAAGAATCGGGACGATTCAAACTCACAACCCCAAGCATGCTATTTCCCCAGGAAATGAAATACAACCCACTCTCTCGCCCAAGTCAACACCGATCAGAAGGAAAATGCGAGAGGGCAGCTAGGGAATCTATCCCCCTACCTCGGCCGTGCTTTAACCTCAAATGCGGCATGAAATCCACAGAACCGTCATTCTCACACACGAACTGCGACCACGCCCGCACGTGCATGCCACCTCCGCCTCCACCCAAGCTCCACCCATTCCTGCCACCGTCGTCGATCAACCCTCCCTCGTCGTCACCGTCTACAGCCGAAGAGAAGAGGAAGGGGGCCTCACGATCGGAGCGGAAGGAGGAGATGTTGTGTCCCAGGTTTTGAGGATGACACACTATGATTTATTATATTATGATTGAAGCTAACTTGAAGGAACATATCCCATTTATGTTAACTCTAATTCTAAATTGCAAGGAATGGGTATGACAAGTACTCGTATGAGAAGGAGCATAAAGTTCATGACAGAAAATTGATTCTGTCAGGTTGCAATGCGGTGACCCAGGGCTTACAGAGCATTCACGTAGGAGTTAAATTTTGGAAGAAAATTGGTTCTGTCAAGCCTCAGTGTGTTAACGCAATCAGGATATGTGTCAACGCATCCTTTGATAGAAGGATGGATGTTGACTCTGTAAAGCATCCTGCATTGATGCAGGGTCCCAATGGGGTGACGTAGTTCGAAGAACCTAAACACGAATCAAAGTGGGTCCAGTAATGACCCACGATCTGAAGTCCCAACAGCCCAGAAAAGACAAATACGAAGTCTCCAGGTTCCAGAAGGATCCGTGTAAAGGAATATCACTAGAATAACAAAAAATCTGGAAGTGGGCCCCCCAAGGAAATATTCACACAGAAAAGCAAAAGGTTTCATCTGATCGTGAGAAGAGAGTGTGGAGAATAGACTAGCAGAGGGTGAAGGTGCTGGTTGCATGAGCAAGAAGAAGAGACTTCCACAGAGAGATCGAGCTCTGAAGAAAGTAGGAAAAAAAGAACAGCCTCTCCATCTGGTCCATCACGTTGCTGAGATCCTTCTAATCATCAAAGACTGAAGGTGGCTTCTGAGGAAACTGGAGCTTCGTCAGTGGATCTTCAGCTTGTGAAGAACAAGGTTCAACAAGCTTCAGTGCGATCTTCAAGCGTCACATCTCAAAGTCTGAGAGAGTTCTGTGTGGTGAAGATCTCCTCTCCAAAGATCACACACTCTCAGATCCGAAGCATCTTCATCAACCCAAGGATCAGTGCTCATTTTATCTTTCCTTTCCTTCTTGGTTATGTTTATCTTTCTCGTTTGATTTATATAAACAGTAGTATTCTCCCCAACTAAGTGTAGTGGGAGGTTGTGATCTAGCGGCTGTTTTCTAGATCAAGGTTGGGCTGAAGTGCCCTGAAGCTGTTCGTCAGCAGTCTATGAGAGGGAGGACCTCTCGATAGCAAGCTGTAAGGCTCAGCGGGTGTAGAGGAATTTTTCCTCTGTTCAAGCTGTTTGGCAATAGAAATCCTCACTGGTTCAGTGTGGGGTGGACGTAGGTCTCTACATAAGGATCAAACCACCTAAAAAATTATGTCTTGCTGTGTGGTTTGATTGTTCATCTCTCTATGATTTGGTTCGCTAGATAAATGTCTAGGAACGTTAGGATCATAGCATAATTCCTGCATTTCATCTTGCAATTCTGTTCTATTTATTCTATCTTTTTATGTTGCAAATTTAAAAAGTGGGTGATAATCTATTCACCCCCTCTAGATTATCAATTCCACTGTATCAACACGTGGTATCAGAGCGAGGCTCTCCTATTTAGGGTCTTACAACCCGGAGAGAATCAGTGGAATGGATTCTAAGGGGCTAATGGCCGAAGGGCATTCTGTCAATAGGCCACCCTATTTTACTGGGACTTATTATAGTTATTGGAAAAATCGCATGCAGGTTTTTTTACGGGCTCAAGACCATGAAGTATGGAGAGTGGTGAGCAAGGGTCCCCACCAGCTTCCCGCAGAAGAAGACAATTGGACAAGATAACAAATCAGAAGGTCAAATATAAATTGGCAGGCCATGAACATCATGTAGTGTGCACTGCACCCAGCTGAATACTCAAAAATTTCATCATGTTCAACAGCAAAGGAGATGTAGGATCGCCTCGAGGTAAACAAGGGCACCTCTGAGGTAAGGGAAACAAAGGCAAACATGCTTATCTCTGAATATGAAGCTTTTAAGATGAAAACTGATAAGACCATTAGTGAAATGTATGGTAGACTCACACAACTGACCAACATTCTTAAAAGTCTAGAGAAAGCTTACACAGAGTATGAGCTTGTTAGGAAAATCTTAAGATCCCTCACTCCTATTTGGCACACTAAAGCCATGGTAGTTGAATAATCCAAAAACTTAGTTACCACTACTGTGGATGAATTGATAGGGTCTTTAATGACTTATGAGCTTAACTTGAAAAGAAAGGAGTTAGAAGTGAAGAGAAAGAAGCCTCTTGCCTTGAAGGCAATTCCAAACTGCAAAGAATCCTCAGATGAAAGTGATTCATCCAGTACTAAGGAGGATTCTGGGGAATTTGCTATGCTGACCAGAAAGTTCAGAAGGTTTTTGAAAAAGGAAGGTAAGGGCTTTAGAAAGAAATGGCTGCAGGTAAGAAAATCTTCCAAATTCAAGTCTGAAAATTTTAAGAAAACTGACAAGCTTATATGTTACAATTGCAAGAAGCCCAGGCATGTCAAGTCTGAATGCCCAGAAGCTGTGAAGAAAATTCAATCAAAATGGAAAGAGAAAAGGCCAAAAGCAATGGTGAGTACGTGAAGTGATGAGGAAGATGAAGAAGAAGAAAGTACCTCCGAGGAAGAAAGTGAAGGGAAGCTTTCCTTGACAGCTAGAGGAGATGATGAAGATGAGGTAATCTCTCTTTTTGAAAATTTTACTTGTAGTGATTGGGAGGATTACTACAGTGAATTGCTTGATAAGTATGACCTTGCTAAAAAGCAAAACAAATCTCTGAAAAAGAAGGTTAATAACCTTGCTCTTGACACATCCCTAAATGAGAAAAATGCATGCTTAGAGACAGAAATTGCTAATTTAAGGAAAACATTTGTTGAATCTGAGGTTGATAAAGCTGAGTTTAAAGATCTAAAGAAGGAGAATGAACATTTAAGGGAAGTGATTGATGAACTAAAATTAAGAATGCAAAATTTTGAAAATGATACAAAGATTGCCACGAAAAAATATGAAGCTATCAAGGGAGTGAACATACAACTTCAAAAGGACCTTGAAAATCTACAAAAAGAAGATAAGGATAAGCAAAACTCCCTTGAGATGATGGTTCAGGGCAAAGAAAACTTGGAAGCTATTATGGGTGTTAAAATCAATTTTAGAAAGGAAGGCCTTGGATTTAATCCCACAAATAAGAAAGAGTTTGGAATAAAAAATGTTACATTCATTTCTGATCAAGGTACCCCTAAATTTACACCCCTGATAAAAATGAACTGTGTTGATAAGAATCAAGAAAAAAGTAATGTGATCAACAAATCAAACAAAAAGAATGACATCGACAAGGGAAAAGGAAAGATGGACATGCCTAGGGAACAGGGTCAGCACACGTCTGCACAAAGGGCCAAGCCTATAGGTCAACCCAATTTCCATGCTAGGGCGACGTCGTCTCAGACCCAAAGAGATGTTAGTTCTGAGTGGTATAGGTCGGATCGACGCAACCATGACAGGGCGTCGACGCATCCATCAGACAAGGAGTATTACAAGAAGGCAAATAGGACTAAGCAGTGGTCGGGTCAATGCAGGGCCTATAATGGGTCAACGCAGCATTGGTTCAAGAACATGTTTCTCCCTGGAAAACTATGGTCAGGTCGATGCGACCGATATGACAGGTCAACGTAGTCATCGTACCAGCATTATTTTCACCCTGTCTTATAATGGAGAGGTCGACGCAGCCTATGTCAAGACCTTTCAATGTTCAAACATCATGTAGGTCTGACCAATTGAGGTACCCCAGTAGGTCCACTTCATCCAATGCCACTTGGAAAAATAAATGAAGCAAGAAATCAAACTTGTCAACCAATAAACAGGCATCAAGAGAACCAAAGATTCAAAAACAACATGCCTTTCTGAAAATGGAAAATCAAGATAAACATGTCAACTTTCAACCTACAAGGCAAATATGGATTCCAAAGCAAATGCTATCATGCTTGAATGATTTGACTGGTCTTATGGGGCCCAATTATTTTCGGGTTCCAAAATCCTATGCTTCATATGCTTTGCTGAAATGCCTCGCAGCCTTTCATAATAGGTGGTATCTCGACAGTGGCTGTTCAAGGCACATGACGGGCGATAAAGCCAAATTCTATTTTCTGATTGAGAAGGAAAGTGGACATGTCACGTTTGGAGGTAACAATAAAGGAAAAATCATTAAAAAGGTAAAGTTGGTAAGAATATCTCAAATTCAGTTGATGATGTTCTGTTGGTTGAAGGTTTAGAATACAATCTGTTAAGTATCAGTCAACTGTGTGATAGGGGCCATACGGTAATGTTTGACTCTCATGCTTGTTCTATCTATGAGTCTCATTCTGAATCTTTTAAATTCATTGGTAAAAGAGTCAATAACATATATGCCATTGACCTAGATGATCCTACACATAACAACATGTGTCTTGCTATAAATAAGGGTGATTTAACTTGGCTATGGCATCGAAGGCTAGGGCATGCTAACTATAATGTCATGCATAAGTTAGTAAAATTTAACATGGTTAGGGGTCTGCCTGAAATTTCTTTTAAGCACAATGATAGAGTTTATAATGCATGCACCCAATGGAAACAAACTAGAAAGTCTTTTAAAAACAAAATTGAAAATCAATCCATAAGACCACTTGAACTTGTGCACATGGATTTGTTTGGTCCCACTAGAACCACAAGTCTAAGTGGAAAATGATATTGCTATGTTCTTGTGGATGATTTTTCACGATTCACTTGGGTCTTCTTTCTATCTCATAAAAATGATGCATTTGATGAATTCTAGGCTTTCTTCATGAAAATTAAGTAGGATGGCAAGTTTAGAATTTCTTCTATTCTATCGGATCATGGAGGTGAATTTGTAAATGCAAATTTTGATGATTTCTACAGGGAGCAGGGGATAACACATAGGTAATCTTCACCAAGAACTCTCGAGTAGAATGGAGTGGTGGAAAGACGTAACAAGACTCTTGTGGAGATGGCTAGGACTATGCTCACAGAAAGTCAGCTACCAAGGAGATTTTGGGCTGTGGCGGTAAACACAGCATGTTATATCATAAACCGAGCCATGGTAAGGCCTTCATGTAAAAAGACTCCCTATGAGATGTTGAAAGGTAAAAAGTCATCACTTGCTCACTTCAGGATTTTTGGAACTAAATGTTTCATTCACAATAATGACAAAAAGGAGCTAGATAAATTTGAACCGAAGAGTGACCCTGGTATCTTTCTTGGATACTCTGATCACTCTAGGGCGTATAGAACCTTTAATGTAAAAAATCAAGTTGTTGAAGAAACCCCCCACATTACTTTTAATGAATTCAGCACTAAACCTGAAAATGATGTTTCCTGCAGGAAAGAAGATGATGGGGAGTTTATGGAGGCGAAGGACAAGCAAGTTCCACAAGAAGGAGATGCCAAGGCAAATGTAGATCGAGGAGAGTCCAGTGAACAAGGGAACAGCAATACCAATGAAGGTAACTCACTTACCAACATAAGATTGCTTAGAAATCATCCTTTAGAAAATATCATTGGTAGTTTGCATGAACCCCCAAGGACTAGATCTGATTTTAGAGAAATTGAAGAAACTGATCAATTGGCTCGTGTCTCAAATAGAACCTAAAAATATTGATAATGCATTAAAAGATGAATTTTGGATAAATGCCATGCATGAGGAGTTAAATCAGTTCAAAAGAAATCAAGTATGGCATTTAGTCCTAAGACCCAAATCATGTGTTGTCATTGGTACCAAATGGGTCTTCAAAAATAAATTAAATGAAGAAGGTAAGATAATAAGGAATAAAGCTAGACTGGTAGCATAAGGTTATAATCAAGAGTTTGGTATTGATTTCGAACAATCTTTTGCTCTAGTAGCTAGGTTAGATGCAATTCAGTTATTGCTTGCATTTGCTTGTAGTCATGGCATAAAATTACAGCAAATGGAAGTAAAGAGCGCCTTCCACAATGGGTTAATAAAAGAGGAGGTGTATGTTGAACAACCCCCTGGTTTTGAGTGCATAGACTTTCCTAACCATGTGTTTAGATTAGACAAAGCATTGTATGGATTGAAGCAAGCACCTCGAGCCTGGTACGATAGGCTGAGCTCATTCCTCACAGATAAAGGTTACTCAAGAGGTAAGGTGGATCAAACACTCTTCACCAAGGTACACAACGATGATATCCTTGTAGTTCAAATTTACGTTGATGATATAGTGTTTGGTTCTACCAAATCTGTTATGTGTGAGGAATTCATAAATTTAATGACAAGTGAATTTGAGATGAGTCTAATGGATGAATTCCAATTCTTTTTAGGTCTTCAAATCACCCAGAGCAAGGAGGGGTGCCTCATCAACCAAGCAAAGTACATCTCTGAGCTGTTAAAGAAATACCAGACGGAGAACTGTACAGCAATTACAATTCCAATGAGCACCAACGCAACACTGGATGCGGAACTGAAAGGTAAACTAGTAGATGCAATGAAGAAACCCAACAAAATTAATAGATAAATAAAAATTTCAATTTAGTAATATAATTATAATATTTATGAAATAATGAAATTCTATTATTCCTATATGAAATAAACTAGATAATTAAAATTTTCTTCAAATAAATTTAAAATAAATAATTTAAATATCATAAATTTTATAGGAGACCCAATTAAATTCCCTATAATGGAGTATGATTAACTATTGGGCCTTTGGATAACCCATAATGGGCTGGGTTATAGGTTAATGGGCCAAAAAGAGATAAATACGGCTAAATTCGTAGCACATGTTAAACACCCTAGTAAATGATTAAATTAGTCCCATTTCTAGAAAAATGTCACACAATTCAAACCCTATATTATAGCCCACCATGGATTAGCCATCTTTCACATGTTTTCCCACCAAATTAAGGTTAGATTAAGAAGAGAAGTTAGAATTTGTTTCTTAAGTCATTAATTTTGGAGGTGGAGAAGTTTACTTTTTGGGAAAGGAATCTTGACATTTTAGTCCGGATTTTTCTTATAAATAGGCACCCCTAATCACCCACTAGGCCTTTGCTACGTTCGGGAAGAGATTTGTGGTGATTTGGGGGCGTGATTTGAAGGAGAAAGGAAGCTTTTAGGTGTTCATCCTGTTTTTCCTTCTTCCTATTCAACTCGATTTAAGGTAGGTTTCTCTCAAGCTAAATGCTTAATAAATCATGCCATCTTGTGCGTTTTTAAGTGCTCTTTTCATTGGTACTATTTTCCCCAATTTTTATTGAGTATTAAGCATGTTAGAGGCGTTTTATTGAAGGGGTATCACCATTTTTTTGAAGATCAGATTCTGTCTTTTAACGTCGTGCTCACAGGGGGCGCATTATTAACGTGACGGCCCGACCAGGCGCGTTAATACAAAAAGTTTTCCCTCCCTCTGAAATATTTTTTTATAAAAAAAAATTTAAGAATGCGATCATACTGGAGACCGTGACCCTATAGGGTCACGGTCATCATGTAGGCCGCGACCAGGGTTTTTTTTTAAAAAAAATAACAGAAAAATATTAACGCAGTTCCCTAGGGGACTGCGACCTCAAGATCACGGCCCCCTAGGGGACCGCGTTCATAGTGAATCACCTGAACCGTCTGAGAGTTAAAAAAAATAAAAATAATATATATATATATATATATTCATTAACGTGACCATCTACAATACCGCGTCAATGCCAGTAACCTTGCCATCCATTTTTTTGCAAGAAAAGAAGGGGAAAACAAGTATCATTATGCTAATTTCAAGTTCTAATTGAAACATATATCACCCAACATGAAGTTATGTCATGTTATGTTGCATATACACTAAATCCACACATAATTAAGTTAAGAATATGAAAAAAAATGATCCTAATCCATGAGCTCATGTTCTTATTACCTTAATGATATCTTTGTTCTCCATGACAATATCATCTTTCTAGCTTGTTAAATGGAGTAGATATTATCTTTAAAACTACATGGGTTTAGTTGCATAATCTTGAATCGATATACAAGTTTAAGTTTTACCGTGATTTCGATAAGTCGTGTAGCTCGCTAGATTTTCACGGAAGGACGGTGTCTAATGAAAGAGGTCCACGGGTAAACGCTTTAAGTGGACAAGTGGTTTATTAATTAGGACCTCGTGTATACGAGGGGAGCCTCCCACTGTCCCACCTCTTACCTGGCCGTAATTTCACGGTTGTCTAGTAAAGCTCCAACTGCGAAGAATGGAATAGAATTTCTGCTAAAGTTGTTTCCTTATTTCCGACAAGTCGCGGAATCAGCAATATTTCCAAGGAAGAACAGTGTCTAAGGAAAGAGGTCCATGGGCAAATGCTTTAAGTGGATAAGTGGTTTATTAATTAGGACCTCGTGTATACTAGGGGAGCCTCCCACTGTCTCACCTCTTACCTGGCCGTAATTCCTCGGGTTCTAGCTAAAACACCCGACTGTGAAAAACTCGATCTAAACCCATTTTACGAGATTTTTCGCAAAGGCTGATTGTGCCTTGTCCGGCAAATTCAATTCCTTATCGACTTAATGTCATTAAACATTATGCCTTAAATCCTTCTGGGATTTCTCTTACAACTACTTGACCCTTTGAATGATAATCTTGTACCTTATTTCAAGAGCTTTACCTTTAAATTCGTTGGCCATAAATATTACTTGGATGTCTAAATGTACTTGGGATCTATGATCCATAACCCCAATGTCTGGCGTTAAATGGGGTCTGGTCGTGTCTTGGGAGGAGCGCCCGAAAGTACTAGTGCCCATAGGAGTTAATTGACTAGGTGTGGCATTGCACCGAAGTGCTTGACTTGCTAGATTCATTTACGGCATTCCACAATTCGTGAATTACTTGCTTATATTGCTTGAATTACTTGACTTGTACATACTTGTATAAAATGTCCAAATTTCATGATATTACTTTCTTCATGATCACTACTTGAACTTCATTTCTTGATATCTTGTCTACTTGTAATTTCAATTACTAACATTTCTTTACTCTATCTCCTATTCATGTTCCATGTTTTATTTACGTTTCCCGGCATAGCACGATAACTATCCAAAATGTTAATTACTTTAAGTTGCTTGGTATAGAGATATAAATTCCTACTTAGCGTTTCGCTCACCCTATGTTTTCCGGTTAACATTGTAGGTAATTCCGATGATGAACCCGAAACACATGGGAATGGGCTAGAGTAAACGCGCGATCAAGTTATCTTAGTTACCTAGGTTTATGAGCGGTTGCTCTTGCTAGAATTATATTTTTTAAAGTTGTATCATGCCTCTTAAGACTTAAGAATGTTGTAAAACTTTATTTCGAGGAAATAAAAGTATCTTTTCTTCTTATCTCTCCTTGTGGTTTGGACCCTTTTATACATTCTCTGATCGACTTGAGTGTTTCAAGTCGTCGCGTCTCGATTTTTCACGTCGGAATATGACAGTCTTTGTGATATCAGAGCCTAGGTTCCATAAACCTTAGGTTTCCCTTGATATAGGTTCTAGATGTTGATCTAGAAATTAGATAGTGTCTTGAACCTTCCTGGTAAGATTGGGTAGAGCCATGGGCTAATATTTAAAGAATAATTAATCAAGAAATAAACAAAATGCCTAAGTTTTGTAGTTGTGTTTGCAGGTTTAATTTTTGCCAATGGCTGCCGAGAGAGCTCAATGGCGCGAGATGCAAAGGATGGTGGATGGTTTAACTCAAGCTTTGCAGTAGGTTGCTCAGGGAGGAGCAAACCGAGGAGCCGGAGATTTACATAGGAATTTCAAGAGTATGAACCTTCCCAAGTTCGCTGGGTCCATGGACCTGGATGAGGCTGAACATTGGGTAAAGGAAATTGAGAGGATATTCCGAGTCATGCAATGTGCTGATGAGAAAAAGGTCCTACTCACCACTTTTCAACTTGAAAAGGATGCCCGTGCTTGGTGGGAGTCGGTCGAAGCAACTCTACTTCACGATCATGTGTTGTGTGAGGAGTTCGTGGAGCACTTCAACAACAAATATTTCTCCGATTGGGTGCAAGAAAGGAAGGCCACTGAACTCACTTCCATGAAGCAAAGAAGTTTGACGGTGGTAGAATATGAAGACCAATTCACGAGATTATCTCGGTACGCGCCACACCTTGTGGGTACCGAAAAGATGAAGGCTAGAAGGTTTTTTAATGGTTTGAAGCCGCAGTACATTACTCAACTCGCCCCAATGGATATCCAAGTTAAAGCTAATGCGGTGAGAAGAGCCTAACTCCTAGAAGATGCAACGGAATTGTCTGATCGCATCCGGGGAAGAGATGCTAAGAAGGAGCAAGTTACTGGATCCAGTAATTTCAAGCCCTCCTTCGGGAAGAAGAGGCCCAATTTTGATAGGCGTAACTTCAATAAAGATGGTCGTAATTCCAATCAGGATGGATGTGATTTTCAAAAGTACAAGAGGCCGAGATCATTTGACAAACAAATCGTCTCGATCACTGCATCATCAAAGGAACTATGCAAATATTGTGAGAAGCCCGGACACAAGGCGGATGAGTGCTGGAGAAGACTGGGTGCCTGTCTTCGATGTGGAAGTCGGGAACATAAAATTCTGAGTTGCCCACTTCTTTACGAGCAAGCTCTGCCGGAAAAGCTTCCAGTTGTAGTCAAGAAGCAAGGGAGACTCCAAGCTCTTATGGATGCGGAACCTACCAAAGATGGAGGCGTCATGGAAGGTACTCTTTCTGTGTGCTCAAGGCCTGCCTCTATCTTATTTGATACTGGAGATACGCATTCCTTCATATCTAAGAGCTTTGCTGATATTTTGCCCATGAGGCCTGTCCCATTAGAATCTAAACTTGTTATTACTACCCCTATTGGAGCGGGATTAAAGATTAAAATTTTCTACCCTACTAGTGAAGTTCTAGTTAGCGGTTGCAACTTACCCGCTGATTTAGTATGCATGGAGATGCAAGGGTATGATATTATATTGGGAGCCGACTGGCTATCTACATATGGTGCTAGTGCCAACTGTAAATTGGGTACGGTAACCTTTATTGGTTACCCCAACCTCTTATTTTTCGGTGTCAGGAATTCTCGACGTCGATCTCTTATTTCGGCCCTTAAAGCTGATAAATTATTGAAGAAGGGTTGTTCGGCTTTCTTAGTTTCTATCACTATGGCCGAGCATAAGGAACCCACTCTGTAGGATATTCATATCGTTCGGGATTATTTTGATGTATTTCCGGAAGATTTGCCTGGTATTCCTCCGGAAAGAGAAGTGGTCTTTTCTATTGATTTGATTCTAGGTGTTGTACCGATTTCTAAGGCTCCGTATCGGATGTCCGCTATCGAAATGAAGGAGTTTAAGGAACAACTATTGGAGTTATTGGAGAAAGGATTTATCCGACCAAGTACTTCACCTTGGGGAGTGCCGGTCATATTTGTCAAAAAGAAGGACGGGTCAATGAGATTGTGTGTCGACTATCGGCAATTGAACCAACTCACAATCAAGAACAAATATCCATTGCCGGGGATTGATGTGTTATTTGACCAGATTTCTGGAGCTCGATGTTTTTCAAAAATTGATCCCCGATCTTGTTATCATCAGTTGAAGATCAAGGAGGAAGATATTCACAAAACTGCATTCAGGAGCAGGTATGGACACTATGAGTTCACTATTATGCCTTTCGGCTTAACCAATGCACCTGCAGTATTTTTGCAATTAATGAACAGTGTATTCAGGCCATACCTTGATCAATTTGTAGTAGTCTTCATTGACGATATTTTGATCTACTCTAAGTCTAAGATGGAGCATGAGGAACATCTCAAGAAATCCCTGCAGTTATTAAGAGATCACAAACTTTATACGAAGCTTAGTAAGTGTGATTTCTGGCTAGAAGAAGTTTCTTTTCTAGGTCACATAATATCCTGGAAAGGTATTACGGTCGATCCATCAAAGGTTGAGATAGTGGAAACTGGGAAAGACCTACTAGTGTGACGAAAATTCGAAGCTTCTTGGGATTGGCAGGATATTATAGAAGATTTATCAAGGATTTGTCTAAGATCGCCGTATCTTTGACAAGATTGACAAGAAATAAAAATCCTTATATATGGTCCGAGGAATGTGAGAAAAACTTCCAGACTTTGAAAGATTGTCTAACTACTGCCCCTATACTCACATTGCCTACTGAAGGAGGAGGATTCAAAGTTTATGCTTATGCATCTAAAATTGGCCTAGGCTATGTATTGATGCAACATAGCAAGGTGATCACCTATTCCTTAAGGCAGTTGAAAAAGTACGAGGAGAACTATCCCGTACATGACTTAGAGCTAGCGGCTGTGGTCTTTGCTTTGAAGATCTGGTGGTATTATATCTATGGCGAAGCCTTTATGGTATATTCCAACCACAAGAGTCTCAAGTACTTGTTCTCTCAAAAAGAACTCAATATGAGACAAAGAAGGTGGCTGGAGTATTTGAAAGATTTTGATTTCTCTATACAATACCACCCAAGAAAATGCAATGCCTAACTGATGCTCTTAACTGGAAACCGATGGCATTATTATCAAGCTTAATGATTAAAGAATGGCATTTATTGGAGCAAATGGCAAATTTGGACCTCAATATGGAGGATAAGGAAGGCGGAGTCTTGATTGCAAATATTAGACTCCAACCCAAGTTACTCTCGAAAATTAAAGAGCTGCAAGATGATGATCTGTTGATTGTCGAAATCAAAGAAAATTTAGATCAACGACCAGATTTTCTTTTGGCAGATGATGTAAGGTTATTGTTCCGAGGAAGAACCTATGTGCCCGATTGTTCTACTACCAAGGATAAAATCTTGGAGAAAGCACATCGATCGAGGTACACTATCCATCCTGGTGTCACAAAAATGTACCAAGATCTTAAAAGAACTTTTTGGTGGCCTAACATGAAAAGAGAGGTAGCCGAGTTTGTGAGTCGAAGTTTGGTTTACCAACAAGTCAAAGCCGAACATGTTAAACCGGCTGTTAAGCTAAAACCTCTCGAAATACCGGAATAGAAATGGGATAGTATTGGCATGGATTTCGTAGTTGGATTACCGAAGACTCGAAGTGGATTTGATGCTATATGGGTAATTTTGGACTGACTAACTAAATCCGATCACTTCTTACCCATCAAGATCAAATGGACCGTAGATGTTCTAGCGGCACTATACATTAAGGAGGTTGTAAGGCTGCATGGTATTCCAACTTCTATTATTTCGGATAGGGATCCGAGATTCACCTCTCACTTCTGGAAAGGTTTACAATCTTCTATGGGTACAAGGCTAAATTTTAGTACAGCTTTTCACCCTCAACTAATGGACAAACCGAGATGACGAATCAGATTATTGAAGATATGCTAACTTGTATGATAGATTTTGGCGGAAGTTGGTAGGAACACTTGCCCTTGACTGAATTTGCTTATAATAATAGCTATCAATCTAGCATACAAATGGCGCCTTTCGAAGCACTGTATGGCAGGAGCTGTAGATCACCTCTATGCTGGAACGAGGTTGGAGAGAAAGGATTGATTGGTCATGATATTATTCAGGATACAACTCACAAAATCTAGGTGATCCGAGAAAGGTTAAAGGTTGCATAATCACGACAAAAGAGTTATGCCGATAATTGAAGGAGAGACCTCGAATTTCAAGTGGAGGACCATGTCTTCTTAAAGATATCACCCACACGAGGAATTAAAAAGTTTGGTATCAAAGGAAAACTAAGTCAAAGATTTATTGGTCCTTTTGAGATTCTGGAAAGAATCGACGAAGTGGCGTACAAGCTGGCTTTGCCTCCACAATTGGCCAGTGTCCATGACATATTCCATATATCCATGCTGAGGAAATACGTATATGATCCTTCGCATGTGATTCAATTTGATGATTTGAAGCTGCAAAAGGATTTATCCTAGGAAGAAAGACCAATCAAGATATTAGATTAGAAATTACACCAGCTAAGGAATAGGGCTATACCAATGGTAAAAGTCCAATGGAGCTGAAGGGGCGTGATCTCACGCTGGTCCTGAGCTGGGAGGATGATCACCGGATAGTGAACTGCAGAGAAAGGGAAACAAATCAGGAGGCCCATGGATGGTTCCCTGGGGAAAACCCTCCGATGCCTAAGTTAGTAGAGCGTTGGTGGAAGGTATTGAGGGAGGTAGAAAGAAATGCGCGAGACCCCCCAACACCAAGATGGTGAAGTGGTTCCTGCTCATGGAGTGTTAGGCCTGTATCAGCCTTACCTGCCGCCGGAGGGAGTCCCTGGTTTATATAGCGAGCTCCCCGGATGAGTCCCAGAAGCAGAGGAGTTTCAGGCGGGAGTTACGTCCTCATCATGGGATCGTTACGTCCTCATCATGGTATCGTTACGTCCTCATCATGGGATCGTTACGTCCTCGTCGTGGGCTCTTCATGACCTTGGGGGATCGTGGCTCCCTTATCCCCCTGAACTCCTGCTCATAAAGGACTTTCAACGGCTGCATGGATAAACACTTGTCAGTCGATCCAAGCATGAGAAGTGCCAGCCCTGTCTGGGCGATAGGCATAGCTCGGATGCAGTCAGATCGGAGTGGGCGCGGAGCACTCGCCCTTATCTCGCTGGAGGGATGGCTCGGGCGTGGGTCTTCCTCCGTCTTGACGTTCGGGTCTTCCGAGCCTAAGGGCCGCCGAGGAAGGATGGGATCCCGAGTGATCTTTATTGGGCTTTTTGCCGAAGTGAGCCCTAGAGGGCTGTCACTTAGATGAGCTGAGCCTCGTTCGGTCCTGATGGGCCTAGTTTGGCTGCTCTTAATTGGGCTACAGAAATCCCCCTCTCCACTTGTCCCCCTCCTACTCCCGAGCTTTACTAAGCTCAGACGAGTAGCTGTTTGGGGTTTCGGACGTGCGTGGCTCAGGTGGGTGGAGATATGGCGGTGTTAGGAAGCCACGTGTTGTGGTCACCTGTGCCCGTGTTAATGATGATCCTGACGGATTTGAACTGAAGGGGCCCCCTTTTCTCGGAGGTCGGAACGACGCGCCGCCTTCCGCGTGAGTTTATAGGCATTGGGCGCTTGTTGTCATTCCAGACTCCCTCCGTCTTTTAGGGTTTTGGCTCTCCTTTGTTCTTGTTTTTGGGGCTCTTCGATGCGCCGTGAGGACACGACGGAGGAGTAGAGGCTTGCGGCGGCATTTGAGGAGTTGGCGGCGATAACCACGGAGGCCGTCCGGCAGCTTCCTCCTCCCCCGGAATCTTCAGGGTCTCAGGGCCGCCTTCCCTCAGAGTCTTCTTCTGACTCCATGGCGGGCCAGTGCCCAGAGGTCGAGGAGTGGGTGGACGAGCCGGTGGTGAGGGCGCCGGTCCCCAACTGCAGCAAACTGGGGGAGGCGGATGTGAGGAGGCTGGAGCACCAATATCGCCTGCCCCACAAGTACAGTTTTGCCGCTGCTACTCCATATGAGACGAGCCTAGACTCTCATACAGGCCACATCTGTATGTTTCTTCTATCGTGGAAGGATGGATTCCGCCTTCCTTTCGAACCTTTCGTCCTTCAGCTTCTTAATTTTTTTCGGTTGGCGCCCATTCAATTGGTAGCCAACTCTTATCTCCTCCTTTCCGCCTTCCGTATTCTCTGCCGTCAGTGCGGAGTTCCTCCTTCCATGGACCTCTTCCACTATTTCTTTGAGTTGAAAGCACATCATTCGGCTGGGAAGGGCTTCTATTCCATCCAGGCGAGGCGGAATAGGAGTTGTATCTCTTTGGCGGCGAAGGATTCTTCGCACAAGGGGTGGAAGACCCAATTCTTCTGGGTGAAGATTTGTTCAGTGGAGGAAACTTGGAGGTGCCTGGTAATCCCAATTTTCCACCCTAACATCCCTCCTAGGTAGGATGAGTTCTCCCCTCACGTGGAGAAGTACGCAGCCATCCTGCTGAAACACCGCCAGTCCACCGAGGAACTGGTGACACGGGAGAATATCGAGCGGTGTCTTCTCACGCGGCTGCACCCGTCGGCCTCAGGTGCCACAGCTTAGACTTTCCTTCGGATGTGGGGGTCATCTTTCTTTTCTTGAATTCATCTTCTTCTTCGTGCAGACACCAGGCGGGAGCCTCTGATGGAGGCCGCAGAGGTGATCGAGCTTGGAGATGACTAGGCTGCCGACGAACCGACTGCTCCCGTGGGTCGCTCCCGAACCAAAGATAAGGGCAAGGGAGTGGCCCGGGGTGAATCCTTCGGACCATAGGGACCCAAGCGTAAGGACCCTATGGAGGGTATGGTTCGGGCAGCTGCGAGGGCCAGAAAGCGGGCCAGGAAGGCCGGGGCCGTACCCGCAGTCGAAGGCAACCCTACCGCACCTCACCCCTCCGTCGGGCACAGTGGGGCCGACCCTACCGGGCGGGCTCTCCCACCAGCCAAGCTAGAGGGGGCCGAGGAGGTCGGGGCTGCCCCTGCTGGCGGCAATGATGCGGGCTCAGTTCCTCCTTTGGCCGGGTCCGAGGGGGCAAGGGTGCTCCTGCAACCGGTAGCGGGGCCGACCCGGCTCTCCCCTCAGCCGGAGCCGAGGGTGCCGTGGCCGAAGTTGGGGATGCTGTGATCATGGTCGAGGCTGGCGCTCCAGGTGGCGATGCTAGTGCCGAGCCGATCCATGTTGAGAGGCCGCAGGAAAATCCGACCGGGGTGCGAGGGGCGGCCGAGGCCGGGGCTCGATCCGGGCCTTACGGTGGGGCACCGGGCGATGGGGGGTTCTCCGTTCCGACGGCCTTGGAGAGGCTGGGTATCTCGGGCCCCCTGCACCAGGTGTGTCGTGGTATATCCACGTAGGTGAGGGGGGGAGGTAGGCAGCACTCCCCGTCCACAGCTCTCGCCGGGGTTATGGAGGGCGGCTTGGCCCTGGCCCAGATGGGGGCGGTTCTGGCAGAAGCGTACACTCGATCGGAGTGGGAGCGAGCGAACTTGGCCTGGACCCTCGGTGGGTCAGACAGGAGGTTGACTCGGCTCATTGAGGAGCGTGACGGGCTTCGGCGGGAGCTTTCCTCAATCAGGGAGCTAGTACGATCGAGCCAAGTGGAGACCCGGGCGCTAGCCGAGCAGCTAGCCAAGGCCCGTGAATCACTTGAGAGGAAGAACCGGCTTCTCGAAGAGGAGCGCTTGGCATGCGTTGAGCTGGACGGCCAGTGGGAGACCGAGCGTGCCGAGCTAGTAGACCGCGTGGAGGAAGCCGAGCGTCTTCGGCGGGAGGCCGAGGCTGATCGAGTTGAGGCGGAGAAGCAGGTTGCGGCGGCCGAAGGGCAGACTTCTGAGGCCGAGCGGAAGGCAGCTGAGGCGAAGCAGAGGGAGTCCGAGCTCGCCGGTAGGGTGGGATCGGCCGTGGCGGAGGCTCTCGAGCAATACAAGAGCTCAGAGGCTTACCGGTTCGACCTTAAGGAAGCTGCCCTCCCCTACTACGAGCTAGGACTCCGCCGGGGCATCCACAAGGGTTTCTAGCAGGGCTACAATCGGGCCATTTCTTACGCCGAGGAGCAGTCATCCGGAGTGGTTGACTTCCCGTCCGGTCAATGTTATGACTCGGACTCGTCATCCTCTAGTTCCTCTGTTTCGGGGCAGGATGAACAGGATCCCAAGGGCTCATCACCCGAGGGGTCGCCAACTCCGGATGCCTCGGGAGGGCACGCAACCGAGGCAGTTCCCACGCCGGTGGGGTCGGTGCCAGGGTCGGCCGTCGCCGAGGCTGCCCGGGGCAGACCGCTCGAGCCCTCTACTTCCGGTCTTCAAGGTGGGCCAGAGGCCTGATGTATCTGTTTCGCTTCTTCTTTTTGCATACCTTTTCCCTTTTTGAAGAAAAAGACTCCCTTTTTTGTGTAGAGATAAATAAGGCAGTAGCATTGTGATGAAGACTTATCTGTTCCATATCGCCATTGTCGTGTTCTGTTCAGCGTATCTGTAGTGGTTGGAAAGATCCGATATTTTTTTCGTGAATCTCGCATAATGGTTGGGTGAACGTCTGACAGGGTGTCTTTCCGTTTTCTCACGCTTTAAATGCCTGGCCGCTTCGTGTGTCCCGCTGGGGCGGAAGACGAGAAGTTTGAGGTGACCGTTCGTAGGGAGAAATCCTTCTGGCGTGTTTTCGAGAGGAGGGAAATCATTTAAGGCAAGTAGCCTCCCTTCGCCTATAAAACGGACTGAAGGACGTCCCTTCCTCTCCACCGCTTAGGGTTTTCCCTGACAGTCTTTCCTCGTTCCTTCTTCACGTAGCGTTGTGCTGTTGTATTCGGAGCATGGAGGAAGCTCCGGAAGAGGAGGCTGCCGACGATGGGGGGCAGAGAGTTCCTGCTGCTCCAGACTTGAAGAGGATTCGACGGCCGACGGGCGGACTTGAAAAGGGTTCGACGTGCGGAGGCACGCCATTTTCCCTTTATCAGTTCCGACGGTGCTTGCAGGGGGGTGAGATGGAGGACGGATGGGGGCATCAGACATCCCTGCTGCCTGTTCCTTCCTGCTCTCTTCACGGATGGGAGGAGGAAGCCAACTAAGCTCCATCCCTTCCGGGCCTTCCCCTGCCTCCTCATCCAGTTCTGCTGGTTTCTTTTTCTTTCTGGCAGCCTCTTTCTCCCTCTTATGCTCTGGTCCTCCTTTCTTTCACTCTTCGGAGGGTGCCTGCGCTCTCTTCCTTCCAAGGAGTTGACAGTTTGGCGGGGAAGATACTTTCATATGCATTCCCTCTCCTCCTTCTCTTCTAACTTCAACTTGGAAGGTAGCCTTCTCTTTCTTAATCCCTCTGTCACCTTTGTCTCGAGCTGCCCGAGCCAACGGGGTCAACTATCCTTTATTCGAGCCAGTTTCTACACTAGGCAGAGTCAGTGGCTGGACGCAGGAAGGTCATCCGAGTCAGCCGAGCGATGGGCTCATACGACGGTGCTAGATGGATCTTTTGCTTTTTTGACATGTATTCTATTGGCTTCGGCCTTCCTAATGTACAAACGGGTTGTTTGAATAAAAAGAAAGGAGCCTTTTGTTTTTTCTCATGTCGTTTGCACAATACTCAGTACTCAGAAGTATAACTTGTGTAATGTAGTTGCATTCCAGGTCTGAGGGATGGGCTCTCCTTCCATCGTGGATAGGCAGTATGCTCCTTTTCCGAGCGTCTCGACCACTCAGTAGGGGCCTTCCCAGTTAGGGGATAACTTGCCCGCCGCCTCAAGTGGTCGAGAGGCTTCGGCTTTCCTGAGGACGAAGTCTCCCGGTTGGAAGTGTCTGTCTCGGACTTCGGCATTGTAGTATCGAGTGAGGCGGCGTTGGTACTCCGTTGCTCTGATGCTGGCAATCTCCCAGATTTCATCTGCTAAGTGGAGATTTTCGAGCAGTTTCTGGTCGTTTGTCTCGGACGGGAAGTAGATGACTCGGAGAGAGGGGTTGCCAGTCTCCAATGGGATCACGGCCTCGGTACCGTATACCAGCTGAAAAGGGCTTTCACCGGTCACCGTTCTGGGAGTCGTTCTGTGCGACCAGAGTACGTTCGGTAATTCCTCGAGCCAGCTACCCTTGGCTTTGCCGAGCCTAGTCTTGATGCCTTTTAAGATAGTCTTGTTGGCATTTTCGACCAGCCCGTTAGCCTGAGAGTGGGCGACCGAAGTGAAGTGATTGCGAATATTGAGGTCGGCGCATCTATCTCAGAAATACTGAGAATCAAATTGCCGACCATTATCACTCACTATCACCCGGGAGATGCCGTAGCGACAGATGATCGACTTCCAGATGAAATTCTAGATGACTGTCTCGGTGATCCTTGCAGTGGCTTCGGCCTTGATCCACTTAGTGAAGTAGTCGATGGCGACGATAATGAACTTCTTATGGGCTTGGGCCGTGGGGAATGGCCCGAGGATGTCGATTCCCCAGCGAGCGAAAGGATAAGGCTCGGCTAGGGTGATAAGCTCCGTTGCTGGCTGATGGACCAAGTGGTCGAATCGCTGGCAACGGTCACAACGTTGTGTGTAGGTTGAGCAGTCACGCTATAGGGTGGGCCACCAATAACCTTGCCGTAGCAAGATCCTGGCGAGCGACCTTCCCCCCAAATGCGCTCCGCACAGACCTTCATGAACTTCTTCGATCGCTCGGTTGGCTTCGTCGGCACCGAGGCACTTCAAAAGAGGGCCAGAGAAGGATCTCCGGTAAAGTGCGCCATCCAGAGTGACGAATCGCCGAGCTTGGTATTTCAACCTTCAGGCTTCCCGAGGGTCTGGAGGCTCCTGGGAGTCTTGGAGCCACAACAGGTAGGGGGTACGCCAGTCGCTTGGGGAGGCTGAGTCAACAGCTAGGAGCTCCGAATCAATGCTCGGGCGCTCTAGCTCTTTGAGAAGGACCGATCGAGTACCCTCGGGGTCAAGAGAGGTGGCCAGCCGAGAGATCGAGGGCGTCCGCTCGGGAGTTTTCCTCCCGAGCTATTCGGACTACCTCAAAACTCTCGAACTGTTGTGCCACAGTCTTGACTAGTTGGAGGTATTTGATCATCGGTGCCTCCCGAGCTTCATAATCACCGTTGACCTGGCTAGCGACTAGTTAGGAGTCGGTGTGAATTCTGACTCGCTCAGCCCCTAACCGCCGGGCCATTACTCGGAAGCGTTGTTGGATGCTTGGAAGTTGAACTTCAGGGCGTACTGTAGCTCTACTCCTTCGGGGGACTTCAGGAGGATGCCGGCACCGCTTCCGGCTGAATTGGAAGATCCGTCGACGAACAGTTCCCAGGTCGGCCCAGGTGCGGACGGAGATCTTTCTTCAGTCGGGATGGTGCTCTCGGCGATGAAGTCGGCGAGCGCCTGGCCTTTGATAGCCGAGCGAGGCCGATACGATATATCGTAGGCCCCGAGCATGATGGCCCACTTGACGAGGCGTCCCGAGGCTTCATGGTGAGTGAGGATTTTCCTCAATGGTTCGCCGATCAGCACGGTGATGGAGTGCCCTTGGAAATAGGGTCGGAGGCGCTTGGCCGAGGTAACCAACGCTAGCACGAGTTTCTCGGTTGTGGGGTACCTTTTCTCAGCCTCGCTGAGCACCTTGCTTGTGTAGTAGACCGGTCTCTCGATTCCTGAGTCATTTTTGACTAGGACCGAGCTAACTATGGATGGAGTTACCGAGAGATAGAGATACAAGGCTTCCCCTGGGACGGGCTTAGAAAGCACTGGGGGCGAAGCCAGGAACTCCTTAAGCTCGACGAATGCTCTTTGGTATTCCTCATCCCACGCGAATGTGGCAGATGACATTTTAGGCCCTCTCAACAGTTTGAAGAAGGATAGGCATCGTTCAGCCGCGCGGGACAGGAATCTGCTGAGCGCAGCAACGCGCCCGGTAAGGCGTTGAACGCCTTTGATGCAGGTGGGTGGGCGCATGTCTAGGATGGCCTGGACCTTGTCGGGGTTGGCCTCGATCCCACGCTGAGTGACTAAGAAGCCCAAGAATTTCCTGGACTTTACTCCGAAGGCGCACTTGGCGAGGTTGAGCTTCATGTTGTACTTCAGGAGGGTGTCAAAAGTTTCTGCTAGGTCGGCGAAGTGGTCCTCGGCATTGGGGGGTCTTGCAGGCATGTCGTCAATATAGGCCTCGACGTTCTGACCGAGCTATCCCTCAAACATATGGTTGACTAACCTTTGGTACGTGGCTTCGGCATTCTTCAACCCGAAAGGCATCCGGGTGTAACAGTGTACGCCGAAGTCGGTGATAAAGGCGATCTTCTCTATGTCTTCGGGGTGCATTCTGATCTGCTGGTAACCTGAGTAGGCATCCAGGAAGCTGAGTATCTCATTGCCCGAGGTTGAATCAACCAGTTGGTCGATGCTCGGTAAGGGATAGCAATCCTTTGGAGTAGCCTTGTTCAGGTCGGTGAAGTCCACGCACATCCGCCATTTTCCTGAAGCTTTCGGCACCAGGACGACGTTAGCTAGCCACGTCAGGTACAGGACCGGTCTAAAAAGGTCAGTCTTCTGCCCCTTGGTGACCTGATCTTTGATAATCGTCTGCTTCTCTAGCGCATGCTTCCTTCTGCGTTGTTGCATGGGCTTCATGGTTGGGTCGAGGTTGAGCTTATGCACCACCGTCTCTTCCGGTATCCCAGGGAGTTGATCATCAGACTATGCAAAGACCTGGATGTACGCGGAAAGGAACTCTTTATATTGCTATTGAACCTCATATGTTAGGTCGGCTCTGATCTTTACTCGTAGGGTCGGGTCGTCGTTTAGGAAAACCGCTAGCAATTCGCCTCCAGGTTCAGCGGTTGCGGATTTTTCCTCGACTTCCCGGGGGCCCGTGTCTTTCCTGTCCGGCCTTGTGGCTTCAACCGAGATATTGTAGCACCTTCGGGCCATTGCCTGGTTACCTCGGACTTCCCCCAATCCATTTTTGGTGGGGAACTTCATCTTTTGGTTATAGGTAGAAGGCACCACTTTCGTTCGGCTGAGGATTCCTCGGCTGAAGATTGCGTTGTATGCTATCATACCTTTAATCACTATGAAGTCCACCATGACCGTAACGGTTTTGGGTGGGGTGCCAAGAGTAATCGGCAGGCTTAGGGCTCCCTCGGGATAGGTGGCCTGGCCATTGAACCCGCACAGGGGGGTCCGGATCGGGCGGAATTTAGATGGATCCTCCCCCATCTTAAGGAACCATTTGTAGGATAATACATCAGGGGCACTTCCATTGTCAACTAGAATCCTGTCTACGTTACAATAGTTGATTGTGGCCGATATCACTAGGGTGTTGTCGTGCGGGGTGCTCAGCCCCTCCAGGTCTTGGTCAGAGAAGATTATGACCTGGGGTTTGCTTGGCGGGGCCCTGGGAGGCTCGATGGCTCGGCTCGCCTGCTCAGCATGACGCTTCCTTCCCCGGCCACTGTCTCCTCCTGATGCAGCTCCTCCGGCGATGACGTTGATGTGGACCCCTCGGGGGGCGTTGTCGATCTCCTCTGGGGCACCTCGGTCATCCTGGTGCCCGGCCACGAACCGGGAGAGGTGCCCCTGACGAATGAGACGCTCGATCTCGTCCTGGAGCTGGTATGATGCCCGTGGTCGCTGTGGAACAGGCAATGCTTGCTGCGACTGTGGTTCTTTGACTTCTTTGGCTCGGGTTGGCGGAGGAGGCCCGAGCCTTTGATGTCTTCATAAATCTCGTATACTGGAGCGGTTAGGGGAGTGTACCGCTCATACCTCCGTGGTGGTTCCTTGCGTTCCCCGTCTCGGTTCTGCCTTTTTCCGGGTGCCCGCTTCTTGTCCCCCTCTCGACTCGGGCCGGTTGCGTCTCGGCATGCACTGAGCACTTCCTCGCACTCGGCGTGGCGCAATGCCAGAGTCACTAGCGCAGCAAGGGTCGAGGGAGGGTGGAGGACAAGCTCGCGGAGGAGGTTCTCGTCGTGGGTGCCCCCGGTCAGTGCGGTTATGGCCGAGGTGACGTCCAGGTGGGGGATCCTCAGGGCTTCCGATTTGAATCCGAGGATGTAGGCCTGAAGTTTTTCCCCTTGCGCCTGTTTGAGGGCCAAAAGCCCCGCTACCGACCTTGGGGGGCCGCTACCGGCGAAACTCTCCTTGAATACTCGCCCGTACTGCTTGAAGTCTCGGATGGATCCGGGGGTGAGGGCCCGGAACCATGCTTGGGCGCCTTGGACCAGGGTGGTCGCGAAGGCTCGGCACTTGATGGCGTCGGATGCTCCGTGAAGGGTCATCAGAGCGTCGAAGCAGTCGAAGTGGTCGGCCGGGTCGCCCTGGCCGTCGTAGGGCTTGCAGGTCGGGATGGAGGTTCGGGGAGATACCTCTGCCTTCAAGATATGGTCGGAGAATGGGGATCTCTCCTCGTCCTCTGGTGGAGAGGTCTTCTGCGGGGCTTGCAGGGCGCTCTCCTGCTCTGCGAAACGCCTCTCGAATTCTCGCAGTCGGAGGGATAGCTCCGGCCGTCGCTGCGTCGTAGGGCTGAGGGGGCGTGAAGGCAGGCTTTCTTGGCGCTCCCTGGGGACTTCGATCTCCGGAAGGGGACGCCGTGCCCCATGCCTGCCCCGCTTCGGCGTGGAGGAAGCCTCTTGCTCCGGAGGGGGGGCTTGCGAGGGTCCCCCTACTTTGTTGCGGATGAGCTGCTATCCTCGTAGGGTGAAGAAGCCTCCGGTGGTGTGCTGGGACACGTTCTTGTTGTGACTCCTCTGTGTTGATGATGTTGACAATAGCTTTATTTCATTGGCAACAACTTGTTTTGATTGATTGGCAACTGTTTATGTTTTGATAAAACTATCTCTGTCAGATTGTCTATGTGTTCTATGCAGTAAGAGTCTATACATCATCATGCACACACACACAATTCTACACACTCAAAGTCCATACATTGCATTGTTGTGTTTGTGCATTGTTTAGAACATAAGTCTATACATTCAAATGGCCTGTCTGCACGCTAAAGTCTGTACAGAGCTTGTGCCTGTCTGACTAGCAAGTCTGTACATCATATGCGAAGTCTATTCAATGCATGCACATTCATTCAAAGTCTAGACATCGGTGAAGTCTGTACATTCACCAGCTTAACTTTACAAGTCCAGATATCGGTGAAGTCTGTACATTCACCAGCTTAACTTTCCAAGTCTAGACATCGATGAAGTCTGTACAGCCTGTGTGTTCCACGATATCAAGTCTATACACTCCTTGATCTTTACCTACGTTGCACCTGCAAGTCTATACATTGCAGCTGAGTTGAAGTCTGTACAGCCCTTGCTTTGCCAAAGTCTATACATCGTGTCTTGGCTAAGTCTATACATCGTGAACTCTCTCTCAAGTCTATACAGACCTTGCTTTGCTCAAGTCTGTACATCGTCCAGTTCCTCTGGCAAGTTTATACATCATGAACTCTCAAGTCTATACAGACCTTGCTTTGCTCAAGTCTGTACAACCCTTCCTTTGGCAAGTCTATACATCGTGCATTCTTAAGTCTATACAGCCTGTGAGGTCCGTATCACTCAGCGTCTCAAGTGGACTTGAAGTCTATGCAATGGAATGTCTTACTTAGCGTCTTTGTTCATGTCACACACTCGCAAGTCTGCACATTGTGGCATGCAAAGTCTGCACAACTCTTTGTCAGCAAGTCTGCACATTGCTATAGCACGCATGCAGAGTCTAGACAGTCATGAGCAAGTCTAGACATCGTCTGGTTGCATAACACATAGTCTGTACATGATGCATTGTGCTCTCATGTTTTAACACTAGGCATTGCAAAGTATGTACATTGGTTGCACATTACACTCCAAGTCTATACACTGCTTCATGCATTGCACGTAGTCTGCACAAGTCTGCATGTCTATACATTGGCTGCTGAATGCTACTCAAGTCTGCACATTCGATAGTAGCAAGTCAGTACATCCATGTGTAATGTTCAAAGTCTTGCATACGTGAAGTCTGTACATGCTTCAGTGTTGCATTCACTAAGCCTGTATACACCTCAGTCTTGAATATATGAAATCTGCACATGCAATAGCACTGCATATATGAAGTCTATACAAGCTCCAGCGGTTGCCTTCATATAGGAAGTCTGTATATTGTATAGCATGCATGTGTTCAAGTCTATACATTGCTGCTGAACGTAAGTCCATACATTGCACGAAGTCTGCACATTGTGTTACTTTGTTCATACTTTGTTTTGCTAAGTCTACACATTGATGCACATTTACTTCTGCATATTTGAAGTATGTACATGGCTTAAGCTCTGCATATTTGGAGTCTATACATGGCATAAGTCCTACATATAGGAAGTCTGTACATGGCATAGTCTTGCATATCTGAAGTCTATACAGGCTACAACACTGCATTTACTAAGTCTGTACAACGCCATGGGTCTGCATATGTAGAGTCTGAACACTGCATAGCTTCGCATTCACAATGTCTGTACATTGCTTCAGCAGTGCCTTCATACAGTCTGTACATCACTTAAACCTTACAATTCTATTTCGACTGTCTGACAGGGATTCTTTGCAGAGACTGATGACTGGGCACGTGATCCGAGGTGACCATATTATGACACGTGTACTGAAAGCCTGCTAGATGTTGCCACGTGGTCCAAGCCATTGGGCTGGAGATGTGGAGAGCACACGCCCTTTCTGCTGCTGGTATATATATGGAGTTTCTTCCTTTAGAAGAAGCAGATCGAATAGAAGCAGCCAGAGCTAAGAGAAAAGAACAGAGAGTGAGCGCCTGCACGATCCATAGAGAAGAAGAAAAAGAGAGAAGAAGATTCAGAGAGAAGAAGAGAAAGAGAGAAGAGAAGATTGAGAGAGTTGAGTTGAGAGAGTCTTTTCGAAGTCTTGGAAATCAGTCTCTTGGTTCAGATACCAGAGTTGATACTGCTCAATTGAGCTACATTCATTTTGGTTTTCCATTTCGTTTGTTTCTGTCTTTACTATTTTAGAAACTCTTTTGTTATCAAGCTGTGAGCCAGCATGGTGAGGACACGCGCCGCATCACTCGACGGAGCACACGGAGCACGCCAACATCTCTTTGGCTAGGCGACTACGGCATCTATTAGTGGATCTTCCTTCTCATTTGAGGCCATGTTGGGCCTAGGTTTGGTCCCTGCGTGGACACGTTATCTAGTTCTTTATATTATCAGACTATGTGTAGAGGGAGTAGTGGGCTGTCTTCTTTTATTATTGGGCTTGGCCTTGGCCCCTAATTGGTTGGTTTAGGGTTAGGGTTTGGGGCGCATCCCTCATCCCTCATCCTGGGTGGCTGCGCCACCTTCCCCCCCTTACCCCCTCCACTTGCCTTTTTGGGCGCCCCCCCTTGCCCCATTCCATCTCCCTCCCCTTTCCCCCTTGGGCGCCCCCTCCCTTTGATCCCTCCTTGATTGGAGGAGGGATGGCCGCACCCCCCTTGAATGGGGAAGGGCTGGGTCGCACCCCCCCTTCCATTTGCGCCCCCCCCCCCTCCATGTGGCAAGGGTGAAACCCTAGCTTCCCCCCCCCCCCCGATATAAAGGCTTGTAATTTTTATTTTGGAATTATTGAATAGAATTGAAAAAGCATTTACTGAAGGTGGTTGCGCCCCCTCCTCTGTTCCTCCTTGCTCCTGCGATGGGAGCAAACCCGGGGTGTGACTCCCCATCCCTCGGTGCGACGCCGAGGGGCCCTTTCTCTTCTATCCCTTCTCAAGTTCTAGTTCGGTGCGCCCGGACTTCTCCTCCAAGAGCAGTGACGACCACCCCCTGTTCGTGAAGACCTTGGGCGACAAGCCCATTTTTGGGTGACTCTTCTGCGAGTCGCCAACGCGTGCGAGGTGGTTTCGCCTCATTTGGAGATCGGCATCACCCGTGGCGATTTTCTTCGTGAGCACGCGCAGGACCCCCTCTCCCTGCGAGCCAGATTCTGTCCGCCCCCTTGAAAAAATCCCACAGGACGGACGCCTGCGAGTTTGGATGTGGAATCTTCACCGGTCGTACCTCTCTTCGTCCTCTGTCCAACGCCGCCTACCTCGCCTCGTTCCGACGTCCGACCTGTTCGTGGCGTCCCTGCCCGTGAGGTCGTGCAGGTCTGCCCTGTCCACCCGGCGCCAGGACCACCGGCGGATTCCAGAGCCTACTGCTCTCAGCCACGACCAGATCTGATCGAACCCTTCGATCGGGGCCTGCTGCTCTGCGTCCTCTTCGTCCTCCAACAAGCGGAGCTCCGTTCGCTCTTCGGGTCTAATTCTTATTAATTTTCCCGCTCGAGCACGCAGTTCTGGGAGCAGAATCCAGTTGCAACTTGCAGGTGCGCCCCCGGCTTCCACGGACGGAATCTATGCGCCCACTTTGGCCGAGGCTTCCTCCCGTGACCTAGCTACGCGCCATCACTGACGGCGCCTCAATCGGATCCCGGACCAGGTCGTGGGAGCTTTCACCGCGGAGTCACGCATTGCTACGAACCTGCCGACCACCGTTCGGGTCCTCCTCGCGGCCAACCCTTCACCGAGTGCCGCCCGTCAGCCCGTACATCGGCAGCCCCGAATCTCTTTGTGTAGCCTATTATCTCCCTGCGAGGAGTGGGCGTTGGTGGTCGAGGTTGTATTATTGTTCGTCCTTGTGTATCGGGGTTGTCGATCTCGGCCGGGGTCTCTTCCCCACGCCTAGGCGTGGAGGTACGCGCAACGCTCCCTTTGTTGGCATTTACTTTACTAGTATACTTTCTAGCATGCCGCGTGAGTGTGTGTAGGTTCCTAGCTAGCTTATTATTCACCGCGTGGTTGTGAGTTGAGAGCACCCATTCCGTGGCCCTAGTCGAGCGCCGAGCTCGGACTAGATTCCCATAGACGCACGGCGGCTTCTTAGTCGCTGAGATCCCCGCGCTTCCCTCATAGGGACGGCTGTGGGCTTGGATTTCTTGTTGAGAGACGCCTCCACCCGGAGGAACGCTACGGAGGTCAGCCACCCGGCTTGCCTTTGGCGTGCGAGTGCTGGCCGCACTTCTTTGCATTCGTAGGTCCTAGCTCATTTCAATCCCGCCCCGCATCAAATTGGTATCAGAGCTTAGGGAACCAGTTTGTTCTAACAAATTGGGGTCTTAGGTCATTTGAGTCTTTAGGTTGTCTAGGGTGCATTGAGTCTCTTGGTTCATCTAGGTAACCTACCATTGCATTGTCATTTTAGGTTTGTGTCTAGTTAGAGTTTTATCCTTGTCTCGTTGAGTCTTGCATGTCCTGCCCCCCCCCCCCGCCAGCCCCATGGTGGTTCCTCGTGCCCACGTGTCAGATTGGTCATCCCTGTTGGCCTGATTCGACGCTCTTATGGCACGACCCCTGGGTGTCGCCCCTACCACTCAATCGTCGGGAGACCCGATCCCTATACCGATGACCGAGTCGTTCCAGCGCCCTGTCATGTCTGTGGCGGTCCTACCTAATGGGTTGCTTACGGAGATCGACTTCATCAGTAGGGTTCCATCTAATTGGGTCTCACAGGACATTGTTGAGTCTCTCTCTAAGACTGGGGAGATTGTTCTCCACGGTGGCTTAGCTTTTGTCGAGTTTCAACGATGGTTCGGCCCCGTTCTATATCACGATGGTGCATGGTGTAAGATCGACACACTTGCTGGTCCATGCATCATTTTAGGGCAAACTTGGTTGGAGGAGAGAAGAGCGACCATCGACCTGGACAGGAGGACCTGCACCTTACACCCATCTCACCTTCCAGGCGAGTTTGTCTTCCACGACGGCGTTGCGCCGACCACCTCCGTGTCGCTAGCCACCCACCCCCAGCGATCCACTCCGCCTTTTGTTCCAGTGATTTACGAGGCTGAACAGGAGTTGATTGAGGAGTACCTAACTGAGGTTGAGGAGTTAGGGAGTGATCCCATGGAGCACCCAGTCGTGCCTGAACCTTTGGAGGTTAGGGCCGACACTCTCGGCCTGAGACCCTCGACTGAGAGCCAAGGGCCCCTCCACATCATAGAGGACTCTGTTTCCATTCCCGAGAGAGATGCTTCACCCTTAGACCCTCATATAGAGCCATTCTTACCTTCCGAGGGTGAACTGGTCATTGGAGAGTTTTTAGCTAGCTGGCTAAGGGAGGGTCCACTTCTAGATGTCTCCATTACTTGCTATACACCCATGGGACCAGCCCTCCCAATAGTACCCCTTGACTCCTTTCACACCACTTTTCGGTCCTTCTGCTTTCTTGAAAATGTAAAGGACTTCCTTAGGAGTTTAGATTGTCAATGGGAGTTGACATATATGTTGACCTTAGGGTCTGACCAACCTTATAGTCATAGCTTTACACTCCCTGCTATGGGGTCTATTACCTCGGTCTACACCATAGGACATATCACCTCCGAGGTCCTTTTATTCTTTCCCATACCCGTGGAGGTTGATTTTGTCCCCTCTTATGGTATCACGGTCCCGAGGGAGGAACCTAGCTTTCCTTGCCTCCCTCATGAGCCTCTTACCCCATACATTAGAGCGCCTGAAGGTGATCATCTGCACTTGGGTGAATGTCGCACATGGGCAAGTATAGTGAAGGGACCTGTCGGGAGGGGTCATCATTTCTTTGACCCATTCGATCCTTTCCCTAGTGAGCCTCTCGACTCGTATTCTTTTCCCCACCTTGTCGAGAAGGTCCATTATCACACCCCATCTAGGCCTGCTAGTCAACATCTCACCTCGCATACACCCAGACGCCAGAGTTTAGGAGGCCAGGGACACATGTCTCACTCTCATGTTTCTCCATGTCCCTCATCATATAGGGGTAATGTCATAAGTGAGTTTGGGCAATCTAGTCTCCATGAGTCTACCACATTCAGTAGGACACCCATGCATGATAGATACAACTTTGGTTGTCCAGGTCCTCCCCGTGTTGTCCAATCATGTAGGAGTCATAGGCATGCTAGGTCTGTGTTTGGATGTCCAGGACCACCACTGCATTCACATAGGTATGAGTCAACACAGCTAGTTCGGAGTCTGCATCATCACCACCTCGAGGCCAGCAAAGCACGTTATAAGGAGTTAGCTGATGCACATCGACGCACCCGTGAGTTCCGAGAAGGAGAGTACGTCATGATCAGGGTCAGACCTGAACGGTTTCCTTCGGGGGCCGTGAAGAAACTCCAGGCCCGCGGTGCCGGACCCTTTCGA
The DNA here is from genome assembly GCA_022559845.1 of Amorphophallus konjac. NCBI lineage: Eukaryota > Viridiplantae > Streptophyta > Magnoliopsida > Alismatales > Araceae > Amorphophallus > Amorphophallus konjac. Next base: position 314,844,859 of record CM040121.1, on the reverse strand, counting down.
GTCTTGAAACGAATTGGGTCGAATGCGTATAAGATTGAGCTGCCAGACGACTATGGGATCTGTTCGACGTTCAATGTCTCCGATCTGGTGGCATATCGGGATCCCGCGGTGATTCCCAGTGAGCTTTTTGGGCCCTCCCCTCCTGTTGAGAGTATTACACCTTCCGAGCGTCCACCTCTTCCAGCCCCATTACAGACATGCGAGCATATAGATTGTATACTGGATGAGCAGGTGACCACGACCAGGAGCGGAGCCTACCAACGCTTCCTAGTGCGTTGGAGAGGGCGCCCTGCGACAGACGACGTCTGGATCACACGTGGAGAGCTGGAGAGGATCGACCCGGACCTGCTGGAGCGCTACCTGAGCGACCGTGACCCTTACTCGACGGGGTCGAGTTCTTCCCACCCGGGGAGAATTGGTGAGGACACGCGCCACATCACTCGACGGAGCACACGGAGCACGCCAACATCTCTTTGGCTAGGCGACTACGGCATCTATTAGTGGATCTTCCTTCTCATTTGAGGCCATGTTGGGCCTAGGTTTGGTCCCTGCGTGGACACGTTATCTAGTTCTTTATATTATCAGACTATGTGTAGAGGGAGTAGTGGGCTGTCTTCTTTTATTATTGGGCTTGGCCTTGGCCCATAATTGGTTGGTTTAGGGTTAGGGTTTGGGGCGCATCCCTCATCCCTCATCCTGGGTGGCTGCGCCACCTTCCCCCCCTTACCCCCTCCACTTGCCTTTTTGGGCGCCCCCCCCTTGCCCCATTCCATCTCCCTCCCCTTTCCCCCTTGGGCGCCCCCTCCCTTTGATCCCTCCTTGATTGGAGGAGGGATGGCCGCACCCCCCTTGAATGGGGAAGGGCTGGGTCACACCCCCCCTTCCATTTGCGCCCCCCCCCCTCCATGTGGCAAGGGTGAAACCCTAGCTTCCCCCCCCCCCCCCGATATAAAGGCTTGTAATTTTTCTTTTGGAATTATTGAATAGAATTGAAAAAGCATTTGCTGAAGGTGGCTGCGCCCCCTCCTCTGTTCCTCCTTGCTCCTGCGATGGGAGCAAACCCGGGGTGTGACTCCCCATCCCTCGGTGCGACGCCGAGGGCCCCTTTCTCTTCTATCCCTTCTCAAGTTCTAGTTCGGTGCGCCCGGACTTCTCCTCCAAGAGCAGCGACAACCACCCCCTGTTCGTGAAGACCTTGGGCGACCAGCCTATTTTTGGGTGACTCTTCTGCGAGTCGCCAACGCGTGCGAGGTGGTTTCGCCTCCTTTGGAGATCGGCATCACCCGTGGCGATTTTCTTCGTGAGCACGCGCAGGACCCCCTCTCCCTGCGAGCCAGATTCTGTCCGCCCCCTTGCAAAAATCCCACAGGACGGACGCCTGCGAGTTTGGACGTGGGATCTTCACCGGTCGTACCTCTCTTCGTCCTCTGTCCAACGCCGCCGACCTCGCCTCGTTCCGACGTCCGAGCTGTTTGTGGCGTCCCTGCCCGTGAGGTCGCGCAGGTCTGCCCTGTCCACCCGGTGCCAGGACCACCGATGGATTCCAGAGCCTACTGCTCTCAGCCACGACCAGATCTGATCGAACCCTTCGATCGGGGCCTGCTGCTCTGCGTCCTCTTCGTCCTCCAACAAGCGGAGCTCCGTTCGCTCTTCGGGTCTAATTCTTATTAATTTTCCCGCTCGAGCACGCAGTTCTGGGAGCAGAATCCAGTCGCAACTTGCAGGTGCGCCCCCGGCTTCCACGGACGGAATCTGCGCGCCCACTTTAGCCGAGGCTTCCTCCCGTGACCTAGCTACGTGCCATCGCTGACGGCGCCTCAATCGGATCCCGGACCAGGTCGTGGGAGCTTTCACCGCGGAGTCACGCATTGCTGCGAACCTGCCGACCACCGTTCGGGTCCTCCTCGCGGCCAACCCTTCACCGAGTGCCGCCCGTCAGCCCGTACATCGGCAGCCCCGAATCTCTTTGTGTAGCCTGTTATCTCCCTGCGAGGAGTGGGCGTTGGTGGTCGAGGTTGTATTATTGTTCGTCCTTGTGTATCGGGGTTGTCGATCTCCACCGGGGTCTCTTCCCCACGCCTAGGCGTGGAGGTACGCGCAATGCTCCCTTTGTTGGCATTTGCTTTACTAGTATACTTTCTAGCATGCCGCGTGAGTGTGTGTAGGTTCCTAGCTAGCTTATTATTCACCGCGTGGTTGTGAGTTGAGAGCACCCATTCCGTGGCCCTAGTCGAGCGCCGAGCTCGGACTAGATTCCCATAGACGCGCGGCGGCTTCTTAGTCGCTGAGATCCCCGCGCTTCCCTCATAGGGACGACTGTGGGCTTGGATTTCTTGTTGAGAGACGCCTCCACCCAGAGGAACGCTACGGAGGTCAGCCGCCCGGCTTGCCTTTGGCGTGTGAGTGCTGGTCGCACTTCTTTGCATTCGTAGGTCCTAGCTCATTTCAATCCCGTCCCGCATCACAGCAATTATAGTGGAGGTTTCCATTAGACAGGTGAAGCTATAATCCTCAGCAGGCGAGGCCAGGTCTCAGACGGCTAAGCTGTATCGCCCAGCGGTTGCAAAGGATTTGTTCCTCTGGTCGGCAAGCTGTAAAGCCCAGCGAAGCTGTGTATCAGCGGTCTGTTGGCAAGCTGTGAAGCCCAGCTGTTCAAGCTGTGAGTCAGCAGGATCCACATTCCAGTTGGAGTGTGGGGTGGATGTAGATCTCTGGATTGAGATCGAACCACCTTAAAGATCGGTGTCTACTGTGTGATGGCATGTTGTTTGGGTGATTTCATAGTGTTCCTTCTGTCGTTCAATAGTTGCTTGTTTTAATTCCGCATTAGAGTTCAACTATGTTTTAAAATTAGACATTATATCTATTCACCCCCCTCTAGATCCACTCTTAGTGGTAATAGACTGCGTCCATCTAACATAACAGCTGGTATCAGAGCCTAACTCTTCTACAGGGACTTACAGCCCGAAGAGGAAGGCACAGATGGATGCTCGAGGGATGATCGCTGAAGGACACTCAACCACCAAGCCCCCTTTCTTTGATGGATCTAACTATGCATACTGGAAGAACCGTATGCAAGTATTTTTGAGGGCGAAGGATTATGAGATCTGGAAGGTAGTCAGCAAGGGACCTTATGAGCTATCCCCTAATGAGGAAGTCTGGACCAAGGAGGAGATCAGAAGGTCTACTCTAAACTGGAGCGCCGTAAACGCTATTCAATGCTCTCTGCACCCCACAAAATTTTCTCGAGTATCAGCTTGCAGCTCAGCTAAGGAGATGTAGGATGCACTGGAAGTTATTCATGAAGGGATTTCTCAGGTTAGAGAGACGAAGGCTAATTTCCTTGTGTCAGAATATGAAGCCTTCAAGATGAAGCCAAATGAGACCATCAAGGAGATGTACTCTCGATTAACTATCATCACAAATGGTCTTAGGGGTCTCGGGAAGGCTCAGACAGAATAGGATGTAGTGAGGAAGATATTGCGTTCCCTGACTCATGCTTGGCATACTAAAGCTACAGTAATGGAGGAGTCAAGGGATTTGCGAAATACAAGGGCAGATGAGCTAATTGGCTCGCTGATGGCATATGAGATTAATCTACCAAAGATAGAGGAAGCTGAAAAGAAGAAGAAGCCAATCGCTCTGAAAGCTGGTGCCAGCAAATCCAGCAAGTCCAGTAGATCCAGCTCTAGTGGATCATCATCCAAGGAGAGCCTGAATGAACAAGATATAACTCGTATTGAGATGGCAATGATGACCAGAGAGTTCAGGCGGTTCCTCAAGAAAGAAGGAGGACGATTCAGCCAAAAGAAGTATAGTGGCGGCCGAAGGGATAAAAAAGGTATAAACATAACTCTGCAAAGAAAATTGAAACTAATACTTGTTATCAATGCAGGAAGACAGGCCATCTGAAAGCTGACTATCTAGAGAATCAGAAATACAAGGACAAGTCAAAGAAGAGGAACACGAAAGGGAAAGCTATGGTGAATACCTGGAGTGATGAAGATGAAGGCTCCTTGAGCAATACCTCTGACAGTGAAGCCGAATCTGAAAAGCCCATTTGCCTTATGGCAACAAGCTCTGAAGACAGAGAGAGGATTCAGATGAGGTAACTTCTCGATTCGATAATTTTACTATTGCTGATTGGGTAGATGCCTATCATGAAATAGCTGATAAAGCAGATGACATTAGAAGGGAAAACATGCATCTAAGAAGAAAGATTAACTCCATGCAAAATGATACAACTCTAACTGATAAAATTGCATGTCTTGAATCTGAGAATAATAAACTCAAACTCACATGTTCTGAATTAGAAGAAATTAAGAATGAGTCAAAAGCCTCTAAAAAAGATAATGAGAGGTTAGAAAAAGAAGCTGATGAATGGAAGTTGAAAATTCAGAAATATGAAAGTGAGATAAAAATTGTGAATGAAAAATATCAAGCTGTCCTAAGTGTGAATATAGAACTGAAAAAATCCATAGAAGACATTCAAAAGGATAATGAGGACAAGCTTAAAACTATTGAGAAAATGACCCAAGGTTCAGATAACCTAAATGCTTTGTTACGGTCAAAAGTCAACTTCAGAAAAGAGGGCCTTGGATTTAATTCTAGTGCAACAAAAAGCTTTGGAATGAAAAATATTTCATTTGTCGCACAAAAAGAGAAAAGACCTCTAATCAACATGAAGTCAAACATTTCAGTGAACAAAGTTGTAAATCTGAAAAAGCCCAATGCTGAGGAGAAGGGCAAACAAAAGCTGAGTGAGCCTAGTAGAGCTAGCACATCCAAGCAAAATCCCAAAGCTCAGTCTCAGGTTAGGGGTCAACCTACTCATTCTTATAAACCACATGTTAAGGTCACCAAGTCTTCACCATCACCACCACCTCTGAAGAAGACCCAATACACACCTATGAATAGGTCAGCAGGGTCCAAGGTGCAGGGGAGGCAGAATGCTTTTAGAGCTCAACCCAAACATTTCTACCAACCTAGAGCCCAGTCCCACTTCTTTGCACAGTCAACCTATCCAAATAGGTCAGGATGGACTAGGACTCAAGGAAGGTTTACAGGTTATGGACATCAGGATACACAGTCCTATAAACCTTACACTAGAAATTAGGTTAATGGGTATGGCTCTTGGACACCTAGGAACCAACATTTCCACAGCCAGCCCAATGATTACTATGGCCAAAATTTCGTGAATACACCATGGCCAAGGCACTGGCACAGAAATAATCAATCTGTAAATAATCATGCTAGTGTCAACAAGAAAAAGCATAACAAAAAGAAATCTGGAAAATCCACTGAACAGAACTGTTTCAAATAAATGTGGATTCCTAAAAGTTTACTTTCTTGTTTTAATTACTTTTCATCTTCTCTGGAGCCCAATTAGTCTTGGGTTCCAAACTTCTCTACCTGATTGTGTGTGCAGGTATGCCTGGCAGCCAAGAACAATTTGTGGTACTTGGATAGTGGCTGCTCTAGGCATATGACAGGAGATAAGGCCAAGTTCTGCATGCTGACAGAGAAACAAGGAGGCCTTGTCACCTTTGGTAGCAACACAAAGGGTAACATTGTTGGGACAGGTAAGGTAGGTAAGTGTACTACCTGTTGCATTGAAGATGTCATGTTGGTTGAAGGTTTAGCATATAATTTACTTAGCATCAGCCAACTATGTGATAAAGGATGCAAAGTTCTTTTTGACTCTCAATGCTGCAAAGTTTTTGAACCTGATTCCGAAATTGTTAAATTTTCTGGTAAAAGGATAAACAACACTTACATGATAGACTTAGATGATATACAACATTCTAACCTATGCCTTACTGCTAGCAGAGAGGACTTAGCATTTTTATGGCATCGTAGGTTAGGCCATGCTAGTTACACTGTATTGCATAAACTGAATAAGCATAGCATGGTTAGAGGACTTCCTGAAGTTTCCTTTAAGAAAGAAAATAAAATCTGTGATGCATGCACTCAGTCAAAGTTAACTAGAAAGTCATTTAAATCTAGAATAGAAAATCTGTCTTCTAAACCCTATGAGCTGATACACATGGACCTTTTTGGGCCAACCAGGTCTGTCAGCTTATCAGGAAGGAAGTATGGGTTTGTCATGGTAGATGACTTTTCTAGGTATACTTGGGTATATTTCTTATCACATAAAAGTGATGCATTCTCAGAATTTCAGGAGTTCTGTCTTAAGAAAAATCAGAAAATTGAAAATATTTTAACTGATCATGGAGGTGAGTTTGAAAACTCACAGTTTGATGAATTCTGCAGATCAATGGAATTCATCACAAGTACTCCTCACCAAGGACACCCGAGCAGAATGGAGTTGTGGAGAGAAGGAACATAACCTTGGTGGAGATGGGTCGTACACTCTTGGTTGAAGGTGGTCTGCTAAGGAAGTTCTGGGCTGAAGCAGTAAATACTGCCTGTTATGTAATTAACAGAGCCATGGTAAGACCTTCTACCCAGAAAATACCCTATGAGATCATAAAGGGTAAGAAACCTTCTATTGCTCATTTCAAAGTTTTTGGTTGTAAATGTTTTATTCATATAAATGATAAAAGAGACCTTGATAAATTTGAACCTAAAGGTGAACCAGGAATTTTTCTTGGTTACTCTGAAAACACCCGAGCATATAGAGTGTATAATCTGAATTCCAAAACTGTTGAAGAATCTCCACATATTATTTTTGATAGATCTTTGGCAAAGTCTAATATTGGTCAATGCAGGAATGAAGACAATGGTGATATTCTGAAAGAAGGGAATCCTGCAGACAAATCCGAAGATGAGGAAGGAAATGAAGAGCTTAATGAAGAAGAGCCTACAGTTCAGGGGGAGGTAAATGAAAATCATGATAATGAAATTGTCAACATTAGATATCTAAAAGATCATCCTGTAGATAATGTGATTGGCAATTTGCATGACCCTCCTAGGACTAGAGGCCACTTAAGAATTCAAAATGAATTGAATGCATATGCCTCTGTATCAAATGTAGAACCCAAGTCCATTGACTGTGCTCTTAAGGATGTGCATTGGATTAATGCCATGCATGAAGAGCTCAATCAATTTGACAGGAATAAGGTGTGGCACTTGGTTCCACCTCCTGATCATGAAACAGTCATAGGGACTAAATGGGTATTCAGAAATAAAACTGATGAATCAGGGAATGTCATTAAAAATAAGGCCAGACTTGTAGCTCAGGGGTATAACCAGGAATTTGGAATTGACTTTGAAGAGTCTTTTGCCCCTATAGCCAGGTTAGAAGCAATCAGAATTTTATTGGGTTATGCATGTTCCCTAGGAATAAATCTTCAGCAGATGGATGTAAAATCTGCTTTTCTGAATGGGGAAATCAGTGAGGATGTCTATGTGTGGCAGCCTCCTGGCTTTGAATGTTTAGACTTCCCCAATCATGTGTATAAACTTCAAAAAGCTCTCTATGGTCTTAAGCAAGCTCCTAGAGCTTGGTATGACAGGTTGAGCAAATTCTTCGCTGATAAGAACTTCACAAGATGTGTAGTTGATCAAACCCTGTTTACTAAGGTAAGTCATTTAGATATTCTTATCATTCAAATTTATGTGGATGACATTGTCTTTGGGTCAACTAACCCCAAATTGTGTGAGGAATTCTCTCAGATAATGACTAATGAGTTTGAAATGAGCTCAATGGGTGAGCTCAAATTATTTCTTGGACTGCAGGTGACACAGTCAAAAGATGGAACTTTCATCTCTCAGTCCAAGTACATAAGGGATTTATTGAAGAAGTACAAGATGGATAACCTCAAGGAAATAGCTGCTCCAATGGGTACCTCAACCAGTTTAGATGAAGATCCTCAAGGTAAACCAGTGGACCAAAGGCTATATAGAGGTATGATCGGATCCCTTCTATATCTTACAGCATCTAGGCCTGATATTCAATTTGCAGTGTGTTTATGCTCTAGATTTCAGGCTAGTCCTAAAGAATCACATCTTAAATCTGTGAAAAGGATTTTTAGGTATTTACTAGGCACCCAAGAGTTATGTCTTTGGTATCCTACCAAGTGTGAGTTAGAACTTCTAGCCTACACTGATGCAGATTATGTTGGGTGTCGAGTAGAGAGAAAAAACACTAGTGGCTATTATCAATTCCTTGGTGGTTGTCTAGTATCTTGGGCATCTAAGAAGCAACACACTGTAGCCTTGTCTACAGCTGAGGCTGAATATGTTACAGCTGGTAATTGTGCTGCCCAAGTACTTTGGATCAAGCACCAACTAGATGATTATCAGATAAAACTGGAATGTATTCCAATCTTGTGTGATAATACTAGTGCTATATGTCTTGTTAAAAATCATGTTCATCATTCTAGGACTAAGCATATAGAGATAAAACACCATTTTCTTAGAGATGTTGTAAATAAAAAGGAAATTGAAATGAACTTCATTGAAACTGAAAAATAAATTGCTGATATTTTTACTAAGCCTCTTGGGAATGAAAGGTTTAAATTTCTTAGAAGAGAACTTGGCTTGTGTAAATTTCAGCATAATGAATAAACTCTCTGATGGCTTGAATAAACCTTGTCTTGAATGTTGCAACAGACTCATGATCATGCATGACATTCATATTTTTTTTGGCATCACACTCATGATCATCATTGCATATCATTTAGCCATGACTGTGTCTAAGCTCTCTCTCATCTAAAACCACATGCATATAGACAGGGGGAGTATTGTTAGAAATTCAGAGTGGTCATCAACTTTATTGAAATCTAAATTCTTTGACCCTAAATGAGTTGAGTCTGACAATATGGCAATCTGTTAGTCAGTTCTGATTCCTAAGCAATAGAAAATAGACTTCTTCATTTATAAGAACTTTAATTGCTTGAAGACTGACTTAATGGTTTAAATTTTATAAACTTTAAAGTTTAAAGATTGTAATCAGTAAATAAGAAAGTTGAAAATTGATAAAGCTCTCAACCCTTATCTTATTTCATGTCAGACAAAGCCAATTATATCTGAAATCTAAAAACTCATCTAAAATCTTGTTAGAGAAGGCTAAGTATGTGTATTGTCCTTAAACAAGTCATTCTGAAACAAATAAAGGACAGCTAAGAAAGATATTAAAAAATATTAAAAATTAATTAAAAAATAACATTGGCAGAGCAATGACTGGTAAAATACTGAGAAACTAAGTGATCCATCAAAGAAATGGACAATACTTAAGTCATGAGGTGTATCAGTTATCTCTGTATAAAATGATCAAAACAGTAGGGTGATTTCACTAAGTACCTGGGGGTAACTGGCGTCTGATAAACGTGTACCCTCACACAAAAAGGTGTAAATCAGTTTTATTGAGTTTGATCATAGGCAGAATGGTCCATCATGTTGAGTATCTAGGGGTATTGGCGTCTGATAAACGTATACCCTTACGTAAAAAGATAAATGGTACCTGAATGCCCTTAATGAAATAATATTGAAAATGTTGTTCCTTCAAAAGAAATTTCAGGGATGTCAATTTGTTTAATTTCAATACATGACCTGGTATCTCTTAACCATTTTTTACTGAGTTTATGAAAGTAAGATATTTTGAAACTGAATCTCTCATGCAAATGTGATTCTGGTTTATTATTTTATCATGCACAGAAAACTTATCCATTAATTATAATGCATGAACTCAAAATTTATAACCTTTAAACCAGAACTCTATCTGAAAGCAGTTTCTAAATTCATATGATTAAAGACTCTGTGCTTTAGAATGCTTATTCCTGAACTACTTGTTCAGAATGCCAGTCAGATGATTTCTCTTGTTCCTTCCCTTGTACTTTCTTTCCCTCCTCTTTGTTGATGGCAAAGGGGAATAATTTATTGTGTGTTTGGTGAATTCCAGGGGGAGTGTATGCATCATATTATGGCATAGGGGGAGATCTTGTTGGCAGGGAGCTGTTTTCATTTCTCAGCATGCATCCATAGCATCTGCATGACAAATCTGACTAATAATTCATGTCTTTCATCAAAATTACATCTGTATGACAGGATGTTGCTATTCCATATGATAGGGTGTTGCCATCATCAAAAAGGGGGAGATTGTTATGACTCCTCTGTGTTGATGATGTTAACAATAGCTTTATTTCATTGGCAACAGCTTGTTTTGATTAAGTGGCAACTGTTTATATTTTGATGAAACTATCTCTGTCAGATTGTCTATGTGTTCTATGCAGTAAGAGTCTATACATCGTCATGCACACACACACAGGTCTACACACTCAAAGTCCATACATTGCATTGTTGTGTTTGTGCATCGTTTAGAACATAAGTCTATACATTCACATGGCCTGTCTGCACGCTAAAGTCTGTACAGAGCTTGTGCCTGTCTGACTAGCAAGTCTGTACATCATATGCGAAGTCTATTCAATACATGCACATTCATTCAAAGTCTAGACATCGGTGAAGTCTGTACATTCACCAGCTTAACTTTCCAAGTCCAGACATCGGTGAAGTCTGTACATTCACCAGCTTAACTTTCCAAGTCTAGACATCGATGAAGTCTGTACAGCCTGTGTGTTCCACGATATCAAGTCAATACACTCCTTGATCTTTACCTACGTTGCACCTGCAAGTCTATACATTGCAGCTGAGTTGAAGTCTGTACAGCCCTTGCTTTGCCAAAGTCTATACATCGTGTCTTGGCTAAGTCTATACATCGTGAACTCTCTCTCAAGTCTATACAGACCTTGCTTTGCTCAAGTCTGTACATCGTCCAGTTCCTCTGGCAAGTTTATACATCATGAACTCTCAAGTCTATACAGACCTTGCTTTGCTCAAGTCTGTACAGCCCTTCCTTTGGCAAGTCTATACATCGTGCATTCTTAAGTCTGTACAGCCTGTGAGGTCCGTCTCACTCAGCGTCTCAAGTGGACTTGAAGTCTATGCATTGGAATGTCTTACTTAGTGTCTTTGTGCATGTCACACACTCGCAAGTCTACACATTGTGGCACGCAGAGTCTGCACAACGCTTTGTCAGCAAGTCTGCACATTGCTATAGCACGCATGCAGAGTCTAGACAGTCATGAGCAAGTCTAGACATCGTCTGGTTGCATAACGCATAGTCTGTACATGATGCATTGTGCTCTCATGCTTTAACACTAGGCATTGCAAAGTATGTACATTGGTTGCACATTGCACTCCAAGTCTATACACTGCTTCAAGCATTGCACGTAGTTTTCACAAGTCTGCATGTCTATACATTGGCTGCTGAATGCTACTCAAGTCTGCACATTCGATAGTAGCAAGTCAGTACATCCATGTGTAATGTTCAAAGTCTTGCATACGTGAAGTCTGTACATGCTTCAGTGTTGCATTCACTAAGCCTGCACACACCTCAGTCTTGAATATATGAAATCTGCACATGCCATAGCACTGCATATATGAAGTCTATACATGCTTCAGCGGTTGCCTTCATATAGGAAGTCTATACATTGTATAGCATGCATATGTTCAAGTCTATACATTGCTGCTGAACGTAAGTCCATACATTGCACGAAGTCTGCACAATGTGTTGCTTTTTTCATACTTTGTTTTGCTAAGTCTACACATTGATGCACGTTTACTTCTGCATATTTGAAGTATGTACATGGCTTAAGCTCTGCATATTTGGAGTCTATACATGGCATAAGTCCTGCATATAGGAAGTCTGTACATGGCATAGTCTTGCATATCTGAAGTCTATACAGGCTACAGCACTGCATTTACTAAGTTTGTACAACGCCATCGGTCTGCATACGTAGAGTCTGAACACTGCATAGCTTCGCATTCACAATGTCTGTACATTGCTTCAGCAGTGCCTTCATACAGTCTGTACATCGCTTAAACCTTAAACTGACAATTCTATTTCGACTGTCTGACATGGATTCTTTACAGAGACTGATGATTGGGCACGTGATCCGAGGATAAGGGGAGTGACCATATTATGACACGTGTACTGAAAGCTTGCTGGATGTTGCCACGTGGTCCAAGCCATTGGGCGGGAGATGTGGAGAGCACACGCCCTTCCTGCTGCTGGTATATATATGGAGTTTCTTCCTTCAGAAGAAGCAGATCGAATAGAAGCAGCCAGAGCTAAGAGAAAAGAACAGAGAGTGAGCACCTGCACGATCCACAGAGAAGAAGAAAAAGAGAGAAGAAGATTCAGAGAGAAGAAGAGAAAGAGAGAAGAGAAGATTGAGAGAGTTGAGTTGAGAGAGTCTTTTCGAAGTCTTGTAAATCAGTCTCTTGGTTCAGATACTAGAGCTGATACTGCTCAATTGAGCTACATTCGTTTTGGTTTTCCATTTCGTTTGTTTCTGTCTTTACTGTTTCGAAACTCTTTTGTTATCAAGCTGTGAGCCAGCAATTGCAGTGGAGGTTTCCACTGGACAGGTGAAGCTGTAATCCTCAGCAGGCGAGACCAGGTCTCGGACGGCTAAGCTATATCGCCCAGCGGTTGCAGAGGATTTGTTCCTTTGGTCGGCAAGCTGTAAAGCCCAGCGAAGCTGTGTATCAGCGGTCTATTGGCAAGCTGTGAAGCCCAACTGTTCAAGCTGTGAGTCAGTAGGATCCACATTCCAGTTGGAGTGTGGGGTGGACGTAGATCTCTGGATTGAGATCGAACCACCTTAAAGATCGGTGTTTACTATGTGATTGCATGTTGTTTGGGTGATTTCATAGTGTTCCTTCTGTCGTTCAACAGTTGCTTGTTTTAATTCCGCATTAGAGTTCAACTGTGTTTTAAAATTAGACATTAGATATATTCACCCCCCTCTAGATCCACTCTCTGTGGTAATAGACTGCGTCCATCTAACATAACAGTTCTCATGGGGAGGGCTCTCTAGAGGGGCGCATGACCTTCCATCCTTGGCCGCCAGGGCCCTCATGAGTTCCACGAGGACGTCCAATTTTGCGTTAAGGGCTTGGAAGGGTCGGTGCCGCCGTTGAGCGGCAGCCCTACCGCCGTGGGAGGAGGGGGCGGCAGCCCGGCCGCAGGCGGAGGGGGCGGTCCGTCGGCCAGAGCGCTGGCACCGGAGGGGGGGTTTTGGGAGGCTTGTGAGGGGCCTTCCCCCGCAGCCACCGTGGCCTTTCCCCTGTCACCGGCGGACCTCCTCCCTGAACTTCTTCTCACCATATTGGCTCTTTGGTCGTTTCCCACAGACGGTGCCAGATGAAGGGGCGTGATCTTGCGCTGGTCCTGAGCTGGGAGGATGATCACCGGATAGTGAACTCCAGAGAAAGGGAAACGAATCAGGAGGCCCAGGGATGGTTCCCTGGGGAAAACCCTCCGATGCCTAAGTCAGTAGAGCGTTGGTGGAAGGTATTGAGGGAGGTAGAAAGAAATGCGCGAGACCCCCCAACACCAAGATGGTGAAGTGGTTCCTGCTCAGGGAGTGTTAGGCCTGTATCAGCCTTACCTGCCACTGGAGGGAGTCCCTGGTTTATATAGCGAGCTTCCCGGATGAGTCCCAGAAGTTGAGGAGTTACAAGCGGGAGTTACGTCCTCATCATGGGATCGTTACGTCCTCATCGTGGGCTCTTCATGACCTTGGGGGATCGTGGCTCCCTTATCCCCCTAAACTCCTGCTCATAAAGAACTTTCAACGGCTGCATGGATAAACACTTGTCAGTCGATCCAAGCATGAGAAGTGCCAGCCCTGTCCGGGCGATAGGCATAGCTCGGATGCAGTCAGATCGGAGTGGGCGCGGAGCGCTCGCCCTTATCCCGCTGGAGGGATGACTCGGGCGTGGGTCTTCCTCCGTCCTGACGTTCGGGCCTTCCGAGCCTAAGGGCCGCCGAGGAAGGATGGGATCCCGAGTGATCTTTATTGGGCTTTTTACCGAAGTGGGCCCTAGAGGGCTGTCACTTGGATGAGCTGAGCCTCGTTCGGTCCTGATGGACCTAGTTTGGCTGTTCTTAATTGGGCTACAGAAATCCCCCTCTCCAGGAGCAAACGAGGAATCGAGGAAACTACCTGAGAATTGGAGGAGTCAATCAAGAAGAAGTATCCGGATGTAATCCCAGGTTAGAATTTTGAGCCCTCTATTCGAATTTTTAAATTACAACGGTATGATGTGAATTTGGAAGACCAAATTCTTTTAAGTGGGGGAGGATATAGAAACATAACAAAATTAATAGATAAATAAATATTTTAATTTAGTAATATAATTATAATATTTATGAAATAATGAAATTATATTATTCCTATATGAAATAAACTAGATAATTAAAATTTTCTTGAAATAAATTGAGAATAAATATTTTAAATATCATAAAAATTATAGGAGACCCAATTAAAATGGATTGTGATTAACTATTGGGCCTTTGGATAACCCATAATGGGTTGGGTTATAGGTTAATGGGCTAAAAAGATATAAATAGGGCTAAATTCGTAGCACATGTTAAACACCGTAGTAAATGATTAAATCAGTCCCATTTCTAGAAGAATGTCACACAATTCAAATCTTATATTATAGCCCACCATGGATTAGCCATCTTTCACACGTTTTCTCACCAAATTAAGGCTAGATTAAGAAGAGAAGTTAGAATTTGTTTCTTAAGTCATTAATTTCGGAGGTGGAGAAGTTTGATTTTTGCGGAAGGAATCTTGACATTTTGGCCCGGATTTTTCCTATAAATAGGCACCCCTAATCACCCACTACGCCTTTGCTATGTTGGGGAAGAGATTTGCGGCGATTTGGGGGCATGATTTGAAGGAGAAAGGAAGCTTTTGGGTGTTCATCCCATTTTTTCTTCTTCCTCTTCAACTCGATTTAAGGTAGATTTCTCTCAGACTAAATGCTTAATAAATCATGTCATCTTGCGCGTTTTTAAGTGCTCTTTCTATTGATACCATTTTTCTAAATTTTTATTAAGTATTAAGCATGTTAGAGGCGTTTTATTGGACGAGTATCACCATTTTTTTGAAGATCGGATTCTGTCTTTTAACATGGTGCTCACAGGGGCGCGTTCTTAACGTGACGGCCCGACCAGGCGCGTTAATACAAAAAGTCTTCCCGCCCTCTGAAATATTTTTTTATATAAAAAAATTAAGAACGCGATCATACTGGAGACCACGACCCTATAGGGTCGCGGTCATCATGAAGGCCGCGACCAGGGTTTTTTTTTAAAAAATAATAGAAAAATACTAACGTGGTCCCCCAGGGGACCGCGACCTCAAGATCGCGGGCCCCTAGGGGACCGCATTCACAGTGAATCACCCGAATCGTCTGAGAGTTACAAAAAAAATAATATATATATATATATATATATATATATATATATATATATATATATATATGAATGCGACCGTATAGGGTACCGCATTTACAGTAAACTTCCCAGGTAGTCTGGGGGTCAAAACAAAAAGGAATATATATATATATATATATATATATATAAGCATTAACGAGACCATCTACAGTACCACATCAATGCCAGTAACCTTGCCATCTATTTTTTTGCAAGAAAAGAAGGGGAAAACAAGTATCATTATGCTATTTTTAGGTTCTAATTGAAACATATATCACCCAACATGTAGTTATGTCATGTTATGTTGCATATAAACTAAATCCACACATAATTAATTTAAGAATATGAAAGAAAATGATCCTAATCTATGAGCTCATGTTCTTATTACCTTCGTGATATCCTTGTTCTCTATGACAATATCATCTTTCTAGCTTGTTAAATGGAGTAGATATTATCTTCAAAACTACATGGGTTTAGTTGCATAATCTTGAATCGATATACAAGTTTAAGTTTTATCATGATTTCGACAAGTCATATAGCTCGCTAGATTTTCACGGAAGGACGATGTCTAAGGAAAGAGATCCACGGGTAAACGCTTTGAGTGGACAAGTGGTTTATTAATTAGGACCTCGTGTATACGAGGGGAGCCTCCCACTGTCCCACCTCTTACCTAGACGTAATTTCACGATTGTCTAGTAAAGCTCCAACTGCGAAGAACGGAATAGAATTTCTGCTAAAGCTGTTTTCTTATTTCCGACAAGTCGCGGAATCAGCAAGATTTCCAAGGAAGAACGGTGTCTAAGGAAAGAGGTCTATGGGCAAATACTTTAAGTGGATAAGTGGTTTATTAATTAGGACCTCGTGTATACTAGGGGAGCCTCCCACTGTCTCACCTCTTACCTGGCCGTAATTCCTTGGGTTCTAGCTAAAACACCCGCCTGTGAAAAACTCGATCTAAACCCATTTTACGAGGTTTTTCGCAAAAGCTGAGTGTGCCTTGTCCGGTAAATTCAATTCCTTATCGACTTAATGTCATTAAACATTATGCCTTAAATCCTTCTGGGATTTCTCTTACAACTACTTGACCCTTGAATGATAATCTTGTACCTTATTTCAAGAGCTTTACCTTTAAATTCGTTGGCCATAAATATTACTTGGATGTCTAAATATACTTGGGATCTATGATCCATAACCCCAATGTCTGGCGTTAAATGGGGTCTGGTCGTGTCTTGGGAGGAGCGCCCGAAAGTACTAGTGCCCATAGGAGTTGATTGACTAGGTGTGGCATTGCACCGAAGTGCTTGACTTGTTAGATTCATTTACGGCATTCCACAATTCGTGAATTACTTGCTTATATTGCTTGAATTACTTGACTTGTACATAATTGTATGAAATGGTCAAATTCCATGATATTACTTTCTACATGATCTCTACTTGAACTTCATTTCTTGATATCTTGTCTACTTGTAATTCCAATTACTAGCATTTCTTTACTCTCTCTCCTATTCATGTTCCATGTTTTATTTACGATTCCCTGCATAGCACGATAACTATTCAAAATGTTAATTACTTTAAGTTGCTTGGGATAGAGATATAAATTCCTACTTAGCGTTTCGGTCACCCTACATTTTCAAGTTAACATTGCAGGTAATTTCGATGATGAACCCCAAACACATGGGAATGGGCTAGAGTGAACGAGCGATCAAGTTATCTTAGTTACCTAAGTTTATGAGCGGTTGCTCTTGCTAGAATTATATTTTTGGAAGTTATATCATGACTCTTAAGGCTTAAGAATGTTGTAAAATTTTATTTCGATGAAATAAAAGTATCTTTTCTTCTTATCTCTCCTTGTAGTTTGGACCCTTTTATACATTCTCTGATCGACTTGAGTGTTTCGACTCGTCGCGTATCGATTTTCCGTGTTGGGACGTGACATGCAAAGACTTATAGAGGTATGATCGGCTCACTCCTTTATCTTACAGCATCTAGACCAGACATCCAGTTCTGTGTTTGCTTATGTGCCAGATTTCAATATGATCCTAGAGAATCCCACTTGAGTGCCGTCAAACGCATCTTTCGATATCTTACCGGAACTCAAGATTTAGGGATTTGGTATCTAGCATCTTATGTTTTTAAACTTGTTTCTTATTCAGATGCTGACTATGTTGGTTGTAAATTGGATAGAAAGAGCACGAGTAACTATTGCCAATTTCTGGGAGGGTGTTTGGTGTCTTAGGCATCCAAGAAACAACACTCGGTTGCTCTCTCTACTGTAGAGACAGAAATGTGTTGCTGCGGAGTGCTGTGGCACCCAAGTGCTGTGGATAAAACATCAACTCCAAGATTATCAAATTAATCTTGGTTGTGTCCCGATATTATGTGATAACACTAGTGCTATTAATTTGGCAAAGAATCTAATCCAGCACTCTAGGACCAAACATATAGAAATTAGGCATCACTTTCAACGTGATGAGGTTAACAAAGAAAATTTTGAATTGATATTTGTTGATTCTCAACATCAAATAGCTGATATTTTCACCAAGCCTCTCTGTAGTGAAAGGTTCACTTCTCTGAGAAGAGAGCTTGGGCTGTGTAATTATCAAAGTGTTGTCTAAACTGTTTGCTAAATTCATGATCTTCTCTGTGTTGCCTAAAATTGCTTGGAATATTTTGTTCACGTGCTATGCTTGATTTATCTTGCATGGTTTATTTAATGAGTCTCCAATTCAGGGGGAGTTTGATCATTTCTATTTCCTAACTTGCATTGCATATCATAACATGACTATATGATATATCAAATGATGTGTTGTGAAAAGACAGGTTAAGTTTGTTCGGAAACTCTCACTAAGCGTGAGGTGATCTTCGGATCTTAATTCTCCTCCAGATACCATTAGTCAACATGCTTTTAGAGTTAAGATGCATATCACTCTTCTTGTTTGTAGTAAATCAGCATGCTGAAAAGATTGCATATCCAAGGAACATTGTTTCATGCATCCTTTGAGGGGGAGTGTGTATTGATGGCTGAAAAATGTGGCTGAGGCATCTTTTTGGAAGTTGAGGCAGAAACTGGAAGTTTAAGAAAGCCAGTTGATTTGACAATGTAGGGTGACTGGAAATCAATCGCATAAACAGAGGCTCTGGGTAGGAAGAATGAGTCAACGCATATTATACATGTGTCGATGCACTGTGAAGTAGTGGCTAAAACAAGCTTCTGGTAGAATGACTGGGTTGACGCAGCATTGGCTATAGGTCGACGCTTCTGTGAAAAGCCCTCCTGACTACAGAACTGTTTAAGAAGAATGGGTCGACGCAGAGATTGGAGTGCATCAACTCACCTGTTCGTAGTAACTTTTCTTACTTGAATCATACTTTCTTGCTGCCAAGAGTCTCTGCATGAAAACTTTTCCCCAATTTTTTCTATCACATCAACTCTATGCTCAATTTGTCCTGTGTTCATATGTTGTCTTTCTGCAGTTTAGCATCCTCGATCCCATCACAATAAAATTTCTTGAATAAGGGGAGTTTTTAAAATGGTTAAATTTGACATGGTCTACCAAATTCAGGAGAAGTTAAAATGAACCTTCTCTTATAGGACACTTAGTCTTAACCGATTGACCCTTTAATAATTTAATGGTCTTGGGCATATGAACATTGAAAATTTTGAGCTTAAAATCTTGTAGATAAAAATCCCTGCATATGGAATAGCTTTAAAAGAGTCCCATAAAACTATGTCCTCACCTTTTCTGGAAACTTGAAAATCAGAAGTATTAAGACCATTTTGGCTAAATTATTTTAATCCAAGTATTGCTCCTAAACACTGAAATGGTTTAATAAAAACTAAGGGAAAACACCATAGCAAAAATAAAATGACGGAGCAATAGTACAGCTTCACGGAGAAACTGATTCCCTGCACCAATGAAGTGCTGAGGATGAGATTAGGATGTGAATTGCCAACTCTGCTCAAATGAGATAGGAAAGTTAACTTTGTTGAGTAACCAGGGACTCTGGTGTCCGATAAACATATTTTTCCCGTGTCAAAAGACTAATTAAATTTGAGTGCTCATAAAAATTTAATATATATATATATATATATATATATATATATATATATATATATATATAAATGATTGACCCAAAGCATTACAAAAACCTAACGGTGTTTTCTTTCAATACTAGTTAAAATTATTTCCAAAAGGTTTCTTGATATTGAGAAATAGAGTCAGAAAGAAATGGGGAGGTTTTTGTTGTAAAGACTGTTTTATCTATATTAAATTTGAAGGTTTTAATTCAAATTTTTTCAGACTTATATTCTTTGAACCATTAAAACAAAACAAGGGTCATCAATAATGGTTCCAGTAAGAGAATGAAAATTTTAACGCTTAAAAATTCCTGAAATTTTGTTTATTGTGTCAAGTGTTAGCATTTTAATCCTTCCCGGATATCTTGTTCACCACGGTTGGTCCTGTGTTCTCTTAAACCACCCGGTCTCACCCGGTTCAACCTTCCTATTAAGCCCTAATGCGTTAATGCATTTGGCATTTCCCTCGCCGCTCTCTCCTTTTTTTTTTGTTTCTTCAACCCTCGCAGCACCCTTTTCTCTCACTCGTACTCTCTTTACCTCCGGCGATCCCCGGAGTGGCGTATTTACCGCCGGTAAGGTACTTTCTGACCTCAAGCCGTCTTTGTCCACTCTCTTGACTTTCTCCTCCCACCTCTCTTCTTCCGGAGATGTCTCCTCCGGCAAAGGCAATGAAGGGGAAGAAGGAGACTGCACCCAAAAGAATGGCCTCTATACAAACTGAACACTCTGTAGAGCCCAGGACGAAGGCAGCACATGATGTTCAAGTTGCTGTTCAACAAGCAAAGGAGCAGAATCCTCCTATTCAACAGCAGAAGAAAAGAGGACAAAAGCCGGACCCGTCGGCTAAGAAGAGAAAACTTTATGTCGACGGAAAAGAGAAATGTGCTGAAGTAGATTCTGTGCCCAAGAAGTCAAAGACCACTACCAAAGGAAAGGGGAAACAAATTCAAGAAATTTCAGAAGAAGAACTCTCACCACCTTCTCCGGTTACACAAAAGGGTGAACCTCTGAAAGTTTTAATACCCATATACATTGATGATTTGATATGGTTCAAGGTAGTTGTAGCGGTCAGACCGGCGGTTAGGCTTGGTTCTTGGGTCACCGGCGGTGGCGACACTCAACAGGTGAGAAAATAAAATGTAATCTCCAAATAATTGGAGGATGCACGAGCGGGAAAAGCGGTGAGTGAAGGGATCCCTATAAATAGAGATCCTCTGTAATTGATTGGGATATGAAAAAGAATGGACAATTTCTGGTTTTCCCACCTCTTATCGGATTATGTCCTCTTCCCCTTCTGCCTCCGCCCCTCCCCCATCTTCTTATGTTTCCGTTGCTGCTCTAATTCCCCCTTCTGCTTCTGGAGTTCTTGGCTCCTTCCCTTCTCTGCAGAAGACTCACGGCCGGAAGAAGTCTGTTGCGGCTGCTCTGGCATCAGATCGGTTTGCCATTCCAGAAGAGGCTCCAAGACAGGAACCGGAGGAGCGTAACAAATTGGTGTCTGAGCCCTCCTTGGAGATCCTGCCTTCTTCTAGCTCCATGTCGCCGGATGAACTACGGCTTCTCCAGCATTCCCTGCAGCAAACAATTCAACAAGCTGTATCTCAAGCGACCATGGATCTATCAACAAAAGTGGAACAATTAGCACAAAAGGTACAAGAGCTAGATCCTTCTTCTTCTCGCATGACTGATCTGCTGGAACAACAAGTACACAGAATATTAGCATCAGTTTCTGCTATATTGCGGTCTTCCCCTGTTATTGTCCAACAGTCTCCGCAGATTCCTCCAGCACCACAAATTCACCAGCAAGAGTTATTAGCATATTCTCCTCCGGTGATTCCACTGGCTCGTCCTAAACCCTTGGAATTACCGATGTTTGATGGATCTCATTTCGAGGATTGGAAATTCAAGGCAGATTTATATTTCAAATACTATCAGCTTAGCCAGGAACAGATGTTAATGCATGCTCAGTACTGTTTCCTGGATCGGGCTATGAAGTGGTTTTGCCGGATCTCTAAAGATCATCACATACGCTCTTGGGATCAACTGTTGGCAGCTATGGAGATGAAATTCAGTCGGAAGGACTGGCGAAATCCACATATGGAATTGAGGCAATTATCACAGACCGGGTCCATTGAAGAATATGAATCCCTATTTGATCGCATCTGTGATGACATTGATGGTATTCCTGATGAACACCTGGTAGCTCATTTTCTGGGAGGTTTGAAGGACAGTTTGCGGTATGAAGTCTTACTACAAAAGCCTCATACCTTACAGGAAGCCATGGCAGCAGCCAGACTGGCTGCTACTAAACCTCAATGGGAGTTGCCGCCCAACAGGAGTGACCCTCCTTTTCATTCTGTTCCTGCTGTCTCCCAAACAACACACACCACCTTGAGCAGACCAACTACTCGTTGCTTTTCTCAGGAGCAATTGGATGATAGACGGAGACGAGGACTATGTTACATGTGTGATGACAAATGGGAGAAAGGACATAAATGTAACCCCCAGCGGACCTTTGTTGTCCAAATTGTTCCTATCACTGATGAAGTGGAGAGTGAGGATATCTTAACCCACTCCGCACACGACACATCTCTTCCAGATACACCCATTCTGTCCCCTTCGACTGATAATACTGCGAGCATCAATTCTATTTCTGTCTCTCTACAGCCAGACAAAACTATTATGCACAGCAGTTTGTGGACGACAGAATCATCTATGCAATTATTTGGGAGCATTTCTGATGTTCCAGTGTTAACTCTGATTGATACAGGAGCTTCTCATAATCTTCTTGATATTCAGGTTGCGAGACAGTTGAATCTCACAATTCAGAAAGTGGAAGGCCTCTCAGCTAAGGTGGTCAGTGGAGTTAGCAGTCCAATTATTGGCTTTTGTTCCAATGTTCCCTTCTCAATTGGCAAATTGCATATCCTTCTGGATTTCTTTATTATGGACATTGCTCCTTTTGATGCTATTCTGGGCTCCAATTGGATTAAGTCCTTGGGACTTATTCATTGGGATTTTTCAAAACTAACCATGGATTTCACTTTGAATGGAGTACCATATCATTTACAAGGTCTCACACACATGACAGTTCATCTTACATCGGCTCAAGAAGCTTCTTCTATCATTCCTGCTGCCGGAGCTATCTACTTGTGTCAGGGAAGTATAGATGATGATATCCAGGGAGAAGATTCCAAGCAAGCTCAAGCAGAATTCTCAACATCCATTGTTTCTCAGTCTTTTGGGGTTCCAGACGTGGCATTTAAATCTAGTAACTCCACTAATGATAGCAGCTTTTTGATTGGCAGATCAATAGATGTCACTCGGTCTTCGGGCAATGATGAGTTGAAGCAGGATCTTGCTCGACTGTTCAGCATTGAGGGGCAGCCTGAAAAGCGACAGAGGATAGATTGGAAACTAGTATATGTGGATCACAAGAAAGATATCTTACTTGATGATGACAAGAGTAAAATTGTTGTACCAATTATGGTCACGCTTAGAAATTTCACATCTAAGCTGCATTCTCCGTTATTCCAGATTGAGATTAGTCTGCAAATTGCACCCTCAGTTGTTATGCAAGTGTTTTGCCACATTGTTCCATCCTTGGTTAAGTTGCATAATTGCTCATCTGTCAGATTAATTTTCCGCTGTCGCCCACCTCCCAAGCCACCACCCTACGCAGCTTTCAAAGCTCAATTTCCCCAAGCTAACCTCGAGGACGAGGTTATTTCTCAAGGGGGGGGGGGGTATTTGATATGGTTCAAGGTAGTTGTAGCGGTCAGACCGGCGGTTAGGCTTGGTTCTTGGGTCACCGGCGGTGGCGACACTCAACAGGTGAGAAAATAAAATGTAATCTCCAAATAATTGGAGGATGCACGAGCGGGAAAAGCGGTGAGTGAAGGGATCCCTATAAATAGAGATCCTCTGTAATTGATTGGGATATGAAAAAGAATAGACAATTTCTGGTTTTCCCACCTCTTATCGGATTATGTCCTCTTCCCCTTCTGCCTCCGCCCCTCCCCCATCTTCTTATGTTTCCGTTGCTGCTCTAATTCCCCCTTCTGCTTCTGGAGTTCTTGGCTCCTTCCCTCCTCTGCAGAAGACTCACGGCCGGAAGAAGTCTGTTGCGGCTGCTCTGGCATCAGATCGGTTTGCCATTCCAGAAGAGGCTCCAAGACAGGAACCGGAGGAGCGTACCATGATTCCAATGATCAGTTACATGAAGTTTTTCCACAAATTCGCCCTATTATGGAATTTCAAGGATGGAGATCATTTGTCACAGACCATAGGGTTTACTACCCAAATTTGGTTAGAGAATTCTATGTAAATCTGGTATACAATCCTCAAATTCCAAAGGTCTCAACAACGGTGAAAGGGGTTAGATTTGAATTAACCAATCTATTATTTGAGAGTGCCCTGAATATTCCTGCTAAAGGCGTTGAAGAGGACAGTTATATCCTTGATGAACATGAAGCCTATCAGCTTCTAACAGAAAAACCAAGTGATCCTAACGATGTAAAGGAAACACATGTCACTAATTTGAAGGCCAACAAGTTTCCTCCACCAAAAAGATTGTTGCATCATATCTGCACATCAATTATTACACCTCAGAGTAGTGGAAGGGAATGGGTTACTGAAATGCAGCGTTTTATTCTCTAGTGTATGCTTAAACAAGTCTGAGTCTCCTTAACAGATGTGATCATTCAAACCATGGGAACTTGCTTGAAGCAGTCCACGTCACTCCCATACGCGGCACCATTAACAGTCATTTTTAGAAAAGTGGGAGTCTCTCTTGTTGATGAGAAAAAGTTCACCATTCCGAAAAGTAACCAGTACTGTCTTGAGAATATACAGAAGTTTATGAAATTCAGAATAGAGGATGGATAGGTGGTGAGAACTCTACCAAGTCAAAAAAGTGATTCAGCAGCAGAGCTTCAAAAACAGGCACCAGGTCAATCACAGATAGAAGAAAGGGCAGACGCTGGGGTGGTTGCAGAGGTCCAGCCAGAAATTGAGAATGCTGAAGCCAACACTGAACTGGCTCAACAAAGTTATGAGGAACTTGTTCATATGGACAGACCACAATTTCCACCAGCTGGTTCTAAAGACCTTATGATAATTTTTGGTCCCTTTCAAGAACCTTCTCCAAGAAGAGAGGAAGAAGTGCCTGAACCTCCAATTTTCAGAAATGCAGAGATACCATCTGAATTTGTCACTCAAGCATTCCCTTCTGCAAGGGAAGGACCTTCCACATCTAGCATGGCTGACCAGTCAGGTATCAACCCCACACTCATGAAATTTTTGTCAGTACAGTTCAACAATATCAACTCATCCATTATGCAGCTGAACTCAAATGTGGAACACATGAGTCAAAAGCTGGACATGAAAATTGCCCATGTTGAACAGAAAATGGACAATCGTTGGGAAAAATTCAAACAAGATAAACTGCTGTCTGATAAGAAACTACATCAGTTCATGGATTCCATCCTACATGTCTGCGAAAAAGCTGGCAACATTATGAAGAGGCTCCAAGAAAACAATAAGGAAAACATGGGCAAATTACAAGATATGCAGAGATACAATTATGATATCAAGGAAGAACAGATGGGCCTGAGTTTAAAATATGCTTATTTGACTGACAAATTAAATTCGGTTGGTGATGAAGTGATTGATATGGTTCGAATTCTTAAAGAACATTATCCACCAACTCTGCCAGCAGATGTTAGTGAGGGTTGGTACCCTCATCAAACAGAAGCCACTTCCTCATATGTGCCCATCAAGGGCACTCAGCAAAAGGCCCAGGTTGATTATATATTTGATATGCTACATGGGTGGTTTGATGATGTATTTTCCAAAATTCAAGCTCTTCATAACTCTGTTCAAGAAAGGGATCAGCTTTTCTCTGAAAGACTTGCCTCAGTTGCTGCAAACATTTCTGTTCTCCAGCAAGGACTCACGGATTTTACAACTTTGGATGCACCTGTCTCTATTACACATGCTCTAGCACCCCCTTCTTGATGATGTCAAAGGGGGAGACTAGACATTGATTGGTTGGTTGGTTGATCAGGGAAGGGACAAGGGACTGCATTGCATTTTGCATGTTTGCATGTGAATGCTTTTCTGTTTGAATGCTATGTATGGTTTTTGTTGAATGCAATGAAAATGATGAATTTTGTCTGAATGTTGGAATCATGTTATCTGAAACTATATGAATCTTGTGATCAATGTCTCATAGTTGCCATCATCAAAAAGGGGGAGATTGTTGTCCCAGATTTTGATGATGACACACTATGATTCATTGTATTATGATTGAAGCTAACTTGAAGCAACATATCCCATTTATGTTAACTCTAATTCTAAATTGCAAGGAATGGGTATGACAGGTACTCGTATGAAAAGGATCATAAAGTTCATGATAGGAAACTGATTCTGTCAGATTGCAGTGCGGCGACCCAGGGCTTACAGAGCGTTCACGCAGGAGTTAAATTTTGGAAGAAAATTGGTTCTGTCAAGCCTCAGTGCGTTAATGCAATCAGGATATGCGTCAACGCATCCTTTGACAGAAGGATGGATCTTGACTCTGTAAAGCATCCTGCGTTGATGTAGGGTCCCTATGGGGCGACGCAGTTCGAAGAACCTGAACACGAATCAAAGTGGGTCAAGTAATGACCCACGATCCGAAGATCCAACAGCCCAGAAAAGACAAATACGAAGTCTCCAGGTTCCAGAAGGATCCATGTGAGGGAATATCACTAGAATAACAGAAAATCTGGAAGTGGGCCCCCCAAGGGAATATTCACACAGAAAAGCAAAAAGTTTCATCCGATCGTGAGAATAGAGTGTGGAGAACACACGAGCAGAGGGTGAAGGTGCTGGTTGCGAGAGCAAGATGAAGAAACTTCCACGGAGAGATCGAGCTCTGAAGAAAGCAGGAAGAAAAGAATAGCCTCTCCATCTGGTCCATCGCGTTGTAGAGATCCTTCTATTCATCAAAGACTGAAGGTGGCTTATGAGGAAACATGAGCTTCGTCAGTGGATCTTCAGCTTGTGAAGAACAAGGTTCAACAAGCTTCAGTGCGATCTTCAAGCGTCACATCTCAAAGTCTGAGAGAGTTCCGTGTGCTGAAGATCTCCTCTCCAAAGATCGCACACTCTCAGATCCGAAGCATCTTCATCACCCCAAGGATCAGTGCTCATTTTATTTTTCTTTTCCTTCTTGGTTATGTTTATCTTTCTCGTTTGATTTATATAAACAATAGTTTTCTCCCCAACCAAGTGTAGTGGGAGGTTGTGATCTAGCGGCTGTTGCCTAGATCAGGGTTGGGCTGAAGTGCCCTCAAGCTGTTCGTCAGCAGTCTGTGAGAGGTGTTGGGTCTCAAGGGGTGCAACCGGATCTAGAAGGGGGGTTGAATAGATTCTGCTAAAAACTCTGGCCTAATTAAAATATTAACTACGTAAAACAGAACCCACTGTTACAATACAAATATAACACTTGGCACAACGCACAATGGAACTGATAGCAATGGTTCAAAATAGAATGGCAGAATAGAGGGCACAGACAGTTGAGGTCGACATTCTCAAGTGGTGAAGTCGACACTCTTTCATAGAAACTTCTGAACAAAGAGAGATCTTGCTGCACTAGACTGCAGGGGTCTCACCAAACACCAGCAAGATGAATGAGCAGGTTGGTTGAATGAGTGAGGATGATGTTAGAGTGTTTAAAAAACTACTACGAATGTATAAGTCAGTGCGGATAAATCAGTCTAAGTGCAAATCCTTTATGCTGGCCATCCTGTGAATGGGGGAAGAGAAATGGATCAATCACACAAAGCACACCCCATTGCACAAGGAATTTTTAAGGTGATTCGGTTGCAAATCCACAACCTACGTCCACCCCTCACCAAATCCGGTGAGGCTTTTTCCACACGAGGACGAAGTCCTCAACCCACACACGGGAACGAGATCCACCACACACACACACACACGGGGACGAGATCCACCACACACACACATACGCATGCACACACAAGGATGAGATTCACAACACATGCACACAAAACAAAACAACAAGTTACAACTACAACAACCACACTTCCGTCCTCTCACAGGAGCATCGGACACCCACGGTTTAAAGATTGCAAATACAGAAGTAAAACCAGAAAAGTTAATACAGGGAAAAGGCAACGGTGGCTTCAGATCGAAGTCTTGAAGCTCTATCAAACTCAGGTCGACTGCAAGGAGGGGCTGCACTCCTTTTAACTTCTTCTTCCTTTCTCACCATTGGTTGAACTCGAACTAGGACTGGGCTGCTCTTCCACACTCCTTTCTTTTCTTTCTCATAGGTTTCTATTGAAGGCACAGGGAGGACGTGGGCTTCTTCTCTTAAGGCAGCAGTTGCAGCAGCTTCTCCAATGGAAGCTTCAAGTCTTCTTTCAGTTGTGCTTGACTTGATCCACCGATCACAAGGGAGCAGATGGGAGATCTATTTTCCCTCCAAAAGTCTTTTCTTGGATGAAGTAAATATTCTGCAAGAGGTTGACTCTGAGCTGGCATTGCTTCTCAGACCAGTCCTAGATGGTGATAGGGAGAGTGGACCTTCTTTGAAGTCTGGTGTCAAAGGGAACAGCTTTATTCAGTGTATAGAGAGATGCAATCCAGCTGGCTAGTCCTTTCTTAGGACAGAAGAGACAGATTTCTGACAGAAGGGACTTTCACAGATTTGATCCCTGACATGGTCCTCTTCAAAAAGATGTTCCGAGGTGTCATAAAGAGATGGCAGAGCCTCTGACCTAGGATGCTCTTCCAGACCTCAAAAGGTGTGTATTTGGAGTTTTACGCCTATAATTAATGCTCTTCGGACAATTTTTGAAAAGATAGATCGGACAGAGTACTTTTGAGTTTCTTCTTCAGTGAGGTCGACCTACTGCAAAAGTGGTGTTGACCTGTCTTGAAGTGGTGTTGACCTATCTTAAGAAAACTGCCAGTATAACAGTCTCTGGAAGGTACATGAGGTCGACCTGCTGTAACAATGGTGTCGACCTGTCTTGAAGTGGTGTTGACACTGCTTTACAAAATCCTGTCTTTAACGCTTTCTGGAAGCACCATGCTGTCGACCTGCTGCTACTGTGGTGTCGACACTGCTTTACAGAATCCTATCTTTAATACTTTCTGGAAGCACCATGGTGTCGACCTGCTGTAACTGTAGTGTTGACACTGCTTTACATAATCCTGTTGTCACGCCCCGAGCTCTTAATACAGCGGAAGGATTCTCGGGAACGTGGACAGTCGGCTAGTACGCCTCAAGCGAGCAATATAATCAGAGCGCAAGACAATCACATAGAAGTAATTGCACAAGTATTTTCTCAAACTCCAACTTTATTTCATAATAATAATAATGAAATACATAAGACCATTGCCTTTGACATCCTTACATCATATGACTCTAGAAATCAAAAATTATAATATGACTCGACAAAACACTAGATAACTAAGGCTTCTCTCATGCCAACTAACCATCAATCGCTCTCGGAACCGCTACTTGCATAATCTGAATCCGAATCATTAGTGTTTCCTGAAAAGATGAGAAAAGTTGGTATGAGCACACACGCCCAATAGGTATCTTCGTATCAACATGATGGCAATAAGTAATTAACATTTTTACTCTAGAGAAAAGATAAACGAAGATGGTAAAACGTGCGGTGTAAAACCAAAGTAACACAAGTAACATGATATGATCAAGAATGAGAATTGAGAACATGATCGAGCAAGTATATAGCAAGAATGTAAGTTTTGCCTTTCATGAATAAGAATGTACTTTTTCATAACCATAAAGACTATATACTAGAAAGTCATGTAACGAGAATGTACTAGCAAGCATGTAATTTCACAAGAATGTCTCGTGAGTATCCATGTATATTCACTAGTTTATAAAAAAAGTACTCTCAGCGTAATGCGACGCCAGTGTTCATCATATCCCATGGTTTATAGTATGTTTTCGACTATCTGCCGAGAGGACTAGAGTGGAGCCCTTGGACATTGTCCGTGCCCGCTCTTGCATCTTCAAGTTATGAATCAAGTTACTTCCACGAAAATATAAATATGGCCAATAACATAATGAGTTCAAACACTAGTTTTCATGACTAAGTAACCAAGGTATAGAATGTTCCAAAAATGATATAATACTCCAAAGAAGAATTAGAATAACATTATGCTACGGTGACATTCCGGCAGCATAACGGTACATTAATTAAGTTTCATATCTTAATACTAACTTGTTACACATAAATTTGGAATCCAGATAATCCTAAGATCATCGAAGAACAAAACTAAGACAACCCCTAGGTCAATCCTTGGGTTAAAAACAAGACAGAAATAAACGGTCATCTAGTGGGCCGATTCAAGAAGAAAACGGTCACAGCTAGGCCGCTTAATCGATAATAACGGTCCAGTGAAGGCCGCAATTAAACTGCATCAACTAGAATGAAAGGAAAGTCGACACTTGAAGAATTCTGGATAATAACGGTCGTCAGGGGGCCGTTTTATGAACAAAATAGTATGAGAAAGACCGCTAAGTAACAGAGACGGTCTCCTATAGGCCGCAATTAATCAAAGTATAGAAAATAAAACACCGATCATGTGAGTGCTTTCTAGACAATTTGGGTTTTAAGGGTACAACCAGCTTGGCATCCTAGTGGGAATCCCAAGCTCGCGGAGTCTTACGGAGGCCTTGAAACATGATCCCCTAGTCCGACAGAAGGAATATCCGGCAGAGAGATTCACAAGTTCAAGTGAGTGTACTATAGTGCAAAGTGTAACTAATGGTCGCATACCGGAGTAAACGCCATATACTTATGAAAATAACTCAAGAGGTGAGAGTGAAAGATTAAAAATTCAACGATAAACCAACGTATAAATTCCACATGAAATATGATTACAATATGGAATCATTTATTTACAAAAGTATATCTTTTGCCTAAAATTACATGTTTTATATATAAAATAAAGTTGTAACATGCTTACAGTGAAACATGGTATTTAACAGAAAATTAGAACATGATAGATTTACAAAGATAGTGTAATTAACATAAGAAAATCTTATTAGGTTCGGGTTGGCATGAAACAGTTGTGAACCAGCCGCCAGAATAGTAAAAACGGTCATGTGATAAACCGCATAAAAATATAGAAAGGGTCCTTTAAATGACCGCTTGATTACCTTTGCGGTTCCTATATGACCGTCTTCTGTCTTCAGACAGAAGCCTTTTAAACCATGAAACAAATGCTAACCTATGTCGTGTTATGCATGGAAACGATGTAAAACATATAGTAAAACATGCTAGAATAAAATTAGGCTAAGAATATGCATAGGAGAATGTAATTTAAGTAAGAATTATATATTTTCATAAAAGGGCTACGCTTATGTATGAAAATAAACTAACTTGCGTAGTCCCAATAAAACATAAAATTCTCTACTTACAATACATGAAAACGACTGGAAGTAGAGGGCTTTTATTCCTAACATCAAGTTTAAGTCGTTAATGAGATAACCTACCTCTGGACTAGGCTTTAAACTTTAAATTTAGGGCTGGAAGTCAACCCTAGTTTTCTGTTTATCCTGAATTGGATCAGCAACTTCGTGACCTTCTATCTCCTGATTCCCTTCACCTAAGACCACAAAAAATTGGAGGGTAAGAAGATTGTACTAAAAGGAACAATTAGTTCTAAAGAACTCCTATCTAATTACCTCGTTTAGGGCTTCTAATTTGTATATCTTCCTGAGTCCGTTGCACAGGTTCCTGGGTTGCTTGCTCCGAGCCAGCGAATTTGCAAGCTTCTATCTTCCTGATGGCTTGATCTCCTAAGATGAAATTTTGAGGACAATTAGTACTCACTATTATGAACAAAATACTCTAAAGAACCTACCTAAAATAATATTTATTTACCTTAGTTCCATGCGAGCCAAAAGTACGGGTCACGTAGGTTAAACTTAAGGTATATTTATAGGGTTAACTAGGGTTTCGAGGATTTGAACGAACCTAGAGTCCTAATTAGGGTTTGTAATCGATCCTAACACGTTCTAGACCCTTCCAGCTAGTAGATAGCATCGATCCCAGAGGATTTGGATGCCAAAGTTCCCAGCTTTTCAAGCTTTCTTCGCTGTTCGGATCTGCCTGCTAATAGCGGTCACATGAGGACTATTTTAGTCATCATGCGGTCTCGCGATAGACCGTTTTATCCTCAAACGCCAAATTTTAAATTGATTCAAACTCTTTTGTTATTTATCCTCTTATTTATCCCCAAATAAACTTATTTATCTCTTAATTCTGTAAATACATCTAGTTTAAGGTTCTAGAACATGGGCCAGGGTCCAAAACTATAATTTGGGCCAAGTGGGCTTATTTAAATGGGCCTATTCCTCTTTAATTACTATAGGGCCTTAATAATTAGATTTTAATAAACCATAATTCATTTAATAGTCAATTTAGTCCATTTAAATGCTTAATAAATATATTTTAATCCCGAAAAATTCTTAAAAAATTCTCGGGTGTTACACTCTCCCCCACTTAAAAAGAATTTGGTCCCTAAATTCATTGCAATAAGATTTACTAAGGAGAGTGTACTTACATTCAAATATTTTTGGGAATCTTTTGCTCATGGCTTCTTCAGTTTCCCATATCGCTTCAAGTGGACAAAATTTGTTCCATTGGACTCTGACCATGGGAATGGTCTTATTCCGAAGTTGACGTACTTCTTGCTCAACTATTGTGATTGGCTCTTGCTCAAATATTGTGATTGGCTTTTGCTCATACGTCAAGTCCTTCTTAATCTCTAGGTTGTCATAGGTTATGACATGAAATGGATCGGAGACATACTTTTTGAGCATTGATACGTGAAATACATCATGAACTCCAGCTAATTGACGAGGCAAAGCTATTCGATATGCGACTTCACCAACCCTTTCGAGAATTTCAAAGGGGCCAATGAATCTTGGAGTGAGCTTGCCTTTGATACTGAACCTTCGAATACCTCGGCCTGGAGAAACCTTAAGGAATACATGGTCTCCCACTTGGAATTCCAGGTCGCGTCTTCTGTTATCAGCATGTGAGTTCTGCTTGTCTTAAGTCATCTGGAGTTTCTCCCGAATAAGCTTTATCTTCTCGATAGTATCCCTGATGAGGTCGCGGCCGAGAAATTACCTTTCTCCTACTTCATTCCAACATATAGGTGAACGACAGCTTCTTCCATATAGTGCCTCGAACGGTGCCATTTGTATACTAGCTTGGTAGCTATTGTTGTATGCGAATTTCACTAGAGGCAAGTGGTCGTGCCAACTCCCTCCAAAATCAATAGCACATGCCCTGAGCATATCTTCCACCACCTGATTTGTCCTTTCAGTTTGACCATTAGTTTGTGGATGGAACGCAATGCTAAAGTTGAGTTGGGTCCCTAATGAATGTTGTAGACCCTTCTAGAACTGTGATGTGAACCGAGGGTCTCGGTCAGATATAATGGTGACAGGGACACCATGTAGCTTGACAATTTCCCTCATGTACAGTGCTGCCAATACATCCACAGACCATCAACTTTTGATTGGCTGGAAATGTGTAGATTTAGTCAATCGATCTATAATCACCCATATACCATCGTGTCCACCTCTTGTCTTAGGTAAACTCATGATGAAATCCATTCCTATACTTTTCCATTTCCACTCGGGAATATCCAGGGAATGTAGTTTACTGGCGGGCTTTAAATGTTCTGCTTTTACTTGCTGACAAGTGAGACAGCGAGATACATAGTATGCTACTTCTTTTTTCATGTTAGGCCACCAAAAGTTTCTTTTTAAGTCTTAGTACATCTTGGTAGCACCAGGGTGAATAGCATACCTTGATTTATGATCTTCATCCATGATCAATTTCTTAGTGTCGACGTGATTCGGCACACAGATTCGATCTTTAAACAATAATCTTCCATCAGTTGAAATAGAGAATTTTGACATTTGATCAATATTAGCATTGATTTCCATCAATGTGGGGTCATTTTCTTGTACTTTGGCTAGATCTTTGATTAATACAGGTTGTGACCTTATATTAGCAATCATACATCATTCCTCTTCTTTATCAACATCGAGATTCAAATGAGCAAAATCCTTAATAAGATATGCCGTACCTTTCCTGAGGCTTGCTAGAGTTGCCATTGGTCTCCTGCTAAGAGCGCCAACTACAACATTTGCCTTGCCTAGATGATATTGGATAGTAAAGTCGAAGTCTTTGAGATACTCCAACCATCTGCGTTGTCTCATGTTTAACTCTTTTTGGGTGAAGAGGTATTTCAGACTTTTGCGATCTGAAAATATAGTGAATTTCTCCCCATAAAGGTAGTGTTGCCAAATTTTCAAGGTGAATATAACCGCAGCTAGTTCCAGATCATGCACAGGGTAGTTTTCTTCATGACACTTCAACTGCCTTGATGAATAGCAAATCACCTTTCCATTCTGCATAAGAACGCATCGCAGGCCAATGCCAGATGCATCGCTATAGACTTCAAAATCGCCACCTTCAATCGGTAGTGCCAGAATAGGGGCTATAGTAAGATGATCCTTAAGAGTTAGGAAACTTTCTTCGCAATCTTTTGACCATATAAAAGGGTTCTCCTTTCTTGTGAGTCTAGTCAAAGGGACGGTGATTTTTGAGAAATCCTTAATGAATAGCCTATAATAACCAGCTAGACTTAGGAAACTTCTAACTTCTGACACGGTCGTTGGCCGGTTCCAATTCTTAACCGCTTCTACCTTAGAATGATCGACAGTGATACCTTCCTTTGAAATAATGTGGCCAAGGAAAGAGAGCTCCTTTTTCCAGAACTCGCACTTGCTAAACTTTGCGTAGAGTTGACGTTCTCTTAGTGTTTGCAAGGCTATTCTTAAGTGTTCTTCGTGCTCCTCCTTAGTCTTGGAGTATATAAGAATATCATCAATGAAGACGACCATAAATCGGTCGAGATAAGGTCGGAAGACATTATTCATTAGTTGGATAAATGCTGCCGGGGCATTGGTCAACCCGAACGGCATTACCACGAATTCATAGTGCCCATATCTGCTCCAGAAAGTAGTCTTGTATATGTCTTCATCTTTGATCTTGAGCTGATGATAACCCGACCTCAGGTTTATTTTGGAGAAATATTCTGCTCCCAAAATTTGATCAAAGAGCTCATCGATATGTGGCAACGGATATTTGTTCTTGATAGTAAGTTGATTTAGTCGCCGGTAGTTGATACATAGCCTGAGAGATCCATCTTTCTTCTTGACAAATAAAATTGGCGCACCCCAAGGGTATGTGCTAGGTCGAATGAAACCCTTGTCTAACAACTCCTGAAGTTGCTTCTTCAATTCTTTGAGTTCCGTAGGTGACATCCTATAGGGAGCTATTGAAACAGGTGTTGCTCCGGGAACGAGTTCAATAGAGAAGTTTACTTTCCTTTCGGGTGGTAAACTGGGTAAATCCGATGGGAACACATCGCGAAACTCATTTACAATGGGAATATCCTCTAAGATGATATTTTTGGACTCGGTGATGATTACGGAGGCAAGAAAAGCTTCACATCCATATGAAATGAGTTTGCAAGCATGGAGCGATGAAATAATGGTAGGATGCTTCCGGTATTTGACACCAAGAAAGGAAAATCTCGGAAGACCTGGTTTCCTAAAAGAGATTATCCTGTTGCGATAATTAATATAGGCGTAATGGTCTACAAGCCAATCAACTCCCAATATGGCATCATAGCCCTCCATGTCAAGGCATACAAGATTTGCCGAAAGATTATGACTTTCTACAATTACCTCACTATCGGGGTTGTAAGTTGTAAGTTTAGTTCCAGGACCTAAGGGTGTAGTGATAGCTAGGTCCGAAGGTAGAGGAACTGATGAAACTGGCAAGGTTTTTATAAAAGTAGAAGCACCAATATCAAATAACATGAATGCAGGATGGGAATAGATTTGAATAGTACCTTCCATTAGCCCATCATTCTTGGGCGCTTCTTCATCATCCATAACAGCGTTAAGACGTGCCAGCCTCTTGCGTCCACCACTGGAAGATTGATTTTTCATGAGGGGGTAATCCGGCATGCGGTGCTCCCAGCTTTTACATCTTAAGCAAGCGCCGAGACGCTTCCAGCATTCCTCGGCTGCATGGTTGAATTTCTCGCAGAACGAGCAAGCCACCATGACTTGCTTATCTTTTTTCTTCACTTTTTTATTCTTATGGTAATTGCTACCATTCCCGTTCTGGGATCTCTTCTTACTATCACGACATTTGTAAGGATCCGTGATGCTGAACCTTTCATTCTTCCCACGTCGATCTGTCTGTCGGCTAGAATCCTCTCCCTTACTTTTGAGTTTCTCGACCTTCTCCAAGGTCCTTTCACATAAATAAGCTCGTTGGACCATCTCTGCATATGTTCGAATATTTTGCGAGTCAAGTTGTTGAATGAAGACGGGCCTTAACCCATCCAGAAAATGATTGGCCTTTAGAAGATATGTGCTTACTAGATGCTGAGCATAAGGTGCTAGGTGAGAGAATTGTAATTCATATTCTGTCACTGTCATCATGCCTTGACGCAATGAAGCGAACTCCGCCGCCTTCCTCTCCTTGACATGCTCGGAGAAGTATTTTACTCTCAAGAGGGTGAGAAATCCCTCCCAAGTGTGTGGTGCGTCTGCAGGCGGTGCTGGAATAGACTTCGACCATGTACGCGCATCCTTGTTAAGTGGAAATGTGGCAAGAAGAACCTTTTCTTGGTCTGCACATTGCATGACCTCAAATATACGGTTCATTTCATCGATCCAATTTTCAGCTTCATCTGGATTGGAAGAGCTAGTAAATCGTGGAGGATTTAAACTCTAGAAGTTACGGTGCAGATCACCAGCCCCTACCCTTGCTCCTGCTTGGGCCATAGTTTACAAAGCCTGGGTGAGACCTACAACGGTTTGTTGCATTCCGTTCCAATCTACACGGTGAGCCATTGTAAGACTGAGGTACCTGAGAAGAGTAATAGATTTGTTAATTCTAGTGGAATTGGTGGGGTTTATCTTAGAGATAATTTCTAATTACTATCTCATCCTGGGTTCTACCCAATTTCTCTCATAGGTGGGAAATTCTTTCCTCAGTTCATAGGTGTGGGTCCCAATGCCTTGGACTTAGCCTATGACATGACTTTTTCCTAGGAATAAGTAAGTCCTTAGACCTAGGCTCTGATACCACTTTAACTGTCACGCCCCGAGCTCTTAATACGGCGGAAGGATTCTCGAGAACGTGGATAGTCGACTAGTATGTCTCAAACAAGTAATATAATCAGAGTGCAAGCCAATCACATAGAAGTAATTGCACAAGTATTTCCTCAAACTCCAACTTTATTTCATAATAATAATAATGAAATACATAAGACCATTGCCTTTGACACCCTTACATCATATGACTCTAGAAATCAAAAATTACAATATGACTCGACAAAACACTAGATAACTAAGGCTTCTCTCATGCCAACTAACCATCAATCGCTCTCGAACTCGCTACTTGCATAATCTGAATCCGAATCACTAGTGTTTCCTGAAAAGATGAGAAAAGTAGGTATGAGTACACATGCCCAGTAGGTATCTTCGTATCAACATGATGGCAAAGTTTAAGTAATTAACATTTTTGCGCTAGAGAAAAGATAAACGAAGATGGTAAAACCTGTAGTGTAAAACCAAAGTAACATAAGCAACACGATATGATCAAGAATGAGAATTGAGAACATGATTGAGCAAGTATATAGCAAGAATGTAAGTTTGGCCTTTCATGAACAAGAATGTACCTTTTCATAACCATAAAGGCTATGTACTAGAAAGTCATGTAATGAGAATGTACTAGCAAGCATGTAATTTCACAAGAATGCCTCGTGAGTATTCATGGATATTCACCAGTTTATAAAAAAAGTATTCCCAATGCAATGCGACGCCAGTGTTCATCATACCCCATGGTTTATAGTATGTTTCCGGCTATCTGCCGAGGGGACTAGAGTGGAGCCCTTGGACACTGTCCGTGTAACGACCCGAGAATCCGATTACCGGGAAGGCCCGATAACCCGAGACTCGCACCGCCGCCCACGAGCCGGGAGGGCTCGGAAGGGCTAAAAGGAGTGTGGAGGCACAAAGAAATAGGAAATAAAGCAGGACAATTCAACAATTAACAGAAATAAATAAACAACTACAACAGAGTCCAGTCCAACAGAAAGTACAGTCTAAAGCAGTAAAACGTACCACGTGCCAAGTGAACTCTCGGCCCGGCAAGCTGGCAACTAAGAACCTCCGCATCGCGCCCTCGAACCTCGAGGAAGAAGAACCGCCTCACCCGAAAAGCAGGGAATGAGTCTCCAAAACAGAGACTCAGCAGGGATCCCGCGGAACCCCAACCAGAAACAACGGCGGTAGCGGAAAGGAAGCTACAACTACAGCAGGAACAGCAAACCGGTGGCCGGTCAAAAACTCGGCACTATAGCTACTCCTACTGTACCAGAAACACACCCCAGACTCACGGTCAAGGGCTTCCGAACTACACTAGTATCGCTTATCGAAGTGAAAAACCCACGGCAACCACGCCGTAGAGGCCTGTCTCCCAGAACACGGCCAACCTGGACACGCTGTCAAAAGTGCAACCCGGACACCTGGTCACGGGTACCGCACGACAAGACGCAACCTCGTTAAAGTCACTAGCACTAGCCTCACGGCACGAAAACTGACACGCGCCACGGTGAAACAATCGAAAACTCAACGGTCAACACGATCGAAACCTGAAGGTCGAAGTCACACGACTGACAGTCTGTCACTCTCTGTCCAGAACAGGAGTACCACCCACTAGAAGAACGACCGGATGCGTCCCCTGACGTCTTACACCGCGTCACAAGTGTCTAGCTACAACGCCCCGGGCGTGAGACTCAGACACGCAACAAGTACCACAACAAGGACTAGCTGGGGTCGCACTCGTCAGCACGTGTCCTAAGCCCCCAACTACGTGTGCACACACAGACCATCTGCTCTAGGTCGGGTCCTCTAGCTGGTTTTCCCCCCCACCGGACTCTGGTGGCAAAGGCAAGGGGCCGACGGAAACCAGCCTAAAAACCGCGTCTCACCGGGTCGCGCTCTCCACCACTCCCAGGTGGGTCCGCACACGTGTGCCCAGGAAGCTACGACTAGTGGAGGATCACAGAAACGTGGACACAGAAACCACGCACGCACTCATTACGAGTAACACGGAGTAACAGGGGGCACGACGCCACCAGACTCTGGACAGCCCACTAGACCTACAACTCAACGGCCT
Source organism: Amorphophallus konjac (assembly GCA_022559845.1). Taxonomy (NCBI): domain Eukaryota; kingdom Viridiplantae; phylum Streptophyta; class Magnoliopsida; order Alismatales; family Araceae; genus Amorphophallus; species Amorphophallus konjac. The sequence continues at coordinate 314,806,179 of CM040121.1, read as the reverse complement.
TTGAGTCACAAGACTCGAGGTCAAGACCGTTGTACATGACAACACTGAGCCGTCAATCTGGCCTAATCCCTAGGTCCAAAACCACAATGCGACAACTCACGAGGCAGTTCATCACTGCCGAGACCCATCCCTCGAGGAGGGAACTTAAGAAACCCCCAGCCTTAGGCTGGGAAGCTGGACTCACCGTCGCCCACTAGGAAGCCACCTTCCAGAGAAGCCACGACTTGCGGGGAAACCTCACCGCACTCACACCGACACACGGTGACACGATCTGGCACGAACACGGAAGCTCGGAATACCTGGGGTCACCTGGACCCACCAAGCCCATGGGCATGCTTATCGAGGTAGCACGGTACCTCCAGACACCCTAAAACACGGTAACAAAACCCACGGGGTGCCCGGGACATTCACAAGGCCAAAGGTCGACCACTGGGTCACAACCGGGTCGACCGGAGACCAACACAACACAATCGGAACACTAGAAGGTCACTCGGACCCTTAAACTCATGGGAACGCTAATCGAGGTAAACCAAACCTCTGGACACCCAAAGACACGGTCACGGAACTCCATGGGGTGTCCAGGACACACACGGCCCAAGGGGAGCACGATCAGCCGCAGACCGTCCGCCTCGGGCAGCCCGGCAGGCCACCCCAAGAACGCGCTACACATGCATAGCGCGTTAAGCAAGAACGCGCTATGCAAACCTAGCGCGTTCAGCAAGAACGCGCTATAGGTCCATAGCGCGACCAGACCAGGTCGCGCTATGATCCTATAGCGCGACAACCAAAAACACGCTGGGACCCTAGAGCGTGACAAGAACCGCCTTACTGTTCATCTTCTCTGATGAACGCGCCCCATCGGGGCAGCGCGACACTCAAGAACGCGCTACTGGAAGCTAGCGCGTTCTCAGTCCGCGCCCGAAAATGGTAGAAACGGCGGGAAAACCCATTCCACGCCCCGATCACCCCCGGGTGATGGGGAAACAAAGGGGGAAACATTCCCCAACCCCTCTGGCACCGAGAGGACCCATTTAAACCCCAAAAACACGATCAAAACACAAGATTCGGCTCACACCCCAAAAATATGCATTTTTCCCAAATCACCCCGTTTAGCCCGCTCGGCTCACCACGGCCTACGAAACTCGCGGGAATTGAAGTACACAGGTTGAGGGTCCATCTCCCTACCTCCACCGAAGATTCGACGCACCGTGGACACCGATCCACGAAGAAAACGCCGCTTAAACCCTCGCCGGTTCACGATCCCACGAACTGCCTCCACCACCGCGATCCTCATCCCGTACCCGTCGCTCCACGCCCCACGAGCCACGCCGCCCCACCCTCGCCGCCTCCGTCGGCCGCCCGGAGTGAGAGGGGGAGAGGAGAGAACGTGAGAGAAGAGAGAGGGAGGGAAGAGAGAAATGAGATGGGGACAGAGAAAAAGGAGGTTATTATATAGAAAATCTGGAAATTCCCAAAAATACCAAAAAATAGAAAATCACATTTCTGCGATCCTCGGAACACACCGATCGCAACGGTACCACTCTCGCCCTGGTGAACAGCCCCGTTCACCCGTAACGAGGTTCCGAAGGAATTACCAAAACACACACCGGGAATCGGAAAGCACACGCGGAAAAGCCACGGAATGCTTCCGGGCCTCCGAAACAACTCCGGATCGCGCCGATCCGAACACGAAAGATGTCCGAAACGAAATTTCGGGCACTTCGGAGTCGGACACTCTGAAAAACCAGATCCAGGACCCAAAAACAAGGATCCGAAAGATCCAGGGCATTACAGCCCTCCCCCCTTACAAGAATTTCGTCCACGGAATTCAGGACTAACACCAAGTCACAGGGGAAAAACGCCGTAACCCACTGACAACGCCGTCAGAACCCCAACATAGAAAAACCTCGATCCTCGCAAAAGCGCCAATCATGAGGGATACAGCCAGACCATAATCACGAACAACGCCACGCTCCGCACGCCGCACACACATCGGCCACTAGAGCAGGCATAAAACAAGGGCACAAGTCTGGTATCACCTTAAACACAACGGAAAACACACACGGCATCGCTGCCACCCTCTCGCTCACCGAGGGAACGCAATTCTCGCCACGAAAACCAATCCACCGGTCAACGCCCGCGCCCGGCGGACCAACCAACGTTAGCTTCACAACCCGCCGATCGATCTCACACCCTGCACCAGGGGTAACCAATCACTGAGCTTCCACCAGCTCATACCTCAGAAATGGCCACCAAAAGGCCTCGCTGGCACTCGGCTCTCTCCATTCTCGAGCCCCTTACAATCAGCATCTTCTGTCTCTGAAAAGACCATCCACTGGTCGCCAGACATTCGCCAACGGAAAACCTCCACCGGCCCAGCAGGCACGATCCAACACATGACAGGCCATCTGCTGACTCACGCACAGACCAACACCACCTCCAATTTCGAACCTCACGCCAACTCTACCCTCTCAGGGGAGCACGGTGAAACCACATGACTCCATCTCCACACGGTCCTCACGTCACTCGACTCAGACTTACGGGGAATCCTCCCTTGCTGGCCACAGACTGAGGATCAATATCCCACACCAACGTCTCATCAGTGACCTCCACACACAGGCATCAACCACCGTCCTGTCTCATCGAATCCTATCTCATCAAAATCTCCATCTCAATTAATCCAAGAGGATGCCTGCCAATCCCGACTCCCGCTCTTATCACAGAGCCACGGGATACACAACCTCTTACAACCCGCGGCACACTTCTCCAGAACACGATCTTATCCACGAACGCAACCTCCAACGCAAGGACAGGGTACTCATGCGGCAACCTCGCCAGCACATTTCCCCAACTCTCCACCTGCCTGTGCCATAAACCACAATATCTCAAGCAATGGCACAGCAACCAACACGTCTCACACCGCCGGAGACAACGCACATCGATGAACCAATCCTCCGTTGCTCTACACTTCCTCAGAAATTCATCCGAAACAATCAATGCTACGATCCACGCACCCTGATCCACATACACAACCACCACAACGCCAACTCGGGATCCACCATCCCGACAACCATCTGCAACCCCGTAGACTCCGATCCTCCGTACATCGGAAACCACAACACCAACCGCAATTCTCGCGAACACCGCCCAGCCGGCACTCGTCCTTCTGAAACAGCGCCAACACCCTTACACATCAGGGAACGGGCAACGATTCTCACAGGCAACCACCTTGCCAAAACGCGGAACGTGTCTCGCACGGATTTCACGGCGCACAAAGGCCAACCAACCGGGACGCACAGTGCAAGACGATGAACCTTGGCCAAATGCAATCTCTCTAACCAGAGGAGAGACCAATCGCACCTCCGACCAACGGAAGGAAAACTCCGCACTCGACCTGACCTCGAGCCTCGCGCATGTCGGGAATAGCACCTTTCAGCACCAAGAAAACCATCACTTCCGTTAGGTCAGCTCCTCCGACAACACTTACCAAGTGTCTCGTCGGACCATGGTCACAACATCTCTCGATGCACCACCGCTACAATCCCCCGAACTGCAACACGCCCGCCGACAACCTCTGCCCAACGCAACACAACCAGGGCCACCACCGATGAGGGAGAAGGCTCTCGACCTCGATCCGCAGACCCCGCGCCAGCACGAAAGCCGTGAACAACAACCACCTTCACAGCGCCGCACAGCGCACTCAAGCTCTCGAGCGAGAAACAAAGCGAAAAACATGCACAAAACCCTATGCCAGTTGCCGACTGTACTGGAACTTACGGACTCTGATCACTGCAATATCTCGAATTCCTATGTACGTCCACAACCAATGCTCTGATACCAGCTGTAACGACACGAGAATCCGATTACCGGGAAGGCCCGATAACCCGAGACTCGCACCGCCGCCCACGAGCCGGGAGGGCTCGGAAGGGCTAAAAGGAGTGTGGAGGCACAAAGAAATAGGAAATAAAGCAGGACAATTCAACAATTAACAGAAATAAATAAACAACTACAACAGAGTCCAGTCCAACAGAAAGTACAGTCTAAAGCAGTAAAACGTACCACGTGCCAAGTGAACTCTCGGCCCGGCAAGCTGGCAACTAAGAACCTCCGCATCGCGCCCTCGAACCTCGAGGAAGAAGAACCGCCTCACCTGAAAAGCAGGGAATGAGTCTCCAAAACAGAGACTCAGCAGGGATCCCGCGGAACCCCAACCGGAAACAACGGCGGTAGCGGAAAGGAAGCTACAACTACAGCAGGAACAGCAAACCGGTGGCCGGTCAAAAACTCGGCACTACAGCTACTCCTACTGTACCAGAAACACACCCCAGACTCACGGTCAAGGGCTTCCGAACTACACTAGTATCGCTTATCGAAGTGAAAAACCCACGGCAACCACGCCGTAGAGGCCTGTCTCCCAGAACACGGCCAACCTGGACACGCTGTCAAAAGTGCAACCCGGACACCTGGTCACGGGTACCGCACGACAAGACGCAACCTCGGTAAAGTCACTAGCACTAGCCTCACGGCACGAAAACTGACACGCGCCACGGTGAAACAATCGAAAACTCAACGGTCAACACGACCGAAACCCGAAGGTCGAAGTCACACGACTGACAGTCTGTCACTCTCTGTCCAGAACAAGAGTACCACCCACTAGAAGAACGACCGGATGCGTCCCCTGACGTCTTACACCGCGTCACAAGTGTCTAGCTACAATGCCCCGGGCGTGAGACTCAGACACGCAACAAGTACCACAACAAGGACTAGCTGGGGTCGCGCTCGTCAGCACGTGTCCTAAGCCCCCAACTACGTGTGCACACACAGACCATCTGCTCTAGGTCGGGTCCTCTAGCTGGTTTTCCCCCCCACCGGACTCTGGTGGCAAAGGCAAGGGGCCGACGGAAACCAGCCTAAAAACCGCGTCTCACCGGGTCGCGCTCTCCACCACTCCCAGGTGGGTCCGCACACGTGTGCGCAGGAAGCTACGACTAGTGGAGGATCACAGAAACGTGGACACAGAAACCACGCACGCACTCATTACGAGTAACACGGAGTAACAGGGGGCACGACGCCACCAGACTCTGGACAGCCCACTAGACCTACAACTCAACGGCCTTTGAGTCACAAGACTCGAGGTCAAGACCGTTGCACATGACAACACTGAGCCGTCAATCTGGCCTAATCCCTAGGTCCAAAACCACAATGCGACAACTCACGAGGCAGTTCATCACTGCCGAGACCCATCCCTCGAGGAGGGAACTTAAGAAACCCCCAGCCTCAGGCTGGGAAGCTGGACTCACCGTCCAAGGCCACACGCTTGGCCCACTAGGAAGCCACCTTCCAGAGAAACCACGACTTGCGGGGAAACCTCACCGCACTCACACCGACACACGGTGACACGATCTGGCACGAACACGGAAGCTCGGAATACCTGGGGTCGCCTGGACCCACCAAGCCCACGGGCATGCTTATCGAGGTAGCACGGTACCTCCAGACACCCTAAAACACAGTAACAAAACCCACGGGGTGCCCGGGACATTCACAAGGCCAAAGGTCGACCACTGGGTCACAACCGGGTCGACCGGAGACCAGCACAACACAATCGGAACACTAGAAGGTCACTCGGACCCTTAAACTCATGGGAACGCTAATCGAGGTAAACCAAACCTCTGGACACCCAAAGACACGGTCACGGAACTCCACGGGGTGTCCAGGACACACACGGCCCAAGGGGAGCACGATCAGCCGCAGACCGTCCGCCTCGGGCAGCCCGGCAGGCCACCCCAAGAACGCGCTACACATGCATAGCGCGTTAAGCAAGAACGCGCTATGCAAACCTAGCGCGTTCAGCAAGAAAGCGCTATAGGTCCATAGCGCGACCAGACCAGGTCGCGCTATGATCCTATAGCGCGACAACCAAAAACACGCTGGGACCCTAGAGCGCGACAAGAACCGCCTTACTGTTCATCTTCTCCGATGAACGCGCCCCGTCGGGGCAGCGCGACACTCAAGAACGCGCTACTGGAAGCTAGCGCGTTCTCAGTCCGCGCCCGAAAACGGTAGAAACGGCGGGAAAACCCATTCCACGCCCCGATCACCGCCGGGTGATGGGGAAGCAAAGGGGGAAACATTCCCCAACCCCTCTGGCACCGAGAGGACCCATTTAAACCCCAAAAACACGATCAAAACACAAGATTCGGCTCACACCCCAAAAACATGCATTTTTCCCAAATCACCCCGTTTAGCCCGCTCGGCTCACCACGGCCTACGAAACTCACGGGAATTGAAGTACACGGGTTGAGGGTCCATCTCCCTACCTCCACCGAAGATTCGACGCACCGTGGACACCGATCCACGAAGAAAACGCCGCTTAAACCCTCGCCGGTTCACGATCCCACGAACTGCCTCCACCACCGCGATCCTCATCCCGTACCCGTCGCTCCACGCCCCACGAGCCACGCCGCCCCGCCCTCGCCGCCTCCGTCGGCCGCCCGGAGTGAGAGGGGGAGAGGAGAGAACGTGAGAGAAGAGAGAGGGAGGGAAGAGAGAAATGAGATGGGGACAGAGAAAAAGGAGGTTATTATATAGAAAATCCGGAAATTCCCGAAAATACCGAAAAATAGAAAATCACATTTCTGCGATCCTCGAAACACACCGATCGCAACGGTACCACTCTCGCCCTGGTGAACAGTCCCGTTCACCCGTAACGAGGTTCCGAAGGAATTACCGAAACACACACCGGGAATCGGAAAGCACACGCGGAAAAGTCGCGGAACGCTTCAGGGCCTCCGAAACAACTCCGGATCGCGCCGATCCGAACACGAAAGATGTCCGAAACGAAATTTCGGGCACTTCGGAGTCGGACACTCTGAAAAACCAGATCCAGGACCCAAAAACAAGGATCCGAAAGATCCAGGGCATTACAGCCCGTGCCCGCTCTTGCATCTTCAAGTTATAAATCAAGCTACTTCCATGAAAATATAAATATGGCCAATAATGTAATGAGTTCAAACACTAGTTTTCATGACCAAGTAACCAAGGTATAGAATGTTCCAAAAATGATATAAGATTCCAAAGAAGAATTAGAAGAGCATTATGCTACGGTGGCATTCCGGTAGCATAACGGTACATTAATTAAGTTTCATATCTTAATACTAACTTGTTACACATAAATTTGGAATTTAGATAATCCTAAGATCATCTAAGAACCAAACTTAGACAACCCCTAGGTCAATCATTGGGTTAAAAACAAGACAGAAATAAACGGTCATCTAGTGGGCCGTTTCAAGAAGAAAACGGTCACAGCTAGGCCGCATAATCGATAATAACCGTCCAGTGAAGGCCGCATTTAAACTGCGTCAACCAGAATGAAAAGAAAGTCGACACTTGAAGAATTCTGGATAATAACGGTCGCTAGGGGGCCATTTTATGAACACAACGGTCTGAGAAAGACCGCTAAGTAATAGAGACGGTATCCTATAGGCCGCAATTAACCAGAGTATAGAAAATAAAACACCGATCATGTGAGTGCTTTCTAGACAATTTGGGTTTTAAGGGTACAACCAGCTCGGCGTCCTAGTGGGAATCCCAAGCTCACGGAGTCTTATGGAGGCCTTAAAATATGATCCCCTAGTCCGACAGAAGGAATATCTGGCGGAGAGGCTCACAAGTTCAAGTGAGTGTACTATAGTGCAAAGTGTAACTAATGGTCGCATACCATAGTAAACGCCATGTACTTATAAAAATAACTCAAGAGGTGAGAGTGAAAGATTAAAAATACAACGGTAAACCAACGTATAAATTCCACATGAAATATGATTACAATATGGAATCATTTATTTACAAAAGTATATCTTTTGCCTAAAATTACATGTTTTATATATAAAATAAAGTTGTAACATGCTTACAGCGAAATAGGGTATTTAACAGAAAATTAGAACATGATAGATTTACAAAGATAGTGTAATTAACATAAGAAAATTTATTAAGTTCGGGTTGGCATAAAACGGTCGTGAATCGACCGCCAGAATAGTAAAAATGGTCATGCGATAAATCGCATAAAAATATAGGAACGGTCCTTTAAATGATCGCTTGATTACCTTTGTGGTTCCTGTATGACCGTCTTCTGTCTTCATACAGAAGCCTTTTAAACCATGAAACAAATGCTAACCTATGTCGTGTTATGCATGGAAACGATGTAAAACATATAGTAAAACATGCTATAATAAAATTAGGCCAAGAATATGCATAGGAGAATGTAATTTATGTAAGAATTATATCTTTTCATAAAAGGGCTAGGCTTATGCATGAAAATAAACTAACTTGCATAGTCCCAATAAAACATAAAATTATCTACTTACAATGCATGAAAACGATTGGAAGTAGAGGACTTTTATTTCTAACATCAAGTTTAAGCCGTTCATGAGATAACCTCCCTCTGGACTGGGCTTTAAACTTCGAATTTAGGGCTGGAAGTCGACCCTAGTTTTCTATTTATCCTGAACTAGATCAGCAACTTCATTGCCTTCTATATCCTGATTCCCTTCACCTAAGACCACGAAAAATGGAGGGTAAGAAGATGGTACTAAAAGGAACAATTAGTTCTAAAGAACTCCTATCTAATTACCTCGTTTAGGGCTTCTAATTTGTAGATCTTCCTGAGTCCGTTGCACAGGTTCCTGGGTTGCTTGCTCCGAGCCAGCGACTTTGCAAGCTTCTATCTTCCTGATGGCTTGATATCCTAAGATGAAATTTTGAGGACAGTTAGTACTCACTATTATGAACAAAATACTCTAAAGAACCTACCTAAAATAATGTCTATTTACCTTAGTTCCACGCGAGCCAAAAGTACGGGTCACGTAGGTTAAACTTAAGGTATATTTATAGGGTTAACTAGGGTTTCAAGGATTTGAACGAACCTAGAGTCCTAATTAGGGCTTGTAATCGATCCTAACACGTTCTAGACCCTTCCAGCTAGTAGATAGCATCGATCCCAGAGGATTTGGATGCCAAAGTTCCCAACTTTTCAAGCTTTCTTTGCTGTTCAGATCTGCCTGCTAATAGCAGTCACATGAGGACCCTTTTAGTCATCATGCGGTCTCGCGATAGGCCGTTTTTATCCTCAAGCGCCGAATTTTAAATTGATTCAAACTCTTTTGTTATTTATCCTCTTATTTATCCCCAAATAAACCTATTTATCTCCTAATTCCGTAAATACATCTACTTTAAGGTTCTAGAACATGGGCCAGGGTCCAAAACTATAATTTGGGCCAAGTGGGCTTATTTAAATGGGCCTATTCCTCTTTAATTAGTATTGGGCCTTAATAATTAGATTTTAATTAACCATAATTCATTTAATATCCCATTTAGTCCATTTAAATGCTTAATAAATATATTTTAATCCCAAAAAAATCCTAGAAAATTCTTGGGCATTACACCTATCTTCCATGCTGTCTGGAAACACCATGGTGTCGACTTGCTATAACTGTGGTGTCGACACTGCTTTAAGAAAACTGCTAGTATGATAGTTAAGTTGTGAGGTCCATGCAGTGGCTCCATGAGGTCGACACTTCTTCTTCGCTTTTCGTGTTTTCAGCGTGGGCACCTATTTTTCATTATCTGTCTCGATTTCTGTGCACCAATTATCTCAATTTCTGTGCACTTGCATCTAGAGTTTATTTTTCAACCTTGGTAGGTTCTTGCTCCTTTAGATTTATGTTTCTTGAATTCAACCTTGCCCTTCTGCTCATTTTCATGATCTCTTCACATGCTCATCTTCACGAGACCATTCTCATGCCAATGCTATCTTTGACCGGAAACTTATACAATTTGACATTATTAATTTCATATAAGACTCATCAATGAGTCATAGTCAGACATCATCAAAATAATAGAATCAAGCATGTTCCACACATGCCCAACAAGAGGGAGGACCTCTCGATAGCAAGCTGTAAGGCTCAGCGGGTGTAGATGAAATTTTCCTTTGTTCAAGCAGTTTGGCAGTAGAAATCCTGACTGGTTTAGTGGGGGGTGGACATAGGTCTCTAAATAGAGACCGAACCACCTAAAAAATTATGTCTTGCTGTGTGGTTTGATTGTTCATCTCTGTGTGATTTGGTTCGCTTGATGAATGTGTAGGAATGTTAGGATCATAGCATAATTCCTACATTTCATAATGCAATTCTGTTCTGTTTATTCTAGCTTTTTTGGTTGCAAATTTAAAAAGTGGGTGATAATCTATTCACCTCCCTCTAGATTATCAATTCCACTGCATCAACAGGAGAATGAGGAGAGAGAGCAGCGGGGTGGTCAGGTTTAATGGGAAAAAGACAAGGTTTTGGGATTTCCCCAAAACCCAAGAAAAATCAAAATCACAAATATGCCCAATCCTCTTGTATAAAAGGCTAAATACCCGTGGAAAAATCCTAGAAAGCAGCGGTTCGAATGGAACTCAAATTCTGACAATCATGAATTTAATTTATTCGCCATCCCGAGTTTGAACGGAATCCAAACTCCGAAAAATAAATAAATCCAAAAATCAGGGGGCGTGACAGACCTCCCCCCGTATAAAAATTTCATCCTTGAAATTTAAGCTAGAGTATGACTTACAAGGGAAGAGACTTACTCGAATAGGTTGGGGAACTACTGTTGCATCTCATCCTCTCGCTCCCAAGATGCCTCGTCTCCTGAGTGACACTGCCAAACCACCTTAACTAGAGGAATAACCTTGTTCCACAAGTGCTTCTCACATCGATCCTCAATGCGGATAGGATACTCCAGGAGAGATAGGTCCGGGGTCACCTCAGGCCACACAGAATCCTCCAGAACATGGGAACCATCAGGCATGTACCTCCGAAGCATCGACACATGGAGTACATCATGCACAGTTGCCAACTCCAAGGGTAGCTGCAACCTATACGCTACCTCGTCGATGCGCTCAACAATGGGAAAAGGGCCAATGTAGCGGGGACTCAGCCTCCCACACTGGCCAAAGCGCATCACCCCCTTCATAGGTGAGACCCTCAAGAACACCTGGTCTCCAACGATAAAAGTACGGGGGTGCCATCACCGATTCGCATAACTCTTATGTCGACTCTGAGCTGCCATCAGCTTCTACCGAACTAGTTGCACCACCTCAATAAATTGTTGCACCAACTCTGGCCCTGCCATGACTCGCTCACCAACCTCAAACGAATCTAGTGGAGTCCGGCATGGCCATCCATATAATGCCTCATATGGAGCCATATCAATGCTGGAATGATATCTGTTGTTATAGACGAACTCCACCAATGGCAAATGATGAGTCCAACTCCCTTGCCACTCTAGGCAACAAGATCTCAGCATATCTTCCAAAGTCTGGATGGTTCTCTTTGACTGACCGTCCGACTGAGGGTGGTAAGCCGAGCTGAATGCCAACTCCGTACCCAGAGCTCTCTAAAAGCTCCTCCAAAATCCTGATGGAAATGGCGATTCCATGCAAGGGGACAATCCGCTCCACATATAATCGGGCCAATTTGGGCACACTCCAACTGACCTTGATCGGCAACAACCGAGCCTTCTTCATCAGTCTGTCCACCTGCAACCAAATACTGTCATGCCCGCTAGGAGTCTGTCACGTCCCGAGCGCTGAAGATACTTGGATGCATGACGCGTCTATATAGATCGTGTCATTAGAGCGATAAAATTTTTGCTATACAATTTACGGAGTGCGCAAAAGACTAGTAAAATCTAATAATCCCAATAGTCCAAGTGATGTTTATTTGATTAACCAATGGAATTAAAGATAGTACATGATAAATTCCATATTTAACAACACAACACTAGGCTAAGTGCCTTAACATGGTTCGGACAAGTAAACTGACATACTGGAATACAAAGTAGGACTCAAATAAAATTCAAGGACGCGACTAGCTAATGATAGGTGACTGGCATTCTAGCACTCTTCACTCGGTCTCAACCCCATTCTTGTCGCTATCCGAATCACCTGAAAATGTTAGGAAGCAACTGGATGAGCGAATCGCTCAGTAGAAATTACATCTCAAATACGAGCAATCTTTACGTGCTTTACAAGTTGCATGTATTATCAGTATGGCTATGCATGATGTACGTATAAGAAAAATTAGGTATATAGGTAAATTTAGGCATGATAAACAGTAAGAGATCAAGAACTGTATAAAGAGAGTATATCAAGATTTCAAGTATTTGACAAGCAGTATTTCAAGAGTTTACAGATTTAAATGCCACTTCGGGACAAGCAGGGATTCGTGTACAAGTATGAACTCAAGTGCAAGAAGGAACTCATGTACAAGTATATCTCAGGTAGAGCAAGTAAAAATTCAATTCAAGCAAGTAATGTCAAGTACGTATCAGTAGAATTGGCTATTATCAAGCAAGTATTTTGCCCTTTCTCGGGCCACAAGTCAAGTATTGCCCGTTCCGGGCCACGCAAGTCAAGTACGTAAGGAGAGAGAGAGAGTAGGGGTGGAGTGTCTCAAGTCAAGCAAGTACTCTGGTGCAATGCTAAACACCGTGGTCAATAAACTCCCATGGGCACAAGTACCTTCGGGTGCTTCTCTCAGGACCAGACTGGGCCCTATATGCACAACATTTCATGTATTACCTTTGACATTCACTCTCATTTATAGCCAATGTGGAATTTCAAGAATTAAGAAATGTAGTATTACAGACCAGATTAACTAGTCGTTTGGTTATGGAGGGCTCTAGAGGTGGCCCCTACAGGCTCAAGAGGTGGCTCCCGTCGTGTAGCACTTTACGCCGTACGGCCTCAAGAGGTGGCTCCCACAACGTAGCACTTTGCCCTGCTTGGCACTTAGCTCCAACACTCCCAAATGATAGTTTAAGAGGTTCAAGGTTTGACCATGTAGGATATACACAAAGTAGATTTTTCATGGAATGGAAATTCAAGAACTCAATACACAGGAGTATGGATTAGGGTTGTGTTTGCACAAATCACGAGACAGATCAAGATCAGAAGCTGTAATCAATAAGTTGGAATCTGGGGGTTTGCCAAACTTTCAAATTTTAAAATTTTAGAATTATATATATATATATATATATATATATATATATATATATATATATATATATATCAAATTGGCACCCCCTAGGATTGTTGTGCCCCTGTGGTCATTTGAGTTATTTGATATTCATGGTTTTGATAATGGCTACACATTATAAGTCATTGTTGTTTTCCACTCTCATATGACTGACGTACATGATGTTTTGCTCATGACAGATAAGCCAATAAATGGACAAGGAATGGAGTGAAGATGGCAAATGTGAAAGGTCAATGATTGCGCCCTCGCACGCGGATCGACCTGCGCGGTCAGGGGGGTAGCGCCCCTTGCGGGGGTCAACGGGGGCGGAGCCCCCAGAACAAAATTTAGAAATGCTCAATTGGTCTAAAGCATAAACCAAACCTAAAAATACATGGAATTGATAAGGACACGAATATCTTGAATTATGGACATGTTTCTTTGAGCTAACACTTCCTTTTGCAGGCATAGGTGTTTCCGGTCGACCAACACACCTTGGCCGGTCGACCAGATTTTCCAGAGCCTAAAAACTCCAATTTTTACAGGTAGCGGTCGACCGCCCCTAGGCGTTCGATCGACCGGTTCTCCCAGAACTAAAAAGATGGCATTTTCACAGGTTTCGGTCGACCGCCCCTAGGCGTCCGGTCGACCGGTTTTGCCAGAGATGAAAAATCAACCGACTGTAAAATTCCAGTCGACCACCCCATGCCTTCCGGTCGACCGCCAGCCCCGAGCCAACAATGTTGACTTTATTTTTCACTTCGAGAAGTGCCCCTTTTCTTGTATTTCTTTAGCCCCAAAGTCACCCAATCTTCCATAGATTGTGGATCTGGTCTGGGGGATGTCCAAGGACCATTCAAAGGTTATAAAACACATGCAAGAGGGTTAGAAACCCTAGTTGATCATTTGGGAGATAAAAGGAGGCTGCAAGGGTGTGTTCAAGGGAAAGGAGTTCGAGTACTGTAGTGGTGAACAGTACTTCGGGAAGACGATCTTCATCAAATCCTCAAGTGATTCAAGCTACTTCAAGAGGAGATCAACCCCAAGCCAAGTGAAGATAAAGCTGCAACCATCATCATCTTCCTCATCTCAAGGTGATCCAAAGAAGCTCATTCTCAAGGGAGAACAAATCTGCATCCTTCATCTTCTTCATCAACTCAAGGTGATCCAAGGAAGACCATGTCACAAGGAAGAAAATACCATTGAAGAATCAGATTCAAGCTTCAGCAATCTCAGACAAGATCTTTTCTCTATGAGCATATTTCACATCTTGTTTGAGTGTTTTGATATTTGTTCTCTTTTCATTTCATTCAAACATTTGAAACTGAAGATCGTCCCTACCAGTGGTTAGTAGGAAGGCAATCAGAAGTTCTCCGATCTGCGGTGTTGACGTCCCTACCTATGGTTAGTAGGAAGGCAATCGGAGGTCTTTTCGATTTGCGGTTCAGTGCGTGGCACTAGTGGAGCCTCACCGGATTTGGTGAGGGGTGTACGTAGGACTGGGGATTCAGTCTGAACCACCTTAAAATCCTTTGTGTTGTGATTTTTTTATGTGATTGCTTCGTTCTAGATGCATGCTTAGGTTCAAATCGAAATATTAGTTGCTCATCTTGCCAAGCGAATCATAGTGTTCTTCGATAAGCTAGTCACATTCCGCTGCAATTTATTTTATCTAGCCATATAGAGGGTTGCATTGTGAAAAGAGGGGCAGATCTATTCACCCCTCCCCTCTAGATCCGCTGTCCACTACTCAACAAAGATGTCTTCATTTAATTGAAGACGTCCTGGCCGTCGCTATTTAAGTAATTGGCGCCCTGACTTGGGGCGCCAATTATAGGGGCTATTTTTTTGAATATATATATGTATATAAAGAATTGGCACCCCTATAAGCAGTCTTCAATTAATTGAAGAGTTGCTGGCTGTCGTCAGTTGAAGAATTGGCGCCTAGGGGTTGCCCAACCTTTCAAAATTTTGATTTTTCAGAAAATATATATACATATTGAAATTGGCGCCCCCTCATGCAGTCTTCAATTAATTGAAGACTTGAGGGCCGTCGCTATTTGATGAATCGGTGCCCTGGCTTGGGGCGCCAATTATAGTGGGTGATTTTCACCCAGCAGATACGTTTTGTGACTCAAAGCACTGTTCATTTCGAAAAAGTTTCTCGAAATTCGAAAGTAAGGACATGAACATGTAGTATAAATCCTCGGGAGTCCAGAAACATGTTCAGATATAATTACTGAGTCTTGGTTTCACATATATGAATTTTTTAATGTTATAACTTTAATTTCTCAAGAAATGGAATTGACGCCCCTGTGAGCAGTCTTCATTTAATTGAAGACTTCTAAGGTGTCGTCAATTTAAGTACAGGTTCAACTTATAGTCAGTTGTGCTTCGTATTAGAACTGTAAGTTCTGTGACACAAGTTACTATTCATTTCTCCAAAGTTTCTCCGAATCAGAATCCGAAGACATGGTCATATGGAGAAAAATCTCAGGGTCATAGAAGTATATTAAGTCAAAATTTTTATAGTTCAGTTTATTAGTTATAGATTTTTGAATACGTTGATTTGCTAATTTCTGAAAATTTTAGAAAAATTGAATTGACGACATTGCACATGTCTTCAATTAATTGACGACCCTTCGGGCAGTCTTCAATTCTGAAATTGGCGCCCTGGTTAGGGGCGCCACTTACAGAGACTTGTGCACTATTCATCAGTATGAAAATGCTCCGAATCAGGAAGTAATGGTACGAGTATGTTGAGATAAATGTCAGGATTCCAGAAACATGTTCATGCAAAAATTTCATACTTTAGTTCGATAGTTATAGATTTTTGAATGTGTTGAATTATCAATTACTAGAAATTACAAAAATAGAATTGACGACACTGGGGGTGTCTTCATTTAAATGACAACTTTGCGCGGAGTCTTCAATTTGACAATTGGCGCCCTGGTCAGGGGCGCCATTTACAAGAGGGCTGGGACCCTCCGAGTTTTAAAACATTAACGTATTCTATGTAACAGAGGCTACATATTAAGGTTTAAAACATGATTATTAAGACTGTAAAACTAGTGTGATAAAATATGTTCAAAAACTCATGAAATCATGCTAACAAACTAAGTTTAAACTCATAAAAATCATGGTAACAGTATGTAGAGAATCATATGCGACAGGTGTAACAATCTATTATAAATATGTATAGCATGGTATTATTTCTTGATTACGATAAAGCCAGGTAACATATATATATATATAGCATGGATGATGAGTTAATCTATCTCTAAGCATGCATTGATTAACCTATTTAGCTACTAGTTAGGCAAGGATTTGAGAACACCTACCTTTTGACGTGTGATACGAGGTTCAGAAGCTGCAGCAGGATCGCAGCAGGACGTAAACTCGGGAAGAAGACGCTCCTTCAGCACTGACGCGACAGTAGCCTATGTCAGTGCTACGGAGGGGATTAGATATAGGGATCGTAAGACATTGGTTTAATGCGTTGTAGGTCTTGCTGAGTGGGTATTATTTTTGCCAGCTAAAATGGGTTGCTCGTTTCTCAACCTTCTAGAAACATAGGTTTAAATGACGCCCTTGTAAGGGGTCGTTCATTAATCTAGGTGGTACTATTCACATAAATGACGTCTTGCATGAGGACGTCATTATTTTAGGTGGCATTATTTCATGGGAATGGCGCCCTTGCAAGAAGGCATTAATTTTTAGACAATTCTGCCACATTCACATGCTAGCATTCAAGATGTACACACATATATTTCTATTTTAATGGGATGGGGTCCTATTGAAAATGGCGCCTAGGTGAGGGGTCTTCAATATAAGAATTGGCGCCCAGGTGGAGAGTCTTCAATTTGGAAGTTGGAAAGTGTGGATTCCACTTATGTACAACCCTTGGCCCATGTGTTAAAGTTTATCTTGTACATTTATAGAATAACCCTCCCATGGTTTTGTTTCTTTGTACAAGACCTCCCATGTAAGATTCTTTACCCATGTGCATAAAGTTGGATTGCACATTTATATGCTAGTCCTCTTATAGTTTAGTTCTTTAAACAAAACCTAGAATTCTATTAAGAAGAGTATGTTACATATGCATAAAGTGAAGATTTGTAATTTTATATACTAGCCCCCCCTAAGGTTTGGCTCTTTACACAAAGCCCTCAGGATTCTTTATGTTATAAAGTAGGGTTGGCTTGTATATTTTCATTATAGTCCTTGTGAGGTTGGGTTCTTTATGTAAGGCCTTCAAGTATGATTTCTTTTAGGAAGAAGTTTTAATTTACTCAAAGGTATTTATCAGGGGTGCTACACCCTCCCCCACTTAAAAGAATTTGGTCCCCAAATTCAACTGTATTATGCAAGAATAGGAAAGGTGTAGTGTACTTATAATTAGAATAACTCTGAAAATCTCCTCTTCATAGATTCTTCAGTTTCCCATGTAGCTTCTTGTTCTAAGCATCGATTCCATTGAATTTTTACCATAGGGATCGTCTTGTTCCTTAGAACTCGAACTTCTCGGTCGAGGATCTTCATTGGCTTCTGCTCGTAGGTAAGGTCCTTCTGTACCACTAAATCGTTGTGGTCAATGACATGGAAAGGGTCGTGCACATATTTCTTCAGCATAGAAATATGAAACACGTTATGCACTTCTGACAGTTGCGGAGGTAGGGCGATGCGATAAGCCACCTCGCCTACTCTTTCCAGCACTTCGAATGGACCAATGAACCTTGGTGTTAGTTTGCCTTTAACACCGAATCTTCTAATGCCTCGGCCGGGAGGTATCTTGATGAAAACATGATCTCCAACTTGAAATTCTAGGTCTCGCCTTCTGTTATCAACATAAGATTTCTGTCTGGACTGTGCTATCTTTAACCTTTCTCTAATGAGATGTATCTTATCGGTAGAATCTCATACCATGTCCGGGCCTAGAATTTGTTTTTCACCGACTTCATCCCAGCATATAGGAGATCGACAACTCCTGCCATATAATGCCTCAAAAGGTGCCATTTGTATACTGGCTTGATAGCTGTTGTTATATGCAAATTCGGCTAGTGGTAAGTGGTCATGATAGTTTCCGCCGAAATCTATAATGCATGCCCTCAACATATCTTCCACAACTTGATTTGTCCTCTCGGTCTGTCCATCTGTCTGGGGATGGAAAGCAGTACTGTAGTTGAGTTTCATCCCCAAAGAGTGTTGTAGACTCTTCTAGAAATGAGAGGTGAAGCGCGGGTCTCGGTTAGATACGATCGAGACGGGAACTCCATGCAATCTTACCATCTCCTTAATATATAGGGCAACAAGTACGTCGACTGACCATCGACTTTTGATGGGTAAGAAATGGGCCGATTTAGTTAGCCGGTCGATAATTACCCAAATTCTATCATATCCTCCCCTAGACTTGGGCAAACCCATGATAAAGTCCATGCCAATATCTTTCCACTTCCACTTAGGAATATCTAGCGGATGTAGCTTTCCGGCAGGTTTTTGATGTTTCGCCTTCACTTGTTGGCATGTGAGGCAAAGTAATACATAGTCTGCCACCTCTCTTTTCATGTTAGGCCACCAGAAAGTTCTTTTCAAATCTTGGTACATCTTAGTGGCTCTAAGGTGGATCGTGTACCTCGATCAATGAGCTTCTTCAAGAATCTTCTTCTTCAACTCGGGATAGTCGGGCACACATGTCCGTTCATGGAATAGCAGTCTGCCATCAGGTGCCAGCTTGAAATCAAGTCTCTCGTCTAGCTTGCTCTTTATCTCCACTAGTGAGGGATCTTCTTCTTGTAGCTTCTTGATTTCAGGTAGCAAATCTGGATGTAGGCTTATATGAGATAGAATAATACACATGTTCTTCTCATCTGTGTTGATATCAAGGTCAGAGAATTTCTCCAGCAGCTTCCATTCTTGTATCATACAGTTGGCCAATATTGTTCTCGGCTTTCGACTAAGGGCATCAGCTACGGAATTACCCTTACCAGGATTGTACTATATAGTGAAGTCGAAATCCTTGAGATACTCGAGCGAACGCCTTTGCCGCATGTTCAGCTCCTTTTGGGAGAATAAGTACTTGAGGCTTTTATGATCGGAGTATACAGTGAATTATTCTCCGTAGAGATAATGTCTCTAGATCTTCAAGGCAAATACTACCGCGGCCAGTTCTAAGTCATGAACCGGGTAGTTCTCTTAATGTTTCTTCAATTGTCGGGAAGAGTATGCAATGACTCTTCTATTCTGCATCAATACACATCCGAGGCCAATGCCTGAAGCATCGGTATATACCTCGTATTTTTCTCCTTCAATTGGTAATGATAAGACTGGAGCAGTGGTCAAGAGATCCCTCAAAGTTTGGAAACTCTTTTCACAGTCTTCCTTCCACTCATAACGCACTTCCTTACGGGTTAACCTGGTTAGAGGAACGGCAATCTTGGAGAAGTCCTTGATAAAACGCCGGTAGTAACCAGCTAGACCCAAGAAGCTTCGAATTTCCATTGCAATTATGGGTCATTCTTAGTTCTTCACGGCTTCGACCTTTGACGGGTCAATAGCAATCCCATTCTTCGAAATGATATGGCCTAAGAAGGATACTTCCTCGAGCCAGAACTCGCATTTGCTGAATTTGGCGTATAGCTTGTTTTCCCTCAATATCTGCAGTGCCTTCTTGAGATGTTCTTCATGATCCTCTTCAGTCTTAGAATAGATCAGAATATCATCAATAAAGACCATAATAAATTGGTCTAAGTAGGGCCTGAATATGCTGTTCATTAACTGCATAAAAGTTGCGGGGACATTTGTTAGTCCGAAAGACATAACAGTAAATTTGTAATGCCCATACTTGCTTTGGAATGCAGTTTTATGAATGTCTTCTTCTTTGATCTTCAGTTGGTGGTAACCAGAACGAAGATCAATCTTGGAGAAATATGAAGCTCCAGATAACTGATCGAACAGCTTGTCAATCCTCGGCAGTGGGTATTTGTTCTTGATTGTAAGGTGATATAGCTGTCGATAGTCGATGCATAGTCTCATCGATCCGTCCTTCTTTTTGACGAACAGCACGGGTGCTCCCCAAGGGGAAGTACTTGACCTGATGAAACCCTTTTTCAATAACTCCATTAGTTGCTCTTTTAGTTCTTTCACCTTAGCAGGGGACATTCTGTATGGTGTCCTGGAAACAGGACCAGCACCAGGGATAAGGTCGATTGTGAACAACACTTCCCTTTCCGGGGGTAAGCCGGGTAAATCTTCTGGAAAAACGTCGGGAAAATCCCGAATTACACGGATGTCTTCAAGTTTAACCTTCTCAACTTCCGTGGCAGTCACGAATGCTATGAAAGCCATGCATCCCTTATCCATAAGCCTTCTATCTCGGAGTGCTGATATAAGAAGTGATTTACTCCGAGGGCTATTGTAAACTAGCTCTGGGGAATCCACGAAAGTTACCTTGCCATGCCGGCAATCTACAGTTGCTTGGTATGTGGATAACCAGTCGGCACCTAGTATGACATCATAACCCTTCATATCTAGGCATATCAGGTCAGCAGGTAAATTGCTTTCCTTAATCATCACTTCACAATTTGGATAGTGATAAGTGATATCAGACTCATTCCCAAGAGGTGTAGATATGACCAAATCTAATAGTTCATGTTTCTTAGAAAATGAAGTAGCAAAGTTCTTGGAAATGAATGAATGAGTTGCTCCGGTATCAAATAAAACTTGAGCAATTTTTGAACAAATAGTGAGAGTACCTTCCACAATTTCGCCTTCAGTGGGTTCCGTCTCTCGGAGAGCATGCAGACGGCCTTATTTCTTTACTGGACGCTTCTCGTCTTTTATGTCTTGCTCCTTCATCAGTGGGCAGTCTGGGATTCAATGCTCTCGGCTCCCGCATCGAAGACAAGCTCCTAACTTCCTCCAGCGTTCCTCAGTCTTATGACCAGCTTTATCACAATACTTGCAAATCTCCTTTGAGGGTGTGGTGGTGGAGAATGGCATGTCATTCTTCTAGAATTTCTTTGCCTTGGAGGGCTCCCCTCCCATGAAGAACCTTTTCTTGTTTAATGATTGTTTGAATTTTCCCGGGCTTGTGACGGGTTCCTTCTTGTCTCTTCCTCGGATTCTCTCGGATAATTCGGTGGCGTCTTCTAGCAATTGGGCACGCCGAACTATCTCTGAATAGGCTCGGATGTCCATAGGTGCAAGCTGTGTAATATAATGGGGACGAAGCCTGTTAAGGAACCTTCTCGCCTTCATCTTTTCTATAAACACTAAGTGGGGTGCATATCTAGATAATCTGGAAAATTGGGCCTCATACTAGGCCACTTTCAAGCCCCGTTGTTTTAGAACGGCGAATTCTGCAGCCTTCTTCTCCTGGATATGGTCAGAGAAGTACTTGTTGTTAAAATGCTCCGTGAATTCATCCCATGTGACATGGTATTCTGGCAGTGCTGCTTCTATGGATTCCCACCAGCATCGAGCGTCCCGCTCCAGTTGGAATACGGCCAGTAAAACCTTCTCCTTGTCTGCGCATTGCATTACACGGAAGATTCGTTCCATCTCCTTTAACCAATTCTCGGCATCCTCGGGGTCGGACGAACCCGTGAACCTCGGTGGGTTTATGTTACGGAAACTCCTGTGGAGATCACCCGCTCCACGGTTTGCTCCGCCATGGGCCACTTGCTGTAGTGCTTGTGTGAGGCCTTGTACGGTGCACTGCATCTCGCGCCATTGTGCTCTTTCCGCAGCCATGATCTTACAAAAGAGTTTAAGTATGATAAAGATCGGGTTTACTTGTAAGGTCAAAAGTGATGATAGAACTTAACCCATGGCTCTATCCATCTCACCGGGTAAGGTGTATCTATCCTTGGACTCGAGTTTTACCTAGATTTCAATTTCTAACATTTTATTTTTTCTAGTTCCCTAGGTTTGAAAATCTAGGCTCTGATATCACGAAGACTATCACGTCCCGAGCGCGGAAGATACCCGGATGCGTGACGCGACTATATAGATCGTGTCATTAGAGCGATAAAATTTTTGCCATACAATTTACGGAGTGCATAAAAGACTAGTAAAATCTAATAATCCCAATAGTCCAAGTGATGTTTATTTGATTAACCAAAGGAATTAAAGATAGTCCATGACAAATTTCAAATTTAACAAGACAACACTAGGCTAAGTGCCTTAACATGGTTCGAACAAGTAAACTGACATACTGGAGTACAAAGTAGGACTCAAATAAAATTCAAGGACGCGACTAGCTAATGATAGGTGACTGGCGTTCTAGCACTCTTCACTCGGTCTCAACCCCATTCTTGTTGCTATTCGAATCACCTGAAAATGTTAGGAAGCAACTGGATGAGCGAATCGCTCAGTAGGAATTACATCTCAAATACGAGTAATCTTTACGTGCTTTACAAGTTGCATGTATTATAAGTATAGCTATGCATGATGTACGTATAAGAAAAATCAGGTATACAGGTAAATTTAAGCATGATAAACAGTAGGAGATCAAGAACTGTATAAAGGGATTATATCAAGATTTCTAGTATTTTACAAGTAGTATTTTAAGAGTTTACAGATGTAAATGCCACTTCGGGGCAAGTAGGGATTCGTGTACAAGTATGAACTCAAGTGCAAGAAGGAACTCATGTACAAGTATATCTCAGGTAGAGCAAGTAAAAATTCAATTCAAGCAAGTAATGTTAAGTACGTATCAGTAGAATTGGCTATTATCAAGCAAGTATTTTTCCCTTTCTCAGGCCACAAGTCAAGTATTGCCCGTTCCGGGCCACGCAAGTTAAGTAAGTAAAGAGAGAGAGAGAGTACGGGTGGAGTGTCTCAAGTCAAGCAAGTACTCCGGTGCAATGCTAAATACCGTGATCAATAAACTCCCATGGGCACAAGTACCTTCGGGTGCTCCTCCCAGGACTAGACTGGGCCCTATATGCACAGCATTTCATGTATTACCTTTGACATCCACTATCATTTATAGCCAATGTGAAATTTTAAGAATTAAGAAACGTAGTATTACAGATGAGATTAACTAGTCATTTGGTTATGGAGGGCTCTAGAGGTGGCCCCTATAGGCTCAAGAGGTGGCTCCCGTTGTGTAGCACTTTGCGCCGTACGGCCTCAAGAGGTGGCTCCCACAACGTAACACTTTGCCCTGCATGGCACTTAGCTCCAACACTCCCAAATGGTAGTTTAAGAAGTTCAAGGTTTGACCATATAGGATATACACAAAGTAGATTTTTCATGAAATGGAAATTCAAGAACTCAATACGCAGGAGTATGGATTAGGGTTGTGTTTACACAAATCACGAGACAGATCAAGATCAGAAGCTGTAATCAATGAGTTGGCATCTGGGGGTTTGCCAAACTTTCAAATTTTAGAATTATATATATATATATCAAATTGGCACCCCCTAGGATGTCTTCATTTAATTGAAGACGTCCTGGCCGTCGCTATTTAAGTAATTGGCCTGTTTGTGGCCTCGGCCACAACCGCACTGACCGGGGGTACCCGGGACGAGAACCTCCGCCGCGAACTCGTCCTCCACCCTCCCTCGACCCTTGCCGATCTAGTGACTCTGGCTCTGCGCCACGCTGAGTGCGAAGAAGTGCTCAGCGCTTGCCGAGACGCAACCGGCTCGGGTCGGGAGGGGGACAAGAAGCGGGGCCCCGAGCCAAATCCTAGCTCGGGAAAGAAGCGATACCGAGATGGAGAGCGCAAGCGGAAGTACGAGCGGTACACCCCGTTAACCACCCCGGTCTATGAAATCTATGAAGACGTCAAAGACTCGGGACTTCTCCGTCGGCCCGAGCCGATGAGGTCGAAGAACCGCAAGCGAGAGAGACATTGTCTATTCCACGGCGATCATGGGCATCACACCAGTGATTGCCACCAGCTCCAAGACGAAATCGAGCGCCTCATCCGCCTGGGGCACCTGGCTCGGTTCACTGCCGAGCGCAGAGAAGATCAAGGCGCCGCAGAGGAGATCGACAACGCCCCCCGAGGGGTCCACATCAACGTCATCTCTGGAGGAATAGCATTAGGAGGCGACAGCAGCCGCGGAAGGAAGCGTCATGCCGAGCGGGCGAGCCGAGCCCCAGAGCCACCCAAGGCCCCGCCCCAGGTCATAGTCTTCTCCGATCAAGACCTGGAGGGGCTGAGCACCCCGCACGATGACGCCCTCGTAATCTCGGCCACTATAAACCATTGTAACGTAGATCGGATTCTTGTGGACAATGGAAGTGCCCCTGATGTGTTGTCTTATGACTGTTTCCTCAAAATGGGAGAGGGTCCATCCAAACTCCGCCCGATCCGGACGCCCCTATGTGGGTTCAATGGCCTGGCCACTCTCCCCGAAGGAGCCCTAAGCCTTCCGGTTACCCTCGGCACCCCACCCAAAACCGTTACGGTCATGGTAGACTTCATGGAGATCAAAGGGATGATAGCGTACAACGCCATTTTCGGCCGGGGAATCCTCAGCCGGATCAAGGCAGTACCATCTACCTATCACCAAAAAATGAAGTTCCCCACCAAGAACGGAGTAGGGGAAATCCGAGGTAACCAGGCCACGGCCCGAAGGTGCTACAACATCTCGGTGGAGGCCACGAGACCGGACGGGAATAATAAGGGCCCCCGGGAAGTCGAGGAAAAATCCACAGCTACTAAGCCAGGTGGCGAGTTGCTGACAATTTTCCTAAACGACGACCCGACCCTAGGAGTAAGGATCGGAGCCGACCTACCACCCGAGGAACAGCAGCAATATAAGAATTTTCTTTCTGAGTACATCCGAGTCTTCGCTTGGTCCGACGATCAGCTCCCTGGGATACCAGAGGAGACCGTGCTGCACCGACTCAACCTCAACCCCACCATGAAGCCCGTGCAGCAGCGCCTGTAACACCCGACATTCTTTTAAATAGAGATAAAAGAATTTACTGCTATTTAATTAATCATTTTGATAATTATGAATAATTAAAAACAAAAAAAAATTAAATAAAGAGATATTATATGCCAAACCATATTTACATGAATTATAAAATTTAATAATACAATTCTCATAATTTTCTAATTATTAAGTTATAAGTTATTCATTTGCCTTATTAATAATTAAGACATTTCTTATAATTTATTTTTCTTTATTAACCTAATTGTGTCCAATTATATAGAAGGTAAAATATTTCCGGTGACATTTTCTTAAGAAATGACACCACCTAAGGCGCGATTTAAAAAGTGGCACCACCTAAGGCGCGAATTTGATAAGAAGTGACACCACCTAAGGCGCGATTTAAAAAGTGGCACCACCTAAGGCGCGAATTTGATAAGAGGTGGCACCACCTAAGGTGCGAATTTGATAAGAAGTGGCACCGTCTAAGGCGCGAATTTGATAAGAGATGGCACTGCCTAAGGCACGAATTTGAAAAGAGATGACTCCTAGGGAGGCGCGAATTAAAAGATGACTTGCTAGGAGTCGCGAATTAAAACGTGACTTGCTGGGGGGCGTCAATTTGTTTAAAGGCGACTTAATTGGAGGCGTCAATTTGCTAAACGACGCCCTACTAAACGTCGCCAATATAATTGACGACACCACTCAAGTCGTTAATTCTTAACGTCATTTTCTTCGCAGCCAGGCTGTACACGCTGGCATTCGTTGGCATGCCACCCAGATCCACTTTTCACAGATCTTGCCCCCTATCTTGTCTACCCTAATGCTATAATACACACCCCTATTCTAGCCAAACCCGTTAGCTCGTTAGCTTTAGCTGGTTGCAGGAGGTTGTAGACAGACAAGCTCTATGAAGGTTGCAGAGAGGTGCAGACCTCTCCTCTGTCCACGCACCCTTCCTTCTGCTCCAAGAGGTAGGTTGTCTCAACTTTTAGCTAAACCTTATCTAAACTAGTAGTTAATCTACACAGCATGTTAGTAGGTTTTCTCAAGCTTAACCAAATTCCTAGTTAATTAGGGCATTAAAATATCATATCCATGTGATTGTTTTACCGTTTTAATTAGAATAAATTCATGATAATCTATCATAATTTAAAAGAGTGGGTAAACTGCATGTATTGTTAGTTTAACTAGGTGACTATTTTAGTTGATTAGATGATCTGTTAGTTAAATTAAGATCCTGTTAGATATAGAAGATCCTGTTGTTAGAAAATCTTGTAAGTTTAGATGAACTATATATATACATTAGAGACCTACTTAGTTACAGTCGTATAACTATCTGTTAGTCGATTGAACCAAATATATATATAGACGTATCACTAGATATAGTAGTGCAAGATCTTATAGTTACCTGCAAATTAGTAAGACTGATAGCTAATTAGAATCAACTGATAACATAATTATAGATAGATAAGTAACAGGTTAAAGTAATAAAGTAACAAATTAAAGTAATAAGCATTCCAGTAGAGTTAACTTGCATGATTAAGCAACCCAGGGAATTAGCGCCCTACATCAGGGCGCTAGTTTCAAAATTTACGACCCTGTAGGGGTCGTCATTTTATAAATAAATAAATGTCGGCATGTCTAATGTAATTAGATCACTGTAAATGGCGCCCCTGACCAGGGCGCTAATTACAGAATGGACGCCCTTGACACATGTCATCAATTCTTCCATCAAATAGTCATATGTAACAAATTACAGAAATAAAGACGGCACCCAGGCGCCAATTTCGTAAAAGGTGACTTCTGGAAAGTCACGATTTAAAAGATGACTTGCTGGGGGGCGCAATTTAAAAGATGACTTGCTGGGGGGCGCGAATTTGATAAAAGATGACTTGCTGGGGGGCGCAATTTAAAAGATGACTTGCTGGGGGGCGCGATTTAAAAGATGACTTGCTGGGGGGCGCGATTTAAAAGATGACTTGCTGGGAGGCGCCAATTTAAATATATACTTAATTTAGAGGACCAGTCAACCCCAAGGCGCCAATTCACTAAAAATCCATGTGAAATTCCAAGAAGTGCATTCTAATTAGGGTGTCATTTCTGAAATTGTTAAGTGTTCTACTAGGTACCAATCTCGCACAGTTTTCCGTGTGTTATCCATCATTGGTTTTACCTTAGTACAATAAATTCACCCTTTGGAATCCATTCCAAATGCACCTTATATTCCTACTGGTCAAACCTTGAAATTCCATATTGGCTATAAATGAGAGTGGATGTCGAAAACATGACTAATGCTATGCATATAGGGCCCGGTCTGATCCTGGGAGGAGCACCCGAAGGTACTTGTGCCCATGGGAGTTTATTGACCACGGTGTTTGGCATTACACCGGAGTACTTACTTGCTAGATTTTAGGCATACCACTCACTCTCATGATATTTACTTGATGGATTGATTGAGGCCCATAGAAGGGTAAAAGTATTTACTTGAATGAACTGATACATAGCCAATTCTTGCTATACATGTTAGAATTTCCTTGCTTACTATTGTTTGAATTTCAATTGTTATCCCTCAGTTATTACGTGCTTGATACCACTTGTTGCCACTGCTCAAAAATTTAAATCTATACACTCTCAATTGTAATCCTGCTCTCGTCGATTATACAATTTCTTGATATCTACCTGTCTACATGCATTACTTACATTAAATGAACTTGTAATTCACTTAAAGCATGTTAAAACTTGAGATGTAAATCCTACTGAGCGATTCGCTCATCTAGTCATTTTCTAACCTTTCAGGTGATTTGGATATCGACCAGAACTCGGAGGGGAATGAATCTGAGTGATGAGTGTAGAGATAGAGTCACCAATTGTTATCAATTGTGTTATTGTAATTCCGTTGTTGGTGTTAATTTGTACCCTAATGTCAGTTATATTCTCTAGCATGTCAGTCAAAACCAATAAAGGATATGTGTATTCGACAATTGTAAGCTCGAACCATTTGTATTAAATTCAAGTTAAACTTAGATATTTGTGCACTCTTATAATTGTCTAAGGAAGAAATTCTTTAATTTTCTAGCTTGCTTTGGTTCTATATAAAACTGTCGCGCCACGGGTAAGCTTCGGCGCTCGGGACGTGACAGCTTTCTTGGTGTCAGAGCCTAGGATTTTAATTTTCTAGGTAAAAACCTGAGTCCAAAGATATAAATGTCTAATAGAATTATCTACTGATAGGTTTAGATCTTACCTGGTGAGATGGGTAAAGCCAAGGGTTAAGTTTAACAATGACAATTGACCCCATAATAACGAAACCCAATATTTATTACACCTTAATTCTTTTGTAGGATTATGGCCGCTGAAAGAGCACAATGGCGCGAGATGCAGCGCACTGTGCAGGGACTTACGCAGGCGCTACAGCAAGTGGCGCAAGGCGGTGTTGGCGGTGCTCACCGTGGAGCTGGTGACCTTCACCGGGATTTTCATAACATGAACCCACCAAGATTCACGGGTTCGGTGGACCCCGATGATGCCGAGAATTGGCTGAAGGAAATTGAGAGGATCTTCCGTGTAATGCAATGCACGGATACAGAGAAGGTTCTATTGGCTACATTTCAACTAGAACGGGATGCTCGATGCTGGTGGGAGTCTGTGGAAGCAACACTGCCCGACAATCATGTCACATGGATGGAATTTGTCGAGCATTTCAACAACAAGTATTTCTCGGACCGTGTGCAAGAGAAGAAGGCCGCGGAATTTGCTGCATTAAAGCAATGGACCCGAAAGGTAGCTGAATATGAGGCCCAATTCTCAAGGCTTTCCCGTTATGCACCTCACTTGGTGTGTACGGAAAAGATGAAGGCGAGGAGATTTCTCAACGGGCTACGGCCCCAGTATATTACCCAGCTTGCACCGATGGACATCCAAGTCTACTCGGAAATGGTTCGTCATGCTCAGCTACTGGAAGACGCCACCGAATTTTCTGAAAGGATTCGAGGCAAGGACAAGAAAGAACATGTTACAAGTCCAGGAAGCTTCAAACCACCATTTGGCAAGAAGCGGGTCTTTAATGGAGGCGAGTCTTCCAAGGAGAAGAGATCCCAGAGAAGTCACAAGCCATTCCTCACCATCAGCAACAAGCCCTTCTCCGATATTGCACCTACTAAGGAGATTTGCAAATATTGTGAAAAAGCTGGTCATAAGACCGAGGAGTGCTGGAGGAAACTGGGAGCGTGTCTCCGATGTGGGAGTCGAGAGCATCGAATTCCTGATTGCCCCTTAATGAAGAAACAAGTCAACAAGGACGATAAGCGTCCAGTCAAAAAGCAAGGCCGTCTGCAAGCTCTTCAAGGGACGGAACCTATGGAAGGAGGAATCGTGGAAGGTACATTGACTGTTTGCTCTAAACCTGCTAGAGTTCTATTTGATACTGGAGCAACTCATTCATTTGTTTCCAAGAAATTTACTGCCTCATTTTCTAAAGAACCTGAATGGTTATATTTAATTCTATCTACACCTCTTGGAAAGAAATTGGATATTACGCATCACTACCCAAGTTGTGAGGTCATGGTTCAAGGTAATAATCTACCGACCGACCTGATATGTCTTGATATGGAATATTATGATGTCATATTGGGAGCTGACTGGTTATCGACCTACCAAGCAATGGTAGATTGTCGGCATGGCAAGATAACTTTTGTGGACTATCCCGAGTTAGTTTATATCAAACCTCGGGATAAATCCCTACTTATCTCAGCTCTCTATTCACTAGTGAGGATGTATGGCTTTCTTAGCTTTTGTAACTACCACAGAAGACGAGAAGACAAAGATTGAAGACATCCGAGTGACTCGGGAGTTCTCCGATGTATTTCCAGATGAATTGCCTGGTTTACCCCCGGAAAGAGAAGTCTCATTCACAATTGATATTGTTCCGGGTGCCGGTCCTATTTCTAAAGCACCCTACAGAATGTCTCCTGCGGAACTAAAAGAACTGAAGGAGCAGTTGATGGATTTACTGAAGAAAGGATTCATTAGGCCGAGTACTTCCCCATGGGGGGCACCGGTGCTCTTTGTTAAAAAGAAGGATGGCACATTAAGATTATGCATTGATTACCGACAGTTAAATCATTTTACAATCAAGAACAAGTACCCACTGCCGAGAATTGATGAGTTGTTCGACCAATTATCAGGAGTAAAGTATTTCTCCAAAATAGATCTTCGGTCTGGTTATCACCAATTGAGGATCAAGGAAGAAGATATTTACAAAACTACATTTCGAAGCAGGTATGGGCATTACGAATTTACTGTTATGCCTTTTGGACTAACAATGCCCCTGCAGCTTTCATGCAGTTAATGAATAGCATTTACCGGCCTTATTTAGACCAATTTATTGTTGTCTTCATTGACGATATATTGATATATTCAAAGACTGAAGAAGATCATGAGGAACATCTCAAGAAGGCATTACAAATATTGCGAGACAATAAGTTATACGTAAAATTCAGCAAATGCCAGTTCTGGCTGGAGGAAGTGTCCTTCTTAGGACATGTTATCTCAAAGGATGGGATTACTGTTGATCCTGCAAAGGTCAAAGCCGTGCAAGATTGGGAACGACCGATGAATGCAACGGAGATTCGTAGCTTCTTGGGTTTAGCTGGTTACTACCGGCGTTTCATCAAGGACTTCTCCAAGATTGCTGTTCCTCTTACCAGATTGACTCGCAAGGAAGTACCTTATTAGTGGAATGAAGATTGTGAGAAGAGTTTCCTGACTTTGAAGGATCTCTTGACTACTGCACCGGTCTTATCTCTTCCAATTGAAGGAGAAAAATACGAGGTATATACCGATGCTTCTGGTATCGGCCTCGGATGTGTATTGATGCAGAACGGAAAAATCATTGCATACTCTTCCCGTCAATTGAAGAAACATGAAGAGAATTACCCGGTTCATGACTTAGAACTAGCCGCGGTGGTATTTGCCTTGAAGATTTGGAGGCACTATCTTTACGGAGAACAATTCACTGTATACTCTGATTATAAAAGCCTCAAGTACTTATTCTCCCAAAAGGAGCTAAACATGCGGCAAAGGCGTTGGCTCGAGTATCTTAAGGATTTTGACTTCACTATACAGT
This sequence comes from Amorphophallus konjac, assembly GCA_022559845.1. NCBI lineage: Eukaryota > Viridiplantae > Streptophyta > Magnoliopsida > Alismatales > Araceae > Amorphophallus > Amorphophallus konjac. Next base: position 314,775,103 of record CM040121.1, on the reverse strand, counting down.
ACCATCCTGGTAAGGGTAATTCCGTAGCTGATGCCCTTAGTCGAAATCCCAGAATAATATTGGCCAACTGCATGATACAAGAATGGAAACTGTTGGAGAAATTCTCTGAGCTTGATATCAACACAGATGAGAAGAACATGTGTATTATTCTATCTCATATGAGCTTACATCCAGATTTGCTACTTGAAATCAAAAAGTTGCAAGAAGAAGATCCCTCACTAGTGGAGATAAAGAGCAAATTGGACGAGAGATTTGATTTCAAGCTGGCACCCGATGGCAGACTACTATTTCGTGAACGGACATGTGTGCCCGACTGTCCTGAGCTGAAGAAGAAGATTCTTGAAGAAGCTCATCGGTCGAGATACACAATCCATCCGGGAGCCACTAAGATGTACCAAGACATAAAAAGGACCTTTTGGTGGCCCAACATGAAGAGGGAAGATAGCGGATTTTGTGTCTCGATGCTTGACTTGCCAGCAGGTGAAGGCAGAACATCAGAAACCCGCAGGGAGACTGCATCCGCTGGATATTCCCAAGTGGAAATGGGAAGAAATCGGCATGGATTTCATCATGGGTTTGCCCAAGTCTAGGGGCGGATATGATGGAATATGGGTAATCATCGATCGTCTTACTAAATCGGCTCATTTCTTGCCCATTAAGAACCGATGGTCGATTGATGTTCTTGCCACCTTGTATATTAAGGAAGTTACTAGACTACATGGAATTCCTGTGTCTATAGTATCTGACCGAGATCCACGCTTCACATCTCATTTCTGGAAGGGTCTACAATAGTCTCTGGGAACGAAGCTCAATTTCAGTACTGCTTTTCATCCCCAGACAGATGGTCAGACGGAGAGAACCAATCAGGTTATTGAAGACATGTTGCGAGCATGCATTATAGATTTCGGCGGAAGTTGGCATGATCACTTACCACTAGCCGAATTTGCCTACAATAACAGCTACCAAGCCAGTATTCAAATGGCACCTTTCGAGGCACTCTATGGTAGAAGTTGTAGATCTCCGGTATGCTGGGAGGAAGTCGGTGAAAGACAACTCCTAGGTCCTGATATGGTCAGAGATTCAACTGAAAAGATACTCGTTATCAGAGAGAGACTCAAGGTAGCTCAGTGCAGGCAGAAATCTTATGCTGATAACAGAAGGAGAGACTTGGAATTTCAAGTTGGTGATCATGTGTTTCTCAAGATATCTCCCAGCCGAGGTATCAGAAGATTTGGTGTTAAAGGCAAGCTCACACCAAGATTCATCGGTCCATTTGAGGTGTTGGAAAGAGTGGGTGAGGTAGCTTACCGTATCGCTTTACCTCCTCAACTCTCGGAAGTACACAACGTATTTCATGTTTCTATGTTGAAGAAATACGTGCACGATCCCTCTCATGTCATCGACCACGCCGATTTGGTAATTCAAAAGGATCTTACTTACAAACAAAGGCCGATGCAAATCCTCGATCGAGAAGTCCGAGTTCTAAGGAGCAAGACGATCCCTATGGTGAAAATTCAATGGAATCGATGCTCGGAGCAGGAAGTAACTTGGGAGACCGAGGAATCTATGAAGGGAAGATACCCAGAGCTATTTTAGACTGTAAGTGTCCTATACGCTCTGCATTTCTCTTACATAGCAGAATTATCCTCATGGAGTTGAATTTGGGGACCAAATTCTTTTAAGTAGGGGAGGTTGTAACACCCGACATTCTTTTAAATAGAGATAAAAGAATTTACTACTATTTAATTAATCATTTTGATAATTATGAATAATTAAAAACAAAAAAAAATTTAAATAAAGAGATATTATATGCCAAACCATATTTACATGAATTATAAAATTTAATAATACAATTCTCATAATTTTCTAATTATTAAGTTATAAGTTATTCATTTGCCTTATTAATAATTAAGACATTTCTTATAATTTATTTTTCTTTATTAACCTAATTTTTTTTTTCGTCCGAAGGAAATACTAAGCAGTAGATCTATTGCAATAATGCTAGCCAGTTCTAGCTAAGTTCCAGAGACATGTCATCGGTGAAAGACTCCAGATTTCCATGAAGCCCAGAAGAAATATATGGAAAGTCTAAACTTCGAAATTGCCCTGACTTCTCCCGGTGAAACCACTGATGGCCAGCCTTAATAGTAGGCCATGATCAGTCGATATAATACAAATTTACAATCAAACAGAAGCAGTGGTGCCAAAACCATCGCTTTTAACTTAAACCCCCACACACCATCCAGCTCTTAAGATGCGACCAAAGGGAAATTAATACCAACAAGTCTCACAATTCATCATGAACTTTCTTCTCCGTTTGAGGCGCGACATGGGCATGTGCTAGCACGAGGTATTCTGCGGCAAGAGCTGCATGGAGAGCAGCGCCATAAGGAAGCACTTCCTCGTTGATTTTGAAGTAGGGAGAGTGCGGTGGCTTGAGGGGTCCATGAGAGTCGTTTTTCATCCCGAGAAAGTAGTAATATGCGGCAGGGACCGCCTCGGCAAAGAAGGCAAAGTCCTCGGATCCCATCACCGGTTGCCTGGTTCTGACGTTGCGAGATCCGAGCATTTCACCGACAACCTTGACAAAGTGTTGGTGAAGGTCTTCGCTGTTAACTGTCACGGGGAAGTATGCAGCTTTTTGTGCAAGAAAGTCCACAGTTGCATTACACCTCTGGACAGAAGCTTGTCCTACAATGACCTCCTTTATTCGTTGTCGAAGTTGGGCAAAGCTTTCTTTTGAAAAAGAACGGAATGTCCCACCTATCACAACAGAATCTGGAATGACATTAAAAGCCTCACCTCCTTGGATTTTTGATACTGTCACCACCTGTGAATCCAATGGATCTGCTTCCCGAGAAACAAGATGCTGCAAGCTGACAATCACATTTGATGCAGCCATAATTGGATCAATTGTGTGCTGAGGGATGGCAGCATGACCACCCTTTCCGCTAATTACAGCCTCAAAGAAGCCGCTGCCGGCCATCACTGGGCCAGACCTGGAAGCCACCACACCAATTGGAGTTTCACAGTCAACATGAAAACCAAAAATAGCTTCTACATTGTCCACAGCTCCATCTTCTATCATCTTCAATGCACCACCAGCTCCTTCCTCTGCTGGTTGGAAGACAAGAACAACCGTTCCCTGCAAATCCTCACGATGTTTTTGGAGAATCTTTGCAGCCCCAAGCAGCATTGTCACATGACTGTCATGCCCACAAGCGTGCATCTTTCCTGGAACTTTACTTTTGTGTTCCGACTCCACGCTCTCCTGCACGGGGAGGGCATCCATATCGGCCCGCAGCGCCACGAACGGGGGGCCGCCGGTCCCCACGAACCCGACCACGCCGGTGACGGCCACGGGGTGCTTGTAGGGGATGCCCATGGCGTCGAGCTCCTCCCTGATGAGCTTGCTGGTCTCGAATTCCTCGTAGGCCAGTTCCGGGTGCTCGTGGATCCTCCTCCTCAGCTCCAGCATCCACTGGAAGACCTCCGGGTCCTTCGCCATCTCCAGGAAGCTGGCGCTTGACGGCGCAGCGGACACGCCGGGCGACGGCTCGCTCAGAAGCAACAGCAGAGCAAGGAGTACCCATCTGCTGGCACCCATGTCCCCTCTCTCTCGCGCGCGCCACACCCCTCTCTTCCCCTATCCGCTATTAACCTAATTGTGTCCAATTATATAGAAGGTAAAATATTTCCGATGACATTTTCTTAAGAAATGACACCACCTAAGGCGCGATTTAAAAAGTGGCACCACCTAAGGCGCGAATTTGATAAGAAGTGACACCACCTAAGGCGCGATTTAAAAAGTGGCACCACCTAAGGCGGGAATTTGATAAGAGGTGGCACCACCTAAGGCGCGAATTTGATAAGAAGTGGCACCGTCTAAGGCGCGAATTTGATCAGAGATGGCACTGCCTAAGGCGCGAATTTGAAAAGAGATGACTCCTAGGGAGGCGCGAATTAAAAGATGACTTGCTAGGAGTCGCGAATTAAAACGTGACTTGCTGGGGGGCGTCAATTTGTTTAAAGGCGACTTAATTGGAGGCGTCAATTTGCTAAACGACGCCCTACTAAACGTCGCCAATATAATTGACGACACCACTCAAGTCGTTAATTCTTAACGTCATTTTCTTCGCAGCCAGGCTGTACACGCTGGCATTCGTTGGCATGCCACCCAGATCCACTTTTCGCGGATCTTGCCCCTATCTTGTCGACCCTAATGCTATAATACACACCCCTATTCTAGCCAAACCCGTTAGCTCGTTAGCTTTAGCTGGTTGCAGGGAGGTTGCAGACAAACAAGCTCTGTGAAGGTTGCAGAGAGGTGCAGACCTCTCCTCTGTCCACACACCCTTCCTTCTGCTCCAAGAGGTAGGTTGTCTCAACTTTTAGCTAAACCTTAGCTAAACTAGTAGTTAATCTACACAGCATGTTAGTAGGTTTTCTCAAGCTTAACCAAATTCCTAGTTAATTAGGGCATTAAAATATCATATCCATGTGATTGTTTTACCGTTTTAATTAGAATAAATTCATGATAATCTATCATAATTTAAAAGAGTGGGTAAACTGCATGTATTGTTAGTTTAACTAGGTGACTATTTTAGTTGATTAGATGATCTGTTAGTTAAATTAAGATCCTGTTAGATATAGAAGATCCTGTTGTTAGAAAATCTTGTAAGTTTAGATGAACTATATATATACATTAGAGACCTACTTAGTTACAGTCGTATAACTATCTGTTAGTCGATTGAACCAAATATATATATAGACGTATCACTAGATATAGTAGTGCAAGATCTTATAGTTACCTGCAAATTAGTAAGACTGATAGCTAATTAGAATCAACTGATAACTTAATTATAGATAGATAAGTAACAGGTTAAAGTAATAAAGTAACAAATTAAAGTAATAAGCATTCCAGTAGAGTTAACCTGCATGATTAAGCAACCCAGGGAATTAGCGCCCTACATCAGGGCGCTAGTTTCAAAATTTACGACCCTGTAGGGGTCGTCATTTTATAAATAAATAAATGTCGGCATGTCTAATGTAATTAGATCACTGTAAATGGCGCCCCTGACCAGGGCGCTAATTACAGAATGGACGCTCTTGACACATGTCGTCAATTCTTCCATCAAATAGTCATATGTAACAAATTACAGAAATAAAGACGGCACCCAGGCGCCAATTTCGTAAAAGGTGACTTCTGGAAAGTCACGATTTAAAAGATGACTTGCTGGGGGGCGCGATTTAAAAGATGACTTGCTGGGGGGCACGAATTTGATAAAAGATGACTTGCTGGGGGGGCGCGATTTAAAAGATGACTTGCTGGGGGGCGCGAATTTGATAAAAGATGACTTGCTGGGGGGCGCGATTTAAAAGATGACTTGTTGGGAGGCACCAATTTAAATATATACTTAATTTAGAGGACCAGTAAACCCCAAGGCGCCAATTCACTAAAAATCCATGTGAAATTCCAAGAAGTGCATTCTAATTAGGGTGTTATTTCTAAAATTGTTAAGTGTTCTACTAGATACCAATCTCGCACAGTTTTCCGTGTGTTATCCATCATTGGTTTTATCTTAGTATAATAAATTCACCCTTTGGAATCCATTCCAAATCCACCTTATATTCCTACTGGTCAAGCCTTGAAATTCCATATGGCTATAAATGAGAGTGGATGTCGAAAACATGACTAATGCTGTGCATATAGGGCCCGGTCTGGTCCTGGGAGACGCACCCGAAGGTACTTGTGCCCATGGGAGTTTATTGACCACGGTGTTTGGCATTACACCGGAGTACTTGCTTGCTAGATTTTAGGCATACCACTCACTCTCATGATATTTACTTGATGGATTGATTGAGGCCCATAGAAGGGTAAAAGTATTTACTTGAATGAACTGATAAATAGCCAATTCTTGCTATACATGTTAGAATTTCCTTGCTTACTATTGTTTGAATTTCAATTGTTATCCCTCAGTTATTACGTGCTTGATACCACTTGTTGCCACTGCTCAAAAATTTAAATCTATACACTCTCAATTGTAATCCTGCTCTCGTCGATTATACAATTTCTTGATATCTACCTGTCTACATGCATTACTTACATTAAATGAACTTGTAATTCACTTAAAGCATGTTAAAACTTGAGATGTAAATCCTACTGAGCGATTCACTCATCTAGTCATTTTCTAACCTTTCAGGTGATTTGGATATCGACCAGAACTCGGAGGGGAATGAATCTGAGTGATGAGTGTAGAGATAGAGTCACCAATTGTTATCAATTGTGTTATTGTAATTCCGTTGTTGGTGTTAATTTGTACCCTAATGTCAGTTATATTCTCTAGCATGTCAGTCAAAACCAATAAAGGATATGTGTATTCGACAATTGTAAGCTCGAACCATTTGTATTAAATTCAAGTTAAACTTAGATATTTGCGCACTCTTATAATTGTCTAAGGAAGAAGTTCTAATTTTCTAGCTTGCTTTGGTTCTATATAAAACTGTCGCGCCACGGGTAAGCTTCCGCGCTTGGGACGTGACAGCGCCGAAGGAAGCACGCCCCAGAGAAACAGATGATTATCAAGGCGCAGGTCACCAAGGGGCAAGAGACTGGTCTTTTTAGACCGGTCTTGTACCCGACGTGGCTAGCCAATGTCGTCCTGGTACCAAAGGCTTCCGGCGAGTGGCGGATGTGCGTGGACTTCACCGACTTGAATAAGGCGACCCCTAAGGACTGCTATCCCTTGCCCAGCATCGACCAACTGGTCGACTCGACATCGGGCAACGAGATGCTCAGCTTCCTGGACGCCTATTCGGGTTACCATCAGATCAGAATGAATTATGAAGACGTCGAGAAGACCGCCTTCATCACCGACTGCGGCGTGTACTGCTATACCCGGATGCCTTTTGGGTTGAAGAACGCCGGAGCCACATCCCAAAGACTGGTCAACCACATGTTCGAGGAGCAGCTAGGTCGGAACGTCGAGGCCTACATTGACGACATGCTCGTCAAGACCCCCAAGGCCCAGGACCACTTCACCGACCTCGCCGAAGCCTTCGGCGTCCTCCTGAAGTACAACATGAAGCTCAATCCTGCCAAGTGCGCCTTCGGAGTAAAATCCGGGAAGTTCCTGGGTTTCCTGGTCGCTCAGCGTGGGATCGAAGCTAACCTCGACAAGGTCCAGGCCATCCTGGACATGCGCTCGCCCGCCTGCATCAAGGACGTCCAGCGTCTGACAGGGCGTGTCGCCGCTCTCAGCCGTTTCTTATCCCGTGCGGCCGAACGATGCTTGCCCTTTTTTAAACTGTTGAAGGGGCCCAAGTTGGCATCTGCTACGTTCGCATGGGATGAGGAATGCCAGAAAGCGTTCGCTGAGCTCAAGGAGTTCCTGGCTTCGCCCCCGGTGCTCTCCAAGCCCGTGCCGGGCGAAGCTTTGCTACTCTATCTCTCGGCGACGTCATCAACGGTCAACTCGGTCCTAGTCAGAAATGACTCGGGAATCGAAAGACCAGTCTACTACACCAGCAAGGTGCTTAGCGAGGCCGAGAGGACGTACCCCGCAACCGAGAAGCTCGTGCTAGCGCTGGTTACCTCCGCGAAATGCCTCCGACCCTACTTCCAGGGGCACCCCATCCCCGTGCTAACCGGCGAGCCGTTGAAGAAGATTTTGGCCCACCCCGAGGCCTCGGGGCGACTCGTCAAATGGGCCATTATGCTTGGGGCCTACGACATCTCGTATCGCCCGCGCTCAACTATAAAAGGTCAAGCGCTCGCCGACTTCATCGCCGAAAGCACCATCCCGACCGAAGGGAGGCTACTGACCATGCCCGGGCCAACCTGGGAACTGTACGTCGACGGTTCTTCCAACTTGGTCGGTAGCGGTGCTGGGATCCTCCTAAGATCCCCCGAAGGAGTGGAGCTGCAGTACGCCTTGAAATTCAACTTTCAGGCGTCCAACAACGCTTCCGAGTACGAGGCCCTTATATCGGGAGCACGCATGGCCCGGCGGTTGGGGGCTGAGCGAGTCAGGATCCACACCGACTCTCAGCTGGTCGCGAGCCAGGTCAACGGCGAGTACGAAGCTCGAGAGGCACCCATGATCAAATACCTCCAGCTGGTCAGGAGCTTGGCCCAACAATTCGAGGGATTCGAGGTAGTCCAAATACCCGGGAAGAAAACTCCCGAGCGGACGCCCTCTCTCGATTGGCCTCCTCCCTAGACCTAGAAGGTACCCGATCGGTCCTCCTCGAAGAGCTAGAGCTCCCGAGCATTGACTCGGAGCTCCTCGCTGTTGACTCGGCCGTCCTGAGCGACTAGCGCACCCCCTACCTGTCTTGGCTTCGAGACTCCCAAGAGCCCTCCGACCCTCGGGAGGCGCGCCGAATGAAGTACCAAGCCCGACGCTTCGTCGTCCTGGACGACACACTCTACCGAAGGTCTTTCGCCGGCCCTCTCCTGAAGTGCCTCGGCCCCGACGACGCCTGCCGAGCCATTCGAGAGGTTCATGAAGGCCTGTGCGGAGCGCACTCAGGGGCAAGGTCACTGGCCAGAATCCCGTTACGACAAGGGTACTGGTAGCCCACCCTGTAGCGCGACTGCTCGGCCTATGCTCAACAGTGCGACCGATGCCAATGGTTCTACCACTTGGTCCATCAGCCGGCTACAGAACTCGTCACCCTCGCCGAGCCTTATCCCTTCGCTCGGTGGGGGATCGACATTCTCGGACCATTCCCCACAGCTCAGTCCCAGAAAAAGTTCATCGTCGTCGCCATCGACTAGTTCACTAAATGGATCGAGGCCGAAGCCACTGCAAGGATCACCGAGACAATCATCTGGAGTTTCGTCTGGAAATCGATCATTTGTCGCTTCGGCATCCCCCGAGTGATAGTGAGTGATAACGGTCGGCAATTCGATTCTCGACATTTCCGAGACAGATGCGCCGACCTAAACATCCGCAACCACTTCACTTCGGTCGCCCACCCTCAGGCCAACGGGCTGGTCGAAAATGCCAATAAGACTATCTTGAAAGGCATAAAGACCAGACTCGGCAAAGCCAAGGGTAGTTGGCTCGAGGAATTACCTAGCGTACTGTGGTCGCACCGAACAACTCCCAGGACGGCAACCGGTGAAAGTCCTTTTCAGTTGGTGTACGACACTGAGGCCGTCATTCCATTAGAGATCGCCAACCCGTCTCTACGAGTCATCCGCTACTCACCCGAGGAAAACAACCAAAAGTTACTCGAGAACCTCGACCTAGCCGATGAACTCCGGGATATTGCCAGCATCCGAGCGACGGAATACTAGCGACGCCTCACTCGATACTACAACGCCAGAGTCCGAAGCAGACACTTCCGACCGGGAGACTTCGTCCTCAGAAAAGCCGAAGCCTCTCGACCACTAGAGGTGGCGGGCAAGCTGTCCCCTAACTGGGAAGGCCCCTACCGAGTGGTCGAGACGCTCGGGAAAGGTGAGTACATGTTAGCAACAATGGAAGGGGATCCCATTCCTCGGACATGGAACGCAGCCGCACTACGCAAATTCTATTTTTAAAATTTTACAACAAGAAGGACGAAATAAATTCCTTTCCATTCAAAACTATTGATACATCAGAAAGGCAAAGGCCAGTACATTGCATGACAAAAAGCAAGAAAATCCGTCTAACATCGCTGCAAGGGGTCATCGCTCGGTTGACTCGATCTTGATCTCCTCGCGTCCAGCCACTGACTCTGCCTCGCGTAGAAACTGGCTCGGACAAGAGGGGGCCGACCCAGTTGGCTCAGATGACCCCCGACCAAGGTGACAGAGGGACTGCAGAGAAGGTAGCCACCTTCTAAAGTCGGAGAAGGCTACCTTCCAAGTTGAGGGAGGCTAGGGAGAAGGAGCGCCGTGAAGACCCCTTTTTTCCCAACCTGCCAACTCCTTGGAAGGGAGCAGAGAGCAAGCAGCCTCCGAAGAGTGAAAGAAATGAAGAGCAGAAGAGGGAAAAAGAGGCTGCAGACGGAGGAAGGCTTCGGTGAGGAGGGAACTTGATGCGCCCCCCCCCCCCCCCCCATGCGGAGGGGGAGTGGCGGCAGGTGTCCCTGATACCCCCATCCGTCCTCCGCCTCGGTGCCCGCCTGGAAGCCACGCCAGAACTGAGAGAGGGCAAGAGCCGTGCCCTCGCACGTCGAAGCCCTCTCCAGATCCGCGCGGCGACCGTCAGACCCGTCTCAAACCCGCGCGGTGACCGTGGGACCCGTCCAACAAGCCAGGACAGCAAGAGCTCTCTGCTCCCCATCATCGGCGGCGTCACCCTCCGAAGGATCCTCCATGCAATGGCACAACGCAGAGTGAAGAAGAAGGAGTGAGGGAAGACTGTTAGAGAAAATCCCAAGCGGCAAAGAGGAAAGGGCGCCTTTCGGTCCTTCTTATAGGCCAAAGGAGGCTACACGCCTTAAACGCCCCCCCCCCCCCTCAAAAACACGCCAAAGGATTTCTCCCCTGAACGGTCACCTCTAACTCCTCGTTCCCCGCCCCAGCGGGATTCACGAAGCGGCCTGGCATTCAAAGCGTGAGGGAACGGAAAGACGCCCCGTCAGAAGCCTACCAAATCAGCATGCGAAAACCACGCAGGACATATCGGCACTTTTCAACTACTTCAGATACGCCAGCCAAATCACGGCAAGGATGGCGATCAAACAAGTAAGTCATTTATTATCTCATAAAGAGGAAACTCTCTAAAGGAGGAAAGAGAGAGAAACAAGAGAAAGGGGCAAAATAAGGCAAAATACATCAGGCCTCGGGCCCACTTTGAAGCTCGGAAGCGACGGACGTAGACGCGTCACCCCCAGCACATTCGGTGACGGCCGACCCGGGCACTGACCTCGCCTGTGCGAGAACTGTCTCGGTCGCGAGCCCTCCCGAGACTTCCGGAGTAGGTGACCCCGCCGTAGGAGTCCCCTCTGGATCTTCCCCGCTCGACACAGAGGAGCTAGAAACCGACTCATCCGAGTCATAAACCTGGCCCAAAGGGAACTCGATCCCGGAGTCTCGATCGAAGGCGTAGTCCACCGCCCGACGATAACCTTGCTTAAACCCCTTTCAGGTGCCACGGCGAAGCGCTACCTCGTAATATGGTAGGGCGGCTCTCTCCAGGTCGGCTGAGTAAGCATCTGAGCTTCTATATCGCTCGATCGCCTCCGCCTCGATCTGCTCTGTCCTCCCAACGAGCTCGACCCGAGCCCGCTCCGCCTCGGCCGCACGCTCCTCTGATCCCGCCAGGCGTTCCTCTGCCGCGACCATCCCTCGCTCGGCCTCGCTCGACCGCCTCTCCGCCCGGACTCGGTCCGCCTCGGCCACGGAACGAAGGCGCTCCGCTACCTCCGCCCGGTCCAGTAACTCGGCCCGTTCGAGCTCCCAGCGATCGTCCAGCTCGAGGTGACGCAGACGCTCCTCTTCCAAGAGTTTGCCCTTCCTCTCGAGCGACTCCCGGGCCTTAGCCAACTGCTCAGTCAGTGCCTCAGTTTCTAGCCGGCTCGCCCGTGCCAAGTCCCTGATCGCGGAGAACTCCCGTCGGAGCCCCTTCATGTTCCTCACTGAGGCGGGCTAGTTTCCTCTCGCACCCCCTGAGGGCCCAGGCGAGACTCGATCGCTCCGCCTCCGTCCGAGCGTATGTCTCCGCCATCAAGGCTGCCGACCGAGCCATGACTAGGCCGCCCTCCATGAGGACGTCGAGGACGCCGGAGGGGGAGTGGCGCTTGTCTCCCCCCCTCGTCTTTGCGGCAACCTCTCGGCAAACCCGGTACAGGTCGCCCGAAACGCCGAGCCTTTCCAAAGTCTCCGGCATGAAGATACGCTCCCCACCGGACGCCCTGCCAGAAGGATCTGCCCAAGCGACGGGGCCGACCGCCCCGCGCGCCGCGGTCGGTTGGGGTTGCGACGCCTCCCCGGGCGAACCCCCAACCTCGACCGACGCCGCAGGATCGACCGCACCACGAACTTCGGGCACTTGGGGCTGCGACGCCCTCGCGGGTGAACCCCCATCCCTATCTGTCTCGGCCCGCACCTCTCCGCCCGAGACAGCACCGACCTCGACCGGTCTCCCGGTCTCGACGCCGGCCGCTACAGCGCCGGCCCCCTCCATCCCTGGGGAGGGGAGAACCGACTCATCTCCGCCCTCTGAGGGGCCCCCGGTCTCTTTGGCCCCCTCTCGCCTCGTAGGTGGGGGAGCTGGCCCGGAAGGGTCGGCCCCACCTTGCCCCCGAGAGGGGAGCGTCGCCGAGCCAGAATCACCCCCGGCAGCGGTAGGATGGCCGGCCTTCTTGGCCCCTTTCTTGGCCTTCGTGGCTTCCCGCAATCTCCCCTCCAGGGGATCCTTGCGCTTCGCCCCGCTTGACCGCAAAGATCCCTCGGAGGCCGCCCCCTTGCCCTTATTCCGGGCGTGGGAATGACCCACGGGAGCGACAGGCTCATCGACCGCCGAATCATCCCCAAGATCGACGACCTCGGTGACCTCTTCCAAGGGCTCCCGCCGGATGTCTGCAATGAAGAAGAAGGTTCGGTTAGGAAACAAAAAGTCGACCCTCCGACCCCGCAGAAGAATCCGAAGAATGGCACCTGATGGCTTGAGCTGTGTAAGCAGATACCGCTCCACGTTCTCCAGCGTCACCAGCTCCTCAGTCGACCGGCGATTTGTCAACAAGAGAGCGGCGTACTCTTCCACGTCGGCGGGGAACTCCTCCTGCCGCGGGGGAAGATTCGGATGGAAGTTGGGCATAACCTGGCACCTCCAGGACTCATCCACTGCTTCCGCCTTCACCCAGAAAAACTGCCTCTTCCACACTTTGTGCGAAGAATCCTTCGCTGCCAGCGGAATACAACTCCGATTCCTGCGCGCCTGGATAAAATAGAAGCCTTTCCCCGCCGACGGATGTGCCTTCAGCTCGAAGAAATAATGAAAAAGATCCAGCGACGGGGGAACCCCCTGCAGGCAGCAGAGGATCCGAAAGGCAGAAAGCAGGAGATACGAGTTGGCCACCAGCTGAACAGGCACCAACACGAAAAAGTTGAGAAGCTTCAAGACGAAAGGCTCGAAGGGGAGGCAGAATCCGCTCTTCCACGCCAGGAGAAAAGTACAAATATGGCTCGTACGGCTGTCCAAGCTCGTCTCGTATGGGGCAGCAGCTACAAAGCTATATCGGAGAGGCAGGCGAAACCGATGCTCCAATTTCTTCACATCAGCCTCCCCCAACTCGCTGCGATTGGGGACGGGCTCCCGCCTCACCTGCTCGACTTCCGAGAGTAGATCCGCCATCGAGCTGGAAGAAGAACCTTCACTAGAGCCCGAAGACTCCGGGGGAGAAGGAAGCCGCCGGATCGCCTCCGCGGTCACACGCACCAGCTCCTCAAATGCCGCCGCAAGAGCTTGCTCCCCCGATGTATCTTCACGGCACATCAAGGAGCCCTAGAAGCAGAGAAATGGAGGAAAGGCCGAAAACCCTAAAAAGACTGGGAGGAACGAGCAGCGCCCTACGCCTATAAACCCTCGCGGGAGGCGGCGCGCCGTTTCAACCTCCGAGAAAAAGGGGGCCCCTTCATTTCAAATCCGTCAGGATCATTATTACTACGGGCCCAGGCGACCGCTACACGTGGCTTCATCACACCAACAGGATTCCACCCACCCGAGCCACGCCGGTCCAAATCCTCGAAAAACTACTCAACCGAGCCTCCTTGGCTCGGGAGTAGGAGGGGGACAAGTGGAGAGGGAGATTCCTGCAGCCCACTCAAAGAGCAGACCCAACTAGGCCCAACAGGGCCCAACGAGGCAAGCTCGCCCAAGTGATAGCCCGCAGGGCCCACTCGGAAAAGCCCAATAAAACAATGCTCGAGGAAACAACTCTCCTAGGCGGCCCCAAGGCTCGGAGAGCCCGAGCCTCGGTCAGGTCACAGGAAGACCCGCGCACGAGCTATCCCTCCGCATGAAGGGGGGAAGCGCTAGCCGGTCTATCCGACCCATCTCCTCACCGAGCCAGGCCTATCGCTCGATAGGGCCGGCCCCCCTAAGCTCGGAACGACTGATAAAATGTTCATCACTGCAGCCGTTAGAGCCCACAACGGGCCAAACGCTAAGAAGTCCAGGAGCTCCGGCTTCCCCGCGAGGATAACGCCCCCACGATGAGGCCATAAAAGCCCACGACGAGGACGTAACCTCCACCGGAGACCTCTCAGCTTGCAAGACTCCAGAGGGCGGCGCACTATTTAAACCTGGGATACCCTCCTGCGAAAGGTAAGCCAAAAAGGGCATTGTTCCACCCCCAACTCCTGAGCAAGGATCACTTCACCCCATTGGTGGAGAGGGATCTCGCGCCTTCACCTTCTCCTCCCTATCGCTGCTCCCACCATTGCTCTACTGACTTGAGCGTCGGAGGGTTTTGCCCTAGGGAATCCCCCTGGGCCCTCTGACCCGTTTCCCTGTCTTGCAGTTCATTAACTTGGTGATTACCAGCCAGCTCAGGAACCAGCGCGAGATTTCACCTCTTCAAATACCATTAAAACAGGTTAGTATATAGTTAACTAGGCTTAATTATAAGTTATATGGCTGTTCATAAATCTACCTCGGGTTGACAGAAAACAGCACAGTGGCGATCTATCATAGAGCCGTTACAGGACGCTGGTGGTTTATCGTAGGGCCGCCAAAGTAACTTTAACGGTCTATTTCTGGTCCATCAGAGGTTTCATAAGAATCGAGAGTACAAAGTGTCTAGCGGTTCATCGTAAGGCCGCTACAGAGAGATGGCGGTCAAATTCTAAGCCGCTAGACCATGACAGACAGTAACTTAAATAAGAGGGTTCTAAGATTTTTAACTCACATCTTGTCTGAAAATCATATATAAACTTTCCCTATGAGGATAAAATGAAGGTTAAGCTAACAATATGCATGGGTTTTCTATGAATTGACAAGAAAGTTCCACTTAACTTATTTAGGGCTAAGAATATGCATGAACGTACACTAGATGCATAAAACATGAAATTCATGATCTATAAAGCATGAAATCAAGTGCAATAAGAGTGCTTTTATCCCTAGAGTGATGTTTTAACCATTCATGAGATGACCTACCTCTGCTAAAGCCTTTAAACTTCGAATTTGATGCTAGATGCTACCCTTAGTCCCTTGCACTTCTTGTGACAAATCAGCAACTTCAAGCTGTTCTAACTCCTTACTCTCTTGACCTATGGACGTGAAATTTGGAAGTTAATAACTAGATACTAAGGGGAACAAAAAGTTCTAAAGGCACTTAGGTTAAATACCTCGATTTGGTTCTCTAATCCTTTTATCTTCACCGGACTTTTGCACAATTTTCTGGGTCGCTAAGGTGGAACCAGCAACTTTGCAGGCTTCTATCTCCTTGTGTGCTTGATCTCCTAGGAAGAAATTTTGGGAGATGTTAGTCCTATGTATTATCAATAAAAACTTCTAAAGAACCTACCTGAAATAATGCCGTCTTACCTTGACTCCACGTGAGCCAATGTAGCAGTCGCGCAGGTCAAAATTAGGTCCTATTTATAGTGTTTTGCTAGGGTTTGAGGATTAGATCAATTGTAGAGTCCTTTTTAAACCTTAGATCAACATCTGAGAGTCATAAACATGATTACTAGTCCTCCCATCTCGATCCCGAAAGGATAGACTAGCAAAAATCCCATCATTTTGCTCTTTCTTCAATTCATGGAACTGACAGGAAATAGCGGTCGAAGGTTGGTCTGCCAAATGACTTGTAGAGATTTTACGATAGGCCGCTATAATCCCTGGGCACCGAAATTGAAACTAGTTCAAACTCTAATTTCATCATATCCCTTAATTTATCTAATTAATGGGTATTTATCCCTACAATTCGTGAATAAGCCAATTAACCTTCTAGAATATGGGCCAAACTTCATGGGCTTGGTCCATAAGTCTTTTGGGCTTCATTTAAATAGGCTAGGTTAATGGTTTACCATAATTGGGCCTTAATAATGATTTATTTAACCCAATATTTTTATTAATCTATTTTGGTCTTTTAAAATTCCTAGAAAATACTTAAATATTCCAGAAATAATTTATAAAAATTCTAGGGCATTACACCCTCCCCTACTTAAGAGAAGTTGGTCCCCAAATTCAATATACGGATTGTGGAGAGTGTACTTACATTCAAATAATTGTGGAAATCTTTTACGCATAGCCTCTTCGGTTTCCCATGTTTCTCCCGATTTTGTCCACTGGATTTTGAGTACAAGAATAGTCTTATTCCGAAGTTGACGTACCTCTCGTTCAATGATTTTGACTGGCTTTTGTTCGTATGTCAAATCCTTCTTAATCTCCAGATTGTCGTAAGTGATGACATGGAAAGGATCTGGAACATGCTTCTTGAGTATCGAGACGTGAAATACATCATGAACTTTGGATAGTTGAGGAGGTAAAGCAATTCGATAAGCTACTTCACCGACTCTTTCCAGAATTTCAAAAGGACCAATAAATCATGGAGTAAGCTTGCCCTTAATACCAAATCTTCGAATACCATCACCTGGAGAAACCTTAAGAAATACATGATCTCCTACTTGAAACTCCAAGTCGCACCTTCGATTGTCAGCATACGATTTTTGCCTGTCTTGGGCCATCTGAAGTCTTTCTCGAATGAGTTTAATCTTCTCGGTAGTATCCCTAATAATATCGGGACTGAGAAATTGCCTCTCTCCTACTTCATTCCAATAGATAGGGGAACGACAACTCCTTCCATAAAGAGCTTCAAATTGTGCCATTTGTATACTAACCCGATAGCTATTATTGTATGCAAATTCCACTAGAGGCGAGTGATCATGCCAACTTCCTCCAAAGTCAATAGCACAAGCCCTGAGCATATCTTCCCCTACTTGATTTGTCCTCTTTGTTTGACCATCAGTTTGTGGATGGAATGATGTGCTAAAGTTTAGTCGGGTCCCTAGAGAATGTTGAAGACCCTTCCAAAATTGTGACGTGAATTGGGGATCTCTATCAGATATAATAGTGACAGGGACCCCATGCAATTTGACGATTTCCCTTATGTATAAGGCTACGAGAATATCCATAGACCATCTACTTTTTATTGGCAGAAAATGTGCAGACTTAGTCAATCGGTCTATGATTACCCATATACCATCGTGTCCTCCTCTTGTTTTAGGTTAACCCATAATGAAATCCATCCCTACACTTTCCCATTTCCATTCGGGAATATTTAAGGGGTGTAATTTACCTACGGGTCTTAAATGCTCTGCCTTTACTTGTTGACAAGTGACATAGCGAGACACGAAATCTGCCACTTCTCTTTTAATGTTAGGCCACCAGAAGTTCCTTTTAAGATCCTGATACATTTTTGTACCACCGGGATGAATGGTATAGTTGGAGTTGTGAGCTTCTTCCAGAATCAGTTTCTTAGTATCAACATGATCTGGTATACAAATTCGATCCCTGAAGAATAATCTTCCATCGTCGACAATAGAGAAATCCGGCCTTTGCTCAATATTGGCTTTAATCTCCAGTAATATTAGATCATTGTCTTGTAGCTTGACCAGATCTGCTATTAATGTAGGTTGAGTTCGAATACTGGCCATAAAGCAATCTTCTTCCTTCATGTCAATATCTAAATTCAACTGAGTAAATTGAGGAATGAGATTAGTCATACTAATCATGAGACTTGATAGCTTTCCCATTGGTTTTCTGATGAGTGCATCTGCTACAGTATTATCCTTGCCAGGATGATATTGAATAGCAAAATCAAAGTCCTTTAGGTATTCTAACCATCTTCTTTGCCTCATATTCAGCTCCTTTTGGGAGAACAAATACTTCAAACTTTTGTGGTCCGAATAAACCGTAAATTTTTCTCCGTAAAGGTAGTGACGCCAAATTTTTAAGGCAAATATAACAGCTGCCAATTCTAAATCATGCACAGGATAATTCTCTTCATGACATTTCAATTGTCTTGAAGAATAGCAAATTACCTTTCCATTTTGCATAAGAATGCACCCTAGGCCAATGCCAGATACATCCGTATAGACTTCAAAACGACCACCCTCAACGGGCAATATCAAAATAGGGGTTGTCATGAGGTGATCCTTAAGAGTTAGAAAACTCTCCTCCAAAGGATTTTCTTTTCTTATAAGTCTAGTAAAAGGAACCGTGATCTTGAAGAAATCCTTAATAAATCTTCTGTAATAACCAGCCAGGCCCAAAAAGCTTCTAACTTCTGACACGGTCGTTGGTCGGCTCCAGTTCTCGACAGCTTCCACTTTAGAAGCATCCACAACGATACCTTTCTTTGAAATGATGTGGCCAAGGAAAGAGACCTCCTTGAGCCAGAACTCGCACTTACTAAGCTTTGCATAGAGTTTATGTTCTCTCGGTGTCTGTAAGGATATCCTTAAGTGTTCCTCATGTTCTTCCTTAGTCTTGGAATATATGAGAATGTCATCAATGAATACGACCACAAATTGGTCGAGATACGGCCTGAAGACGTTATTCATAAGTTGCATGAATCCTGTCGGGGCGTTGGTTAACCCGAATGGCATTACCACAAATTCGTAGTGGCCATAACGGCTTCGGAAAGCCCTCCTATATATGTCTTCATCCTTGATCTTGAGTTGATGATAACCTGACATGAGGTCGATTTTGGAAAAATACTCTGCTCCCGAAATCTAATCAAAGTGCTCATCGATACGTGGCAATGGATACTTGTTCTTGATAGTAAGCTGATTCAGTCGTCGGTAATCGATACATAACCTGAGAGATCCATCCTTCTTCTTGACAAAAAGAACCGGCGCACCCCGAGGGGATGTGCTAGGTCAAATAAAACCCTTGTCTAGTAGCTCCTGAAGTTGTCTCTTTAATTCCTTGAGTTCGGTGGGGGACATCATATAGGGAGCTATTGAAACAGGTGATGCTCTAGGAATAAGTTCAATGGAGAAGTTTACTCCCCTTTCGGGGGGTAAACAGGGTAAATCTGATGGAAATACATCCGAAAAATCATTGACAATCGGAATATCTTCTAAGATGATCTCCTTGGATTCGGTGAGGATAACGGAAGCAAAAAAAGCTGCACATCCTTGCGAAATTAATTTGCACGCGTGCAGAGATGAAATAATGGCAGGATGCTTCCTATACTTGATACCAAGGAAGAAAAACCTTGGAAGACCAGGTTTCTGAAAAGAGATAATCTTGTTGTGGCAATTGATGTAAGCATCATGGTCTATAAGCCAATCTACGCCTAGAATAGCATCGTAGCCCTCCATATCAAGGCATACGAGATTCGCAGGAAGAATATGTCCTTCTACCCTTACCTCACTATTTGGATAATAGTTGGTGAGTTTGGTTCCGGGGCCGAAAGGCATAGTAATAGCAAGGTCCGAAGGTTAAAGAACTAACGAAATAGGCAAAGTTTTTACGAAGGAAGTAGATATAAAAGAATGAGAAGCACCAGTATCGAATAGTACAAAAGTAGGATGCAAATAAATGTGAATAGTACCTTCCACAAGCCCATCATCCCTAGGCGCTTCATCATCATTCATGACGGCATTAAGACGAGCCTGCCGTTTACGTCCACTTCCAGAAGATAGCTCCTTCATAAAGGGGAAATCCGGCATACAGTGCTCCCTACTGCCACAACGGAGACAAGCGCCAAGGCGCTTCCAGCATTCTTCGGCCGAATGATCGAACTTCTCACAGAAAGTACAGGCCGTACTGACCTGCTTGTCCTCTTCTTTGACCTTCTTGTTCATGTGGTAGCCACTACCACTCACATTTTGGGATCTTTTCTTGTTATCACAGGATTTGTAGGGTTCCGTGATGCTGAACTTTTTCTTCTTATCATGCCGATCAGACCTTCGGCTCGGCTCCTCTCCCTTTCCTTTTAATTTCTCTACCTTCTCTAAGGTCCTCTCGCATAGATGCGCCCGCTAGACCATCTCCGTATAAGTACGGATATTATGAGTCCCCAGTTACTGAATATATCTGGGCCTTAATCCATCCATAAACTGATTAGCCTTTAACAGATCGGTGCTTATTAAGTGAGGAGCATACGGCGCCAGCCTGGAAAATTGAAGTTCATATTCCGCCATTGACATCATGCCCTAGCGAAGAGAAGCAAATTCCATAGCCTCCTGCTCTTTGATGTGCTCAGAAAAGTACTTGGCTCGAAAGAGCATAAAGAGGCCTTCCCATGTGTGTGGTGCATCAACTGGGGGTGTAGGAACAGACTTCCACCACGTACGGGCATCTTTATTCAATTGAAAAGTAGCAAGGAGAACCTTTTCTTGATCTGTACATTGCATAACCTCAAATATACGGTTCATTTCGTCTATCCAGTTTTCAGGTTCATCTGGATTTGAGGAACCAGAAAATCTCGGAGGGTTTAAGCTCCGAAAATTGCAGTGTAGGTCTCCAGCTCTCGCTCCTGTGCCAGCTTGCGCCATGGTTTGCAATGCTTGTGTTAGACCAGCGACGGTCTCTTGCATACCGTTCTAGTCTACGCGATGAGCCATTGCAAATAAGAATAAGGTACCTGATAGAATAACAAGTTGTTAATTCTCATGGAAATCTTGATAGGGATTAATCTAGAGCTAATTCATTATCTTATCCCGAGCTCTACCCAATTCTTGCATAGGTGGGGAATTTCTTTCCTAATTTTCATAGGTGGGGATCCTTAACCTTGGACTTAGCCTATGACATGACTTTTTCCTAGGTTATACTTAAGCCTAGGCTCTGATACCAACTTTTTTTTTTTAAGCCAATAACTGTCAGGCCGGAGGAGGTAGACCGTTCCTCCCTACGAGAGGGGAAGGGACGCTCCACCCCCAGCCACCGTCCAGGGAAATTTTATAAATAAGAAGGCAAAGTACAAAGGAAACTAGGGCCTGAAAGAGGGGCACCCTATCTTATCCAGACGATAGGGACCCTTTACAGAAGTTGGGAGCTCGGCCCAAGAACACCAAGAAGAAGTAGATGACAAGGAACATCCATGGCCAGCCAACATGTCCGCCACATGATTAGCTTCCCTAAACACATGGGAGATGGCCACCTGCACTAGGTGAGAAATAGAATGCACGTCCAGCATGATAAGGTGCAGCCGCCACGGACACTCGAACCGCTGGTTAGCAACATGCGCAACCACAAGAGAATCGGTCTCGACCTCAACCGCATGGACTCCCCGATCAAGGCAGAGAGAGAGACCGTCTCTGAGGGCGAGGGCTTCAGCTTCAAGGTTGGAGGTAACGTTCCTATAGGGTGCAGCAGATGCAAAAACAAGGTGACCAAGAGAATCTCTAAGAACAGCCCCTCCTCCGGCTACGCCAACCTCACGTTTGAAAGCACCATCGACATTAAGTTTCAGCCTGCCCTGAGTTGGAGGCAGCCAGCGGATGAGCCTTGGAAGATCGGGCTGTACCAACTTAGGGGAGACCCCCCAGGAGGTCAGCCAATGACGCTGGATAGTGGTGAGGGCCCTTCCCCGAAACTGGTGAAGAACGGCCAGAGAGCGGACATCTTGCATAACCCGGGCAAGGACATGGCGGTAGTCCATGGGCTGGCCTTCAAACCTCGCACAGTTCTGGCTGAACCATATCTCTCACAGAGTAGCCAAAAAGATGTAACGAGATAAGCTCCCAGCCACAGAGGAGAGCTGAAGGCTGCCCAAGTAACCAAAGATGGCCGAGGAAACCGAAGAGGTGCATGGATAATTAAACCGAAGGAAGTCAAAGAGTGCAGCCCAAACATCCATAGCAATGCGGCTGTGAAAGAATAGGTGGAGGCAGCCTTCAGATTGTGGGGAGGGGCAGCAACAACACATGGAGCAGAGGGGCACACCACAGCCCGAAATAACATCATCCACAGAGATGCAGCCGAGGAGGAGCCGCCAGGAGTGCACAGACCACTTGACAGGTAAGGTGTGGTTCCACAATGCAGCCCACGGCTGGGTGGCAGCAGGAACAAGCATAAGGTGAATAGATTTGGAGGAGAAATGACCATTCGAGCATGCAGTCCACACCCATTTGTCGCACTTTCCAGAGGAGGCAAAAACCTACTGTAATAGGATTGGCGAGCAGAACTGAGTAGCGGTCTGAAATGCAACACCCAAGGGATCTGAAAACGCTTGGCAGACTGAGCAATTTTTAGTGGGCATGCTGTCCCACACGTGGGGTGGGGGGGGGGGCAGAAACGCCTTCAGTGGAGAGCCCCCAGCCCACATATCCAGCCAAAAGCTCGTGCGAGCGTCAAGAGGCGAGATGAGGACCCAATGGTTTGCGTGAATGAGGGCGGCGGCCTACTGCCACAGCACCCTATCCGCAGCAAGAGAAAGACTGAAAGAAGCCGTAGAGTAGTGTTCAGATTGCAAGTGCTTTGCTTGGAAGAATGTGGCCCAGAGCGATGGAGATGAGATCGCTTCCCATAATAGCTTGGTTCTCATAGCAATCTGCATGGCGTAGAGATTGAGAACCCCAAGACCGCCGCAGTGGATGGGGCGGGAGATGGAGTCCCAAGACTTCCAGTGCTTCTTAGGAGAGCCCTCGTAGGAGCCCCAAAAGAAATTAGCCAACAGTTTGTGAAATGCTTTGAAGATGGATTTTGGAATCGCTGTCGAGGACAAGGTGAAAATCGGCAATGCGGAGAGCACGTGGCGGATGAGAATGATCCGCCCACCCGAGGAGAGGAACCCGGCCTTCAATGCTTGTAGCTTGGCCGCTGTCTTGGAAAGAATATAGGAGAACTGGACCGACTTTTGTCGTCCGGAGTAAAGAGGGACCCCCAAATAAGTAACCGGTAGGCTAGTCTTGTTGAACCCAATGATGTCTTCAATGGACCGCCTGAGAGAGATAGGTGCATCTTGTGCAATAACAAATGAACTTTTGGAAGTGTTGATTAGTTGACCGGAGGCCACCTCGTACTTCTTGAGGAAACCAAAAAGCCTCCGCAAGTGCCGGACGGAGCCATTGGAGAAAATAAGGGTGTCATCGGCAAATAACAAGTGAGAGATGGTGGGGCATCTCCTAAGGGTGAAGAAGGTCCCTCCTCGGCTGTTAAGGAACAAAGAGGAAAACCCGCGACTAAGCGCCTCCTCCGCCAAGATGAAGAGAGCGGGGGCAATAGGGTCACCTTGACGAAGCCCTCTAGAAGATTTGAAGAAACCATAAGAGCTCCCATTAAAGAGGACAGAAAACCAACAGTTCGTTATTAGAGGCTCAAAGAGGGATATAACTGAAAGATCAAACCCAAATTTTCGTAGAACCGTAAATAAGAAGTCCCATTCCAACCTATCATAAGCCTTTGCCATGTCAAGCTTAAAAAGAACATTCCTTCCTCTGCTTTTATGTCCAAGGTGTTGCACCATTTCCCGGGCCAAGGAGATGTTTTGAACAATGGACCGGCCCTTCACAAAAGCACCTTGTTCCTCCGAGATTAAGATGGGAAGGACACTGGCCAGCCGATCAGAAAGTACACGGGAGATGACCTTGTAAATGAAGTTGCATAAACTGATCGGGCGAAAATCCGCACAATATTTGGGGGAGTCCACCTTGGGGATTAATGCAATGAGGGAGCAAGAGAAGCTTCGAGGGAGGAGGTGGCCACAAAAGAATGCTTGCACAGCCTCCACAACGTCCTTGCCAACGAAATCCCAACAAGCCTGGAAGAAGTGGCCGGTGAAGCCATCCGGGCCGGGAGCACTATCCCGAGACATGTCGAACACCACTTTTTTGACGTCGTCAGCGGAGGGCACCGCTCGAAGCATGGCATTGTGATCTCCACTCAAGACTGGAGGGATAGAAGCTAGTACATCTGGGTGAATAAGATGTGGGGCGGAGTTGAATGCGGAGGAGAGATGGGACACCATCAAATCTGCCATAGCAGCATCTTGGTCCACAATGGAGCCATCCTCACCATGCAGCGTAGAGATGGTAGCACGTCTCCGATGAGATATAGCATAGGCATGAAAAAATTTTGTGTTGCGGTCACCTTCTTTAAGCCACTTAATCCTTGATTTCTCCCTCCAGAACATCTCTTCTTGAGTAAGTACCCGATCAAGATCGTCCCTAGATGACAAGTAGGCCTCCCTGTGGCCCTCAGTTGGGTTGTGATCAAAATCATCTTGGGCTGAAGAGAAGAGGGCTTCGGCTGTCTTCACATTGGTAAAGACATTTCTGAAGACATGAATATTCCAAACCTTGTAGAAAGCTTTCATATGCTTAAGCTTGAGGGCCAAGGCAGCCAAGGGGAGGGAGGCCAATGGAGACGTAGCCCAGGCAGCTTGAGAAGCTTCAAGGAAATGTGCATGATTAATCCACATATGGTGAAAGCAGAACCTGGATGGCCGGCGCACAGGGGGGGAGGAAACCGAAAGAAGTAGAGGCCTGTGGTCACTGCAGGCACGGGAGAGGTGTTGCACAGAAATAGCAGGGCCATGGATTGCCCAAAGACCATTAAAGAGGATCCTGTCAAGCCTGGCCCAAATACCATTGGCTCGTTGACCATTGTACCAAATAAAATTTCCACCAAGAAATCCGGCGTCCTCCAGCCCGGCCGCAGAGACACAAGCCTGGAAGTCGGCCATAGAAAGAGAAAATGACCGCTTCCCCCCCCCCCCTTTTTTCAGAGGGTTGGAGGATGCTATTGAAATCCCCTCCAACGATCCACGGCCTATTACATGAAGATGAGAAATCTACCAGATGATCCCAGAGGATGCGACGCTCAGGGATGGTGCAGCAGGCATGAACAACTAAGAAATAGAAGGCGCTGTCCAGGACCGAACCAACAGATAGGGTGAGAAGCTGATCTGAAGAGAATACCACAGATATGTTGATTGGGTCCTGCCAGAAGATCCATAAGTGACCCTTAGAGGAAGAGTTCGCAACACAATGGGCCATACGGAGTTTGACTCTGTATTTCTCCAGAGAGAAAAAATGGAGCTTGGGCTCAATAACTGCAACCAGTCTGATGTCATGTTCCCGGATGAGGAATTTCAGTCGGCTGAGGGATTGACTGTTAGCCAATCCACAGATATTCCAAACTAGTGTCTTCATGGACCGTGAGAGTTGGAACACCCCGCCGAGGCTCCCTTGCAAGCGCTTTTTCTGGTCCGAACGCCAAGTTCTTCAACCTGGGTGACCTGGCTCTTAGCCACAAAGTGCATGTGGGCAGCATGAATATCCTTCACCGTGGAGACCGGTTCCAACCCCGGTACACTAAGCACTTGCATAAAAGGCCGAGGGAAGGCTAAAGAAGACCCACTGAACTCTGATGAAGAAGAGACTCCATAGGCAGCTAGAAGCCCATCACCAACAGCAAGGGGGTTGGGGGTGGCCTCGTCTTGAATGTTGGCGGAGTCCCTGGAACCAGTCGCCATGGTAGAGCAAGGCTCTAATCCCTCAGCCACTTCTGAGGGGTGCCCAGAATGCATTAGGGAGGGCGACGCAGCCGGCATGTAATACCCTGTAAATTCTTAGTTTAATAATTTATTTGTTTAATAAAGTTTAATAAAAAGATTGATCTTATCTAAATATTTAATTATTAATCTTAACTATCCTAGTCATGGAAACAAAGATTGAAAGGCATTTAAAATATAAGAAGGAAAAGATTTAATTATGTCTAAATGATTAATTATTAGTATCTATAAATGTATTTAAGTCGTGGTAAAGAAATTAATTATATGAGAAAGAAAGTTATTTAAAAGTTAATGAAAAGAAAAGAAAGTTTAAAAGTAAAAAAAAGTAAATAAGGAAAAATAATAATAAACAAAAATTTTAAAAAAATGTTTAAGAGTTAAAATGTTTAAAATAGAAGAGGAAAAAGGGGTTAAAATAAAAAAAGTTTATAAACATAAAACCTAAAATTTTAAGGTTTAAAAACAAAATAAAATAATTTTTTTTTTAAAAAAAGAGAGGGCGCAGGGTTCGCCGCCGCTGCGCGCCCGCGTGCGCGCAGGGGGGGGGCGCCGCCCCCGCGCGCCCGCGTGCGCGAGGGGGGCGGGCGCCGCCCCCGCCCCGTCCCCTTTTGCGGCATTTAATAAAAAAATATTTTTTTGGTTAAATCTTTGTTTAGTAGTTAGTTTAATGATCTTTTCTTCTTTTAGTCAAATAACACATGTCTTATATATATAAAAAAAAGAAAAAAATATAAGATAGTCAAAGAAATTAAGTGGAGTTGGTTGGTGAAGGGTTGAAGTCAAGGTTTTAATTAAATGATATTAAATTAATGCCTTAATCTCAACCATTGATTTAAATTAATGGCTAAGATGGATTTAGGGGAAAACCCCTATAAATAGCACAAGAGGGGGCTTCATTTGTGCTGTTGGAGAGCTGAGTTCATGAGGAGCAGAGGAGAATGCTGGAAGCTGATTAAGGGAGTTGTTAATACGTCGTTAAGGTAAGTGATTTAGCCTATATCCCTTTAATTAGCATGAATTAGCATAATTAAGGTGATTTAGGATATGTTTATGAGCATCTAAAATGATAGTCAAGTCTAGAGATCCTATTTCACCGTGGGTGAGTAAAGATTGGTCTAATTTCTATGAGATCATTAGTGTTAAAGTAAGGGATTAGCATTTTATTCTATTGATTAGCATGGATTAGCATATTTAGATTGTTTTAAGGTGTGTAATTAGCATCTATATCGATAGTTAAGTGCATAAATCATTATTTTATGATCTGTGATCATATCTTAGTCGTATTAGTATTAGATCATTAATATTAAAGCTTGTAATTAAGGATAAATCAAGTGATTAATATCTTATAATTAGAAACGATGTAAGATAAACTTAGAAAGTTTCCAGAATCATGAAATATGATGTTCTAAACTTTCTGTAAAAATTTTCATGTCTAATTTAATTTATTATTACGTTTATGAATATTTTAATATTATCTTTAATGTGTTCAATTATATTAAAATACTAAAGTGATGATATTAAATCCCCTAAATATTTAAGAATGCATCTTACTGTGAATGCCATGTATAGAAAAATTTTAAAAAATTTTGGATCACGATTTTTATTTTAATGGATTTTCATACATGATAATATATATAAATAGTTATATAAAAATTACAAAAATTAGAGATCATGTTCACAAAACTATTAAAATTTCACAGAAAGGTTCTTACATTAAGTTTGTTGTATTCTGAAAATTTTAATAATTATTGATGCCTGCAAGTAATATTACATAATTTTTGATATTTTGTTAGAGGTATAAAATTATGTGATAAATAGAAATACTATATTAAAATTCTTGAACCTTTACCAGAAGGTTAAAATGTATGTTAGAACTAAGTGATGAAATTTTCACTTTATTCTGATAAAGGAATCTTTACTAGTATAATTACCCATGTTTAAATAAATGATTAGAAAATTGAATAAATATTAATACTCTGTGAAAAATTTTGAGAATATTACAGAATTGATATAGAGTACTTTTAAGTTAGTTTTCAGTATATTTTGGTCATTGAAAGTGTTCTGGATAAATGTTATCTATTTAAAATCTATTATTGTAAATTATTATAAATTTTAGAAATGGATATAAAATTTTGTAAAATAGACTTACTGAATGAAAAATGATGAAAATTTTTATGTATAACAACTTTTTCTGAAACAACATTCTGTAAATTTTTAGAAATTATCTGATCATTTTGGATATATTTAGTTGATTTATTACTCATGATATATTTTTATTACTTAGTGTGAAAAATAGTAATACAGTGTGAAAAATAGTAATGTAGTGGGAAAAATAATAAAATGTTTCAAAATCGATATTTCTGTTGTGGATGATAGTTTGACGAATTATGGTGATTTTTAGAGTGTTATGAGTAAATTTAGATAATTTTCCATGTATAGGAAAATTTATACAATTCTGAAAAAATTCAATTCCGACATACAATTTTATGGAAAATTTTATGTATAATATTACATGTAAATGTGATGTGCAGTAAAAATTTGAGGAATTTCAGAACATGGTAACTAAATTTAGTCAATTTATGATATATGTTGAAATACATGTAATACTAGGAAAGTTCAAATTACTGCATGAAAATTTGTGGAAAATTTTATGTGAAATGTTACATATAAATATGATATGCAGAAAAAGTTAAGTGATTTTCAGAACATGGTAGTTAAATTTAGTAATTTTTTATACATGTTGATATACAAGTAATTCTGTAAAATTATAAATTCTGTCTGAAAATTAATGGAAATTTTATGTTTGGATTCTTTCTGTAAATATATTGATTCCCTGAAATTTCAAGGCATTCTGATACATGTAAACAGATTTAGTAAATTTTGATATATAGATATGTCATTATATTTGAATAACTTGAAAATTTCAGAAAAAGAAAAATAATTTTCAGCATTGGTATATTAATATTCACAGCAAGATTATTGAGTGGCATATGTCCATTTCATATAAGTCATATTTATATTTTTACCGTACCGTTAGTAATGCCAAATGGACACTGCCACCATAAGGGGAGACTGGAACCAAACTGTAGAAATGCCCCTATAGGGAGGTTCACACTGTACTGGCCCTGAGGGTAACGGGGAATGAAATCCTGAAGGTAGACAAGTACCACTGGTTAAGGTGGAGAGGACTTCTCCCGGTTCTGTGCAGTAACCAAGACTCATCACTATTTTTACCTAGGTGATCGAGTACCGACTGACTGTCCTTCTAGTGGTGGTTTGGGTACTGTGTCTGGCTATCTATATCACTGTTACTAATTATTGAATTGAAATTACTATTTACTGAATTGAAATTGAAATGACTGCTACTGTTTACTGAGTCATTAATCATATGACTATTACTGCTTACTGAGTCATTATTAAAATGACTACTACTATTTACTGAACTGAAACTGAAACGACTGCTATTGGTTACTGAGTTATTATTAAAATGACTACTACTGTTTACTGAATTGAAATTGAAATGACTGCTACTGTTTACCGAGTCATTAATCAAATGACTATTATTGCTTACTGAGTTATTCGTGAAATGACTACTACTGTTTACTGAACTGAAACTGAAACGACTGCTATTGTTTACTGAGTCATTATTGAAATGGCTATTACTGCTCACTGAACTGAAATCGAAACTACTATTACTACTTATTGCATTGATATTGAAACTGTTAATACTGTGCATTGAATTGATATTGAATTGACTGTTGCTGCCTACTGTTACTGCTCCTTAAACCAATAGTGAAATTGTTATTACTATCTATTGAATTGTTATTGCATTTTACTGTTACTACACTATAAATGTTTACTGCTAATGAATCTCCGGTATATCAAATGGTGATTTGGAAAAGGACAGATTGAATCTGTTTGGATCCTTTCACTATGCGTGAGGCTATATTCCGCCTAGTACTGGAAACATTCTAATGTTAAATTAATTGAATTATATTGCATGGTAACATTTACTAAGGTGGGATTGTCATTGATAGACTAAAGTTTGTTTTAATGTACATGTTTTATTGATAAAATGTTGATATCATGACATAAAATTGAAATTGGGTTAAATGTATTAATCTCATATGTATCTAGTTGAAATTATGTCTAAGAATGACTCATAAAATGAAATACTGTAAATCACTTGGATATGTTTTTACATGTTATGATTGGGGAGTAGTGTGACGACCCAGAGTTCAGGATACTGATATACCGATAACATCGATACACCAATACCAAGAACTGGGGAGGCCACCCAAGAGGCTGATGAGGCCCCTGAAGGGTTAGTGGGGGTGAGCTGAGGAATAAGCATAACGAATTGCAAATTTGGGGCGCGCAATACAATTAAGTATTAAAATTAATACAAGTGCGGAAGCAATTCAAAATAACCAGAATGATATATACATAAGCTAGTCCAGAGTCACAAAGCACTAGTCCTCAAAAGTACAACTACACGGGGCATACCCCGGTAAAAGTACTACACAAGCCTCAAAGAGGCAGCCCGTGCACAGCTGGCAGCTAAGGACGGTCCCGAAACAGCACACTAAACTCCGGGAGACGGCGGGCGCGGCTCACCTGAAAGGAGAGGGGTGAGTCACAGCCAGACTCAGTAGGGGTCACGCGGATCCCTACCTCGCACTAAACAAGTAGACATGTATAAATAACAGCAATAAGAGCATGCATTTAATTAAATAACCGGCAATGGCATGATTAACTAATCACAAGAAAGCTGTAACTCTAACTAAGCAGGTATAATAGCAAACACATGCCAATAATAATTAAATGCAAGCGACTGAAACTAAAACTACCAAATAGAGTAAGCTGCGACTAATCCAAGCAACAAGGACGGACAACCACTGGGAGCAGAAACCAGATGCGTCCACTGATGACTTACACTGCGTCTCAAGCACTCGCAGTCGGCAAACGACAAGCTGAGCGCGTAAACAGTACCAGACCAAGTGACCAGTCGGAGTGGCACCCGTCGGTGTCAGTCCACAGTCTCCGACCACGTGTGCACACACTGACTCTAGCCCCGAGCCAGGCCCTCTAGCTAGTTTCCCCCCTTGGTAGGACGCTACCATTGGCCGGGAGCCCACGGAACTAGCTTACAAACCGTGAATGGGAAACACCCCTCCGCTATCCTCAAGCGGGTCGGCACTCAACAGACCTTAGGGCTACCACAGTGGCTCCATTGCATGGAAAGAAAAGCTATTCTATTGGTGTAAAACACGCCGTAATATATTAAAACAATGCGAATATGGCATGAGTATAAAAAGGAACGCATAACAAAAGGGCTGAGAACATATTACAACCATCAGGGAAGCGGCGGTCGAAGACCCACACGCTATTTGAAAGTGACGGTCGGGGACTGGCGCGTTACATCAGAAGTGACGCGCTGGTCTCCAGCCGTTACTTCCACCTGAGTTCCAGCTCAAAGGTGCAAGAGGGAATGTAACGGTAGGGGCCCTATGCGTTACTTCCAAGCAACGCGGTGGGTCACCACCGTCACATCCACCCGAGGCCACCAAAACAACTAACAGCGTTGAAAGCCACAGCAGGCGAAGCGACGCTCCGGTCTAAGCGCATCAGAAGTGAGCGACGGTCGGCCGATAGACCGCCGGGCTCACCGCCTCACCTGGCTAACGAAAAACAATGGGCGAGTAACGGATGGGAGTCCCACCGTTACTCTCCAAATGACGCACCCCCGATGGGCCGTTAATTGGAAGCGACGCGTCCACTATGGACCATCAGGCAAGTGACGGTTCCTGGCAGGACCGTCACTTCACCTGGGTTACGGACGGGTACGGTTTGTAAACCGAAGCCCTCCCGGACGACAGAAATCGCCGGGTATCGTCGAAAAACCTGATATCCTGCCAAACCATGCATGCTAAACAACAATATAACAACTAAATCTAGCACATGCAAGGCCTAAAACGCATTAAACTCAAAGATTTAAGCTAAAACCCCAAAAATGGAAACATGGGCATCATGCATGCTACGGGGTGCTAATCAACAAACGGGCTAAGGGAAACGATCCTAGCAAGATCGGGATTCCATCCCCCTACCTCTTGCAAGCCGAAACGGACGAAAAGGCCGCATGCAAAGAGGAAGAGTCACGGAGCCTTCACGCTCCACCTCACTTCCACGATCACCGATCCACGCCGAAAAGGGTACCTTTGCGCTCCTCTCGACGCAAGGAATCCAACGGCGCCAACCTCGCCTCAATCCGACCTCGTCTCGCCCGAAATCCCTAGAGAGGAGAGGGGACGATCGCACGGAGGAGAGAGAGAGTGAGGGTGAGAATGAGAGATCGACGAGGAGAGAGAGGGGGTGAGGGATTATAAAAATAAAAATAAAATTAATATATATATAATATAATCATTATATATATAAAAATCTTATTAATATCAAATAACCCTCAAACAACTCCAAATAAATCCGGAAAAATACCAGACAAATTCCTAAAAATCCAGGAAAATCACCGGAAATTCCAGAATGAACAATAGAACAACAACCAACAAGGATCCATTAAGGCACGGGCCTTACAAGTAGGCTTAGTCTCTTACTGGATCTATTCGTAGACTCACCCCATTGAACATTTTCAGGAGAAGCGGTAGAAGGCAGCGAGGAGTGATCTTGCGGTAGTTTGATCGAGCCTTGGAGTTACTACGAGTTTTGTCTTAGGTAGTTATGTCAGTAGAAAAAAAATACGTGTGAAATTTTGGTCATGTATTAAATGACTTATTAGATTGTTAATCTATATTTCAATGTATGTGGATGAATTCAATTGAATGCAAGCTGATGATTCGAGCATTTTATTTCCGCTGTAATGATGTCTCAATATTTATGTGAAATTCTCAACTATAAATGCACCGCTTGGGTGTTCCCACTGTGACGTTCCGATCAGGATCCGACGCGAGTCTTTACGGTTGGACCGGGTCTTCGAGTCAGGGCGTCACAGAGAATGGTATCAGAGCCAGTGGTTGAGAATTTACATAAATGGTCATCAGCTTGATCCACATTTTAAAACACTTAAACAAGTAGCATGTTATGATGAGAATTTAGTCGTAGAATTGTATTTTTAGACCATGATAGAAGGGGTGACCATAATGGACAGATTTCAGCGGATGCCTCCACTTTCTTTAAGGGGGAGAGTCTACCAATCATGGCCGAGAACTGGCTCCGCGAGATAGAGAAGATTGGTTGGGTCATCCGGTGTACGGATGAGGAGAAGACTAGTCTGGCAGCGTATATGTTATAGGAGAGAGAGTAGGCTTATGGTGGGCATCTGTATTAAGGAATCAACCTTAGACACCGAAGTATGAAATATTTTGGGAGAGAATTTAGGTGGTATTGGAATAAGGAGGCTCTTACATTCCCACTGAGATTCAAAATTTCTTAGGGTTAACTGGTTACCATCATTGCTTTATCGAGGGATTCACATCTCTAGCGGCGCTACTAACCGAGTTGACCGGATAGAGAGTCAAGTGTATATGGTCTAAGAGCTATGAGGAGAATTTTCATGAGCTGAAGGTTAAGGCTAACATCGGCTCCCGTTCTCGTTTTACCTAACATGAGGACGACTTCGCTATCTACTCTAATGCATCAAAAGTCGGGTTAGGTAGTATATCAATGCAAAATGGAAGGGTTGTCGCTTATAATTCTCATCTACTAAAGGAGCACGAGCGAAACTATCTGACTCATGATTTAGAGTTGGCGGTAGTGGTTTATACTTTGACGATTTGACGTCATTATCTTTAGGGAATTAAGTTCGAGGGGTTCACTGACCACAAGAGTCAGTACTCTTGATTATTTCGATGCGTGATCTAACCCCAAACTTCGAGGACGAAGTTTCCTTTAAGGGGGAGAGGATGTAATACCCTGTAAATTCTTAGTTTAATAATTTATTTGTTTAATAAAGTTTAATAAAAAGATTGATCTTATCTAAATATTTAATTATTAATCTTAACTATCTTAGTCATGGAAACAAAGATTGAAAGGCATTTAAAATATAAGAAGGAAAAGATTTAATTATGTCTAAATGATTAATTATTAGTATCTATAAATGTATTTAAGTTGTGGTAAAGAAATTAATTATATGAGAAAGAAAGTTATTTAAAAGTTAATGAAAAGAAAAGAAAGTTTAAAAGTAAAAAAAGTAAATAAGGAAAAAAAATAATAAACAAAAATTTTAAAAAAATATTTAAGAGTTAACATGTTTAAAATAGAAGAGGAAAAAGGGGTTAAAATAAAAAAAAGGTTATAAACATAAAACCTAAAATTTTAAGGTTTAAAAACAAAACAAAATAAATTTTGTTTTAAAAAAAGAGAGGGCGCAGGGGTCGCCGCCCCTACGCGCCCGCGTGCGCATAGGGGGGGCGGGCGCTGCCCCCGCGGGCCCGCGTGCGCGCAGGGGGCGGGCGCCGCCCCCGCCCCGTCCCCTTTTGCGGCCGCTTTGCGGCATTTAATAAAAAAATATTTTTTTTGTTAAATCTTTGTTTAGTAGTTAGTTTAATGATCTTTTCTTCTTTTAGTCAAATAACACATGTCTTATATATATATATATATAAAAGAAAAAAATATAAGATAGTCAAAGAAATTAGGTGGAGTTGGTTGGTGAAGGGTTGAAGTCAAGGTTTTAATTAAATGATATTAAATTAATGCCTTAATCTCAACCATTGATTTAAATTAATGGCTAAGATGGATTTAGGGGAAAACCCCTATAAATAGCACAAGAGGGGGCTTCATTTGTGCTGTTGGAGAGCTGAGTTCATGAGGAGCAGAGGAGAATGCTGGAAGCTGATTAAGGGAGTTGTTAATACGTCGTTAAGGTAAGTGATTTAGCATATATCCCTTTAATTAGCATGAATTAGCATAATTAAGGTGATTTAGGATATGTTTATGAGCATCTAAAATGATAGTCAAGTGTAGAGATCCTATTTCACCGCGGGTGAGTAAAGATTGGTCGAATTTCTATGAGATCATTAGTGTTAAAGTAAGGGATTAGCATTTTATCCTATTGATTAGCATGGATTAGCATATTTAGATTGTTTTAAGGTGTGTAATTAACATCTATACAGATAGTTAAGTGCATAAATCATTATTTTATGATCTGTGATCATATCTTAGTCGTATTAGTATTAGATCATTAATATTAAAGCATGTAATTAAGGATAAATCAAGTGATTAATATCTTATAATTAGAAACGATGTAAGATAAACTTATAAAGTTTCCAGAATCATGAAATATGATGTTCTAAACTTTCTGTAAAAATTTTCATGTCTAATTTAATTTATTATTACGTTTATGAATATTTTAATATTATCTTTAATGTGTTCAATTATATTAAAATATTAACGTGATGATATTAAATCACCTAAAATTTTAAGAATGCATCTTACTGTGAATGCCATGTATAGAAAAATTTTCAAAATTTTTGGATCACGATTTTTATTTTAATGGATTTTCATACATGATAATATATATAAATAGTTATATAAAAATTACAGAAATTAGAGATCATGTTCACAAAACTATTAAAATTTCATAGAAAGGTTCTTACATTAAGTTTGTTGTATTCTGAAAATTTTAATAATTACTGATGCTTGCAAGTAATATTACATAATTTTTGATATTTTGTTAGTGGTATAAAATTATGTGATAAATAGAAATACTATGTTAAAATTCTTAAAACTTTACCAGAAGGTTAAAATGTATGTTAGAACTAAGTGATGAAATTTTCACTTCATTCTGATAACATAATCTTTACTAGTATAATTACCCATGTTTAAATAAATGATTAGAAAATTGAATAAATATTAATACTCTGTGAAAAATTTTGAGAATATTACAGAATTGATATAGAGTACTTTTAAGTTAGTTTTCAGTATATTTTGGTCATTGAAAGTGTTCTGGATGAATTTTATCTATTTAAAATCTATTATTATAAATTATTATAAATTTTAGAAACTGATATAAAATTTTATAAAATAGACTTACTGAATGAAAAATGATGAAAATTTTTATGTATGACAATTGTGTCTGAAACAACATTCTATAAATTTTTAGAAATTATCTGATCATTTTGGATATATTTAGTTATTTATTACTCATGATATATTTTTATTACTTAGTGTGAAAAATAGTAATACAGTGTGAAAAATAGTAATGTAGTGGGAAAAATAATAAAAATTTTCAAAATCGATATTTCTGTTATGGATGATAGTTTGACAAATTATGGTGATTTTTAGAGTGTTGTGAGTAAATTTAGATAATTTTCCATGTATAGGAAAATTTATACAATTCTGGAAAAATTCAAATTCTGACATACAAATTTATGGAAAATTTTCGGTATAATATTACATGTAAATGTGATGTGCATTAAAAATTTGAGGAATTTCAGAACATGGTAACTAAATTTAGTCAATTTATGATATATGTTGAAATACATGTAATACTAGGAAAATTCAAATTACTGCATGAAAATTTGTGGAAAATTTTATGTGAAATGTTACATATAAATATGATATGCAGAAAAAGTTAAGAGATTTTCAGAAAATGGTAATTAAATTTAGTAATTTTTTATACATGTTGATACACAAGTAATTCTGTAAAATTATAAATTCTGTCTGAAAATTAATGGAAATTTTATGTTTGGATTCTTTCTGTAAATATATTAATTCCCTGAAATTTCAAGGCATTCTGATACATGTAAACAGATTTAGTAAATTTTGATATATAGATATGTCATTATATTTGAAAAACTAGAAAATTTCAGAAAAAGAAAAATAATTTTCAGCATTCGTATATTAATATTCACAACAAGATTATTGAGTGGCATGTGTCCATTTCATATAAGTCATATTTATATTTTTACCGTACCGTTAGTAATGCCAAATGGACACTGCCACCATAGGGGGAGACTGGAACCAAACTGTAGAAATGCCGATATAGGGAGGTTCACACTGTACTGGCCCCGAGGGTAACGGGGAATGAAACCCTGGAGGTGGACAAGTACCACTGGTTAAGGTGGAGAGGACTTCTCCCGGTTCTGCGCAGTAACCAAGACTCATCACTATTTTTACCTAGGTGATCGAGTACCGACTGACTGTCCTTCTAGTGGTGGTTTGGGCACTGTGTCTGGCTATCTATATCACTGTTACTAATTATTGAATTGAAATTACTATTTACTGAATTGAAATTGAAATGACTGCTACTGTTTACTGAGTCATTAATCATATGACTATTACTGCTTACTGAGTCATTATTAAAATGACTACTACTATTTACTGAACTGAAACTGAAACGACTGCTATTGGTTACTGAGTCATTATTAAAATGACTACTACTGTTTACTATATTGAAATTGAAATGACTGCTACTATTTACCGAGTCATTAATCAAATGACTATTACTGCTTACTGAGTTATTCGTGAAATGACTACTACTGTTTACTGAACTGAAACTGAAACGACTGCTATTGTTTACTGAGTCATTATTGAAATGGCTATTACTGCTCACTGAACTGAAATCGAAACTACTATTACTGCTTATTACATTGATATTGAAACTGTTAATACTGTGCATTGAATTGATATTGAATTGACTGTTGCTGCCTACTGTTACTGCTCCTTAAACCAATAGTGAAATTGTTATTACTATATATTGAATTGTTATTGCATTTTACTGTTACTACACTATAAATGGTTACTGCTAATGAATCTCCGGTATATCAAATGGTGATTTGGAAAAGGACAGATTGAATCTGTTTGGATCCTTTCACTATGCGTGAGGCTATATTCCGCCTAGTACTGGAAACATTCTAATGTTAAATTAATTGAATTATATTGCATGGTAACATTTACTAAGGTGGGGTTGTCATTGATAGACTAAAGTTTGTTTTAATGTACATGTTTTATTGATAAAATGTTGATATCATGACGTAAAATTGAAATTGGGTTAAATGTATTAATCTCATATGTATCTAGTTGAAATTATGTCTAAGAATGACTCATAAAATGAAATACTGTAAATCACTTGGATATGTTTTTACATGTTATGATTGGGGAGTAGGCTTAGTCTCTTACTGGGTCTATTCGTAGACTCACCCCATTGAACATTTTCAGGAGAAGCGATAGAAGGCAGCGAGGAGTGATCTTGCGGTAGTTTGATCGAGCCTTGGAGTTACTACGAGTTTTGTCTTAGGTAGTTATGTCAGTAGAAAAAAAATACGTGTGAAATTTTGGTCATGTATTAAATGACTTATTAGATTGTTAATCTATATTTCGATGTATGTGGATGAATTCAATTGAATGCAAGCTGATGATTCGAGCATTTTATTTCCGCTGTAATGATGTCTCAATATTTATGTGAAATTCTCAACTATAAATGCACCGCTTGGGTGTTCCCACGGTGACGTTCCGATCGGGATCCGACGCGAGTCTTTACGGTTGGATCGGGTCTTCGAGTCAGGGCGTCACACGGCAGGGGCTGAGAAACCATAGCATCCCCAATGGCTGGGGCTGGAGTACCACCCGGGGGCAAAGCAGGAGGAGGGGCGGAGTAAGCAGCTGTAGATGTGCTGCTCTGCGGACCGAGCACTTGGAGATCCGCCGCAGGACAAATAGCAGCAGGCGTTGGGCAGAGACGAGCAACACACCCGGGGGATGAAAGGTTGACATCCACCGTGGAGAGTGCAGTGAGAGAACGCTCAAGCCCGAGGACCAATGGCTGGCAACGACCAGCTGCATGCAGAGCAGAGGAAGGGGCACCAGGCAAGTAGTGAATACGCCGAGCAGCTGAGGGAGCACCAGCAGTGTGGACTTGAGCATCCACAGGAGCAGGAGGCTCAGCGTCGGGAGGGGACGGAGGGGGGCGAGGTGGAGCATCCAACATTGGAGCTGTGGTGGGAAGGGACTCAGAAGGAGGAGAGACATCCTCTGCCACGCATCGTGGAGCATCAAGAGATTGCTCCCCCACAGCTATCGGACAGGAATTGGAGACCACAAAAGGCTGTTGAACGCCAGAGTCCACATTAGTGGAATTCAAAAGCTCATCAGAAATCATGTGCTGCCTTACACCAATAGCAGGTAGTGGAGGAAGGTCGGCCCCCTCCACAAAGGAGGTGCTTTGTGCAGCGCGCGTGGGAGGTGCCTCGTCGGCACGGATGGTAGTGGCCTGCGGGCCACACTCGTCGCCAGAGAGCAAAGCAGAAGAAGCGCCCGTGAAAGGATGGTTGTGTGCCACGATCGGTTGGTCCACAGGGCAAGGGTGTGGAGCTAGTAGTGAAGGGGAATCGAGCCGTCCTTGAGTAGGAGGATGTAGTGGTTGTGGCGCATTAACCTGCAGCGGCAAAGGGGTTAAAGTAGGGGCAAGACCCGTGGGATGTTGTATCGGACGAGCTGGCCGAGGGGCCACATCAACTGTAGGGTTCTGGGATGTCTTTTTGCATTTGGAAGCAAGGTGGCCCAAGCGGTGGCAGGCAGAGCAGTAATGTGGGGGGTCTGCATATGTAATGGGTTGCCAGAAACCAGAGCTTCCGTGGCCAATGAAGACCCTCGAGGGGAGGCTTTTGGAGACGTCCAACTGAACGCAAGCTCGGGCGGCCGTCGAGCGTGTGAGGCAAAGTGTGTTCCGGTCCACTTTCAGTGTTGGCCCAATGCTACCGGCGATTGACAAAATCACAGCTTCATTGTAGAAGTTCGCCGGAAGGTCTGGTAGCTCTAGCCAGACCGGGACAAGCGGGGAGTCTGCTATTTTGGAGAAATCCATTGTCCATCTAAAAAATACAAAGGGCCTGCCTTTGACATATAGTGTATCCTTCAGCAACACTTGGAGAAAATCCTCTCGGTTTTGAAACCGAAGCAGAAGATGTCTTGAATCAAGCGAGCTAATGACGAAGTCTTGACGTAACTTGAAACGCTGGGCTAGGTGATACCAACTTAACTATCACGTCCCGAGCTTTTATTACAGCGGAAGATAATCTTGGGAATCGTGAACAGCCGACATGGTAAGCCTCTTGCAAGCAAGAATAATCAGAGCGTAATAACAATCACACATAAAATGCAATTGCACAATAAGTTACTCAAACCTTTACTTTAATAAGGAGAATAACTCCAATACATCAACTAGTCAACTCTTTAAAATCTACTTGACTCAATAAAAAGGAAGATTACATGGACTCGATCTAGACATTTATTGACTTCCTAAGTCTTTACTCTCAATCTTATATGACTTTCATTCGCTCTCGGACCCATCACTTGAATAACTTGAATCCGAATCCGAACTACTTGCATCTCCTGAAAAGATTGAAAATAGGTAATGAGCACACTTGCCCAGTAGATATCTTCGCATCAACATGATTGGTAATGTTAAAGTGATTAACATTTTAGCTCTAAAGAATAAGGTAAAATCATGCGAAATGTGATAAATCACGTGAATAAAATAAGTAACAAGATACGATCAAGTTAAGATATGATTGAGCGAACATGATCAAGCAAGAATGAAATTATGACCTTTCATGAACAAGAATGTACTAGAATGTCATGTAATAAGCAAGAATGTACTTCTTCACTTAGTAACAAGTACTTCGTGAATTTCTATGGATTATCACTTAGTGGATACATCCGTGGATACCCGTGCATATTTCACTTATTTATAAAGAAAGTACTCCCAGCGCAATGCGACGCCAATAGCATCATACCCCATGGTTTATAATAGTATGTTTCTGATAATCAGCAAAGGGGACTAGCATAGAGCCATTGAACACAATCAGTGCTCGATCCGCATCTTTAAGTATAAATCAAGCTACTTCCACACATGTAAATAATGTGGTCAAGAATGTACAATTTCAATGATATATTTATGATAAAGTAACCAAAAATACGAACGCTTGTACGAGGAAATAAGGAATTTCAATAAATACTGTAATGACTAGGTTATGCCTTGGAAATAAATTGGCAGCATAACGGTATGTTCTTAACTTT
This sequence comes from Amorphophallus konjac, assembly GCA_022559845.1. Taxonomy (NCBI): domain Eukaryota; kingdom Viridiplantae; phylum Streptophyta; class Magnoliopsida; order Alismatales; family Araceae; genus Amorphophallus; species Amorphophallus konjac. Next base: position 314,734,660 of record CM040121.1, on the reverse strand, counting down.
CATAATTTAGTTAAAGTACTTTGATTAAGGTGACATGTCCCAGAACTCAATAGTCTTTCTAGGATCATAGAAATATTAACCCTTTGGGGTCAAAACAAATACTCAGAAAACTTAACAGTCTATAACTGGGCCGTCGCATGACTATAGCGGTCTAGTTCTGGACCGTTAAGTACAAGACTGTTAGATATTTCAAAATAGGTTCTCTGGAGTCTTTGGCGGTCAAAGGTAGATCCGTCAAGGTCCCTTTAGCGGTCTATATAAGGCGCGCTAGAAGACTATGGTGGTCAATTATTGGGCCGCTAAGATCCAGAAATACAAAACATCGGTAGTGCTTTCTAGACAAATGGGCTTTAAAGGTACAACCAACTCGGAGTCCTAGTAAGAATCTCAGGCTCGCGGAGAATTACGGAGGCCTTGAAACAAGATTTTCTAGTCTATTGGAAGGAATATCCAATGGAGAGGTCCTCATGCCCAAGACTGTGTTCCTATAAGTGCAAAATGTGTAACTAATGATCATATACCGGAATATATGTCATGAACTTACAGAAAATTGACTCTGAGATAATAATAGAATGTATAGAGTGAGAAATCAGCGTTAAATCTCGTCAATATAAGTATTCAAACCGTAATTTAATACAAAATTATATGGTTTTTGGCACAAAATACCTTATGCTTAAAATAATCCTAAGTACCATAAAGAAACATGAACTCACTGTCTATGAATCAGGAATTAAAACTCAGAGTAATAAATACCATTAAAACATGTTAGTATATAGTTAACTAGGCTTAATTATAAGTTATATGGCTGTTCATAAATCTACCTCGGGTTGTCAGAAAACAGCACAGTGGCGGTCTATCATAGAGCCGTTACAGGACGCTGGCGGTTTATCGTAAGGCCGCCAAAGTAACTTTAACGGTCTATTTTCGGCCCGTCAGAGGTTTCATAAGAATCGAGATTACAAAGTGTCGAGCGGTTCATCGTAAGGCCGCTACAGAGAGATGGAGGTCAAATTATAAGCCGCTAGATCACGACAGACAGTAACTTAAATAAGAGGGTTCTAAGATTTTTAACTCACATCATGTCTGAAAATCATATATAAACTTTCCCTATCAGGATAAAACGAAGGTTAAGGTAACAATATGCATGGGTTTTATGTGAATTGACAAGAAAGTTCCTCTTAACTTATTTAGGGCTAAGAATATGCATGAATGTACACTAGATGCATAAAACATGAAATTCACGATCTATAAAGCATGAAATCAAGTGCAATAAGAGGGCTTTTATCCCTAGAGTGATGTTTTAGCCGTTCATGAGATGACCTACCTCTGTTAAAGCCTTTAAACTTCGAATTTGATGCAAGATGCTACCCTTAGTCCCTTGCACTTCTTGTGACAAATCAGCAACTTCAAGCTGTTCTAACTCCTTACTCTCTTGACCTATGGACGTGAAACTTGGAGGGTAAGAAGTAGATACTAAGGGGAATAAAAAGTTCTAAAGTCACTTAGGCTAAATACCTCGATTTGGTTCTCTAATCCTTTGATCTTCACCGGACTTTTGCACAGTTTCTTGGGTCGCTAAGGTGGAACCAGTAACTTTGCAGGCTTCTATATCCTTGTGTGCATGATCTCCTAGCACAAAATATTGGGAGATGTTAGTCCTATGTATTATCAATAAAAACTTCTAAATAACCTACCTGAAATAATGTCGTCTTACCTTGATTCCACACGAGCCAATGTAGGGGTCACACAGGTTAAAACTAGGTCTTATTTATAGGGTTTTGCTAGGGTTTGAAGATTAGATCGATTCTAGAGTCCTTGTTAAACCTTAGATCGACTTCTGAGAGTCCTAAACATGATTACTAGTCCTCCCATCTCGATGCCTAAAGGATAGACTAGCAAAAATTCCATCTTTTTGCTCTTTCTTCAATTCACGGAACTGACAGGAAATAGCAGTTGAAGCTTGGTCCGCCAAATGACTTGTAGCGGTTTTACGATAGGCCGCTATAAACCCTAGGCGCCGAAATTGAAACTAGTTCAAACTCTAATTTCATCTTGTCCATTAATTTATGTAATTAATGGGTATTTATCCCTATAATTCGTGAATAAGCCAATTAACCTTCTAGAATATTGGCCAAACTTCGTGGGCTTGGTCTATAAGTCTTTTGGGCTTCATTTAAATAGGCTAGGTTAGTGGTTTACCATAATTGGGCCTTAATAATGATTTATTTAACTTAATATTTATTTATTAATCCATTTTGGTCTTTTAAAATTCCTAGAAAATACTTAAATATTCCAGAAAAAAATTATAAAAATTCTGGGGCATTTCATAGAAAGCCCCAAGGCCTTCCCCAAGAATATTGATTGTTTGTTCATTCTATTTTGATTCCCCAAGAATACTGATTATTTGTTCATTCTATTTTGAAGGAACTACAAATGGCAAGCGGATTGGCAGGACTCACTTTTGGCCCGTAAGTGGTCGCCGCCCACACTGAACACGGGTACCTGGCGGTACCCACCATGTTCGGGACTCTGCCACCAACGGTGGGGTTCCCCAATTTCTTAGGCGTCGCCTTCATCGGCCTGCTGCAGGTTGAGGAGGATGAAGTGAATAAGACTACCGCGGCCAAGGCCGTGACTCCTTCAAAGGCGAGTCAACCCCGGAGGGCTACTTCACCTCGCTGCATCATCGCCTACTTCATATGCCATGTGGACTATCAAGCTATCCCTGCCAGTGATAAGTGATAGGGTGCTAGGCCCGGATACAGAGGGGGGTGAATGTATCCCTCTACCAATAATGCCCAAATTAAAACCTGGATGCTAGACACAGTCCCAGAATAAAAATAATTCAATTGAACTCATGAACAAACACATGGAGCGCGCCTAAGCAATCATCTAGCGGAAGTAAACCAAGGCAATCAAACCACTGCACAGATAATTTTTTAGGTGGTTCAGTCCACAGACCTACGTCCACCCCTCACTCCCAACCAGAGTGAGGCTTCCGCTAGCACAAGCTAGAAACCGCAGACTCAGTCTGCAACAGGTGATGCCAAACAGCTTGACCAGGGGAACAACCTCCCCTCTTCCTCCAGACCGGAGGGACACCCCAAGTGACTCCCAGCCACTTGGAACCAGAGACTAGGTCTCTCTTCCTCCAGACCAGGAGGGAACCCAACAGGTGACTCCCCGTCACCAGCAAACCAGAGGTCACAGACCTCTCTTCCTCCAGACCAGGAGGGAACCACTGATGACACACAGTCACCAGCGAACTGAAGATCAGATCTCCCTTCTCCTGAGTCCACAGGAGGAACCCAACCTCACTATTGAGTATCGGAAGAACAAAAGTAATCAGAGTAACAAAAGGAAAAAATAAGAAATGAAAATAACACAGCAAACAGAAAGCTGGAAACTCAAATGCACAATGTGGCTCTCAACGGAGCTGACTGGCCTGGATCTGATCCACGGTCCAGTAGGAACTTTTCTGCTACTTCTCTTCTTCTTCTTCTCAACTCATGCTCTCTCTTTCTCTTCTCTGCTCTCCTTTTCTCTTTCACTGTCTTTCTCTTTCTCGATCTCTCTTCTGCTCTCTCTATTCTTCTGCTCAGGCTCACTCTTCTTCTTTCTTCTTCTTCTTCTGCTCTCTACTGCTCTCTTCTTCTATCACTCTCTGCTGCTCTCTTTTTCTTCTTGCTGGATCATGCAGACACTCTTTCTTTTATCAGCACTCGATCAGTCTTCTACTGAGGAAGAAGTCTTCTATATATAGCAGCAGCTCAGGGTGTGTGTCTTCCACATCTCCCGCCCAATTGACTCTGCCACGTGTCAGCATCTCAGCTCCTTGGATCACGTGCCAGGTGCCAACCTCGGATCACGTGCCCAGACACCTGTAAGATTAATGAAGAGTTCAGTCGATGAACAATATCAGCTGAAGACAGTGTACAGACTTTATTCAGCAGGCAAGACAATGGATGTATAGAGTTAGTCGTGTGAAGGAGGACGAGTGTATAGACTTGATAACACATGCTGTAGAATGCATATGATGCAGTGTATAGGCTTGATGAAAGCAATGCATGCATAATGATGCAATGTTCAGACTTTGCTGAAGACTGCCAGTCGATGTATAGACTTGGCCGAAGCCAACGCTGAAGCAATGTTCAGACTTTGCTGTAGGCTGCCAGTCGATGTTTAGACTTGCTGCGAGCAGGCTGGCAGAGGATGTATATACTTGCTGTGCAGGCTGCCTAACCATGTATGGACTTTGCTGAAGGTAATGCATGAGGCAATGTTCAGACTTTGTGTATGCAATGCAGTGGCGTGTACACACTTTGTGAGTGTGAAGCTATGCATGTATAGACTTCACGTATGCAGTCATTATACCATGTATAGACTTAGTGTTCACGTGAGAAAATGATGTATGGAGTTGATGTATGCAGCAATAAGAAGGTACATACTTTATTGCGTGCATGAGAGATAATGTCTATACTTGCTATAATGCGTGCAGCTAAAGGAGCAAACAGATGTATAGACTTTAACGTAGGTAAAGTAGACATTGTATAGACTTTGCGAACACACAGCAGTGTATAGACTTGGACGCTCGCTATGCCTGCGATGTACAGACTTAGTGTTGCGACACTAGGCCAATGTACAATTTAGACCACCTGCATGCTATACAATGTACAGACTTCTAATGCCTGCAGTCTATGCAATGTATAGGCTTGGAGGACTTGCATGCTATGCAATGTGTAGACTTGAGGTCTCACATGCAATGCAGTGTGTAGACTTTGAACTGCTTGCAGCTGTGCAATGTGCAGACTTTGAAGTCTCGCATGCAATGTAGTGTGTGGACTTGTCATGCCGACACAAGGCGATGTACATACTTGCTGCGTGATGCTAATGTGCAGACTATGTAAATGCATGTAGTGTATAGACTACACTTATCTGGGGAGTCGACCCATCTAGAAAGGGGGTCGACCCACTTTTGTCCAGACTATGCTGAGTGTGATGATGCATGGATGTTTAACCTGTACTGACTTCCACAAGCAGAGTAAAGCAACTGATGTATATGTATATGAATGCTTTATGCAGCAGATAACATGACTGAACATCAAATGCAATGCTTTAGATATGATAAACTGACTGAACAGTAATGCAATACTTCATGCTCTGATAAACTGACTGAACATCAGAATGACTAAAATGACTGAATATCACATGGTGACTCACAGTGCTTAACTCACATCAAAACCAATCATCAAAACCACAGGGACACAACAATATCTCACTTTTTGATGATGGCAACACTATCAACACAGTGAGTCATTCTGATGACTCAAACTATTCTCCCCCTTTGACTTCATCAAAAAGAAAATAGTTTGAGAAGTAAAAAAATATTTATGACTCAGTCAATTTCTCCCCCTTGCTATAATCAAGATGAACCATGGAGAGGTATGAATGCAGAGATGCAGATGCAACAAGAAATGCAATACCTCCCCCTTAATATATGAATGTAAGGTCATAATTGATATGAACATAATTCAATATGACAAGGAAGCTCCCCCTGAATAGATACCAATTGATATGCATCTGTTGCATTCCTCCCAATTGATATGGTTGAGAGGGAGACCACAGTGGCATTCAAGGATAAGTTCAGGTCAATGAATCAAGAACAGTGAGCAGAAGAGTTTCAAATAATCAGATTTACAAATAAGCTCCAAACACAAGAAGTTCAACCAGATTTTCAAGGAGATACCAATATCATAAATCAATAACAGAATTTTTTAAAGTCTTCCATTATAAGGGCTTATGAATGGACTTTATTGAATAGCATGGTTTAAACATGATGTATACAGAGTTTGTCAATAAAATTCTGTATTTATATCTAAAATCATAGTTTAATAAAAGTGAACCAAGCCCTCATATTTATATCTTGAATAACCTCCCTTTCTCTTACACAATCAAATTTACTGACTTCTTTCGGAATTACATTGACTAGAATTGAGATCAAGCAATTATGAAGTCATGTGAATTTGTCTAGGGTTATAGCAATTTAGCTTTTGCATCAATATTCAAATATTGTAATTTGTTCAGCAAATTTTCATTCTACATATATCCAGAGCACTCTAGTTCAGTGCACACTTTGTAACTAGAGGATATACGTTGATCAAACGCCAATATCCCTAAGCACTTAGTGTGACTAACAATCATGCTTTATATTAACAGAGATAACATTTACACCTCATGACATACCTCAACTCATTTCTTTGATGAGTGAGATGTATTTCTTAGTATGCATGCCATTGCTTTGCCAGATTTAACAATCATCTTTAAGCAGAGTTAACTATGGCACCTCATGACACAATCCTTTGGACATGGTTTCTCAGTGATCAAAGTCATTGCTCTGATAATTATTTACCCTTTAGACATTTCAGAGAGCTCATTTACTTCAAAATAATACTACTTTCATGTACTTAACCTCATAAAGCCATGTATTCAATAGTGCAGATTTCAGAAGTTTTTACAAGACTCAACATGAAACATTTGGTTGAAGTTTATTAAAAACATGATTCAGATATTTTTTAAGAGATTTAAAGTCAAACTTTAATGAAAACATTAAATTTAAACAAGCTAAGTTATTTCAGACATTCATAAAATCGTATAATAGAAGATTCCTAGTTCAAGTGTTTTCAGATTTATGAATGAGAGATGTCCCATTGAAATCTTTATGAATGACTGATATAAGAGGTCTTCAAGAATGAGTGTTTTTGAAGCTCATTGTTTTCAGATATGATCAAGGTTTGTCAATTAAAATCAATGAGGAAAAGGTTATGCACATCTAGCAAGATATCAGGAGGTCAGGCATGCTTCAGGATTTTCAAGATTAACATGCAATGAATTTTGACAAATGTATGCATTTGACAATCTGTATGCAATGCATTGACTCCCCCTGACACTATACATTCAATTACTCTTTTTGGTATTTTGCAATGAAATGCAATGCAATTAACTACATGTATGCAAAGACATGTAATGTTTGCCATGAAGACTGAACACATGACAATGTGACTCATGCTCATTCAGACTGCCCTACTAAGCAAAATGACCCATGGTACTAGGCGGAGCACTTGGTCTAAAAGACCACCTCACACATAGTAAGAACCTCCAAACCGATTTTCCTGCCTTTTGGTAGCTTACCATTTATATACCATAGTGGTCATGAATGACAATGCAATATCGACAGTCCTACTAGTATCAGATTCTCAATGACTATATATGCAAATCACATATATGCACTTCAGATGAGGAGAGTTTAGAGACTTCAATTTAGACAATGCAGATGAAGAATGAATATGCAAAAACAGATTTAACATGCTATGCAGTAAAACTAAAAATAGGAAGTGCAAGAAATTTACCTGAAAAGTTCAGGAAGGGGTTTTCATTCTTGAGTGCCTTGGATTAATGCCCTCTTTATTAATCAGCTTCCAAGGCACACCTACAAGTTAGCAAACTATTTTGCACAAATAGGCACCCAAGAAGTCTTGGGTCCTGACATGACAGTATCACTCCTAGCAGGTTTTCTCATCACATTTTTAACTTGATGATCATCAAATTTCATCAGAGGATAATCATCCATCAAATGTCCAGATTTGCCATAATGATGGCAAGAAGCAGCAGATTTCTGATTTGATTTATGCACATTCTTATTAGCATGAATTCTATGTGCATATGCATGAAAATTTTTGTTAACAGAATTAAAATTCTGTTTACAAAAACTAGTCTTGCTTTGGTATCCTGCCAGCCAACAGGTTGCAGCCCTGTGACCTGGCTTTCCACAGTTATAGCATGAAAGTTTTGCAAATTATTTTACAGGGAATTTGACAGCATGGGAGTTAACAGAATTCTTCTGAATATGCCAACAGTCCTTGACTGTATGGCCATTTTTCCCACACTCAAAACATGTAGAAATCTTTCTTCTAAATGTAAATTTATTCCCACCAAAATCATTTCTATTTGCAGAGAATTTAGCATGTTTGAAATTCTCATTCCTACCCTGAATATGCCAATAGGTTTTGACTGTATGGCCATGCTTTCTACAGTGAGAGCATTTGAGAGAATTTCTTCTGAAGGAATCCGACCAACATTCAGAGGCCTTGTGACCAGTTTTGTTGCAGTTAAAGCAAATGATGTGCTAGTTCTTTGAAACAGATTTTTTCTTATTAAAAACATGCTAGCATGCAGGGAATTTAGCATGATATGAATGAGATATTTTCTTACCACTTGCAAACCAGCAGTGAGCAATTGTGTGTCCTAATTTGCCACAGTGAAAACATTCAATTTTCTTTTTCTAAGATGAAGAATTTTTCTCATGAAATTTCCTAGCATTCATTATACTGGCACTCATATCATCTTTCTCCATCAACCTGTAGTCATGCATCAGATGACTAGGTTTATGACAATAGTGGCATGCCATTTTCTTTTTGTGTGCATGTGTGTGTGTGTTTAGGTTGTGTCACATGCACAACATCAACATGAGTGTTTCTTTGCTTGCTCTTCACATGATCATTCCTTTTCACTTTTTCAGCTTATTTTTGAAAGTCAGTTTGTTTCTACATTTTTTGAACAGTGGGCTGTTTATCTTTTGAGGTGGTGGCTACATTTGATGAAGTGACAAACGATGTCATTAGCTTATCTTTAAGAGCCTTTTTATTGACATTGTTGTAACCTAACCCTTCCTTCCTGACATTGATTTTTACACCTACTAGCTTGTCTAGGTTTTCTTGCCTACTCACAAACTTAGACAAAGAGTTCCTCAAGTCTTGGATTTCGTTTTAAAGAGAGGCAATGTGTAACTCATAACTTGCAGTCTCTTGTTCACTGCAATTGACAGCTTCATTCAAAACCTTGTTGGCTATTTTATATTCTTCGATCTCCTTTCTCAGATCTTATACTTTTTCAATTTCATTTGTAGAGATCATTTTCCCTTTCTCCAATGTAAGAAGTCTTTCAGACATGGCACTGTTTAACAATTTTATTTTTTCAACTTCTTCTTTAAGCTTATCATTTTGAACCAATTCATTTATTAGAAGCTGATCTTCTGAATTGACCTCTTGCTTTCTTCTATTTTCAAATTCCTTCATTTCTCTTTGCTGTTTTTCATCCTTTTTCTGTAACTCCATGTTTATAGATTTTATGGCTTCAAATTTCTCAATCAACAAATCATTCTCTCGTTTAAGTTTCTCTAATTTTTCTTCATTTTCTTTGGAGAATTTTCTGAGAGAATCTTTTTCAGACTTCATCTTGTCTAAATCTGAGTTCACACTTTCAAAATTTTTCATCAATTCTTTACTCTGAACAGAATCATGACAAGTTAGGCTAAGCTTCTTCTCAAGTTCAGAGATTTCTTTTACATGATCTTGATTCTCAATTTTCAGCAATGAAATTTATTTCTTCAACATTTGAATATCATACATACAAGCATCATGAACATTTTTCAGTTCAGCACAATTTTTACATGGAGAATTCAAACTGTCTGATCTACTATTCTTCTTCAAATGTTTGTATTGTTTTCTTAACTGATCATAAGATTCTTGCAATTCATCATAAGCAGTAATCCAATCATCTAAGGAAAAGTTCTCGAAGGGATTTACCTCTTCATCATCATCTTCTTCATTTTGGCTGCCACTTTGATTGCTTCTGTTAGCCATCATGCAGCTGTCCTCACTTCTCTTCTGAGCTCGCTTCAGCATATCTAGAATGTCTTTAGCAGAGCTGCAATCATGAAAGCAGGAATGTAAAGCCTTATCAGTAGCTGCCTTCATTAGATTCATAGCTATCTGATTCTCTTCATACATTGATCTGTGACTGTCAGTCCATTTGGACTTTTTCTTTGATAATTTATGAGGACTGTATGAAATTAACTTCCACAGATCAGGATTAACTGATATAGCATAATTTTTCAGACTGACAAACCATACATTAAAATTGTAGCCGTTGAAAACTGGTGGATCACCCATGGAAACAGATCAGATTTAATGCAACAGGAATATTGATGCACCAAAAGTAAAATAGCACCTAAGACTGCAGGATCAGATCTGCAGGTCGCTGGACCTTCTATGCAGACACCCACTCTGATACCAATTGATAGGGTGCTAGGCCTGGATACAGAGGGGGGTGAATGTATCCCTCTACCAATAATGCCGAAATTAAAAACTGGATGCTAGACATAGTCCCAGAATAAAACTAATTCAATTGAACTCATGAACAAACACATGGAGCGCGCCTAAGCAATCATCTAGCGGAAGCAAAGCAAGGCAATCAAACCACTGCACAGATAATTTTTTAGGTGGTTCGGTCCACAGACCTACGTCCACCCCTCACTCCCAACCGGAGTGAGGCTTCCACTAGCACAAGCTAGAAACCGTAGACTCAGTCTGCAACAGGTGCTGCCAAACAACTTGACCAGGGGAACAACCTCCCATCTTCCTCCAGACCGGAGGGACACCCCAAGTGACTCCAAGCCACTTGGAACCAGAGACTAGGTCTCTCTTCCTCCAGACCAGGAGGGAACCCACCAGTGACTCCCCGTCACCAGCAAACCAGAGGTCACAGACCTCTCTTCCTCCAGACCAGAGGGAACCACTGATGACACATAGTCACCAGCGAACTGAAGATCAGATCTCCCTTCTCCTGAGTCCACAGGAGGAACCCAACCTTACTACTGAGTATCGGAAGAACAAAAGTAATCAGAGTAACAAAAGGAAAAAATAAGAAATGAAAATAACACAGCAAACAGAAAGCTGGAAACTCAAATGCATAATGTGGCTCTCAACGGAGCTGACTGGCCTGGATCTGATCCACGGTCCAGTAGGAACTTCTTCTGCTACTTCTCTTCTTCTTCTTCTCAACTCACGCTCTCTCTTTCTCTTCTCTGCTCTCCTTTTCTCTCTCACTATCTTTCTCTTTCTCGATCTCTCTTCTGCTCTCTCTATTCTTCTGCTCAGGCTCACTCTTCTTCTTTCTTCTTCTTCTTCTGCTCTCTGCTGCTCTCTTCTTCTATCACTCTCTGCTGCTCTCTTTTTCTTCTTGCTGGATCGTGCAGACACTCTTTCTTTTATCAGCACTCGATCAGTCTTCTTCTGAGGAAGAAGTCTTCTATATATAGCAGCAGCTCAGGGCGTGTGTCTTCCACATCTCCCGCCCAATTGACTCTGCCACGTGTCAGCATCTCAGCTCCTTGGATCACGTGCCAGGTGCCAACCTCGGATCACGTGCCCAGACACCTGCAAGATTAATGAAGAGTTCAGTCGATGAACAATATCAGCTGAAGACAGTGTACAGACTTTATTCAGCAGGCAAGACAATGGATGTATAGAGTTAGTCGTGTGAAGGAGGACGAGTGTATAGACTTGATAACACATGCTGTAGAATGCATATGATGCAGTGTATATGCTTGATGAAAGCAATGCATGCACAATGATGCAATGTTCAGACTTTGCTGAAGACTGCCAGTCGATGTATAGACTTGGCTGAAGCCAACGCTGAAGCAATGTTCAGACTTTGCTGTAGGCTGCCAGTCGATGTTTAGACTTGCTGCGAGCAGGCTGGCAGAGGATGTATATACTTGCTGTGCAGGCTGCCTGACCATGTATGGACTTTGCTGAAGGTAATGCATGAGGCAATGTTCAGACTTTGTGTATGCCATGCAGTGGCGTGTACACACTTTGTGAGTGTGAAGCTATGCATGTATAGACTTCACGTATGCAGTCATTATACCATGTATAGACTTAGTGTTCACGTGAGAAAACGATGTATGGAGTTGATGTATGCAGCAATAAGAATGTGCATACTTTATTGCGTGCATGAGAGACAATGTCTAGACTTGCTATAATGCGTGCAGCTAAAGGAGCAAACAGATGTATAGACTTTAACGTAGGTAAAGTAGACATTGTATAAACTTTGCGAACACACAGCAGTGTATAGACTTGGACGCTCGCTATGCCTGCGATGTACGGACTTAGTGTTACGACACTAGGCCAATGTACAGATTTAGACCACCTGCATGCTATGCAATGTACACACTTCTAATGCCTGCAGTCTATGCAATGTATAGGCTTGGAGGACTTGCATGCTGTGCAATGTGTAGACTTGAGGTCTCGCATGCAATGCAGTGTGTGGACTTGTCATGCCTACACAAGGCGATGTACATACTTGCTGAGTAATGCTAATGTGCAGACTATGTAAATGCATGCAGTGTATAGACTACACTTATCTGGGGAGTCGACCCATCTAGAAAGGGGGTCGACCCACTTCTGTCCAGACTATGCTGAGTGTGATGATGCATGGATGTTTAGCCTGTACTGACTTCCACAAGTAGAGTAAAGCAACTGATGTATATATATATGAATGCTTTATGCAGCAGATAACATGACTGAACATCAAATGCAATGCTTTAGATATGATAAACTGACTGAACAGCAATGCAATGCTTTATGCTCTGATAAACTGACTGAACATCAGAATGACTAAAATGACTGAATATCACATGGTGACTCACAGTGCTTAACTCACATCAAAACCAATCATCAAAACCACAGGGGCATAACAACAAGGCATTTAGGGGAAAAAAGACCAGGAACCAAAGAAGAAGAAGAATTATTGCTACTCTCTGGGGCCAGCTCTCGGCCTCCGAAAAGTCTGTTATGATCGGTGATGTTCGGGTGTACCTGAACGGTCGCAATGCTGAAGTCCCGCGAGACCGCATTATCCCGATAGTGCCCACACGCAACACCTTCTAGGTGCTGGCAAGCCGGAGGGTAGATTTGAACCAAGACAGGCGAGGGAAGCTGGCCCATAAACCAGTAAAGTTCAAACAGGTGTGGGTTCCCGAGAGAACTTGGGGTCCAGCTCTGGCCCCGCAAGAATCAGATTATATTGGCAAAGGCCCCAGGAGAGGCGGCAAGAAAGCTACTCTGAGGAAAGAAGATGTCGTGCCGATGACCTCTCCTCGCACTCATAGAGTCTGCGCCAGGTAGACTGATGATGTCCAATGTTCGAGGAGGTCGAACAAAGCTGCTCAACTATCGCGGCTATCTTACATGTCGCCAGTCTAGGACCAGCCTCTGTCCCCTACTCTTTCTACGGGGTGCAGTCGCGATGATATGACAAAAGTGGTCAGTGACTACTTCCACAGCTTGGGGAGTTCTTCCCTGGGTCAACAAAGGCTACTCCGAAGAAGAAGAAAGAGGAAGTGAGGCGTCATTTATGGACGTCAATGAATACAAAGATAGCTTGGAAGCCAAATCCTCCACAGCTCCCCCACAATGGGAAGAAAGGAGGAGAATTTCAGTCTTTGAGAGGTTGACCTTCCCTGGTCCGGCCAAAAGGGAGGTCCAAAAAAAAGGAAGGAAAATGCAAGTCTTCACCTGCAATGTGGCATCGGCAAATAGAGGGCTCTACCCGAGAAGCTTGAAGAATTGGCCAAGTTAGCCAAGAGGCCCGGGCCAACAACAAGATGAAGCAGAGCCGCTAAAGAAGCAGTCAAAGCGGCCAAAGGCAAATAGGCCATCACCACGTTAACTACCAACGTGGTGACATCCGAAGAAGAAGAGATTCCTCCACCAGCCTCGTCCGAAGGTGTCTCAGTCGAAGTATTGGAAAGCATGCCCATGGCGACAGCACTGGACCCAGCTGTCCTAATGATACTCCATAAATATCAGCAGGAGATTGAGTCCCTGAAGAGACAGCTGAATGAAAGGACCAAGCAAACTCCTGCTCCCAGGGACCAGGATGTACATCCTGAATCATCCCGGGGAGCTCCTAACCCGGTCGATGCTACACCACCCGCTATTCCTCATCTAATAGGCCATGGCAAGGCCCCTCTTCAGCACTTCCCACAGCTGCCATTGGCGCAACCAGCAATTCCTCAAGTGTAGCAATTGCCACTAATGATGCAGCCTACACCTCATGCTACGGCTCTAACAACTCCTTTTACGCAGCAGCCTGCGCATTTCTACCCAGAGCTAGTGGACCCAGCCATGGTGAACAAGTTAATGGTAGAGAGAATGATTGAAATTAAGCTGGCTGAAAGGACCGACTGTGATTTCGGCACTTTTGATGTATACAAAGTACCATATCCACCATACTATGCTGCAAGAAGGCTTCCGCTTGGCATCAATCAACCACCCAAATTTGAAAAGTTCAATGGGCTGGGCTCTCCCAAGGAACATATCGCTTACTACATAATGGTGATCGGTGATCTGGTAGCGGATGAAGCTTATCTGCTGAAATTCTTTGGGTCTTCTCTCACGGGGCTAGCATTTGAATGGTACTCGGGCTTGCCGGCTGGGTGAATTCTAGACTGGCCAAATATGTAGCGCAAGTTTTGTGAAAGATTTCATGTTCCCAAAAGGGAAGTAAATGTGGCTGAATTATACTCCACTAGGCAGAAGCATGATGAAACCGCCTTGGAGTACATTAAAAGGTGGAGGAACCTCAGCATGAGGTGTAAACGCCCCCCGCACCAGGAAGATGTCGTTCAAATTTGCAAACAGAACTTGAGAAGAGCGGTGCTGGAGAAGATGATTAGCATCGACATTCGGTCCTTTGACCGTCTCAATAGTGTTGTAGCCGAGATTGAATCCTTCTTAGCAAAGCACTCTGCAACCGGCATTCTTGCAGCTCAAAAAGGCAAGACTGTTGACCGATGACCAGTGCCAAAAGAAGCCAATACTATTGACTTGAAAACTTTTGAGCAACAAAGAGATAAAGCTAAAGTAGTAGCTACTCCACCACCGAAGCCTGCCGATAAAAAAGAGGGTCCTTCACTAAGGGATAAAATGAGAAAACTCTACTCATTCCCAAAGGATAAAACCCGAGTCTTATTTGAATGGGCACACAAATACAATAAAGTGACACTGCCCGAGCCGAAGAGACTTGCTGATGCAAAAAGACAAGATGACCCCCTATTCTGCCCGTATCATCGAATGCTCGGGCATGCTATAGAAGACTGTTATGTATTCAATGACATAATAGAAAGTCTAATAAAGAAAGGGGAGTTGCAGATGGGTGAGTACCAGGTGAACCTGCCATGCCCCCATGAACCCCCATCTCTGAGGCAAGCTGTCAATATGGTCTCGTTATATCAGCAGCTGCCAGAAGAAGTGTCCGAGGCCAGCACTCGGCAACCTAGTCAAGGGATCAGCCATGGAGCTGAAGACCCCTATTTTCCACCTCCTCCTACATCTCTGGTGAAGAGCAGGGCGACTGGCAACCCCTCTTCAATTGAAAAGGCTTCCCAACAGGAGGGACTCTCTCAACAACCCTCTCAAGAGAATGAAGCCAAAAGAAAATAGTCCTCGCTAACGGCACCTCAGGAACCTCCGAAGCCCCGATGGGTAGAAGAGATGCGACTGTCCAATGTCAGGGTGGATAGTCGAATAATGAAATTGCTGATGAAGCTCCCGACCAGATGCACTATATGGGAAATTTTATCCTTGAGTGAGGAAGCACGGCAAGCGATGATTGAAGCTCTGCAGACGCCAGCTCAATATGAAGGATATTTTGTAGAAACCAAGCTTGGGCCGGCTATCATCTTCACAAAAGATGACATGTTGATTCCACACCCTAACCACAACAGGCCGCTATATATGAGGGGGCAGCTGAATGGCTAGCCACTGAGCCGGATCCTGGTAGACTCGGGGGCCGTAGTTAACATCCTCCCCTACCACATATATCAGATATATTACTTTAATGTACATCTTACAAAGGTAAGGGATATGAGAATTACGGGATTCAATCATAAATTCGAAGTCCCACTCGAAGTGGCGGAGTTCAACCTCGCACTAGGTGATCTCACCACAAAGGTGCAGTTTCATGTGATCAATTCTAGCACCTCCTACAAAGCTCTCCTCGGCCGGCCGTGGCTGCATGAGCACCTAATAGTGCCTTCCACCCTGCACCAATGCATCAAGTACTACCGGGATGGGAAGGAAGAAAGAGTGTTCGCTGATTTGCACCACTCCGGGGTCTTCGTGTGTCATCTGCTTGATGCACCTCTCTATATGGAAGCATCCTGAGAGCCAATAAAGAGGGAGGCATCTACAAAGAAGAAAGAAGAAAAAGCTCTGTCAGGTGATTGGTTCCCGCCACCACCACCTGGCTATGTCACTTCTCAAGAGGTCTCCCATATTTCGGAGGTGGGAGATGTCTCCAGAGCTACGCCACGAGCAGCTTATCCCAAATCAGAGGAGGCTACTGTGGAAGAATTATTCGAGCACATCAAGATGCCACCTGGACTTTTCAAGCCCATACCAGACCTTGAATGTCAAACTGAGGAGCCATGGAGGTTCCCCGTTTCTGTGGGCCACCCACAATATTCTATGATGGACAATCGGTCGATAAAGAAGATGAAGATTGTATTTTCCCTGAAGAATCAACAAGCCATATGGTGCCAATATCAGGCTTGGCGTATACAGCTTATCTGGTCTCCCGCCTTTCAGCCAAAATGCAAGTCCCTTCCTTCCAGCCTTTCGACCAAAGGGAGGCATTCAAAAGGTTGTGGTATCCGCCCAACACAGATAAAGAGCTCCTGAAGATCACTCGAAGCCTGTGCATGGGTTATACTCTTCAGGAGTACTATGAGATAGAGGTGGATGTCATCTTCGTCATCTTTGTAGCTGAAGACCCATCGGAAGTAGTCTATGATGACAACCCAATCAATAATGAAGAAATGGAGCCCCACACAACAACGGGCAAATTTTTCCTTGACAAAGACCTAGGCCTTGATGGGCAGGAAGATGCTGTTACATGCAGATGTTGGGATGTAACACCCTAGAATTTTCTAGGAATTTTTAGGAATTTAAATCATTATTAAGTATTTTAAGAGGCTTAATGGGCTTTTAAATATATTTTTGGGTTAATTAAATTGAATTGGAAGACCAATTAATAACCAAGGACAATGGCCCACTCAAATTAGGCCCACAAACCCAATCTTAAACCCTCTTGGCCCAAGCCCATACTCTAGAACGTCCTTAGGATAAATCCCACAATTAATAGGATAATTAGGGGATAAAAATAGGAAGAGTTTGACCGAAATTTAAATTTCTGGCGCCCCGGATGGTTGCGGTCTATCGCGCGACCGCTACCACCATATAGCGGTCCAGGGATGACCACTAACAGCTTCTGTGATCACAACGGCAAGAGCCATGAAAAACTTAGAAATTCTACAATCAAATCGTCTTGGATCTAACCTATCTGGCGTGGATAACTCTCTAGAACTCTGTAGGGATCAGTTCTACTCCAAATTTGGACTCTAGGTTCGATCTAATCTCTCAAACCCTAGCAAACCCTATAAATGGGTTCCGGGTTTGACCTGTGCGAACCTTACTTAATTTTGGCTCGCTTGGTTCGATGGTAAGATGACATTATTTCATGTCAGTCCTTTGGAATATTTTGTTCTCCTTAGTTTTGCCTAACTCCCCTCAAAATCTCGTGCTAGGAGGACACGCCGTTGGAAAGTTAGAAGCCCTACAAGTTGCTGGTTCGCAACAGATTGCACAGGAACCAGTGTGTCCGTCCAAGGAAGATCTGAAGATTAGAAGCCCTAATCGAGGTAATCTCGTGTCCATCATTTAAAATAAGTTATTCCTCTTCATGTCTTCTACCTAACCTATAATTTTCATGAATTTAGGACAAGAGGCAAAAGAGATAGAAGGATGGGAAGTTGCTGGGTTCGTGTAGGACGTGCAGGAACCAGGGTGATCTTCTAGTTAGAAATTTGCACTCTAGGAGTATTCCCAGAGGTGGGTTATCTCATGGATGGGTAAATTAACATGTTAGGAACAAAAGCCCTCTAGTTTCTCATGATTTCATGCACTGTACTTGGAGAATTTGATGTTTTATTTTTGCTACAGATCTAGGTTATCACAATAGGCATGAATCCTACCCTTTTATAAGAAATTGATAATTTTGACTTAATTCACGCAAACCTATGCATCTCCATGACTTGATTTTCATGGTAGCATGTTTACCTTTCAATCTAGCACTTTTACCTGCATTTATTTTCCTTATAATAGGCCTTGCATGCCCTATTTTACTTCTATCTGCTACAGACAAGAAACGGTCTCTATCAGACCGCCATAATCATGTAACGGACCTACGATAGACCGCTACCATCATGATGCGGTCCTCCTATGACCGCTATTTGCTTTCTGTTGTCTGCACTTTGTTAACTCCAAACAGATTACAGATTAGCCCTATTAATTATATGTTAAGCCCAGGTAATTAGGACTTATTCCTAGTTTTGACTCTGGATTCATGTTAATGCTTATATTATGCATCCATCATGCTAGGTTTTATGACTTACATGACTTCATACACTTATTTTAATCCTATGTTAATTTCATGTCAAAACTATATAGTCTTGCATTAATATTATGTTTCATATGCTTTATGCATTTGTTTCATGGATGCATTTACCACTATTCTCTACACGATTCTCTCTCATCTTTGAGTCTTTCCTAAGTACATGGCACATATTCCGGTATGATATCATTAGTTACACTTTGCACTTATAGGCACATTTTCTTCAACTTGTGAACCTCTCCGCCGGATATTCCTTCTATCGGACAAGGGGATCATGTTTCAAGGCCTCCGTAAGTCTCCGCGAGCCTGGGATTCTCACTAGGACGTCGAGCTGGTTGTACCCTCAAAGCCTAATTATTTAGAAAGCACTCACTTGACTGGTGGTTTTCTGAGTCCTAGCTGGTTGCGGCCATCAAGGAGATCGCTATTTTCAATTAGCGACCTTCCCATGACCGCTATCTCCGAGAGTTTTCACTGCGTCAACCCTTCTTTCTTTCTGGCGTCGACTCTGTCTAGTTGCGGCCATCCCAGGACCGCCACCTTTCAGTTTGTGGCCTGGCTATGACCGCTACTTCGAGAAACGGCCCAGACAAGACCATTTCCTATCCTAGTGTTATTTAACCCGGGGTTTGACCCAAGGGTTGATTTTCCTTTATTCCTTGATGGTCTATTGATTGTCTAGAACCTAACACCTTATCCAATAAATTATTAATGAATTATGAAAACTTATTGAATGTACCGTTATGCTGCCGAATTCCTTCTGAGCTTGTTCTTAATTCGACCTTGGAACTCTCATATTCATAATTGGTGCATTCTTACCTTGATGTTGTTATCATGAACTATAGTTGGAACTTATTATTATCGGCCTACATTATTTATATCCCGTGGAAGTAGCTTAATTTATAACTTGAAGATGCAAGAGCAGGCACGAACAGTGTCCAAGGGCTCGACGCTAACCCCCTCAGCAGATATCCGAAAACATACTATAAACCATAGGGTATGATGCTTACTGGGGTCGCATTATGATGAGAGTACTTTTTTTATAAATGGGTGAAAACCACGAGTCTATCTTGTGAAATTACAGGCTTGCTAGTACATTCTTGTTACCTGACTCTCTAGTGCATAGCCTTTATGGTTATGAAAAGTACATTCTCATTCATGAAAGGCCAAGTTATATTCATATTACATTCTTGATCATGCTCTCATTCTACCTGGACACTCACATCTTTTATGTCTTGCTACATGCGTTGTTACTTTGGCTTTATGTCGTATGTTTTACCGCATTCTTTTACCTTATGTTCTAGAGATAAATTGATTAATTACTTAAACTATGCCTTCATGTTTATACGAAGATACCTACTGGCAAGTGTGCTCATTACCCTACTTTTCTAATCTTTTTAGCAAATATTAGCGGGTCAGATTCGAACTATACAAGTGGCGGATCCGAGAGTGACTAAAGTCAAGAGAGAAGCCTAGTAGTGTCATTAGTTAGAATCATGATGTAATTTTCCTTTTTTTGAGTGTAGTCTATCTTTATATCAAAAGAGAGTCAAACATTCATGTATACCATGATTACTATCTATAGCGCCCAAGAATTTTCTAAAACATTTTTAGATTTAAATAGAATTATTAAACATTTAAATGAGCTATTAAACGAATTACTATTAATTAAGTCTCATTAAGTAAAGGCCTTCTACTAATAAATAGATTAGGCCCATTTAATTGAAACCAAAGGACCAAAAACCCCAAGCCCAAAAGGGTTGGCCCATATTCTAGAAGCTTAATTTCTGGACTTTCAAAATTTAAGTGGATAAATAGGGTAAATAAATGGATAATATCAAAAGAGTTTGAAACGGTTCAAATTCGGTGCCCAGATCGAAAACGGTCAATCGCGAGATCGCATAGCAATGGGAAACGGTCTACCATTAGACCGCTAGGCTTTGCAGATTCAGTGAAAGGAAGAGAACATGAAAAGCTTGGAACTTGGGAATCCAAATCACCTAGGATCAATGCTATCTACTAATTTAATAAGTCTAGAAGGCTAGAAGATTGAATTGAAGACCTAATTAGGACTCTAAGTTTGTTCAAATCCATGAAACCTAGCTAAAACCTATAAATAGACCCCATAACCACCTTGCGCGACCCTTACATTTGGCTCGCGTGAAAATAAGGTAACGGGCTTTTATTTTAGGGAGGTTCTTTAGAATCTTTTATTCACAATACTCAGGTCTAACTCCCCTCAAAATTTCATTCTAGGAGATCAAGTCTACAAGGAGTTAGAGGCTTCCAAAGTTGCTGATCCTACACCAATAACCTAGGAATCTGTGCAACGGCCTAGTGAAGACCAGGGGAATAGAAGCCCTAAACAAGGTATTTAGAACTAGTAACTTTAGAACTTCTTATTCTCCTTTATATCTTCTATCTACCCTTAAAATTTCACATCTTTAGGACAAGAGAGTGAGGAGATACAAGGGTGTGAAGTTGTTGGTTCGGTTCAGGATGTCACGTCCTGAGCCTTTATTACAGCGAAAGACTAGCTTGAGGAACGTGAACAGTCGGCATGGTAAGCCTCTTGCAAGCAAGAACGATCAGAGTGCAAGACAATCACACAAACAAATAATGCAATTGCACAATGATTAACTCAAACTCCAACTCATTTCTTTAATAATCAAATATCAAATACAACCACTAATCTTCACTATACTAGACTCAAGAATAATAAAAATTACATAGACTCAATCTAAAAAATATAGACTTCCTAAGTCTTCACTCATTCTTCATTCACTCTCGGACCCGCTATTTGAATACTCTGAATCCGAACCCGACTCACTTCTATTTCCTGAAAAGATAAGAAATAGGTAATGAGCACACTTGTCCAGTAGGTATCTTCGCATCAACATGATTATCAATATTTAAGTAATTAGCATTTTCACTCTAAAGTAAATAAGGTAAAATCATGCGAACGCGATCAAGCACGTGATTAAACCAAAGTAACAAGATGATCATGTAAGATAGAATGAACAAGTATGAACTAGCAAGAATGTAACAAGAGTGTAGCATGGCCTTTCATGAATAAGAATGTAACGAGAATGCACTTTCACTTTTCACTTTCATAACCATAAAGGTTACGCACTAGAACGTCAATCATGTAGCAATTCACTAGATTTTCATGAGTGCTCAATGATTTCACTTATTTATAAAGAAAGTACACCCAGCGCAATGTGACGCCAGTAGCATCATACCCCATGGTTTATAATAGTATGTTTCTGGTAATCAGCCGGGGTACTAGCATAGAGCCCTTGGACACAATCAGCGCCCGAACTGCATCTTCACGTATAAATCAAACTACTTCCATGAGTGTAACAATAAAGCATGGCCAGTAATATAACAAATTCAATCAATAAGCTCATGACAACAATCATCAAAAAATGAATGCTTCAATTAAGAATATGAGAGATCAAAAATGATTTAAGATGATATTATGCTCATGGGAATAATTCGGTAGCATAACAGTACATTCGTTATCTTTCATAATTTAAATTAAGTTTCTTTGGACAATATGACAAGTCCTAGACCATCAATAATCCATCTAGGAATTTTAGAATATCAACCATTTGGTCAAACCTCGGGTTAACGAACTTTAGAACTGTGACGGTCTAATACTAGGCCGTTACACTATCGTGACGCTCCAGTCTCAAGCCGTTACAATGGCCGAATCCAGAAACAATAAATAGGATTCAGTTAATGTGACGGTCATAGATTGGTCCGTTAGACGTACCTGATGGTCCAACATTGATCCGTTACATATCCAGAACCTGAAAACATCGATAGTGCTTTCTAACAATTGGGTTTTAATGGTACAACCAACTCGGTGTCCTAGTGGGAATCCCAGGCTCACGGAGAATTACAGAGGCCTTCAAACAAGATTTCTTATTCCATTGGAAGGAATATCTAATAGAGAGGTCCTCATGTTCAAGAATATGTTCCTATAGTGTAAAGTGTGAACTAATGGACATATACCGGAATATATGCCATGTACTTGAAGAAAATAACTCTATAGATAAAAAAAGACTATGTAGCGATGTGAAACCATGATAAAACTCCGTCAATACAATACTTATAATCATAGTTTAAATTCAACTATAGAGTTTAGGCAAAGAAATTAACATATGCTCTAAAATAACTCAAAATGCTTAGAACATGAAATTTCCTATCATGAATCAATTAGTGAACTCCAAGTCATGAAATATGGTTAAAACTTAGATAACTAGGCTTATTTATAAGTAAGTTTGACTGTCCTCAGTCCTGTCTCGGGTTGACAGAACACAGTACTCTGACGGTCTAGTATGGGCGCGTCACAGGACTGTGACGGTTTATCGGGGGGCCGTTACAGTATTGTAACGCACTTACTTTGGTCCGTCAGAGACAACCGGGGAATTAAGATATAACAGAGGATGTGACGGCTGATCCTAAGACCATTAAAATCGTATGATGGTCCTATGTTAGTCCGTCAGAGCTTCTGCTGACGAAAAAGATAAGGAACTATGTCCCATGCAAGAAAAATCACAATAACCAACTATTCTAACCATGATAACAAAGTAAAGGCCATCTAGATGCATAGGTTTCAATGAATTAACAAGATAGTACCATTTTATTTTCCATTAAGGCTAAAGATATGCATGTATGCATGTCCATATTTAAACATGGAATTCATGATCTATAGTGCAAATAATCAAGCAAAATAAGAGGGCTTTTATCCCTAACATGTTGTTTTTGCCATTCATGAGATGACCTACCTCTTAACTGGGCTTTAGAGTTCCAATTTGGTCTTCAAGATACGCCCTAGTTCTTCCCTTCCTGGGATTTTTCAGCAACTTCACGTCGCTCTAACTCCTCAGTCTCTTGACCTAAGGATGTGAAATTTAGAGGCTAGGAAGATGAAACTATTGGGAACAAAAAGTTCTAAAGCTTCTAACTCTAATTACCTTGTTCAGTTTCTCTAATTTCCAGATTTCAGCACCTCGTTGCATAGTTTCCTAGGTTGGCGTGATGAAACCAGTAACTTTAGAAGATCCTAACTGCTTGGAAACTCGACCTCCTATCATGAAATTTTGAGAGTAGTTAGTCTAAAGTATTAAGAACAAAATACTCTATAGAACTTACCTGAGATTCTATCTCCTTGCCTTATTTCTTCACGAGCCAAAAGTAAGGGTTGCTCAGTTCAAAATTGGGTCATATTTATAGGTTTTTGGCTAGGGTTTGAGGATTAGATCGATTCTAGAGTCCTTAGTTGGCCAGAACCTGATCCCTAAGAGTCCTTAGTAACCTTACACATTCTTCTAATTAGGTCTTTAGTAGATAGGATCCCAAAGTTCTAATCTTTTTGTTCTTTCTTCTATTCACGAAACTGACAGAGTGTAACGGTCCAAGCTGGGCGCGTTACATGACTGTGGCCGTCTCACGATAGACCGCTACATCCACTGTGCGCAGAATTTAATAAAATTCAAACTCTTTTGTTTGTTTATCCTTATAATTATCTAAATAAGGGGTAATTATCCTTTAAAATCCATGAATAGACTAAATAACCTTCTAGATTATGGGCCTATCTTAATGGGCTTGGTCTTGTAACCATTTGGGCTTTATTAATTAAGGCTGGATTAATTGTTTACCATATTTGGGCCTTAATAATGATTTATTTAGCCCAATATTCATTAATTAATTCATTTAGACCCTTAATAATTCCACAAAATTCTTAATTATATCAGAAATATTTTATAAAAATTCTGGGGCACTACACCCTCCCCCACTTAAAAGAATTTGGTCCCCAAATTCAATACATAGATTTTTACGGAGAGTGTATGTATTTTAATGTATTAAAAATTAACGTAAGGCGAATGGGTTAAGAGGGTACCTTTAATCATTTCACCTTCCTTGTCTTGGATGGCATTTAATCGACCTCGTTTCCCACGACCGTTGTTATCCCTTGAAGATTGTTCATTTATGAGAGGACATACGGGCAAGCGATGTTCCCGATTTCCACACTTGAGGCAAGCGCCGAGACGCTTCCAACATTCTTCTGCCGAGTGCCCAAATTTTTCACAAAATGAGCAAGCCGTGGAGACTTACATTCTTTCTTCTTCTTTAACTTTCTTACTCTTTCCATTTCCATTTTCGTTTCTTTTTCCGTTACCGTTCCCATTACGGGACCTCTTAACGTGACGGTTTTCATCCTCATCCACTTCTTTCTCTTCTTGCCTATCATGTTTTCGGCTTGACATTTCTCCTCGGAGCCTTTCCACCTTCTTCATGGTTCTTTCACATAGATGCGCTCTTTGAACCATCTCGGTATAGGTGTGGATATTCTGTGTTCCAAGTTGTTGGATAAATCCAGGTCTTAAATCATCCATGAATCGGTTGGCTTTCAATAAATCTGTGCTTATCAAGTGAGGAGCATACGGTGCTAGTCGAGAGAATTGTAATTCATATTCTACCACAGACATCGCACCTTATTTTAAGGAGGCAAATTCCATAGCCTTCCTCTCCTTTACATGCTTAGAGAAGTACTTGGCTCGAAAAAGTGTAAGAAAACCCTCCCATGTATGAGGTGCATCTGCAGGTGGTGCCGGAATGGATTTCCACCACGTACGAGCATCCTTATTGAGTTGGAACATGGCAAGTCGAACTTTCTCCTGGTCGGTGCATTACATGACATCGAATATTCGATTCATCTCGTTGATCCAATTTTTCGCTTCATCTGGGTTAGAAGATCCAGAGAATCGTGGGAGATTTAAACTTTGAAAATTGTCGTGTAGGTTACCCGCGCCAGCCCTTCCACCAACTTGGGCCACTGTCTGTAAGGCTTGAGTAAGTCCCGCAACAGTTTGCTGCATCTCATCCCAGTTCACATGATGAGCCATTGAGAATCAAGGTACCTGAGAACATAGATATTTTAGTTATTTAGAGTCAGGAAGATTTACCCTAAGATAATTTCTATATAACTATCTTATCCCGAGCTCTACCCAATCCTCGCATGGGTAAGAAAATTCTACCTTAGTTCAAAAGTAGGGATCCTTAAACCTTGGACTTATCCTAGGACATGACTCTTTTCCCCTAAGTCCTGAAACTTAAGCTCTGATACCAACTTAACTGTCACGCCTCGAGCCTTTATTACAGTGGAAGACTAGCTCGAGGAACATGAACAGCCGGTATGGTAAGCCTCTTGCAAGCAAGAACGATCAAAGCGCAAGACAATCACACATACGAATAATGTAATTGCACAATGATTAACTCAAACTCCAACTCATTTCATTAATAATCAAATATCAAATACAATCACTAATCTTCATCATACTAGACTCAAGAATAAGAAAACTTACATAGACTCAATCTAAACAATATAGACTTCCTAAGTCTTCACTCATTCTTCATTCACTCTCGGACCCGCTATTTGAATACTCCGAATCCGAACCCGACTCACTTCCATTTCCTAAAAAGATAGGAAATAGGTAATGAGCACACTTGCCCAGTAGGTATCTTCGCATCAACATGATTAGCAATATTTAAGTAATTAGCATTTTCGCTCTAAAGCAAATAAGGTAAAATCATGCGAATGCGATCAAGCACGTGATTAAACCAAAGTAACAAGATGATCATGTAAGATAGAATGAACAAGTATGAACTAGCAAGAATGTAACAAGAGTGTAGCATGGCCTTTCATGAACAAGAATGTAACGAGAATGCACTTTCACTTTTCACTTTCATAACCATAAAGGTTACGCACTAGAACGTCAATCATGTAGCAATTCACTAGATTTTCACGAGTGCTCATGGATTTCACTTATTTATAAAGAAAGTACTCTCAGTGCAATGCGACGCCAGTAGCATCATATCTCATGGTTTATAATAGTATATTTCCGACAATCAGCCAAGGGGACTAGCATAGAGCCCTTGGACACAATCAGCGCCCGAACTGCATCTTCACGTATAAATCAAGCTACTTCCATGAGTGTAACAATAAAGCATGGCCAGTAATATAACAAATTCAATCAATAAGCTCATGACAACAATCATCAAAGAATGAATGCTTCAATTAAGAATATGAGAGATCAAGAATGATTTAAGATGATATTATCCTCATGGGAATAATTCGGTAGCATAACGGTACATTCGTTATCTTTCATAATTTAAATTAAGTTTCTTTGGACAATATGACAAGTCCTAGACCATCAATAATCCATCTAGGAACTTTAGAATATCAACCCTTTGGTCAAACCTCAGGTTAACAAACTTTAAAACTGTGACGGTCTAATACTGGGCCGTTACACGATCGTGACGCTCCAGTCTCAAGCCGTTACAATGGCCGAATCCAGAAACAATAAATAGGATTCAGTTAATGTGACGGTCATAGATTGGTCCGTTAGACGTACCTGACGGTCCAACATTGATCCGTTACATATCTAGAACCTGAAAACATCGATAGAGCTTTCTAACAATTGGGCTTTAATGGTACAACCAACTCGACGTCCTAGTGGGAATCCCAGGCACGCGGAGAATTACGGAGGCCTTCAAACAAGATTTCTTAGTCCATTGGAAGGAATATCCAATAGAGAGGTCCTCATGTTCAAGAATATGTTCCTATAGTGTAAAGTGTGAACTAATGGACATATACTGGAATATATGCCATGTACTTGAAGAAAATAACTCTATAGATAGAAAAAGATTGTGTAGCGATGTGAAACCATGATAAAACTCTGTCAATACAATACTTATAATCATAGTTTAACTTCAACTATAGAGTTTAGGCAAAGAAATTAACATATGCTTTAAAATAACTCAAAATGCTTAGAACATGAAATTTCCTATCATGAATCAATTAGTGAACTCCAAGTCATGAAATATGGTTAAAACTTAGATAACTAGGCTTATTTATAAGTAAGTTTGACTGTCCTCAGTCTTGTCTCGGGTTGACAGAACACAGTACTCTGACGGTCTAGTATGGGCGCGTCACAGGACTGTGACGGTTTATCGGGGGGCCGTTACAATATTGTAACGCACTTACTTTGGTCCGTCAGAGACAACCGGGGAATTAAGATATAACAGAGGATGTGACGGCTGATCCTAAGACCATTAAAATCGTATGATGGTCCTATGTTAGTCCGTCAGAGCTTCTGCTGACGAAAAAGATAAGGAACTATGTCCCATGCAAGAAAAATCACAATAACCAACTATTCTAACCATGATAACAAAGTAAAGGCCATCTAGATGCATAGGTTTCAATGAATTAACAAGATAGTACCATTTTATTTTCCATTAAGGCTAAAGATATGCATGTATGCATGTCCATATTTAAACATGGAATTCATGATCTATAGTGCAAATAATCAAGCAAAATAAGAGGGCTTTTATCCCTAACATGTTGTTTTTGCCATTCATGAGATGACCTACCTCTTAACTGGGCTTTAGAGTTCCAATTTGGTCTTCAAGATACGCCCTAGTTCTTCCCTTCCTGGGATTTTTCAGCAACTTCACGTCGCTCTAACTCCTCAGTCTATTGACATAAGGATGTGAAATTTGGAGGTTAGGAAGATGAAACTATTGGGAATAAAAAGTTCTAAAGCATCTAACTCTAATTACCTTGTCCAGTTTCTCTAATTTCCTGATCTTCAGCACCCCGTTGCACAGTTTCATGGGTTGGCGTGATGAAACCAGCAACTTTAGAAGATCCTAACTCCTTGGATACTCGACCTCCTATCATGAAATTTTCAGAGTAGTTAGTCTTAAGTATTAAGAACAAAATACTCTAAAGAACTTACCTGAGATTCTATCTCCTTACCTTGTTTCTTCACGAGCCAAAAGTAAGGGTCGCTCAGTTCAGAACTGGGTCCTATTTATAGGTTTTTGGCTAGGGTTTGAGGATTAGATTGATTCTAGAGTCCTTAGTTGGCCAGAACCTGATCCCTAAGAGTCCTTAGTAACCTTACACATTCTTCTAATTAGGTCTCTAGTAGGTAGGATCCCAAAGTTCTAATCTTTTTATTCTTTCTTCCATTCACGGAACTGACAGAGTGTAACGGTCCAAGCTGGGCGCGTTACATGACTGTGTCGGTCTCACGATAGACCGCTACATCCATTGTGCGTAGAATTTAATAAAATTTAAACTCTTTTGTTTGTTTATCCATATAATTATCTAAATAAGGGGTAATTATCCTTTAAAATCCGTGAATAGACTAAATAACCTTCTAGATTATGGGCCTATCTTAATGGGCTTGGTCTTGTAACCATTTAGGCTTTATTTATTAAGGCTGGATTAATTGTTTACCATATTTGGGCCTTAATAATGATTTATTTAACCCAATATTCATTAATTAATTCATTTAGACCCGTAATAATTCCAGAAAATTCTTAATTATATCAAAAATATTTTATAAAAATTCTGGGGCACTACACAGGACGAGCAGAGAATTAGGGTTAATATCCAGCCTTAAATTCAAAGTCTAAAGCCTAGGACAAAGGTAGGTTATCTCATGAAAGGCTCAAACTTTATGTCAGGGATAAAAGTCCTCTGGTTTCAGTTGATTTCATGCACTATACATCAAGAATTTTATGATTTATTAGGGACAATGCATCTAGTATACTCCTCATGCACAATTCTTAGCCCTAATTGAAGTTAAAAGGAGAATTTTCTTGATTATTACACAAACCCACGCATATTATTGGCCTATACTCATTCTATCATGCTGTGGGAGTTTATACATGTTGATTTCTAGGCATGATATGTCTTAGACTAATATTTTTATTAAGTTTTATGTAACACAGGAAGAAACGGTCTTCCTGTAGACCACCTGAAACCCTAGCGGTCGCACGATAGACCATTTGGCCCAGTGAAACGGTCCTCCACTAGACCGTTTGAGTTTTTGATTTCTGTATTTAAGTTAACCTGACACTTAATGCAGAATGGCCCTATCTAATGTATGATAAGCATAGTTAAGTAAGTTTTATTCTTGTTTCAAGTGCTCTTATCATATATCTAGTTATGTTAACAGAGCGTTCTAATAGATTTCATGATTCCTTATGCACTTAGAACTATTTTTACACTTATGTTATTTTCATGACCAAATCATATACTTTTGTAATTAACTTGAAATTATATGATTTATGGACTAGTCATGGTTTAGTCACTGTTTTACCATGGTATCTCTCTTATAAGAGTCAGTTTCTCAAGTATATGGCATATATCCCGGTATGTTGTCATTAGTTACACCTTTGCATATTAAGTACACAATCTTAGACTTGATAACCTCTCCATTGGATATTCCTTCCAACGGACTAGGAAATCTTGTTTCAAGGCCTCCGTAAGACTCCGCGAGCCTGGGATTCCCACTAGGACGCCGAGATGGTTGTACCGTAAAAACCCATTATCTAGAAAAGCACTTAGCGGTGTTTTGTGTATTCTGGACCTTAGCGGCCCTCTGGACGACCGTCTGATTTCCATAAGCGGCCCTTCACTAGATCGCTAAGGGATAGTAAATGGCCATCCGGTAGACCGCTAAAGCTCTAGATGGTTTTACTACATCAATGTCTTTATTCTTTGAAACGGTCCATGAATAGACCGCCAGGCGTGCTAAACGGTCCAGTAATAGACCGCTTGGTTCCTGATTTAGTCTAACCCAAGGTTTGACCATTGGGGTTAGTTTTCTTAAGTTCCTAGATGATCTTAGGATTATCTGGAGTCTCAAACCTATGTTAAGTAGTCAATATTAAAGGTATGGAATATAATGAAAGTACCGTTATGCTGCCGAATTTCTTCCGTAGCATGATATCCATTTAAGTCGTCCTTGAAATCTCCGGTTCTTAATTGAAGCATTCTTGCCTTGGTTACCTTATGATGGAATTATTGTTGGGCTTGTACCTTATTGGCCACATTATTGTATAATCGTGGAAGTAGCTTGATTTATACTGGAAGATGCAGTTCGAGCACTGATTTTATTCAAGGGCTCTATGCTAGTCCCCTCGGCTGATTGTCAAAAACATACTGTAAACAATAGGGTATGATGCTACTGATGTCACATTACGCTGGGAGTACTTTCTTTATAGATAAGTGAAAATCCACGGACATGAGTGAAGATCCACGTAAATTCATGAAGTACTTGCTACTAAGCGAAAAGTACTTTTCGTGCTTGTTATATGACTCTCTAGTGCATAACCTCATGGTTATGAAAAGTACTTTCTTGTTACATTCTTCTTCATGGAAAGGCAAATTTATATTCTTGTCATATACTTGATCAATCATATTCTCGTATCTCATCTTGTTACTTTGGTTTTGTTCGCATGTTTTACTGTATTTACATGATTTATCTTATTCTCTAGAGCTAAAATGTTAATCACTTAAATTGCCTTCATGTTGATACGAAGATACCTACTGGGTAAGTGTACTCATTACCTATTTTCTCAATGTTTCAGGAAGTACAAGTGAATCGGATTCGGATTATACCAGTAACGGGTCCGAGAGTGATTGAAGGTTATATGGACGACAGAAGCCTTAGTTATCAAGTGTCTAGTCGAGTCATGATGTAATCTTTATTTTATTGAGTCTAGTGAAAAGAGTCAAAGATCTTATGTACTTTGAGATTATTTAATAAAGAAATAAAGTTAAAGGTTTGAATGAATTATTGGTGCAATTACTTTTATGTGATTGACTTACGCTCTGATTATATTGCTTGCTCGAGGCGTACTAGCCGACTGTTCATGTTCCCGATTGTTTCTGCTGAATAATCTCGGGGCGTGACAGTTAGAGTGGTATCAGTGCCTAGGACTAGAAGTCCTAGGGAAGAAGTCATGTCATATGCTAAGTCCAAGGTTTAAGGACCCACCCCTATGAAACTAGGAAAGAAACTCCCTACCTATGTGAGGAATTGGGTAGAACCTGAGATGAGATAGTAATTAGAATTATTTCTAAGATTAACCCCACTCATTTCATTAGAATTAACAAATTCATTACTCTTCTCAGGTACCTCATTCTTACGATGGCTCATCGTGTTGACTGGGATGGTATGCAGCAGACCGTTGCAAGTCTCACCCAAGCATTACAGAATATGGCTCAAGCTGGCGCAGGGGCAAGAGCTGGAGACCTACACCGTAATTTTCGGAGGTTAAATTTTTCGTGGTTCTCAGGATCTTCCAATCCTGATGAGGCTAAAAATTGGATCGATGAAGTGAACCGTATATTCGAGGTCATGCAATGTGCCGACCAAGAAAAGGTTCGTCTTGCCACGTTCCAACTCAATAAAGATGCCCGTACATGGTGGAAGTCAATCCTTGCACCGCCTCAAGATGCACCACATACTTGGGAGGGGTTCCTTACACTCTTCCGAGCAAAATACTTCTACAAACAAGTTAAGGAGAGGAAGGCTATGGAGTTTGCTTCATTACGCCAGGGCATGATGTCAGTAATGGAGTATGAACTCCAGTTTTCTAGGCTAGCGCCTTATGCTCCTCATCTGATTAGTACGGAGTTATTAAAAGTCAATCGATTTATGGATGGTTTAAGACCCGACTTTATTCAACAACTTGGGACTTAAAATATCCGTACCTATGCGGAGATGGTCCAACGGGCACATCTATGTGAAAGGACCTTAGAGAAGGTCAAAAAATAAAGTGCAAGGGAGAGGAGCCGAGCCGAAGGTCTAATCGGCATGGTAAGAGAGAAAAGTTTAGTATCACGGAACCTTACAAATCCCGTGATAGCAAGAAGAGATCCCGGAATGGGAGTGGTAGTGGCTACCACAAGAACAAGAAGGCCAAAGAAGAAGAAAAGCAAGTCATGGCGGCTTGCATGTTTTGCGAGAAGTTCGGTCATTCGACCGAAGAGTGCTGGAAGCATCTGGGTGCTTGCTTACGATGTGGCAGTCGGGAGCACCGCATGCCGGATTGCCCCCTTATGAAGGAACAAAATCCTGGTGGTGGACGTAAGTGACAAGCCCGTCTTAATGCTATTATGGAAGATGAGGAAACGCCCAAGAATGATGGGCTGATGGAAGGTACTATCCAAATCTATTCCCATCCTGCATTCGTACTATTTGATACTAGTGCTTCTCATTCCTTTATATCTACTGCTTTCACAAAAACCTTACCAATTTCATCAGTTCCTCTACCTTCGGACATAGCAATCACTACACCATTAGGTCTAGGAACCAAACTTACAACCTACTACCCCGATAGTGAGGTAATGGTAGAAGGTCATAATCTTCCGGCAAACCTCGTATCCCTTGACATGGAGGGCTACGATGCTATGTTAGGTGTAGATTGGCTCGTAGACCACGACGACTATATAAACTGTCACAACCTGATTATCTCTTTTTGGAAACCAAGTCTTCCAAGGTTCTCCTTCCTTGGTGTCAAATATAGGAAGCATCCTACCATTATTTCATCTCTTCATGCTTGCAAACTTATTTCGCAAGGATGTGAAGCTTGTCTTGCTTCTGTAATCATTACCGAGTCCAAGGGAATTGTCTTAGAAGATATTCCCATTGTGAATGAGTTTCCCGATGTATTTCCATCAGATTTACCCGGCTTACCGCCCGAAAGGGATGTAAACTTCTTCATTGAACTCATTCCCGGAGCAACACCTGTTTCAATAGCTCCTTACAGGATGTCCCCCATAGAACTCAAGGAATTGAAGAAACAACTTTAGGAGTTATTAGACAAGGGTTTCATTTGACCTAGCACATCCCCTTGGGGTACGACGATTCTATTCGTCAAGAAGAAGGATGGATCCCTCAGGCTATGCATGGACTACAGGCGACTGAATCAACTCACAATTAAGAATAAATATCCATTGTCACGTATAGATGAACTCTTTGATCAGATTGTAGGAGCAGAATATTTCTCTAAGATAGATCTCAGGTCAGGTTATCATCAACTCAAGATCAAAGATGAAGACATACACAAAACTACTTTTCGGAGTAGATACGGCCACTATGAATTTGTGGTAATGCCGTTCAGATTAACCAATGCTCCAGCAGCATTTATGCAACTCATGAATAATGTCTTCAGGTCTTATCTTGATCAGTTTGTAGTCGTCTTCATTGATGATATTCTTATATATTCCAAAACTAAAGAGGAATATGAAGAGCAATTAAGAATAGCCTTGCAAATGCTAAGAGAGCACAAACTTTATGCAAAGTTTAGCAAGTGCGAGTTCTGGCTAAAGGGGGTCTCTTTCCTTTGTCATATTATTTCAAAGGAAGGAATCGTTGTCGACCATTCTAAAATAGAAGCTGTTAAGAACTAGAGCCGGCCGATGACCATGTCTGAAGTCAGAAGTTTTCTAGGTATGGCTGGTTATTACAGAAGATTTATCAAAGATTTTTCAAAAATCGCCGTTCCTTTGACTAGACTCACAAGAAAGGAGAATCCTTTTATATAGTCGAACGATTGCAAAGAGAGTTTTCAAACTCTTAAAGAACACCTTACCTCTGCACCTATATTAATGCTACCAACAGAGGGTGATGGTTTTGAAGTCTATACGGATGTGTCTGACATTGGCCTAGGGTGCGTCCTTATGTAAAATGGAAAGGTGATTTGCTATTCATCTAGGCAGTTAAAGCGTTACAAAGAAAACTACCTTGTGCATGATCTGGAATTGGCTGCGGTTATATTCACATTAAAGATTTGGCGACATTACCTTTATGGGTAGAAATTCATCATATTTTCATATCATAAAAGTCTGAAATACCTCTTCACCCAGAAAGAGTTAAACATGCGACAACGCAGATGGTTGGAGTATCTCAAGGACTTCGACTTTGCTATCCAATATCATCCGGGAAAATCAAATGCTGTAGCCGACGCTCTTAGCAGGAAACCAATGGCAACTCTAGCAAGCCTCAGGAAAGGTATAACTTCTCTTATTGAAGATTTTTCTCATTTAAATCTTGATATTGACAGAGAAGGAGAAGGAGGTATGATTGCCAATATAAGGGTTCAACCTACATTGATCAAGGACATAGTTCAATTGCAAGAAAACGACCCCACCTTGATGGAGATTAAGGATAATATTGATCAGAGACTGGATTTTTCTATCTCAAATGATGGAAGACTATCTTTTAAGGATCGA
Organism: Amorphophallus konjac; assembly: GCA_022559845.1. NCBI lineage: Eukaryota > Viridiplantae > Streptophyta > Magnoliopsida > Alismatales > Araceae > Amorphophallus > Amorphophallus konjac. The sequence goes on along the minus strand of CM040121.1, from coordinate 314,700,195 downwards.
ATTTGTGTGCCGAATCATGATGACACTAAGAAATTGATCATGGAAGAAGCTCACAAATCAAGGTATGCTATTCACCCTGATGCTACCAAGATGTATCCAGATTTGAAAAGAAACTTTTGATGGCCCAACATGAAAAGAGAAGTAGCAGATTTTGTGTCCCGATGTCTCACTTGTCAACAAGTAAAAGCAGAACATTTAAGACCCGCTGGGAAATCACACCCCTTGAATATTCCCGAGTAGAAATTGGAAAGTATATGGATGGATTTTATCATGGGTTTACCTAAGATAAGAGGAGGACATGATGGTATATGGGTGATCATAGACCGATTGACTAAATCTACACATTTTCAAGTCGATGGTCTGTGGATGTATTAGCAGCATTATACATGAGGGAAATTGTCAAATTACATGGTGTCCCTGTTACCATTATATCTGACCGAGATCCTTGGTTCACATCACAATTCTGGAAAGGTCTTCAACATTCTAGGAACCCGACTTAATTTTAGTACTGCATTCCATTCACAAACTGATGGTCAAACTGAAAGGATAAATTAGGTAGTGGAAGATATGCTCAGAGCTTGTGTTATTGACTTTGGAGGAAGTTGGCACGATCACTTACCTCTAGTGAAATTTTCATACAACAATAGCTACCAAGCTAGTATACAAATGGCACCATTCGAGGCTCAGTATGGTAGAAGCTGTCGATCGCCTATTTGCTGGAATGAAGTAGGAGAAATGTAATTTCTCGGCCCCAACATTATTAAGGATACTACCGAGAAGATAAAGCTTATTTGGGAAAGACTCCAGATGGCTCAAGATAGACCAAGATCATATGCTGATAATCGAAGGCGCGACCTGGAATTTCAAGTAGGAGACCATATATTTCTTAAGGTTTCTCATGGTCGAGGTATTTGAAGATTTAGTATCAAAGGCAAGCTTACTCCAAGATTTATTGGCAACTTTTAAATTCTCGACAGGATTGGTGAAGTCGCATATTGAATAGCTTTACCCCCTCAACTATCTGAAGTTCATGATGTATTTCACGTCTCAATGCTCAAGAAGCATGTACCTAATCCATTTCATGTCATCACTTACGACAACCTGGATATTAAAAAGGACTTGACATACGAGCAATGGCCAATCAAGATTATTGAACGAGAAGTATGGCAACTTTGGAATAAAATTATTCCTATGGTTAAGATCCAATGGACCAAATCATGTCCACATGAAGCAACATGAGAAACTGAAGAAGCCATGCACAAAAGATTTCCAGAGATATTTGAATGTAAGTGCACTCTCCTTAAATCCATGTATTAAATTTGGGGACCAAATTCTCTTAAGTGGGGGAGGGTGTAGCGCCCAAGAATTTTCTAGAAATTTTCTAGATTTCAATAGAATTATTAAATATTTAAATGAGCTATTAAATGAATTACGATTAATTAAGTTTCATTAAGTAAAGGCCTTCTACTAATAAATAGATTAGGCCCATTTAATTGAACCCAAAGGACCAAAAACTCCAAGCCCAAAAGGGTTGGCCCATATTCTAGAAGCTTAATTTATGAAATTTTAGGATTTAAGTTGACAAATAGGGTAAATAAATGGATAATATCAAAAGAGTTTTAAACGGTTCAAATTCGACACCTAGACCGAAAATGGTCTGTCGCGAGACCGCATAGCAATGGGAAACGGTCTAGCATTAGACCGCTAGGCTCTGCAGATTCCGTGAAAGGAAGAGAACGTGAAAAGCTTAGATCTTGGGCATCCAAATCACCTAGGATCGATGCTATCTACTAATTAGATAAGTCTAGAAGGCTAGAAGATCGAATTGAAGACCTAATTAGGACTCTAAGTTCGTTCAAATCCATGAAACCTAGCTAAAACCTATAAATAGACCCCAGAACCACCTTGCGCGACCCTTACATTTGGCTCGCGTGGAACTAAGGTAAGGAGATTTTATTTTAGCTAGGTTCTTTAGAATCTTTTATTTACAATACTCAAGTCTAACTCTCCTCAAAATTTCATTCTAAGAGATCGAGTCTACAAGGAGTTATTGGCTTCCAAAGTTGCTAATCCTACACCAATAACCCAGGAATCTTTGCAATGGCCCAGTGAAGACCAAGGGAATAGAAGCCCTAAACGAGGTATTTAGAACTAGTAACTTTAGAACTTTTTGTTCTCCTTTATATCTTCTATCTACCCTCAAAATTTCACTTCTTTAGGACAAGAGAGTCAGGAGATACAAGAGTGTGAAGTTGCTCGTTCGGTTTAGGACGAGCAGAGAATTAGGGTTAACTTCCAATCTTAAATTCAAAGTCTAAAGCCCAGGACAAAGGTAGGTTATCTCATGAAAGGCTTGAACTTTATGTTAGGGATAAAAGCCCTCTTGTTTTAGTTGATTTCATGCACTATACACCGAGAATTTTATGATTTATTAGGGACTATGCATCTAGTATACTCCTCATGCACAATTCTTAGCCCTAATTGAAGTTAAAAGGAGAATTTTCTTGATTATTACACAAACCCACACATATTGTTGCCCTATACTCATTCTATCATGTTGTGGGAGTTTATACATGTTGATTTCCAGGCATGGTATGTCTTAGACTAATATTTTTATTAAGTTTTCTGTAACACAGGAAGAAACGGTCTTCCTGTAGACCACCTGAAACCCTAGCGGTCGCACGATAGACCGTTTGGCCCAGTGAAACGGTCCTCCACTAGATCGTTTGAGTTTCTGATTTCTGTATTTAAGTTAACCCGAAACTTAATGCAGAATGGCCCTAATTAATTTATGGTAAGCCTAGTAAAGTAAGTTTTATTCCTGTTTCAAGTGCTATTATCATATATCTAGTTATGTTAACAGAGCGTTCTAATAGATTTCATAATTCCTTATGCACTTAGAACTATTTTTACACTTATATTATTTTCATGACCAAATCATATACTTTTATAATTAACTTGAATTTATATGATTTATGGACTAGTCATGGTTTAATCGTTGTTTTACCATGATATCTCTCTTCTAAGAGTCATTTTCTTAGGTATATGGCATATATCCCGGTATGTTGTCATTAGTTACACATTTGCACATTAAGTACACAATCTTGGACTTGATAACCTCTCCATTGGATATTCCTTCCAACGGACTAGGAAATCTTGTTTCAAGGCCTCCGTAAGACTCCGCGAGTCTGGGATTCCCACTAGGACGCCGAGCTGGTTGTACCGTTAAAACGCATTGTCTAGAAAAGCACTTACCGGTGTTTTGTGTATTCTGGACCTTAGCGGCCCTCTGGACGACCGTCTGGTTTTCGTAACCGGCCCTTCACTAGACCGCTAAGGGATACTAAACAGCCATCCGCTAGACCTCTAAAGCTCCATATGGTTTTACTACATCGATGTCTTTATTCTTTGAAACGGTCCATGAATAGACTATCGGTGTGCTAAACAGTCCAATAATAGACCGCTTGGTTCCTGATTTAGTCTAACCCAAGGTTTGACCTTTGGGGTTGGTTTTTTTAAGTTCCTAGATGATCTTAGTGTTATCTGGAGTCTCAAACCTACGTTAAGTAGTCAATATTAAAGGTATGGAACATAATGAAAGTACCGTTATGCTGCCGAATTTCTTCCGTAGCATGATATCCATTTAAGTCGTCCTTGAAATCTCTAGTTCTTAATTGAAGCATTCTTGCCTTGGCTACCTTATCATGGAATTATTGTTGGGCTTGTACCTTATTGGCCACATTATTGTATAATCGTGGAAGTAGTTTAATTTATATTTGAAGATTTAGTTCGAGCACTGATTGTGTTCAAGGACTCTATGTTAGTCCCCTCAGCTGATTGTCAGAAATATACTGTAAACGATGGGGTATGATGCTACTGGCATCGCATTGCGCTGGGAGTACTTTCTTTATAAATAAGTGAAAATCCACGGACATGAGTAAAGATCCACGTAAATTCACGAAGTACTTGCTACTAAGCAAAAAGTACTTTTCGTGCTTGTTATATGACTTTCTAGTGCATAGCCTCATGGTTATGAAAAGTACTTTCTTGTTACATTCTTGTTCATGGAAAGGCAAATTTACATTCTTGTCACATACTTGATCAATCATATTCTCGTATCTCATCTTGTTACTTTGGTTTTGTTCACATGTTTTACCGTATTTACATGATTTATCTTATTCTCTAGAGCTAAAATGTTAATCACTTAAATTGCCTTCATGTTGATACGAAGATATCTACTGGGAAAGTGTGCTCATTACCTATTTTCTCAATATTTCAGAAAGTACAAGTGAATCGGATTCAGATTATACCAGTAACGGGTTCGAGAGTGATTGAAGGTTATATGGACGAGAGAAGCCTTAGTTATCAAGTGTCTAGTCGAGTCATGATGTAATCTTTGTTTTATTGAGTCTAGTGAAAAGAGTCAAAGATCTTATGTACTTTGAGATTATTTAATAAAGAAATAAAGTTAAATGTTTGAATGAATTATTGGTGCAATTACTTTTATGTGATTGACTTACGCTCTGATTATATTGCTTGCTCGAGGCGTACTAGCCGACTGTTCATGTTCTCGATTGTTTCCGCTGAATAATCTCGGGACGTGACACTATCAATAAAAGTTGGATTTTTGGGTCAGTTATTGTGCATTCCTCTTATGTGGATGTTTATTGCGCTCTGATTATATTGCTAGCTTGAGACGTATTGCCGACTATTCACGTTTACCCAGTTGTTCCGCTGTACACACATGGCTCGGGGCGTGACAGTTAAGTTGGTATCAGAGCCTAGGCATAAGTAAGTCCTAAGAAAATGTCATGTCATAGGCTAAGTCCAAGGTTTAAGGACCCACACCTATGAACTAAGGAAAGAAATTTCCCACCTATGAGAGATTGGGTAGAGCTCGGGATGAGATAGCTGTTTATAAATTATCTCTAGGATAACTCCCTCCAATTCCGTAGGAATTAACAAATCATTCCTTTTGTCAGGTACCATATTCACGCAATGGCTCACCATGTTAACTAGGACGAGATGCAACAAATCATCGCATGTCTCACCCAGGCCCTCTAAACCATGGCCCAAGCTAGTGCTCGGGTAGGCGCGGGTAATTTACACGCCAACTTTCGGAGTTTGAATCCTCTATGATTTTGTGGATCTTCTAACCTCGACGAGGCTAAAAATTGGATCGATTAGATGAACTGGATATTTGAGGTCATGAAATGCACCGACCAAGAGAAGGTCCATCTCGCCACATTCCAACTGAACAAAGATGCCCGCACTTGGTAGAAGGCACAACCTCAAAATGCTCAGCTTACTTGGGATGGGTTTCTTACACTCTTCCGAGCAAAATACTTCTCTGAACATGTCAAGGAGAGAAAGGCTGCGGAATTTACCTCCTTAAGGCAATGAATGATGTCCATGGTGGAGTACAAACTTCAATTCTCTCGTCTGGCTCCATATGCTTCTCACCTAGTTAGCACCGATCTATTAAAGGCTAACCGATTTATGGATGGCTTAAGGCCCATTTTTATTACTCAACGTGGACCCCAAAATATCTGTACCTATGCAGAGATGGTCTAACAGGCGCATCTATGTGAAAGGACCTTGGAGAAGGTCAAAAAATTCAAGGGAAAAAGTGAGGAGTCAAGCCGGCGGATTGACAAGCAAGGATGAAAGGAATGGAAGTTTAGCATTATGGGTCTTACACGACCCGTGATAACAAGAAGAGGTCCCGTAACGGGAATGGCATCAGGAATGACAAAAATAAGAAGGTGAAGGAGGAGGAAAAGCAAGTTGCAACGGCTTGCTCATTTTGCGAAAAGTTCGGTCACTCAGTCGAGGAATGCTGGAAACGCCTAGGGGTGTGCTTACGTTGTGGAAGCCAGGAGCATCAGATGCCTGATTGCCCTCTCATGAAAGAGCGACTTTCTAACGGGGGACGCAAGCGGCAGGCTCATCTTAATGCCGTTCTCGATGACGAAGAAGCATCCAAAGACAATGGGTTGATGGAAGGTACCATTCAAATTTATTCTCATCCTACTTTTGTACTATTTGATACTGATGCTTCTCACTCATTTATATCTACTACTTTTGTAAAAAGTTTACATGTTTCATCTGTTCCCCTATCTTCAGACCTAGCGATTGCAACACCTTTAGGTCTTGGAACTAAACTTACTACCCACTACCCAAATAGTGAGGTAACAATAGAGGGTCGTAATCTTCCCGCAAACTTAGTATGCCTTAACATGGAAGGTTATGATGCCATTCTAGGCGTAGATTGTCTTGTTGATCACTATGCATATATTAATTATCGCAATAGAAGGATCTCCTTCCGTAAACCAGATCTTCCAAGATTTTCTTTCCTTGGAGTCAAATATAGAAAACACCCTAACACCCTACTATTATTTCTTCTCTTCACGCTTGCAAACTCATCTCACAAGGTTGTAAAGCTTTCCTTGCTTTTGTGATAGTCACTGAGCCCAAGGAAATCATCCTCGAGGATATCCCCATTGTCAATGAATTTCCCGATGTCTTTCCATCTGATTTACCCAGTTTACCGCCCGAAAGGGAAGTAAACTTCTCCATTGAACTCATTCCTGGAGCAGCACATGTTTCAATAGCTCCTTATTAAATGTCCCCCACAGAACTCAAAGAATTGAAGAAGCAACTTCAGAAATTGCTAGACAAGGACTTTATTCGACCTAGCACATCCCCTTGGTGTGCGCCGGTTCTATTCGTCAAGAAGAAGGATGGATCTCTCAGGTTATGTATCGATTACCGGTGACTAAATCAACTCACTATCAAAAATAAATATCCGTTGCCGCGTATCGATGAGCTATTTGATCAAATCTCTAGAGTGAAATATTTCTCCAAGATAGACCTCAGGTCGGGTTATCATCAACTTAGAATCCAAAATGAAGACATCTACAAGACTGCTTTCCGGAGCAGATATGGGCACTACAAGTTCGTGGTGATGTCATTCAGGTTAACTTACGCCCTTGTAGCATTTATGCAACTTATTAATAATGTCTTTAGGCCCTATCTCGACCGATTTGTGGTCATTTTCATTGATGCCATTTTTATATACTCCAGGACTGAGGAGGGACATGAAGAGCATTTAAGAATAGCTTTGCAAACCCTAAGAGAGCATCAACTCTACGCAAAGCTCAGCAAGTGCGAGTTCTGGCTAAAAGAGGTCTCTTTCCTTGGCCATATTATTTCAAAAGAAGGTATCACTATTGATCCTTCTAAAGTGGAAGCTGTTAAGAACTGGAACCGGCCAATGACCGTCTCCAAAGTTAGAAGCTTTCTGGGTCTGGCAGGTTATTATAGGTGATTCATCAAGGATTTCTCTAAGATTGCCGTACATTTGACTAGACTTACAAGAAAGGAGAATCTTTTTATATGGTCAAAGGATTGTGAAGCAAGTTTTCTAACTCTTAAAGATCATCTCACTACTGCCCCTATACTAGCGCTACCTATCGAAGGTGGTGGCTTCGAAGTCTATACGGATGCATCTGGCATTGGCCTTGGATGCGTTCTTATGCAAGATGGCAAGGTGATTTGCTATTCTTTGGGGCAATTGAAGCGTCATGAATAAAATTATCCTGTGCATGATCTGGAGCTGACTGCTGCTATCTTCGCCTTGAAAATCTGGCGACACTACCTTTATGGGGGAAAGTTCACTATCTTTTCGGACCACAAAAGTCTAAAATATCTCTTCACCCAAAAGGAATTGAACATGAGGAGTATCTCAAAGACGGTTGGAGTATCTCAAAGACTTCAACTTTTCTATACAACATCACCCAGGCAAAGCAAATGCTGTCACTGATGCCCTCAATAGGAGACTGATGGCAACTCTAGCAAGCCTCAAGAAAGGTATGACCTATCTCATAGAAGATTTTTCAAAGTTGAACCTAGATGTTGATGCAGGAGAATAAAGAAGTATTATTGCCAATATCCGGTCGCAACCTATATTAATAGAAGACCTAGTCAAGTTTCATGGGAATGACCTATACTGATGGAGATTAAAATCAATATTGATCAACGGCTGGAATTTTTGGTTTCGATCGATGGAAGGTTATTGTTCAAAGATCGAATCTGTGTGTCGGATCATGCCGACACTAAGAAATTGATCATAGAGGAAGCTCATAAATCAAGATATGCTATTCACCCTAGTGCTATCAAGATGTACCAAGATTTGAAAAGGAATTTCTGGTGGCCCAATATGAAGAGAGAGATAGCAGACTTTGTATCTCACTGCCTCACTTGTCAACAAGCCAAGGCAGAACATTTAAAACTAGCTGGAAAGCTACATCCCTTGGAAATTCCCGAGTGGAAGTGGAAAAGTATAGGGATGGATTTCTTCATGGGTTTACCTAAGACAAGAGGAGGACATGATGGTATTTGGGTGACCATAGACTGATTGACTAAATCTGCACATTTTCTACCACTCAAAAGTCGATGGTCTGTGGATATTCTAGCAGCTTTTTACATGAAGGAGATTGTCAAGCTACACAGTGTCCCTATCACCATTATTTCATATCGAAACCCTCGATTCACATCTCAATTATGGAAGGGTCTATAACATTTATTAGAGATCCGACTCAATTTTAGCACTACTTTCCATCCTCAAACAGATGGAAAAATTGAGAGGACAAATCAGGTGGTAGAAGATATGCTCTAGGCCTGTGCAATTGATTTTGGTGGAAGCTGGCACGACCACTTGCCTCTAGTGGAATTCACCTACAACAATAGCTATCAAGCTAGTATACAAATGGCACCATTCGAGGCTCTATGTGGAAGGAGTTTCCGCTCACCTATCTGTTGGAATGAAGTAGGAGAAAAATAATTTCTAGGCCCTGAATTCATTAGAGATACTACCGAGAAGGTAAAGCTTATTCGAGAGAGACTCCAAATGGCTCAAGATAGACAAAAGTCATATGCTGATAATAGAAGGTGCGATCTGAAATTTCAAGTGGGAGACCACGTATTCCTTAAAGTTTCTCCAAGTCGAGGAATTCGAAGATTCGGCATCAAAGGCAAGCTCGCTCTGAGATTCATTGGCCCTTTTGAAATTCTTGAAAGGGTTGGTGAAGTCGCATATCGGATAGCTTTGCCCTCTCAATTAGCCGGAGTCCATGATGTATTTCATGTGTCTATGCTCAAAAAGTACGTCTACGATCCTTTTCATGTTATAAGTCATGACTACTTGGTGATCCAAAAGGATATGACATATCAACAAAAGTCAATCAAAATCATTGATCGAGAAGTGTGTCAGCTATGAAACAAAACTATTCCCATGGTAAAAATCTGGGGGAATAAAGGATCGGAAGAAGACGCGACATGGGAGACGGAAGAAGTTATGTGCAAGAGATTCCTAGAATTATTCGATTGTAAGTATACTCTCCATAAAACCCATGTAATGAATTTGGGGACCAAATTCCTTATAGTGGGGGAGGGTGTAACACCCTAAAATTTTCTAGGAATTTTTAAGAATTTTAAACCATTATTAAGTATTTTAAGAGGCTTAATGGGCTTTTAAATATATTTTTGGGCAAATTAAATTGAATTGGAAGACCAATTAATAACCATGCACAATGGCCCACTCAAATTAGGCCCACAAACCCAATCTTAAACCCTCCTGGCCCAAGCCCATACTCTAGAACTTCCTTAAGATAAATCCCCCAATTAATAGGATAATTAGGGGATAAAAATAGGAAGAGTTTGACAAACATTTAAATTTCTGGCGCCCTGGATGGTTGCGGTCTATCACGCGATCGCTACCACCATATAGTGGTCCAGGGACGACCGCTAACAGCTTCCATGATCGCAACGGCGAGAGCCGTGAAAAACTTAGAAATTCCACAATCAAATCGCCTTGGATCTAACCTATGTGGTGTGGATAACTCTTTAGAACCCTCTAGGGATCAGTTCTACTCCAAATTTAGACTCTACGTTAGATCTAATGCCTCAAACCCTAGCAAACCCTATAAATGGGTTCCAGGTTCGACCTGTGCGAAGCTTACTTTTGGCTCACCTGGTTCGGCGGTAAGATGACATTATTTCATGTCAGTACTTTAGAATATTTTTTTCTCCTTAGTTTTGTCTAACTCCTCTCAAAATCTAGTGCTAGGAGGACACGCCGTTAAAAAGTTAGAAGCCCTACAAGATGCTGGTTCGCTACAGATCGCACAGGAACTAGTGTGTCTATCCAAGGAAGATCTGAAGATTAGAAGCGCTAATCGAGGTAATCTCGTGTCCATCCTTTAGAATAAGTTATTCCTCTTCATGTCTTCCACCTACCCTCCAATTTTCATGAATTTAGGACAAGAGGCTAAAGAGATAGAAGGACGGGAAGTTGTTGGGTTCGTACAGGACGTGCAAGAACCAAGGCGATCTTCCAGTTAGAAATTCACACTCTAAGAGTATTCCCAGAGGTAGGTTATCTCATGGATGGCTAAATTAACGTGTTAGGAACAAAAGCCCTCTAGTTTCTCTTGATTTCATGCACTGTACTTGGAGAATTTGATGTTTTATTTTAGCTGCGCATCTAGGTTATCACAACATGTATGAATCCTTCCCTTTTATAAAAAATTGATAATTTTGACTTAATTCACGTAAACCTATGCATCTCCATGACTTGATTTCTATGGTAGCATGTCTACCTTCCTGTCTAGCACTTTTACCTGCATTTATTTTCCTTAGAATAGGCCTTGCATGCCTTATTTTACTTCTGTCTGCTACAGACAAGAAATGGTCTCTATCAGACCGCCATAATCATGTAGCGGCCCTGCGACAGACCGCTACCATCATGATGCGGTCCTCCTATGACCGCTATTTGCTTTCTGTTGTTTGCACTTTGTTATCTCCAAACAGATTGTAGATTAGCCCTATTAATTATATGTTAAGCCCAGGTAATTAGGACTTATTCCTAGTTTTGACTCAGGATTTATGTTAATGCTTATATTGTGCATCCATCATGCTAGGTTTCATGACTTATATGACTTCATACACTTATTTTAATCCTATGTTAATTTCATGCCAAAACTCTATAGTCTTGTATTAATATTACGTTTCACATGCTCTATGCACTTGTTTCATGGATGCATTGATCGATGTTTTCTACATGATTCTCTCTCATCCTTGAGTCTTTCCTTAGTACATGGCATGTATTTTGGTACGATGTCATTAGTTACACTTTGCACTTATAGGCACATTTTCTTGGACTTGTGAACCTCTCCGCTGGATATTCCTTCTGTCGGACTAGGGGATCATATTTCAAGGCCTCCGTAAGTCTCCGCAAGCCTGGGATTTCCACTAGGACGCCGAGCTGGTTGTACTCTCAAAGCCCAATTGTCTAGAAAGCACTCACATGACCGGTGGTTTTCTGAGTCCTGGCTGGTTGCGGCCATCAAGGAGACCGCTATTTTCAATTAGCGACCTTCCCATGACCGCTATCTCCCAGAGTTTTCACTGCGTCGACCCTTCTTTCTTTCTGGCGTCGACTCTGTCTAGTTGCGGCCATCCCAGGACCGCCACCTTTCAGTTTGCGGCCAGGCTATGACCGCTACAATAAGAAACGACCCAGACTAGACCTTTTCCTGTCCTAGTGTAATTTAACCCGGGGTTTGACCCAAGAGTTGATTTTCCTATATTCCTATATGGTCTATTGATTGTCTAGAACCTAACACCTTATCCAATAAATTATTAATGAATTATAAAAACTGAATGTACTTTTATACTGTCGAATTCCTTCCGTAGCATGACCTTGTTCTTAATTCGACCTTGGAACTCTCATATTCATAATTGGTGCATTCTTACCTTGATGTTGTTATCATTAACTATAGTTGAAACTTGTTATTATCAGCCTACAATATTTATATCTCATGGAAGTAGCTTAGTTTATAACTTGAAGATGCAAGAGTGGGCACGGACAGTGTCCAAGGGCTCGACGCTAGCCCCCTCGACAGATAGTCGGAAACATACTATAAATCATGGGATATGATGCTTACTGACATCACATTACACTGGGAGTACTTTTTTTATAAACGGGTGAAAACCACGAGGCTATCTTGTGAAATTACAGGCTTGCTAGTACATTCTTGTTACCTGACTTTCTAATGCATAGCATTTATGGTTATGAAAAGTACATTCTCGTTCATGAAAGGCCAAGTTATATTCATATTACATTCTTGATCATGCTCTCATTCTACCTGGACACTCACATCTTTTATTTCTTGATACTTGCGTTGTTACTTTGGCTTTATGTCATATGTTTTACCGCATTCTTTTACCTTATGCTCTAGAGCTAAATTGATGAATTACTTAAACTATGCCTTCATGTTTATACGAAGATATCCACTGGACAAGTGTGCTCATTACCCTACTTTTCCAATCTTTTCAGGAAATATTAGCGGGTCGGATTTAGACTATACAAGTGGCGGATCCGAGAGCGACTAAAGTCAAGAGAGAAGCCTAGTAATGTCATTAGTTAGAATCATGATGTAATTTTCCTTTTTTTAGTCCAGTTTGTCTTTATGTAAAAAGAGAGTCAAAAACTCATGTACCTTGATTACTATCAACAAAAGTTGGATTTTTGGGCCAATTATTGTGCATTCCTCTTTTGTAGATGTTTATTGCGCTCTGATTATATTTCTAGCTTGAGGCATATTACCGACTATTCACGTTTCCCGAGTTGCTTTCGCTGTACACGCGTGGCTCGGGGCATGACATGGGAAGAGGTCTCCTTTGAAAATGCACTCTTCCAAGCCAAGATCAAGTTTGATAAAGCTATAAGTGGAGAGGGTGAAGATTCCGAAGCCAAGAGGGAGTGTCTTGAATTCGAGCGCATACTCAAAGAATGTCGGGCGCTGCCATAGCCAGAATGGTTAACAGAAGTGCAGGCGCCAATGTATTCCCAGGAAGCTGAAACTCAAACAATGAACTTGCTAGCCCAGACCATGGAAGCAGAATTCAAGAATGATAATAGCATTCCGACAAATAGCATATCTCTCCAGGGCAGAGTTAAAGATGGTGAAGTCATCTATGACACCCTGCAAAACCAGAACCAGGCCCCTCCTGTTCCAGGAAATGAAGCCGGTAGGTGCCAACCATTTTCCCCTTCGGGCTTCACGGTTCAAGATGAAACTCTACTACCAGATAAAGCTGAGACTCTAGCACTGAATTGGGCGTCGCCCGAAGAAAATATAGAGGTTCTGAAGGTCGAAGAGGATGATGAAGATCTTGTCGACCTAGAGTCAGCACCACCTGAAATTGAAGACGGAGGTCAAGCCACCATTGATGAGCTAATAGAAGTGAACTTGGGGAGTGAGGATGACCCGAGGTGCACTTTCCTCAGCGCTCTACTCTACCAGGAGGAGCGGGGGCAATATTTGCAGCTGCTAAAAGAGTTCCAAGATTGCTTTGCCTAGACCTATAAAGAGATGCCTGGGTTATGTCAAAATGTGGCGCAACACTTGTTGGCAATAGACCCAAGGGTAGAACCAGTGAAGTCGTGTAGCAACCTGGATAAATTAGGGGAAATAAAATTTCCCAATTAAATAAATCCTCTAAGTAAATAAGACAAGGGCCCAAATCAAACAAAATATAAAGCCCAAGCCTCAACCCAATTGAAGGCCTTAACCCATATGAGCCTTATGGGCTAGGTAAAGAAATAAATAAATAAATATATATATATATATATATATATATATATACCCTTTTGTTTTAACCCAACCCTATAGCAAAGAAAAGCCTTTTATGGCCTTAATCCAACCACACTACACCGAAAGCCCAATAGCTAGATGCTTTTGACAAATAAATGGCCTTAATCAATAAACCAAATAGGCCTTATGATGGATATGTATATAAATATATACATATATGGGGCCTCTAAGTTTTCACAAAGCCTTATCACGTTCGAACATGTGTGGCTTTAGGGTTTTCATTGGACAAGTTGGTGGGGGCTAGTATTTTAGCAGTAAAGGATATGCATGGAAAATATTAAACCTATTAGGATTGGCTACGTGGGAAGTAAAATCCCACTAGGATACTAGAACCCAGATCTTATAAATAAGACCTATTCGATCGACAGAAGCCATTATTGCTTTTGTTGATCGTACGTCGACCTCTACCTCCTCTTTCCGTAGGGTGCTACTGCAATCCTACATCCTGCTAACAGCGTCGACTATCGTGCGAGGGGAGGAAGCTTGTTGTTGCTTCTTCTCTTTCTATAGTTGATTTTCTATTGTTGCTGTTGTTGCCTCTGCCGTAAAGAAGCCGATGTTTCTTCTTCTCTCAACTGTGAACGTAAAGTGGAAGCTCTTTCTTCTACGTTCATCTGCTGTGACTTCTGTTGCAGTTGCAATCGCTGTTGCCACTGCTATTTTTGTTACTTCCTCTTCTTCTTTACTACCCGTTCGTCGTTCTTCATTCGCCAAAAGGTAGGTGTTCTCTAATTCTAGATTAAACCCATCTAAGAACTGCAAAACAAGATTACATGATCATGCATCTCATGTCCTGCATCTCTTGCTAGTTCTCTGTGTAGTTTTGAAGCTTTAATGCATTAAAAGAATAAGCGATCGTTTGCGTGGGCGCAGATTCCTGGATTCTACGACTTCATGCAAGGGCGCCCATTAATTAGATACCAGTATTCATGTCGCCAATTTATTTGGTCAATTAATAAATACATTATATTAAAAATTTAACAACTATGTGACCTTACCTCTAAAATTCATGCTTTGCATATATCTAAATTCTCTGTATTTTTCTCTACTTGTTCACATCATCCTTTTCCGGATTATATAAACTGAAAGGAAATGAATAGTGTTATGTGTCTAGTATCGCACATGCCCGATGCGCATCATACTTAAAGAAAGGACAAATGTTCTGTAGTCGCTAATTTATGAATGAACGCCCCAATAAAAGGGCGTTGTTTTGTAAAAATCCAGTAAGTAGAAAATATATTGAACATCATGAATATGCGACCTAAATCATGACGCTATTTAAAGAATGAACGCCATCATACACAGTGGCTATTTAGAGTTGTAAATATTAATTTCTGGAAATCTCTGGAATTAGCGCCCATATACAGAGTCGCAAATTCTTAGTGTTTTCTCGAAAACGCACACTAAAGAATGAGCGTCTGCCTGAGTGGATGCAAATTCTTACTCTCACAGTTTTTAACAGGTTTTTGGCCCATATCGCGGGTCTTTTGGCACTCTTATCCCAGTCCGTGGATAGAGTCCATGTTTCTCACATTGTTCTATGCTTACACCTCAATTCTTGATGTTGATTGGACCCTCCACGGGATATTCCTTTATTTGGACTGGTACTTTCTTCATTGAGACCTCCGTAAGTCTATGTTAGTCTTGAATTCTCTCAAAAAAGTCGAGCAGGTTGTACCCTAAAAACCCTGGAACCTTTACTTGTCACATCACTGTGAAGAAATGTGATGCTTTAGCCCTCATAGAGTGTTGTTTCTGACCTCTTTTGAGAAATCTGTCTCTACCAGTAATCAGCGACCATGCCTTGGGCGCTAGAAGGAATTGGCGACTTGGATGTTTGCGCTATTTCCTTGATTTACCGACCAGAACCTTGGCGCCATTTCTCGAGCCTTAATGTTCACAGGAATTAGCGACTAGACCAGTGGGCGCAGTTTACTGTTTTAGCGACCATGAACTGGATGCTAATTATGAATGAGTGACCGTATGGTATGTCACTAATTCTTCGTGCATGCACTGTTCACAGGAATTGATGACCTCGCATGAGGGCGCTATTTTTGAAATTGATGGCGACCTGATGGATGCCAATTTCCCAATTTTACGACTTGTCATGATTTTCATGCAATTTATCGATATGTCATCCTTGTTCAAGTTCTATCCTTGAACTCCTTATTCGGTGAAATCTACCTTAATATTCCCACAAAGGCTTATTCCTTGAAATTCCATTGGCTATAAACTATAGTGGTTGTCTAAATATTACATGACTCAGAGCTTGCGCATATAGTGCCCGATCTAGTCCTGGGAGGAGCACCCGAAAGT
This sequence comes from Amorphophallus konjac, assembly GCA_022559845.1. Taxonomy (NCBI): domain Eukaryota; kingdom Viridiplantae; phylum Streptophyta; class Magnoliopsida; order Alismatales; family Araceae; genus Amorphophallus; species Amorphophallus konjac. The sequence continues at coordinate 314,684,158 of CM040121.1, read as the reverse complement.
ACTTGTGCCCATGGGAGCTATATTGATCTCGGTGTGGCATTGCACCGAAGTGCATGACTAGCTTGAATTATGGCATTCCACGATCTTTAAAAGTGCTTGACTTGATACATGACATGACTTGACTTGCATGACCCAGAACGGGGATTTACTTGCTTGAATTAAATAGCCAATATCTCATAACTTGACTTGATATTACATGACTTGGTACTTGAATCTCATGAAATACTTGTTATCTAGCAAACTCTTGTTATTCATTATCAATATTCTCTTGCGTTCTTGCATACATGAGCATGCCACTATATCAATTGGTTAATTACTTTAAGACATGTCTGGAATAGAGATATAATTCCTACTAAGCGTTCGCTCACCTTAGTTTTTCCCCTATTTTTCAGGTAATTTCGATGACGAGGATCACTCAGATGGGAACGGGAACGACTAAAGAGCATAGAGCCACCTAGTCATGGAAGCATCTATCTAGTCGTGTCTTTTTCCTATTTTCTTGAGTCTATCATTGTAATTTTCCTCTTTATTGCGTCTAAGTTTGTCATTTAGTATTCTCCTATTTGAAGGTCATGTAAGACTATTGGTGTTATTAATAAATAATATCTACTTTTGCCCACTCTATCTATAAGGTCGAATTCCTTATGCTCTGATTGACATGAATGATATAAACTCGTCACGCATACCGGGTTCCTTCCGCGCTTGGGACGTGACAATTTTTGTGGTATCAGAGCCTAAGATATTCAATTCCTAGGAAAATCAAGTCCAAGGATAGGTTTAAACCTTTACCCGATGAGATTGGGTAGAGCCATGGGTTAAGTTAACTTAGAAAGTTAAACTCTTGGTTAATCGTATATTAATATAGTTATTTAAAATCTTGTAGGATCGTGGCCGCCGAATGTGCTCAATGACGCGATATGCAGCGTACCGTGCAAGGCCTTACCCAGGCGCTGCAACAAGTAGCGCAAGGCAGAGCAAACCGTGGAGCGGGAGATCTCCACCGTAGTTTCTGCAATATGAACCCACCAAAATTCATTGGCTCGACCAACCCAGATGATGCCGAACATTGGATTAAGGAGATCGAACGTATATTCCATGTCATGCAATATATGGATGAAGAAAAAGTCTTATTAGCAACCTTCCAACTAGAGCGAGGTGCTCGCTTCTGGTGGGTGTCAGTAGAAGCTACACCGCCCCATGAACAAGTTACGTGGGGCGAGTTCGTAAAGTATTTCAACAACAAATACTTCTCAGACCGTATTCAAGAAAAGAAGGCCGCGGAATTTGCCGCCCTCAAGCAAAGGACCTTATCAGTGGCCGAGTATGAGGCCCAATTCTCTCATCTGTCAAGGTATGCACCACACCTAGTGTGTACTGAAAAGATGAAAGCTAGAAGATTTCTCAATGGGCTTAGGCCACAATACATTACTCAACTGGCACTAATGGACATCCAAGTCTATTCGGAGATGATAAGGCGAGCCCAGCTGCTAGAAGACGCCACGGAGTTGTCCAACCGAATCCGTGGAAAAGATAAGAAGGAGCATGTTACAAGCTCTGGCACTTTCAAGCCAACCTTTAATAAGAAGAGGTCTAGCAAAGGAGGGGATTCCTCCCAAGAGAAGAAGTTCAAGAAGAATAGCAAGCCCTTCTCTATAACTGCCACACCTTCCAAAGAGGTGTATAAACATTGTGACAAGGCCGGCCAAATGGTCGAGGAATGCTGGAGAAGATTGGGAGCTTGTCTCTGTTGCGGGAGCCGTGATCACCAGATTCCCGACTGTCCTCTACTTAATGATCAAGCCAGGGACGAGAAGCGCCCGGTGAAGAAACAAGCCCGTCTCCAAGCTCTTCAAGAGGCAGAGCAAGATGAAGGTGGACTCGTGGAAGGTACATTAAAGATTTGTTCCATGTCTATTCGTGTCTTGTTTGATACCGGCACGACACATTCTTTTGTTTCCAAGAAATTTGCTGATCCATTACCTATGGAACCGGAATGGATAGATTTAGTTATTTCCACTCCTCTCGAAAACGAATCCGAGATTTTACACCATTATCTAAACTGTGAAGTAATGATAAAAGGGAAGAATCTACATGCCGACCTGATATGCTTAGACATGGACGGGTACGATGTCATACTAGGAGCCGATTGGCCATCCACATATAAGGCAATTGTAGATTGCCGAAACGGTAAGGTAACTTTTAAGGAGTTCCCGGAACTTGTCTACACTAGTCCTCAGAGTCGAAACAAGTCACCCCTTATTTCGGCCCTCCGAGCTAGTAAGCTCTTAAGAAAAGGACGTGTGGCTTTCATAGCTTTTGTGACTGCCACGGAAGTTAAGGAGTCCAAGATAGAAGACATCCGAGTGGTTCGGGAGTTTCCCGACGTATTCCCGGAAGACCTGCCCAGATTATCCCCACAAAGAGAAGTGGTCTTCACCATTGACCTTGTCCCTAGTGTTGGCCCAGTTTCTAAGGCACCTTATAGAATGTCCCCCGTCGAGCTCAAGGAATTGAAGGAACAATTGATGGAGCTCTTGAAGAAAGGATTCATCAAGCCGAGCACTTCCCCGTGGGGAGCGCCCGTACTATTTGTAAATAATAAAGATGGATCGATGAGACTCTGTATCGATTATCGGCAGTTGAACCACCTTACTATCAAGAACAAGTACCTGCTGCCGAGGATCGATGAATTATTTGATCAGATATCTAGAGCCAAGTATTTCTCAAAAATTGATCTCAGGTCGGGATATCATCAATTAAGAATAAAAGATGAGGATATACACAAGACATCATTCTGGAGCAGGTATGGGCATTACGAATTTATTGTTATGCCTTTTGGACTAACAAATGTCCCTGCAGTCTTTATGCAGTTGATGAATAGTATATTCAGGCCTCATCTAGATCAATTCGTAGTGGTCTTTATCGATGATATATTGATATATTCAAAGACCGAAGAAGAACATGAAGAGCATTTGAGGATTTCATTGCAAATCTTAAGGAAGAATCAACTCTATGTCAAGCTTAGCAAATGCGACTTCTGACTCGAGGAAGTATCCTTCTTAGGGCATGTGATTTCGAAGGATGGAATTTCTATGGATCTGTCAAAAGTCGAGGCTGTAAAGAATTGGGAGAGACCAACAAATGCAACTGAAATCTGAAGCTTCTTAGGCCTAGCTGGCTATTACAGGTGATTCATCAAGGATTTCTCCAAGATCATTGTTCCTCTTACTAGGCTGATCCGCAAGGAGATTCCTTATAAGTGGGACGAAGATTGTGAGAAAAGTTTTCAAGCCTTGAAGGATCATCTGACAACTGCCCCAGTCTTGGCATTACCAACCGAAGGGGAGAAATTCGAGGTATATATCGATGCGTCTGGCATTGGCCTAGGATGTGTCTTAATGCAACAAGGGAGAGTCATTGCTTACTCTTCCTGACAACTAAAGAAGCATGAAGAGAACTACCCGGTGCACGACTTAGAGTTGGCCGCGGTGGTATTTGCTTTGAAGATCTGGAGACACTATCTCTACGGAGAATAGTTGACCGTGTACTCCGATCACAAGAGTCTCAAGTATCTATTTTCTCAAAAAGAATTGAATATGAGACAAAGGCGTTGGCTAGAGTATCTCAAGGACTTTGACTTCACTATACAATATCATCCTGGAAAGGAGAATCCCGTAGCTGATGCCCTTAGTCAAAAATCGAGAGCGATATTGACCAATTGTATGATCCAAGAATGGAAGATGTTGGAACAATTTTCCAAGCTTGATATAAGCCTGGACAAGGAAAAGAGGTGTATTACTCTATCGCACATGAGGATACAACCAGATTTACTCTCCGAGATCAAGGAGCTTCAAGAAAAAGACCCGGTGCTGGTAGAGCTAAAGGACAAGCTAGAGGATCAACCTGACTTCAAGTTGGCGTTTGATGGAAGATTGCTATTCCATGAAAGGACATGTCTACCAGACTGTCCCGAATTGAAGAAGAAGCTTCTAGAAGAAGCTCACCGATCGAGGTACACGATTCACCCGGGAGCTACTAAAATGTACCAAGACTTGAAAAGGACCTTCTGGTGGCCTAATATGAAAAGGGAGGGAGCGGACTTTGTTTCTCGCTGTCTCACCTACCAACAAGTCAAGGTGGAACACCAAAAGCCTACTGGCAAGCTACATCCTCTAGACATTCCCAAGTGGAAGTGGGAGGATATCGACATGGACTTTATTATGGGTCTGTCTAAATCTAAAGGTGGATATGATGGGATATGGGTCATCATAGATCGTTTGACCAAGTCATCACACTTCTTGCCTATAAAGAGCCGATGGTCAGTTGATGTTGTAGCTGCCTTGTACATCAAAGAAGTTGTCAGACTGCATGGAGTTCCTATTTTGATCGTGTCTGACCAAGACCCGCGCTTCACTTCTCATTTCTGGAAGGGTCTACAGCATTCGTTGGGGACAAGACTCAACTTTAGTACAACTTTTCATCCTCAAACAGATGGTCAGACCAAAAGGACAAATCAAGTTGTGGAGGATATGCTGCGAGCTTGTATTATTGATTTTGGTGGAAGCTGGCATGACCATCTACCCCTGGTCGAGTTTGCATATAACAACAGTTACCAGGCCAGTATCCAAATGGCACCTTTCGAGGCATTATACGGAAGGAGTTGCCGCTCACCACTATGTTGGGACGAAGTCAAAGAAAAGCAACTACAAGGCCCGGACATGGTAAGAGATACCACTGAAAAAATTCAACTAATTAGAGAAAGACTCAGGATGGCTCAGTCTAGACAAAAGACTCACGCCGATATTAGAAGGAGAGACCTTGAGTTCTAAGTTGGAGACCACGTCTTTCTTAAGGTTTCTCCAAGATGAGGTATTAGAAGATTTGGTGTTAAGGGCAAGCTTACACCAAGATATATCGGTCCCTTCGAAGTGATAGAAAGAGTTTGCGAAGTTGCCTATCGGATAACCTTGCCACCACAACTATCTGAAGTACACAATGTATTCCACATTTCTATGCTCAAGAAGTATGTTCATGATCCGGCCCACGTCATAGATCATGACAACATGGTGATACAAAAAGATCTCACAGATGAACAAAATCCTTTGAAGATCCTTGATCACGAGGTTCGTGCGCTAAGGAACAAGATGATTCCCATGGTAAAGGTTCAATGGAGTAAGTGCTTAGAACAAGAAGCCACATGGGAGACTGAAGAATCTATGAAGAAGAGATTTCCTGACTTATTTCAAATTATGAGTACTATGCATTCTCCATATTTATATGTAAATAAATTTGGGGACCAAATTCTTTTAAGTGGGGGAGGGTGTAGCAACCTGGATAAATTAGGGTAAATAAATTTTCCTAATTAAATAAATCCTCTAAATAAATAAGACAACGACCCAAATCAAACAAAATATAAAGCCCAAGCCTCAACCCATTTGAAGGCCTTAACCCATATGGGCTTTATGGGCTAGGTAAAGAAGTGTATATATATATATATATATATATATATATATATATATATATATATATATATATATATATATATATATATATAGAGAGAGAGAGAGAGAGAGAGAGAGAGAGAGAGAGAGAGAGAGAGAGAGAGAGAGAGAGAGACCCTTTTGTTTTAACCCAACCCTATAGCAAAGAAAAGCCTTTTAATGCCTTAATCCAACCACACTACATTGAAAGCCCAATAGCTAGATGCTTTTGACAAATAAAGGGCCTTAATCAATAAACCAAATAGGCCTTACGATGGATATGTATATAAATATATACATATAAGGGGCCTCTGAGTTTTCATAAAGCCTTATCACGTTCGAACATGTGTGGCTTTTGGGTTTTCATTGGAAAAGTGGGTGGCGGCTGGTATTTTAGTAGTAAAGGATATGCATGGAAAATATTAAACCTATTAGGATTGGCTACATGGGAAGTTAAATCCCACTAGGATACTAGAACCCAGATCCTATAAATAAGACCTATTCGATCGACGGAAGCCGTTATTGCTTTTGTTGATCGTACGTCGACCTCTACCTCCTCTTGTCGTAGGGTGCTACTGTAATCCTACATCCTGCTAATAGCGTCGACTATCATGCGAGGGGAGGAAGCTTGCTGTTGCTTCTTCTCTTTCTATAGTTGATTTTCTGCTGCTACGGTTGTTGCCTCTACCGTAAAGAAGCCGATGTTTCTTCTTCTCTCGACTGTGAACGTAAAGAGGACGCTCTTTCTTCTACGTTCATCTGCTGTGACTTCTGTTGCAGTTGCAATCGCTGCTGCCACTGCTATTTTTGTTACTTCCTCTTCTTCTCTACTACCCGTTCGTCGTTCTTCCTTCACTAAAAGGTAGGTGTTCTCTATTTCTAGATTAAACCCATCTAAGAACTGCAAAACATGATTACATGATCATGCATCTCATGTCCTGCATCTCTTGCTAGTTCTCTGTGTAGTTTTGAAGCTTTAATGCATTAAAAGAATAAGCGACCGTTTGCGTGGGTGCAGATTCCTGGATTCTACGACTTCATGCAAGGGCGCCCATTAATTAGATACCAGTATTCATGTCGCCAATTTATTTGGTCAATTAATAAATACATTCTGTTAAAAATTTAACAACTATGTAACCTTACCATCATGCCCTTCATATATCTAGATTCTCTGTATTTTTCTCTACTTGTTAACATCATCGTTTTCTTGATTATATAAACTGAAAGGAAATGAACAGTGTTATGTGTCTACTATCGCACCTGCCTGATGCACATCATACTTAAAGAATGGACGACTCTCCCGCAGTCGCTAATTTATGAATGAACGCCCCAGTAAAAGGGCATTATTTTGTAAAAATCCAGTAAGTAGAAAATATATTGAAAATTATGAATATGTGACCTAAATCATGACGCTATTTAAAGAATGAACACCATCATACACAGTCGCTATTTAGACTTATAAATATTAATTTCTGGAAATCTTTGGAATTAGCGTCTATATACAGAGTCGCTAATTCTTAGTGTTTTCTCGAAAACGCACATTAAAGGATGAGCACCTGCCTGAGTGGACGCATATTCTTACTCTCACAGTTTTTATCATGTTTTCGGCCTATATCGCGGGCCTTTTGGCACTCTTATCCCAGTCCGTGGATAGAGTCCATGTTTCTCACATTGTTCTACGCTTACACCTCAATTCTTGATGTTGATTGGACCCTCCACGGGATATTCCTTCCATTAGACTGGTACATTTTTCATTGAGACCTCCGTAAGTCTATGTTAGCCTTGGATTCTCTCAAGGCAGCCGAGCAGGTTGTACCCTAAAAACCCTGGAACCTTTACTTGTCACATCACTATGAAGAAACGTGATGTTTTAGCCCTCATAGAGCACTATTTCTGGCCTCTTTTGAGAAGTCTGTCTCTATCAGTAATTAGCGACCATGCCTTGGGCGCCAGTAGGAATTGGCGACCTGGACGTTTGCGCTATTTCCCTGATTTAGCAACCAGAACCTGGGCGCCATTTCATCGAGCCTTACTGTTCACAGGAATTAGCGACCAGGCCATTGGGCGCAGTTTACTATTTTAGCGACCATGAACTGGATGCTAATTATGAATGAGCGACCGTATGGTATGTCGCTAATTCTTCGTGCATGCACTGTTCACAGGAATTGATGACCTCGCATGAGGGCGCTATTTTTGAAATTGATGGCGACCTGATGGATGCCAATTTCCCAATTTTACGACTTGTCATGATTTTCATGCAATTTATCGATATGTCATCCTTGTTCAAGTTCTATCCTTGAACTCCTTATTCGGTGAAATCTACCTTAATATTCCCACAAAGGCTTATTCCTTGAAATTCCATTGGCTATAAACTATAGTGGTTGTCTAAATATTACATGACTCAGAGCTTGCGCATATAGTGCCCGATCTAGTCCTGGGAGGAGCACCTGAAAGTACTTGTGCCCATGGGAGCTATATTGATCACAGTGTGGCATTGCACCGAAGTGCATGACTAGCTTGAATTATGACATTCCATAATCTTTAAAAGTGTTTGACTTGATACATGACTTGACTTGACTTACGTGACCCGGAACGGGTATTTACTTGTTTGAATTAAATAGCCAATATCTCATAACTTGACTTGATATTACATGACTTAGTACTTGAATCTCATGAAATACTTGTTATCTAACAAACTCTTGTTATTCCTTATCAATATTCTCTTGCATTCTTGCATACATGAGCATTCCACTATGTCAATTGGTTAATTACTTTAAGACATGTCTGGAATAGAGATATAATTCCTACTGAGTATTCGCTCACCCTAGTTTTCCCCTATTTTTTAAGTAATTCCGATGACGAGGATCACTCGAATGGGAACAGGAACGAGTAAAGAGCGTAGAGCCACCTAGTCATGGAAGCGTCAATCTAATCATGTCTTTTTCCTATTTTCTTGAGTCTATCATTGTAATTTTCCTCTTTATTGCGTCTAAGTTTGTCATTTAGTATTCTCCTATTTGAAGGTCATGTAAGACTATTTGTGTTATTAATAAATAAAGGATTTGATTTATTATCTACTTTTGCACACTCTGTCTATATGGTCGAATTCCTTATGCTTTGATTGACGTAAATGATATAAACTCGTCACGCATACCGGGTTCCTTCCGCGCTCGGGGAGTGACATGCAGTCTCCACGACACATGCGGCCGGAGCTGATTAACAAAGTAAACAAAGAAGTCGACAAGCTCATTAATGTCAGCTTCATAGAAGAAAATCAGTACACCACGTGGCTGGCTAACATAGTGCCCGTAAAGAAGAAAAATGGGCAGCTAAGAATATGTGTTGATTTCCAAGACCACAATAAGGCATGCCCGAAAGATGACTTCCCGGTGCTGATCACTGAAGTGATGATAGATGCTACGATTGGCCATGAAGCTCTTTCATTTATGGATGGGTCATTCGGTTATAACCATATATGGATTGCTGAGCAGGATAGGGTCCACACAACCTTCCGAACACCTAAAGGCATCTTCCACTACAAAAGAATGCCGTTCGGCCTCAAAAATGCTAGCGCTACATATCAAAGAGCCATGACAAAAATCATTGATGAGCTGCTATACGGAAAGGTGGAGTGCTACATTGATGATCTGGTGGTCAAGACCAAGAAAATAGAAGACCACCTGCAAGACCTGCGGGTGATATTTTAGAGACTTCGGCATTATGAGCTGAAGATGAATCCGATGAAATGCGCCTTCGGGGTGTCCATCGAAAAATTCCTCAGGTTCATTGTTAGATATAGAGGAATTGAAATAGACCTAGATAAAATAAAGGCAATACAAGAACTCCCTCCACCAATGAGCCTCATAGAGCTCCGGTCACTACAAGGCCGGTTGGCTTACATTCGTCGGTTCATCTCCAATTTTTCGAGTCGATGCCACCCTTTTCATAACTTGATGATGAAAGATGCACCCTTTTATTGGGACGAAGAATGCCAAGCAGCGTTTGATAAGCTGAAGCATTATCTGAAGTCCCCTCCTGTACTCGGTGCACCAATAAAAGGAAAGCCGCTGATCTTATGTATAGCTGCTACAGATTACTCCCTGGGGGCAATGATGGCCCAAAACAATGAAGAAGGAAAAGAACAAGCTCTGTATTACCTCAGTAGAAGGTTGGTAAGAACCGAGGAGAGGTATACTCTTATTGAGAAGGTCTGCTTAGCCCTTGTCTTCACCGTCAATAAGCTCTGACACTACATGTTGTCCCATGAAATAAAGCTAATATCCAAGTCAGACCCGCTCAAGTACATATTGTCACAGCCGGCACTCAAAGACCGTTTGGGTAAATGGGCGATAATTCTCAAGGAATTTGATATCTCCTATGTACCGTAGAAAGCCGTTAAGGGATAAGCTATCGCAGATTTCTTTGCTGCGCATCCGGTCCCGGAAGATTCTCCTTTGGCGATGGAGCTTCCTGAAGATGAGACCCAAGAGGCATGTCTGGCCCAACAAATTACATGGCAACTCTACTTTGATGGAGCCTCAAAAACTGAAACTTCCTTAGCCGGCCAAGTCCAGGTCAGGGCAAGGGTAGGCATTGTCCTAAAATCACCAGAAGGGGAAGTCCTACATATCTCCTATTCAATAAATAAGCCATGCACCAACAATGAAGATGTATATGAAGCATTAATAATTGGCCTCAAGATCGCCCTCCACATGGAGATTCGGATGCTGCAAGTGTTTGGCGACTCTATGTTGGTTGTCAAGCAAATACAAGGGGAATTCGAGATACGAAAGCCAGAGCTTACCCCTTATCACCAAAAGGCACCGTGCCTCATGACAAATTTTAATTTCATTGAGTTCATTCATGTGGGCCGAGGACAGAATGCCCAAGCAGATTCCCTAGAAAAATTGGCTAGCTCTCTGGCAGTCCCACCAGATGAAACTCTAAATATTGTGGTGATCAACCGATGGCAAGTCTCCAGCATGTTGGATACACAACTGGACGAATACGAGGTCATCACAGCCAAAGAGACCGATATGCCCGATTGGAGAGAGCCTCTCCTGCAGTGGTTCAGGCATCAGCAGTTGCCGAAAGAAAGGGAACAAAGAAAGAAGCTGCTCAGAATTAAAGACTACTACGAGTTCAGAAGCGGAACCCTATTCTGAATTATGGCGGATGCTCGCAAAAAGATCCTACTCAATGTGGTAAGTACATGCTGGAGTGGCCGGAGCACATCAGGCCGGGACGAAGATGAAAATTGAGATCAAAAAGCTAGGTTATTATTGGCCTACTACATTCGACGACTGTTGCAAGTTCCCAAAGTCGTGTCAAAAATGTCAAGAGCACGCCACCGTGCCCAGAAGGCCTCCAGTGTCGTTTCATCCAGCAATTCTTAGTTGGCCCTTTGCACAATGGGAAACCGATGTGGTCGGCCCTCTCCCGGTGTCCTCTGCTCGGTGTAGGTATATCTTGGCGGCGACAGACTATTTCTCCAGATGGGCGGAAGCCATGGTGATGTGACACCACCTTAAGGTGATAGTCACAAGATCGATGCACCTTGTACCTTATCAAGCAAGCACAATTCACAATCGAAACGGACCGATATCGGCGGCCACTCACCCAACACTCACCCAAGTCCCGGGGTAACTCGGTGATATAGAGTGGAAGTTGTGAGGGCTGGGCCCTTGCTGGTAGAGGGCCAGCAAGGCCAAGGATTCTCCCAATGGTATGGAGGCCCAATTCAATGGAGCTGACGTTGTGCCAAGGGCACGGGTTGCACACTCTCTCCCACGGCGATCTCTTGAAGCAAAGGAGCTTGCAGATCGAGCACTCACTCTCACGGGCTAGTGCAGCTATGAGCTAATATTGAAAGAACAAGCACTAAGGAGAGCAAGGTTTGGAACACTTACTTGACCGGTTTGAAGAAACTGGTCCCGCTTGGAGACGTGGGCGAGCGGGGAAGCGTGGGTTCCCCGCACGTCGCACCGGTGTAGCTTGAACCTGTTTAATGGATTACAACACTACTCCCCATGCAAGGGGGTGGATCAAGGGGAGGGGAAGTCATGAATACATGCAAACACTACCTCCCACAGGGAGGGGCTGTAAGCCGGCCAAGCGGGAAGGGGAGAATCAATCTAGGAACTTCTTGAAAGAAAATTGACGGTTCTGTCTGCCCTCTGGAACAGGGGACATGTGGTCGAAGTCGGCACCGCTGCGGCCTCTCCCGAACTCCGTTGTCGACGAAACCAGTTGGAGAACCTTCGTAGTTGACCCAGGAAGATGTCTGATTTTTGGGGGAATTTATGGATGGCGGTGCTGGTCGGGGCAGAGGCGTGAACAGGGGCTCAGCTTGTTGGTTCTGGTAGCTTCTGCACCCCTACAGCTGGAAGACGAGGCTACCACGGACACTCCTCAGCACCGATTCAGGCTTGGCTAGAGTTGATGGATTCCTTGTCGAGTCCTCTTCGAACGGAGACCCACAGAGGTGCCGGAGGAGGTCGGAGTAGACAGAGACCCCCTGAACAGTGATCGGGTGTCTGTTCAGTCCCAGAGTTGACAGAACAGCGCACTCGGGGGAGAAAAATGAGAAATGACAGCTCCGGATGCCGAACGGGGTTCCGCTTCTTGATACTGGAAGTAGACTTGGTGTAGAAACTCTCAGCCAAGGCCCACCTTCATAACTTCAGGAGGATGGCCATGGGAGCCTCTGTAACTTTCTTCAGTTTGACTCTCAGGAAGCAGATGCGTAGTCCGGCGATGACGGCTCCCCCGGGCAGCCACGAATTCAGAACGGGACGAGACCACCACCGTCGTGTGCTTCCGACAATACCACTTGTGCTTCCAGAGACACCGGGATGAAGTAGTGACCGGCTCTGCAAGACGCTGGTTCTCTGCAAGGTGGAGGGGGAGGGGAGATGGGGGATGCTCTTTGAGGAATGGAGGGGGAGGATGGGGGGGCGACCCTAGGGTGGGAGGGCTGGAGAGGGGCGACCCAAAGGGGCTGGGGAAGAAGGGGAGGGAGGTGGGAAATTCAAATTTGGCCTAGGGAGGGGTGGGTTCAGCCTTGGGAAGGTGGAGGCTTGCTTGGGAAGGGAAAGTGGGTAGTTAGGAGTTGTTTGGTGGAGCTAAGATTGGGTGGGGGTCTCTTGGAGTTGGGGTGGAGTAAAGAGAGGGGTGTGGGGAGTTGGAGTATCTTTAATGGAGGGGGAAGGAGAGAGAAAGTAGGTGGGAGGGTGAGGAGAGAGAAAGGGGGGCGGCCAAGAGAGGGAGGGGAGATGAAGAGAGAGAGTAAGAGAGGGATGGGGTGAGATTCTCTCCCTAGGGCTTCTCACCCACTAATGGATTCACTCCACAAGAAATCTGAAATTTGAACTCTCAAATGGCAAACTTTCATTAACTTAAATGGGGGAATGGGGTCTTATCGATAGGCAACCCACATTTTACAAAAAGTCTCTGACTCTTGCTACAATGACAAATAACCAAGGGGGTAGGGGCCGCCCCTGGGCCTAGCCGACTGAAATGGGCCCAATAGCTAATCTAATCAACTTAATGACACTCAAACTTAGGGGAATAACCAAAAGACCTAGGGACATGACTCAAATAAAAGGAAAATTACAATGATATGACTCAAATAAAAATGAGAAAATATAACATATGACTCAAAATAAATGACAGGACCATGTCGGACGCTTCCGGGGTGAGGAGACGAGCCGTGAGTGTGTACACGGGAGGTGATGTCCCCATCATACTCCCTGGGTGCGGAGAACTCGACTAAGAGTCCTTCCCTCCTCAGAGGGTGTAGAAGTGATACCGCCCACAAGTCTTTCAAAGGAGACCGATCCATCCACCCGACGAGACAGCGCTGATACACCTTGCTCCTGGAGGTAGTGACCTGTTCATCCCATATTTGCTCAATTCGCTCACGCTGGGCTCTCCTGGCTAGTGGACTCTTCTCACAGGTGGGTGCTCTCTCAATGAGGGGTGTGTGTTCAATATCCTCACTAGGTACCACCGTGGGACCCTTACATGGCACTAGGTCGGCCATGTTGAATGTGGGGCTCACTCCGTACTCCTCGGGAAGATCTAACTCATAGGCATTAGTGCCAATGCACCTTGAAACCTGGAAGGGACCAACTCCACGAGACCTCAATTTGGAGATGGCTCCCGGGGAGAGCCTCTCCGTCCTCACCATCACAAAGTCACCCATGTGAAATTCTTGGTCACGCCGAGGGGAGTCAGCCTACCTTTTATAGATCTCATTTTCCTTGCTGATGTGCTTGCGAAGGTTTTCATGTAATTTTGTGAATGCGGACATTCTAGGGGTGATGGGTGGACCTGGGCAACCAAAAGTAGACCAATCATGCTTTGATGCCAAGAAGACTTTGATGGAATGGGGAGGACCGGGGCATCCATAGGTGATCTGGTCATACATGGGGGTGACAAATGCCGGGGGACCCGGACATCCATGAATACTCCTATCATGCCTACGACCCATGATGAATGAAGGAGGACCATTACACCTGAATATGGACCACTCTTATTTCCTTCTTGACATGTGGGTGATGTGAATGAATGGACCCAACATAGTGTTCATGACAAGTGGTGTGGTAAGCCTAGACACATGCATGCTTATCCCAAAGGTGACTTCCGTGTGCATAAATGTGGGACAACCTTTGAACTTCCATGTGAGAGGGTCGATGGGATCTAGGAAGGTGGATATGGGGTGGGGCATTTCCTCAATCTCTAGGTGGGTGTTGCCTAAGGTCACGGTTTCTTTGGTGTAACCTGGGTCATGGATGAGGTTGGTCTGGCCCAATATGGTGGGTGAGCGTAGGAAAGGGTGGGTGGTGGGTAAGATGGTTGGGCCACATGGGTATAGGAAGGGGTCAAAGGGATCATGGAAAGGGCTACCTAGAGAGAGGAACTTCACATCCTCAAATACCAAAAAATATGGGTCATCCTCCTCCAAGATAATTGGGCCATGGTCGTTAGTGGGTTGGCTGATCAAAGCACTTGGGATTTCAATGGTAGGGGAGTGGACCGAGATGGGTCCTTCCACCATAGGGAGAAGGAAAAGGAGGTGGCTAGTGTAGCAACCAATGGTGCAGACTGAGGTGATAGACCCATCACAAGGGTGGATGAGACTAAGGTTTGTTGGGTGGGCCATCCCTAGGGTCAACAAGAAAGTCAACTCTAGCTGCCATTCTAGGCCTCTGAGGAGGTCATCTAAACCCTCTACCTCATAGAAGGATTGGATCGTTGTGTGAGTTGTGTGAATGGGCACTAGAGGGATGTCTTGCTCCATGGGTAGATAGGTATGGGCCATGATATCTCTAATCGAGCTCTCCCTTAGCCACCTAACAAGGAGTTCTTCTAAGATGAATTCAGCCTTATCTAGAGAGGGTGGTGTAGGGTGAAGATCCTTGTGCGAGGCTTCCCCTTCAATTTGGACATGGGTACCCTCCATGGAGGGGAAAGGATCAGGAGGGGCATTTGTCTCCATGTGGCAAAGTGGGTGGGCTACTTCTTCTAATGCTAATGGGGTGGGAAGGTTCTTTGAGGGTGGGGTGATGATAGCCGATGTGTGGTGCACCCGGGGTGCTAAACAAGGGCGGGACTCCGGTGGATGAGAGAGTACAAGGTTGTTGAATTTAAAGGTTCCCAGATGGTGTGGCGGATGCACTAAGCAAGTCCGACGAGTGGGGTCGATGTCGGCATTCCTTTCATCTAACCATTTCTTACCTAGGATTATACATGGACCCGCCAATGTTCCCACTTGACACCAAGCCCCAGCAAAATACTTAGTCTTTCCAAACCATCTATGGAATTCAACAAAGAATTGGTCTCCATTGTACATAATTTGTCCAGTCCTAGAAAGAGAGGCAACGATATCGGGGGATACCCAATTATCAGACTCTAAGTCAATGAAATCAATTTCTGTGGGCTCTCCATTAGGTAGGTATGCATGGGATATGATTGGGAGAGGGGCCATTTGACACTAGACTCAATGATGACATTGGTGGGTGGACAATGCAAGGGTCGGACCGATGAAGACTCCAATGCAAGCGTGCCCTAGGACTTGACTTGGAGAGACAAGTAGATGACTTGCTCTGATACCAATTGATGTGACACCACCTTGGGGTGATAGTCACAAGACCGAAGCACCTTGGACTTTAACAAGCAAGCACAATTCTCAATCGAAACACACCGATATTGGTGGCCACTCACACGACACTCACCCAAGTCCCGGGGTAACTCGGTGATACCGAGTGGAATTTGTGAGGGTTGGGCCATTGCTGGTCGAGGGCCAGCAAGGCCAAGGATTCTCCTGTTGGAACGCTAGTTTTGATAATGACAATTTCTGAGTCATGTGTGATAGAATTGTGGTCAGTGCATCTAATTATAATATCTAATTAATTCATGTGAACTATTTGCATGGTGGATTGCTCATGTCTGGAAACCCTAGTCTTGATAGTGACTTTCTGATGAATCATGCTTAGCTGTTGGGGCTTTAATTCTCCAATTTTATCTATTGTGTATGGTCCATGCTATTTCATAGACTAAGTCATAGTCAGTGCATGTAGTGTCTCGCTCATAATCTTGCTCGGTGCAACTCTCGCTTAGTTCTGCACTTCACGCATAAGTGCTTGCCTCAGTGCAAGTTTCTGTTCATGACCACATACTGTCGATTAGCTTCTTTCTCGGTGCATCCATATGCATCATGCGCATCAAGGTCGGTGCATTCCTTGCCCTTGCATCTCACCTCCAGGGGTCGGTGCAATTTGTGGGTCAGTGCAATTCTTGACCAGCACGCACTGTATTAGTCTCCTCATTTTCTACCAGTGCATTTCACTCTGCCATCTTAGTGCAAGTTCTTACGTGGACATGAAATCTTGACTCGGTGCAAGCTTTGTCTTGCATCTCTCTCTATTATGTTCATCTCTGTCTGGCATCTCGGTGCAGATCTTGCTTGGACAGCCTAACCCGAGTCGATGCAATCTTTTCTTTGTCATCTTTTCATTAATTCAGTGCTTTTCTCATTTTTACTCACCTTATCTCGGTGCATTCTCTTTTTTTTTGAAATACTCGAAGTCGATGCATCCTTCAATTAGACGTAGGTAGAGGAACATAACTTAGTGCATACCTTTCTCCAGATAAAAACATGTTTCGGTGCATAGTCTACTCTATACAATTCACTGTAGATGTCGATGCACATTTTTACTCCATGCACACCAAGCCTATTCAAATCCATTTAGCAACGAGGTCGGTGCAGTTCCTGTTTCATGTCTTCTAGACCAAGTGCAAGCCCTGTAGACAGCTAAAGTGGATTGGTGCAACGTTTGCTTCATTTCACATCGGTGCCTTTCTTGCTCGTCTTAGTCGATGCTTATTCCTTTGACTCGGTGCAAATTTTTTTTTCTCTCTACCAAAATCAAGTCAGTGCATCTCTCGCTTTTGCTCACTTCAACTGGGTGCAACCTCTTCTTCACCTTGTTGCAAGTCAGTGCAACTGTTGATTTGGAAACTTCTACTCAGTGCAATTTCTGGTTTCTTACTCATTGCACTGATACGAATTGTGCTAACTTTGTGATAAAATGACGCTCTCTTTTCTAACAATTTGTCTGTGCACTTACCAGGGTGTTTGGCACGTGATCTGAGGAAGATAGAGCTCTAGAATGTTCCATCATGTGCTCCAGCCTTTAAGGCGGGAAACGTGGTATCCACTCGCCCAGGCCTCTGGAGTGTGTGTGTGTGTGTGTATATATATATATATATATATATATATATATATATATATATATATATATATATATATATATATACTAAGGAAATGGGGTAGAGAGGATACACACAGACCAGGAGAAGAGAAGAAGAAAGTGTGGAAAAAAAAGGGGAGTGTGAGAAGAGTGCTGTGAACCAAGGGAGAAAACCCGAGTCGAACATCTGTGCTGAGAGAAGATTTTGAGAAGAGAAAGAGAAGAGAGAGGGGTAGAGTTTAAAGTAGGCAGTGTCCAGCTAACTGTCGGTTCTTTGGATCAGATCCAGATTAATCTGCTCCTGCGAGAGCTATACTTCGTTTCAATTTTTTTTTGGTTTATTTTCCCTTGCTGCTCTTCTTCTTAACTATGTTTTCCGATTCTCTGTTTTGAGGTCGGGATTCCTCCTGTGGATTCAGGGGAAGAGAGACTTGGGTCTCTGGTTGCTGGTGACTGGGTGTCACTAGCGGTTCCTTCCGGGTTGGAAGAAGAGAGGAGTGTGTTCCTCTGGCTCAAGCTGTTAGGCAGCGTTTGTAGGCAAGCTGTGGTGCCCAGCGGTTTCAAGCTGTGAGACAGCAGTAAGCCACACTCTGGTTGGAGTGTGGGGTGGATGTAGGTCTGATGACCGAACCACCTAAAATCCCTTGTGCATTGTGATCTGATTTCTTCTCTGAGGTTATTAAGTGCATGTTTAGGATCACGACCTAATTACCTTTCAGCCATGGTGAATGAATGCTTAAGATCAGTTCGATCGCCTAGAATCGTCGGGTTTGTTGGGCATGCAGGTTAAGTGTTCTATCTTGTGTCTCGTTAGAACGTCTGTTTAAGATCAAGCTGATTTACTGCATTCCATTCTTCTAAAACGCTATTTGTGCTCGCATTAGGCTGACCCATTGAGTGCTTGAGTGTGGATCTTGCTAGAACACCTGCATTACTGAATCAAAGTTTTATTTCTGCAAGATTTTGTAAGTTCAGTGTTAATCAAGATCTAAGTTTCAAATTGGGCAAATTTCCTTTTGGGATTCATTCACCCCCCCTCTGAATCCGGGCCCTTCACTCAACAAGTGGTATCAGAGCAGGGTTCTTATTGCCCAGATTTAACGATTCTCAGTAGATCATGCGTTTGTGTGGTACGTGTTCGGTTGCTGTTTAGATCCATGGCTCATCCACCGATCTTCAACGGTTCAAATTTTGATTCATCGTTCGTAAGTCTACGCAGAAGTGTAATCTCAGCTGATCCTGATCTGTGGAAATTAATTTCACATGGTCCTCACAGATTGCCAAAGAAAATGTCCAAGTGCACCGATAGTAACATATTAAGGCATGAGGAAAATCAGAAAGTTTTGAATCTGATGAAAGCAGCTACTGACAAGGTCTTACATCCTTCCCTTCTTGACTGCAAGTTTGCCAAGGACGTTCTGGAGAAGCTAAAGCTAGCTCACAGGAAAAGGGAGGACAGTTGCATGATGGCTAATGGAAGCTGTGAAAGTAGCAGCCAAAATGAAGACGAGGATGATGATCAGGTAAACCCCTTCGAGAATTACACTCTGGATGATTGGCAAAATGCAAATGGTGATCTGCTAGAGTCAGATGAAAAACTTAGAAAATAATACAAAAGGTTGAAAAAGAAAACTAGTCAGAATATCTCTGATCTCACAGATGATAATTACTTGGAGCTGGAACAATCTCATGATGCGTGTATGTCTGATAATCAAAAGTTGCTAAAACTTTTGAAGGATCTTGAACAAGTTAACTCAGATATAAACAAGGTAAAATCTGAAAATGATTCCCTTACAAAATCTGTTAAAGAAAACCAAAAAAAAATTGGGAAACTTGAGCAAGAGAAGAATTTGTTAGCTGAAAATTTTGAAGCCATCAAATCTGTAAACATGGAGTTACAGAAAAAGGTTGAAAAATATCAAAGAGAAATGAAGGAATTTGAAAATGGAAGAAAGCATGAGGTCAATTAAGAAGATCAGCTCCTAATAAATGAGTTGGTTCAAAATGATAAGCTTAAAGAAGAAATTAAAAAATTGAAACAGTTGAACAATGCCATGTCTGAAAGACTTCTTACATTGGAAAAAGGGGAAATCATCTGTACAAACGAAACTGAAAAACTTGATGAGCTGAGAAAGGAGATCGAAGTATACAAAAATGTCAACAAAGTGTTGAATGAAGCTGTTAATTGCAGTGATCAAGAGATTGCTTGTTATGAAATACACATTACATCTCTTGAAAATAAAATTCAGGATTTGAACAGAGTTTTATCTAAATTTGTTGATGGACAAAAAAATCTGGACAGGTTGCTAGGAGTTAAGGTGAATGCTCAAAAGGAAGGGTTAGGCTACAACAATGTCAACAAAAAGGTTTTTAAAAACAAGCTAATGACATCCTTTATCAAAGCATCAAATGTAGCCAGCACCTCAGAAAATAAACAACCCAATGTTCAGAAAAATCAGAAACAAACTGGAAAAATGGAAAAGGCCAGTCATGTGAAGAAAGGATTGAATCACACTCATATTAAAAATGTGCATGTCGTAAAACACACTGATACACGTAGACATGCACATAAAAAGGAACTCATGAAATGTTATTACTGTCACAAGATTGGTCACTTGATGCATGAATGTAACTTAATGGAATCAGATGATCTGAATGCTAGAAAAATGCATGCTAGGGACCCTCAAGACAAGTTCCCTGTCACTCAGAAAAAGAGTGTCACATGTTCTAATTGTGGTAAAGTAGGACACACTGCTGCTCATTACTGGTTTGGAAATGGTAAGAAAAGATCTCATTCATATCATGCTAAATTCCCTGCAAGCCAACATGGTTTTAATAAGAGCAAATTTGTTTCAATGAACCAACACATCACTTGCTTTAACTGTAACAAGATTGGTCACAAGGCCACTGAATGCTGGTCAGGCTCGTTCAGAAGAAGTTCTCTCAAATGCTCTCACAGTAGAAAGCATGGCCATACAGTCAAGGACTGTTGGCACCTTCAAAATGTTGAACATGTGTGCAACATCATTACTTTTATGGTTTTGATGATGTCTACCTCTGTAGTCATTAATGAGCTATACCTGCACTTGATAATGTTAATATTCATACATTTCAGGTCATTATACCTCCAGTGTAGATGATCAAGATCAAGAGACATGGTTCAACAAGTCTATACATACATCCAACAAGTCTATACATAAACAAGTCTATACATCCAGCGAGTCTATACATTCTTCAAAGTCTATACATTCTCCATGCATCTTCATAGCAAGTCTATACAACAGCAAGTCTGTACATTCTTCAGCAGCAAGTCTGTACATCCTTCAGCAGCAAGTCTATACATCAGCAAGTCTATACAGCCAGCAAGTCTATACATCAGCAAGTCTATACAGCCAGCAAGTCTATACATCAGCAAGTCTATACAGCCAACAAGTCTATACATCAGCAAGTCTATACATCCTGCAACACGAAGTCTGTACGTTGGCTGATTGCCCAGACTCAAAGTCTGTACGTTGGCTGATTGCACAGACTCAAAGTCTGTACGTTGGCTGCTAGCACAAACTCAAAGTCTGTACGTTGGCTATTAGCACAAACACATAAAGTCTGTACGTTGGCTGCTAGCACAAACTCAAAGTATGTATGTTGGCTGCTAGCACAAACTCAAAGTCTATACATTGTCTGGTTGAAGTCTGTACATTGGCTGACTGCTTCAACACAAAGTCTATACGTTGTCTGGTTGAAGTCTGTACAATGTATAGTTGCTCTAACACAAAGTCTGTGCATAGTCAGTGCATTCGGTTGATTCATGGCAAAGTGAAAGCCATATGATCGCGTCCAAGCCTTGATACAAATCTCTTCTACAAGGATGAAGTTACAGACTTGAACAGGCTGCTAATGGTCTCAAGCGATTGAGCTGGAGG
The DNA here is from genome assembly GCA_022559845.1 of Amorphophallus konjac. Lineage (NCBI taxonomy): Eukaryota > Viridiplantae > Streptophyta > Magnoliopsida > Alismatales > Araceae > Amorphophallus > Amorphophallus konjac. Next base: position 314,663,002 of record CM040121.1, on the reverse strand, counting down.
GCTAACGAACCAACCCGGCTGAACTGGGGGTCTGCCCAGCTGGCGGTCGACCGCCAGCACAGGGGCGGTCGACCGCCCCAGCCAGGGAATGCTAGTTTGAAAGTCTGTCAGCTGGCGGTCGACTGCCAGCCAGTAGCGGTCGACCGAAAATCCCAGGGCTCACCAATCTACAGTATTTCTCAGTAGCGGTCGACCGCCAAAAGCTGTAGGTCGACCGCCATCCCCGAGCCATCAATTGTTGACTTTTGTTTCCACTTCGAAAAGGGCCATTCAACATGGATTTGTTTAATCTAAAAGTCACCTAATCACCCATGATTTGTGGATCTGGTCTGGGGCTTGTCTATAGACCATTCAAAGTCTATAAAACCAATACAAGAGGGTTATAAACCCTAGTTGATGCAGTTGATGAAGTGAATCAAAGAGAGCTCAAGGGAGGCCATTTCGCAAGTACTGTAGCACCTGCGTGAACATTATTTTGGGATGGAGTTCTTCATCCTTCCAAGGTGATTCAAGCTCAGATCTGAAGCCAAGCAACCTCCAAGCAAGCAAGAAGCATTCAAGGCTCTCGAAGGTGATCAAAGCTACATCCATACACCTCTTCATCAACTCAAGGAGATTTAATAAAAGATCAAGCTACATCCAATATCGTCTCCATCAACTCAAAGGGATCAAAGGAAAATCAAAGCTCTTCATCAAGTCCTCAAGAGATTCAAGCTCCAGCAAACCTTAGACAAGATCTTTTCTCTTAAGCATATTCTATATCTTGTTGAGTGTTTTTCATAAGTTGTTCTTTTTCCATTTCTTTCAAACACTTGAAATTGAGAATCGTCCCTACCGGTGGTTAGTAGGGAGGCAATCGGAGGCTGTCCGATTTGCGGTGTTGACGTCCCTACCGGTGGTTAGTAGGAAGGCAATCAGGAGTTCTCCGATCGGCGGTGTAGCCGTCCCTGCCGGCTTTGTGTGTAGGAAGATAGAAAGAGGGTTTTCTCTGTTCTGTGGTTTGGGGCGTGTCCCCGGTCAAGCTGTGAGTCAGCAGGAAAGCCTCACCGGGTTTTGGTGAGGGGTGGACGTAGGTTGCGGGTTGCAACCGAACCACCTTAAAAATCCCTGTGTTGTGGGTTGTTTATTGTGTGTGATTGCTCTATATCTTCTACCCCCATTCACAGGTTCGTGTGGTTCCATACTTGATAATCTTGTTTACACACTCAAGCACTCAGATTTGCACCTTCGATTTTATCTACGGTTTAATTAAGCTTAGCACTTTGACTACATCTTTTGGGCGGCCTGCTGCACCCTTGCACACATGCGCCAAGGTGAAAGTATTCCTAAGTGTTTCCCTTGCTTAGACTCGCATGCACCTTAGTTGATCACCACTGCATTCACACGCATATGAACTTTGAGTTATCAACATAGAACACACACACGTACGGTTGTTGCAAGCTATTGCATGCTCTGTGCCACTCTACTTAATTCCGTTGTGCATTGTGTCTAAGTGATTCATTCACTTTATAGGAGTGGTTCATGCTTCTGATAGCTAAGAGTTTTAAATAGGCCAAATCTTTTGATAGGATCTATTCAATCCCCCCTTGTAGATCCGTTTACACCTCGCGGGACCCAACAAGTGGTATCAGAGAGAGGCTCTATCATTCCCAGATCCAACGATCTGCAGGGAAAGATCCCGGTGTTTGTTATTTAGATGGCTTCATATGCTACACATGCTTCGATGGCTTCTCCGCCCATTTATGATGGTTCAGATTTTTCTACATGGGTTGGAAGAATGTTCATCTATGTTAGCTCCATAGATCCACAATTGTGGACTCTTATATACAATGGTCCTCATGAGCTGCCATCAAATTCAATTGATTGGTTAGCCGAACATGAGACCAAACACAATGATACAACTTAATTACAGCTGCAGTTGATCTAAGACTAACTCATCTTGTGTCCTCTTGCAGCACAGCCAAACAAGTATTGGACAAGTTGGTGAAAATCCATGAAGGGAAAAGCAGAGCAGTCCAGCAATACATCCTCATCACTGGTAAACTCTGACTCCAAGGAATTCACTTTTGAAGAGCTTATGGAAGCCTATGATGAATTGATCACACAATACAAAAAGGTAAAAACAGAAAACAAAAATTTGAAAAAGGATCTCAAGAAAATTAACCAAAATGAAAGCTCGATTTGTAAAAAGTGTTCTATTTTTAAAGAGCTTAACGACACTCTCTCAGTTGATCTAGATACGTATAAACAAAGCATTGCATGTCTAAGGGAAGAAAATGAAAATCTTCATGATGAAATCACTATGTTGGAAGAAATTGTAATAAAACTTCAAAACCAACCTAAGTCAATATCTAATGATCAAACTATGGCCGATGGGCTAATCTATCATGAGAAGTTGATTGAAGGAAACAAAAATTCTGTTTCATGCTCTGCTAATTTTGTATGTGAAAAATGTTCATTCTTGAGAAACAAAAATGTTGGTCTCCATGATAATCTTGAATGGCAACAAAAACTGATTGATTCTCTGAAAGAAGAGAATAGAGAGTTGTTGGAAAAGAAAATTGAACATGAAAAAGCTGAAGAAGAATTGCATGAAAAATTGGTTGCACATGAAAAAGGTAAATCTGTCATTGATGATCACTCTGAAACATTGCATGCTCTCGAACAACAAAATCAAAATCTTAAAGCAGCAAATGACATGCTCAATGAGCAATTGGCAGCATTCGAAGAGGGTCTTGTTGAATCTAAACAGCACATTTCCTCACTTGAAAATAAAATTCAAGGTTTGAATGATCTCCTGTCAATGTTTGCCCAAATCTTAGATTCTGGCTCACCAAAAGCCACCACTTCCCGTGGTCACCAAAAAGGACATACTGCTCGAAAGAAAAGTAAAACTCAGCATGCTCATCAAAAATGCACCACAACATGTCCAATGCTAAATATCACGCTTTCCATAAAATGAATGTCCATTGTTATTATTGTGGTAAACATGGTCACACTATGCATGATTATTTTATCTTGAGAAATGATGAGCTTAGAGCAAGAGATCAAGTGAAAGAGCAAGGAAAGAAACATGTCAATACTGGCAGAGGACCTACTCAGTAGATATCTGCACAGAATTGCACGGGGAGTCAGAAGAGTCGACGCTCCCATACAAGCAGGTCGACACTCTCCATGGCTTTAAATAAAAATCTTCCTCCTTGCTGCTCTCATTGTGGTAAGTCTGGCCATACTGTCCAAGAGTGCTAGCACTTGAAGGGAAAGCATCACCTTCATGCCATGAAAAGTAAATCCCATGCTTATCCACAAAAACAAAATGCATATGCACACGCACATGAACATGAACATAAAAAGAATGCTCAATCTTTTGTGCGCTGTTTTCACTGTGGGAAAAATGGTCATGACATGTATGATTGTCATACAATGAGAAAGGATGATCTAATTTCCCTGAAACAGATGAGTTACATTGGTGAATATGATAAAGCTGCTAACCTACATGGACCCAAGCAATCTTGGGTACCTAAAAATTCCAAATGAGAATTTTGGGTGCAGGATGCCTTGGAGCTGAACAAAGGATCACAAGGTAAATAAAAGCTCAAGGCACAGGTATGTACATAAACCTTTAAGTTCAGTCATCTTGCATGTTTAGTCTTGACATGTAGATAGTGCATCATACGTCTGTCCAATGTCATTAGATTCTGCAAACTGAATTGCTCTTTGAAATGCAAAACCCCCAAGGTGTGAGATGAACTTTTGAGCTTGATAACTTGCTCACACCATGCTTGATTTCAGCTGTTTAATTCATGAAAAACTTGTTATGCTGATGAAGTTGATGTGATAATGAGTTGCTTAAGTCTTGCTATCAGCTACATGAAATGCTTGGATTTTGGTTTTGATGATGCATACCATGGCTGCATTTCCAAATCGTTATTCATGTTAGCATTGCTCAAAGGGGGAGTCAACATCAATGTAGTCTGAATCATTTCACATCATTTCACTCTTGCATGGCCATGGTATATTAAATGTTGATGTATGGAAAGGCAGGTTATGCTTGCCTAGAAGCACTCAATATGCGTGACGTTTCACCTCCGTCACGTACCATGCGTCAATGTCGCATATAGGCCATATAGTAAGGGGGAGCTGTCTCTTTGCAGCATTCATGCATATGTTTCATCTTCATTCTGTTGACATCATGGCATAGAATGCATCTTCTCAGGGGGAGCTTGTTCATCATGAAAATCCAGTCAAAATTCTACCTTGCAGTTCAACAGGTCGACCTCACTCCTTTGACAGGTCGACCCCACATTTCTTTCTACCTAAAAATAACTTTTGTCTGAGCTCAGTGCATAACCTCAGGGAGAATGTTCTTCATCTATTCTTGCCTACCAGTTATGCAACACTCTCTTCTTAAACCAAGCCATTGCATGATATTGCTTAATCTTTTTGTGGATCAACTTGGATTCAAAGTGCCTTGAACTTCTTGGAGGATTCCCAATCTATTATTGAGGTTGTTTATCAGAGTAAATCTTCAAGAAGAATTTTCTTTTATAGAGTCTTGTGATTGCCTTGAACATGAATGATTTTGGTTTAATATTAATGATTTCTTGAGTCTTGAAGTTTGATGGTCTTGAACATGTTTGTGATCGGGTTTAATAGACTTAAACTAGTTTCTCATGTTTTGACTTGTTATGTCGTCTTGAATCTGAAAATTTTTTGAGTACAAAGGCATCCTTGATCGAGAAACTTCAGCCAAGTACTATTTTTAAACATTTGTTGAATCTGTTTATTTCAAAAAATGGCTATACTTAAAGTAAGCTCAATGCAGAGCAATGGCACTGTTGCTAAGAAATATATCTCCTCATCAAAGAAAATGAGGTTCGATATGTCATGAGGTGACTATGCTATCTCTGTTCTAAGTGAAGCAAAATCGTGAGCTACACTGAGTAACTGGGGGTGCTTGCGTCTGGTAAACGTGCACACTCACGTCAAAAGGTGGTTGCTACACTTGACTGCTCGTAAAATGATAGCAATCATCTTTCAAATGATTTCAAAAGAAAAATCTGAATGTGTAGCTCTCATGAATCAAATCTATGTCATCAAGTGTTTAGCCTCAATACTTATTATTGTCACTCTCAAGGGAACCAATGAAACTGAATGAGTAAGATAAGAGAAGGTTAATCTTATTTTGACATGAATTTCTGGTTCACTACTATTAAACTTGCATGCAAATGTCTTCATGTGATTCTACTGAGTAGGCCAGAATTCATTAGCACTAAACCAATCTGAATGTAAGAGCTGGTTCATTTGGGTTCTATAACTAAAAATTCTGAAAAATCCATAACTCTGATTTATGAACTTGGTTTCAGATTAAAGAACCTCCACTCTTTCTTGAGAAGTCATATCTTGATGCTCCTTGTTGTTTGCCTTCATCTGCCATATCTACATAAATCATTCAGGCTGCCATGATTACATCACCTTGGTATCATCCAACAAGTGATATTATCTTGATGCTCCTTTCAAGTCGAATCTAAAATCATTGGTGTCTTCTGTCAAGTGATATCCCTTTGCTTCTCATTCATTGGCATGTGGCATAAGTCATCGCATCATTAGCATCATGCTTTCATGCAATAGGGTGGCATGCACGTCTTCACCTCCTACAATTGTAGCTTGCATTTATCATTTCCATGCATTGCATAGAAAATTCAAAAAATCTGAAAACTAGAAAACCACTAAAAATCTTGCAAAATCTGACATCACAAAAATGCTCCTTGGCTGCTCTATCCATCTCATATTTGTGAAATTGAATCATGCTACTGTGGCTCCATTTCTCACACTTACAATGTCTTTGCCAAGCCACGCGACACCACCACATTCGATACATCCATATCATTCATTGGTATCAGTCCTATAACTGGCTTTCCACAATTGGTTGTTCTCTTTGGTTATCTTGTCAGCTTTAATAAGTGTACAACCATTGGCATGTATTTCCATATCATTTTCTAGACTGTTGCCTGCAATGCCATGTTTCTCCATATTATGGTTGCTTGTAATGATGTCACATAGGCGATGCCAGAGCGTCATGTAAGTCTCTTTGTGTGAGTCTCTCTTTCTTTTTTCTGGATCTTTTGATGTTGTCAAAAGGGGAGAAGTTTATGTGAGTCATTAATCACAGCATGTGGTAAGTTTCTGTGAGTCATTAATCAAAGAATCCACTCTATGTGTCAAAGGGGTTGAGAACCATGTGAGTCATTGTCAAAAGGGGATAGGGAGAGAATCCTCTTCTTCTTCTTCTTAAGAATGTTTTTGACTCATAGTTTCCATGTGACTTACTAATGCATGTGAATCTCTAATGACTCATAGTTCAGAATGACTCATAGTTGCCATCATCAAAAAGGGGGAGAATGTTGAACATGTGTGCAACATGATTACTTTTATAGTTTTGATGATGTCTGCCTCTATAGTCATTAATGAGCTATACTTGCACTTGATAATGTTAATATTCATACATTTCAGGTCATTATACCTCCAGTGTAGACGATAAAGATCAAGAGACATGGTTCAGCAAGTCTATACATACATCCAACAAGTCTATACATCCAGCAAGTCTATACATCGGCAAGTCTATACATCCAGCGAGTCTATACATTCTTCAAAGTCTATACATTCTTCATGCATCTTCATAGCAAGTTTATACAACAGCAAGTCTGTACATTCTTCAGCAGCAAGTCTGTACATCCTTCAGCAGCAAGTCTATACATCAGCAAGTCTATACAGCCAGCAAGTCTATACATCAGCAAGTCTATACAGGCAGCAAGTCTATACATCAGCAAGTCTATACATCATGTAACACGAAGTCTGTACGTTGGCTAATTGCACAGACTCAAAGTCTGTACATTGGCTGAGTGCACAGACTCAAAGTCTGTACGTTACCTGATTGCATAAACTCACAGTCTGTACGTTGGCTGCTAGCACAAACTCAAAGTCTGTACGTTGCCTACTAGCACAAACACATAAAGTCTGTACGTTGGCTGCTAACACAAACTAAAAGTCTGTACGTTGGCTGCTAGCACAAACTCAAAGTCTATACATTGTCTGGTTGAAGTCTGTACATTGGCTGGCTGCTTCAACACAAAGTCTATACGTTGTCTGGTTGAAGTCTGTACAATGTATAGTTGCTCCAACACAAAGTCTGTGCATAGTCAGTGCATTCGGTTGATTCATGGCAAAGTGAAAGCCATATTATCACGTCCAAGCCTTGCTACAAATCTCTTCTACAAGGATGAAGTTACAGACTTGAACATGCTGCTAATGGTCTCAAGCGACTGAGCTGGAGGGCTAACGAACCAACCCGACTGAACTGGGGGTCTGCCCAGCTGGCGGTCGACCGCCAGCACAAGGGCGGTCGACTGCCCCAGCCAGGGAATGCCAGTTTGAAAGTCTATTAGCTGGCGGTCGACCGCCAGCCAGTAGCGGTCGACCGAAAATCGCCAGCCAGTAGCGGTCGACCGAAAATCCCAGGGCTCACCAATCTACAGTATTTCTCAGTAGCGGTCGACCGCCAAAAGCTGTAGGTCGACCGCCAGCCCCGAGCCATCAATTGTTGACTTTTGTTTCCACTTCGAAAAGGCCCATTCAACATGGATTTGTTTAATCTAAAAGTCACCTAATCACCCATGATTTGTGGATCTGGTCTGGGGCTTGTCTATAGACCATTCAAAGTCTATAAAACCAATACAAGAGGGTTAGAAACCCTAGTTGATGCAGTTGATGAAGTGAATCAAAGAGAGCTCAAGGGAGGCCATTTCGCAAGTACTGTAGCACCTGCGTGAACAGTATTTCGGACTGGAGTTCTTCATCCTTCTAAGGTGATTCAAGCTTAGATCTGAAGCCAAGCAACCTCCAAGCAAGCAAGAAGCATTCAAGGCTCTCAAAGGTGATCAAAGCTACATCCATACACCTCTTCATCAACTCAAGGAGATTCAAGAAAAGATCAAGCTACATCAAATATCATCTCCATCAACTCAAAGGGATCAAAGGAAAATGAAAGCTCTTCATCAAATCCTCAATAGATTCAAGCTCCAGCAAACCTCAGACAAGATCTTTTCTCTTAAGCATATTCTATATCTTGTTGAGTGTTTTTCATAAGTTATTCTTTTTCCATTTCTTTCAAACACTTGAAATTGAGAATCGTCCCTACCGGTGGTTAGTAGGAAGGCAATCAGAGGCTGTCCGATTTGCGGTGTTGACGTCCCTACCGGTGGTTAGTAGGAAGGCAATCGGGAGTTCTCCAATCGGCGGTGTAGCCGTCCCTGCCGGCTTTGTGTGTAGGAAGACAGAAAGAGGGTTTTCTCTGTTTTGTGGTTTGGGGCGTGTCCCCGGTCAAGCTGTGAGTCAGCAGGAAAGCCTCACCGGGTTTTGGTGAGGGGTGGACGTAGGTTGCGGGGTTGCAATCGAACCACCTTAAAAATCCCTGTGTTGTGGGTTGTTTATTGTGTGTGATTGCTCTATATCTTCTACCCCCTTTCACAGGTTCATGTGGTTCCATACTTGGTAATCTTGTTTACACACTCAAGCACTCAGATTTGCACCTTCAGTTTTATCTACGGTTTAATTGAGCTTAGCACTTTGACTGCATCCCTTGGGCGGCCTGCTGCACCCTTGCACACAGGCGCCAAGGTGAAAGTATTCCTAAGTGTTTCCCTTGCTTAGACTCGCATGCACCTTAGTTGATCACCACTGCATTCACACACATATGAACTTTGAGTGATCAACATAGCACACACACACGTACGGTTATTGCAAGCTATTGCATGCTCTGTGCCACTCTACTTAATTCCGCTGTGCATTGTGTCTAAGTGATTCATTCACTTTATAGGAGTGGTTCATGCTTCCGATAGCTAAGAGTTTTAAATAGGCCAAAGCTTTTGATAGGATCTATTCAACCCCCCCCTTCTAGATTCGTTTACACCTCACGGGACCCAACACAAAATAGGCGGGCAAATTTCAAACATGCTAGACATCCTGTTAAGGAAAACAGGTTTGGTAAGATCAACAGGAACAACTTCCATGATAAAAATAGAAACCAGTATGCACCTGCACAAAAACTCCATGCAAATAATTGTATGCACAACAAGAAATCAAAGCATGATGCTCTCTGTTATTATTATGGGCGAATTGGACACATGATGAATGATTACTCTTTAATGATACATGATGATACAGAGGCCCAAAAGTTGTGGAAAGCACCCATCAAAGGTGCTATTAACCATGCAGGACCCAAGACCGTTTGGGTACATGCCCATGCCAAATAGAGTGCTAACTTGCAGGTATGCCGTGGAATGAAATAAAGGGGTAACTGAGCCACGGCATTCGAAAAAGAAAACCTCATGCCTAGATTTCTATTCAGGTCAGTCTTCCAATCGTACTAAAGTTATATGTTCTAGATAAATGTGTGCAAATAATAAGAGTGTTTCTGAATTATTACTACATGAATTGTCACACTCTCTCCATGTTAGCTCTTTGCACAGAACATTATTATAAAAATCTAAAAGGAGTCACTTGAACGTTTGCATAAGAGTCTAGAAATAAAACATGTATATACCTCTCTCTATCTACAAGAAAAACAAAGTGCTGCCTAATTATGGACCTTAGAACTCAGTGAGGGGGAGCTGAACTGTTCTGAGCGGAAATGAAGTAGTTGGTGCACATTATGAGTTGGAAAGCTAGTGGTGTTTAAGATGAGATGTTGAGTTGAAACTGTCAGGTCTGATCAGAAGTGTTTGGGTCAAGAATTGACTGAGGATATCTTTGGATTAAAGCAGTCTGCAACTCTACACCAATTTGGACCTCTACTCTAATGTCGTTGGAAAGCTCACTTCTTCATCCTTCATCTTTATTATCAACATATGATCCATCTCTTCTCATCTAAATTCCTTTCCCATGGGCTAACACTTAGGGGGAGCAATATATGGAAGATTATTATCCTTGTCCATCGTGCATTATTATGACCAAAAACCACTCCTAGTAGTGTATGAAAATGTTGGTCTTCTCTATTGAGTGATCTTCGGCCTATAAAGATTATATCTTATGGTTAATTGTTCAAGAGAACTCTTGAAAGCATTTTCGTTGGAGCTGAAAACACTCTTAATGATTGGAAAAGTCCAACCTACTAAAATTCATCAATCTGAAATTCATGAGTTTTGGGATTATTTGGTAGAAGAAAATGTCTTATAAAGTGTTTTTAAATCATGCTTCCAAGCTAATATGAAGTAGACCAGGGAATACGCCATCAAGTAAAATAAATGTTAATGGTAGAGCAATGGCAAATTTCTGAGAAACTAGTCATCTAGATCAAAGAAATCTAGAAATTATGTCATGAAGAAATAAGCTATCTCTGTTCATAAAAAGAGGCAAGAAGGTAGACTGTGCTGAGTAACCAGGGTTTCTGGTGTCTAATAAACATGTCTCCTTGTGTAAAAAGGCCAGTCTTACTGGAATGCTCCAATAAAAAAAATTAAAAATTAAAAAAAAAGGGGAAAAGAAAGAATAGATGTGGTTGACTCTGGTTCTACCTCAGGGATTGAAATTGAACTTAAAACACAATATAAGACATATGTCTGAAAACCAGCTTTATCTTATGAAAATAATGAGTTACTTTGGTGATTTTTATTAACTAGACATTGATCTGTGACTAAAAATGTTTATCTTCATTGGGTATGCGTTGAAAGATGAACCTTTGAGCGATAAACATATAAGATATAAGTTTAATACACCAAAGACCATAAAGGAGGTGAAGAAAAAATATTTTATACACGAGAGGGGCAGTTTGGGGATGAAGTGTACGTCAAAAAAAGGATAATGTATTTTATACATTGTTTAACCCTAAAAGTGCCGATTGAGCTTCCGCCCTTTTACAAGCCAGGCCATTCCCTCTCTCATGACTTCCCGCCGTAAGCGTCTCTCCAATATCCCACTTGAGTTCTTCTTCTCCGCCGTTTCTGCTTCTCACCTTTTCACGTGCCAATCACCTGGTTCAGCATCCACCCTTGTCGTTCTCGAAAGAGGACGTCCTCGTCTCAATCACAAACTTCTGTGATGTCTACTCTGTCCACTAAGAACAAGGGGAAGGAAGAGGTGACAAAGGTGCAGCTGCCGCCAACTCAAGACATCAGCATGTCTGAAAGAGAAAATGATTATGAGAGCAAAAGCAAGGAGGGGCCTACTGGAGATGCCCAAGGAAAAAGGAAGGCCGATGAGCACGTCCCTCTCGAGGAAGCAAGGGTTGAGAAAAGTAAAGAAGTCCCCGAAGGAAAGAAAAGAAAAGGAAAAGAGATAGTGGGTGAATCTTCTGGAAATAAAGGTACATAAAATCCCCTCGTAAAGCTAATATGTTTTCTGGAAACCGAAGTTTGCTCTTCTGCCTTTAGTGGATACTCATGATATTGAGCTGACCGCAGAGCATTCTGAACTGGTAAAAAAAATTGGGGGGGTCTCTGAGATGAAAAAGTTTTGGGGAAAGCATTGATATTGATTGATCATTATTGCTCTGTTGTGTCTAAGGAACCAACTTAACCATTTGCTGAGGATACACAAATTTTGAGGAAGAACATCCGGTTTACAATGTCGAGTATCCTGAATCAAGCACTCCGTCTGCAAGTTCAACTAAGGCCAATAGTTAGCCGAATATTTCTGATCTACTAAACAATCTGACAACTTTGGTTCAAAATCAGAGTAAGATGATGTCTTCCCAGCTTCTGTACACAAACCTTCATCTGAACAAAATGAGCACAAGACTACATCTTCTAGAGCACAGAGTGAATATGCAGTGGACACAATTTGTGGCTGACAAACGGAGGGCAGATGATACGATGCAAGAGTTCTTAGGAAAGCTCTTGGGACTGATTAATAGAATAGGAGAGGCGGTTAGCAGTGTTCAAAGCACTCAGACCACTTCTTACAAGACCCTTGTCACTATCCTTGACAAAACCTATGATATCAACATTGAGCTTGCGAAGATGAGGACTCTAGATCATCCCTTTCTCACTGGTCAATAGGAGATCCATACAGCATTGGAAAAAACACAATCTGAAGTTGATATTGTTGTAGCCAGACTTGAAAATGTCTTAACAGAGCAAGCAGATATGTCCTCTCTCTCAGCCAGTATTAGCGGCACTATTTTCTACTACTTTGAGCAACTGTCCAACTCTCTGCAATCTCTTCAGAATTCCATCCTGGACAGACCCCTCAATGAGGAAGCTCAAGTTCTACTCCTCCAAGAGATCCGAGAGACCCCAGAAGCTCCCACGGTTTTTAATAATGACAAAGGGGGAGAGAAAATGTCATGTAGTTGTGATCTGCTGATGATGGTTTTTGATGATGTTTTTTTTAATGACCTTAAATTTTGTTTTGTTGTGTGGATGGTGGATGTCTTTAAACTTCTTTTTGTGGATAACTTTAAACCTTCCTTATGGATGACTTTAAGTTTTTTGATGAATCTTAGAGTTCTGGTGGGTAACTGTTTCCACCTGATTCTTATTGCTTTTTGTGCTGAAATAGTGGTTGCTATATGTATGACAAAAATTAATTTTGCTTAATTCATTATGTAAATTATCATACATGACTCATTAGGTTGTCATCATCAATGAGGGGGAGATTGTTGGAACGCTGGTTTTGATAATGACAATTTCTGAGTCATGTGTGATAGAATTGTGGTCAGTGCATCTGATTAGAATATCTGATTAATTCATGCGAACTATTTGCATGGTTGATTGCTCATGTCTGGAAACCCTAGTCTTGATAGTGACTTTCTGATGAATCATGCTTAGCTGTTGGTACTTTAATTCTCCAATTTTATCTGTTGTGTATGGTCCATGCTATTTCATAGACTAAGTCATAGTCAGTGCATGCAGTGTCTCGCTCATAATCTTGCTCGGTGCAACTCTCGCTTAGTTCTGCACTTCACGCATAAGTGCTTGCCTCAGTGCAAGTTTCCGTTCATGACCACATACTGTCGATTAGCTTCTTTCTTGGTGCATCCAAATGCTTCATGCGCATCAAGGTCGGTGCATTCCTTGCCCTTGCATCTCACCTCCAGGGGTCGGTGCAATTTGTGGGTCAGTGCAATTCTTGACCAGCACGCACTGTATTAGTCTCCTCATTTTCTACCAGTGCATTTCACTCTGCCATCTTAGTGCAAGTTCATACGTGGACAGGAAATCTTGACTCTGTGCAAGCTTTGTCTTGCATCTCTCTCTATTATGTTCATCTCTGTCTGGCATCTCGGTGCAGATCTTGCTTGGACAGCCTAACCCAAGTCGGTGCAATCTTTTCTTTGTCATCTTTTCACTAGTTCAATGCTTTTCTCATTTTTGTTCACCTTATCTCGGTGCATTCTCTTTCTTTTTGAAATACTCGAAGTCGGTGCATCCTTCGGTTAGACGTAGGTAGAGGAACAGAACTCAGTACATACCTTGCTCAAGATAAAAACATGTTTCGGTGCATAGTCTACTCTATACAATTCACTGTAGATGTCGGTTCACGTTTTTGCTCCATGCACACCAAGCCTATTCAAATCCCTTTAGCAACAAGGTCGGTGCAGTTCCTGTTTCATTTCTACTAGACTCAGTGCAAGCCCTTTAGACAACTAAAGTGGATTGGTGCAACGTTTGCTTCATTTCACATCGGTGCCTTTCTTGCCCGTCTTAGTCGATGCTTATTCCTTTGACTCGGTGCAATTTTTTTTTCTCTCTGGCAAAATCAAGTCAGTGCATCTCTCGCTTTTGCTCACTTCAACTCGGTGCAACCTCTTGTTCACCTTGTTGCAAGTCAGTGCAACTGTTAATTTGGGAACTTCTCCTCAGTGCAATTTCTGGCTTCTTACTCATTACACTGATACGAATTGTGCTAAGTTTTTGATAAAATGACTCTCTCTCTTTTGACAATTTTTCTGTGCATTCACCAGGGTGTTTGGCACGTGATCTGAGGAAGATAGAGCTACAGAATGTTCCATCACGTGCTCCAGCCTTTAAGGCGAGAAACGTGGTATCCACTCACCTAGGCCTCTGGAGTGTATATATATATATATATATATATATATATATATATATATATATATATATATATATATATATATATATACATATATATACTGAGGAAATGGGGTAGAGAGGATACACACAGACCAGGAGAAGAGAAGAAGAAAGTGTGGAAGAAAAAAAAATGGGAGTGTGAGAAGAGTGTTGTGAACCAAGAGAGTAAACCCGAGTCGAACATCTGTGCTTAGAGAAGATTTTGAGAAGAGAAAGAGAAGAGAGAGTGGTAGAGTTTAAAGCAGGCAGTGTCCAGCTAATTGTCGGTTCTTTGGATCAGATCCAGATTAATCTGCTCCTGCGAGAGCTATACTTCGTTTCATTTTTTTTTTGGTTTATTTTCCCTTGTTGCTCTTCTTCTTAACTATGTTTTCCGATTCTCTGTTTTGAGGTTGGGATTCCTCATGTGGATTCAGGGGAGGAGAGACTTGGGTCTCTGGTTGCTGGTGACTGTGTGTCACTAGCGGTTCCTTCCGGGTTGGAAGAAGAGAGGAGTGTGTTCCTCTGGCTCAAGCTGTTAGGCAGCGTTTGTAGGCAAGCTGTGGTGCCCAATGGTTTCAAGCTGTGAGGCACCTAAAACCACCCTCTGGTTGGAGTGTGGGGTGGATGTAGATCTGATGACCGAACAACCTAAAACCCCTTGTGCATTGTGATCTGATTTATTCTCTGAGGTTGTTAAGTAGACTTGGTGTAGAAGGGCGCACCCGGGGGAGAAAAATGAGAAATCACAGCTCCGGATGCCGAACGGGGTTCCGCTTTATTATACCGGAAGTAGACTTGGTGTAGAAACTCTCAGCCAAGGACCACCTTCAGAACTTCAGGAGGTTGGCCGTGGGAGCCTCTTCAACTTGTTTCAGGTTGACTGTCAGGAAGCAGATGCGCAGTCCCGCGATGACGGCTCCCCCGGGCAGCCACGAACTCAGAACGGGACGAGACCACCACCATCGTGAAGAGGACAGGAAGACGCTTCCGACGGTACAACTTGTGCTTCTAGGGACGCCGGGATGAAGTCGTGGCCAGCTCTGCAAGACGCTGGTTCTCTGCAAGGTGGAGGGGGGCGGGAGATGGGGGATGCTCTTTGAGGAATGGAGGGGGAGGATGGGGGGGCGACCCTAGGGTGGGAGGGCTGGAGAGGGGCGACCCAAAGGGGCTGGGGAAGAAGGGGAGGGAGGTGGGAAATTCAAATTTGGCCTAGGGAGGGGTGGGTTCAGCCTTGGGAAGGTGGAGGCTTGCTTGGGAAGGGAAAGTGGGTAGTTGGGAGGTTTTTGGTGGAGCTAGGATTGGGTGGGGGTCTCTTGGGGTTGGGGTGGAGTAAAGAGAGGGGTGTGGGGAGTTGGAGTATCTTTAATGGAGGGGGAAGGAGAGAGAAAGTAGGTGGGAGGGTGAGGAGAGAGAAAGGGGGCGGCCAAGAGAGGGAGGGGAGATGAAGAGAGAGAGAGTAAGAGAGGGATGGGGTGGGATTCTCTTCCTAGGGCTTCTCACCCACTAATGGATTCACTCCACAAGAAATCTAAAATTTGAACTCTCAAATGGCAAACTTTCATTAACTTAAATGGGGTAATAGGCTCCTATATATAGGCAACCCACATTTTACAAAAAGTCCCTGACTCTTGCTACAATGACAAATAACCAAGGGGGTAGGGGGCGCCCCTGGGCCTAAGCCACTGAAATGGGCCCAATAGCTAATCTAATCAACCTAATGACACTCAAACTTAGGGGAATAAACAAAAGACCTAGGGACATGACTCAAATAAAAGGGAAATTACAATGATATGACTCAAATAAAAATGAGGAAATACAACATATGACTCAAAATAAATGACTAGACCATGTCGGACGCTTCCGGGGTGAGGAGACGAGCCGTGAGTGTGGGCACGGGAGGTGATGTCCCCATCACATGGCACTCAGGGAAGTGACTGGAGAGTTGGTTGCTTGATTTATTAGAAAAAATATTATATTTTGATTTGGTGTTCCCAGTCAAATCATATCTGATAATAGTAGTCACTTCAAGAATCAGAAGATCTACCGGTTGTCTGATAAATACAAGATTGATTGGAGAACTTCCACCCTGTACAACCCGCAGGCAAACGGGTTGGCAGAAGCTTTCAACAAGACCTTATGCACCCTCCTATCCAAGACAGTTAGCTCCCACAAGGAAGACTGGGAGGAAAAGATGTACGAGGCTTTATGGGCATATCGGACCATTTACAGGACTCCTATGGGCTGCTCGCCCTTTTCTCTCGTATACGGTTCGGAGGCTGTGGTCCCCATCGAGCTCGAAGTGCCGTCACTAAGGGTCACCATTCAATATGGTCTAGTCTGTGATGAACAAACAAACATTGAAAGAAGGCTGAAAGTGTTGACTGACCTAGAGGGGAAGCATCTTCAAGCGCAACAATATATACAAGTGTACCAAGCTCGTATGGCCTCTGCCATCAACAAGCTCATCAAAGGGTGAGAATTCAAAAGAGGGGATTTGGTCATGGTGAAGAAAAAGGAAGTCATGGCCTCCAGCCCTAAGGGCAAATTTGCTGAAAACTAGTTGGGTCCATATGTGATCTAGCGGGTATATGAAGGAGGAGCCTATGTCATGGTCAACCACCGAGGAGAGGTGCAGTTCCCACCGCTCAACGGAAAACATTTAAGGCTATATCATGTGCCACCACCTCCGTTAGATGGAATGGCGAATAGTTAAAGGAGCTTTCTGGCTCAACCAGGGCTTGTGCCCCTACTCTACACTAACTACCCCTCACAGGGGTACTCATCTTCCGGCGAACGGCTCTGTGCCTAAGCCGCTATATTCACATCTATGTTGATTTAGACCTTCCATCTGAACCAACGCTTAAATCTTTTATCCTTTGCGTTGACGTTAACCCCACGTCAACGAATACCCATCTTCCGATAAACGGGTCCCTACCGAAGTTGCTATGCTTACATCTTCGGTGATTTAGACCTTCCGTCTAAACCAATGCTTAAATCTTTTGTCCTTTGCATTGACGTTAACCCCATGTCAACGAATACCCATCTTTCAGCAAACGGTTCCGTGCCTAAGCCGCTATACTTAAATCTCTGGTAATTTAGACCTTCCGTCTAAACCAACGCTTAAACCTTTCATTCTTTGCGTTGACGTTAACCCCACGTCAACGAATACCCACCTTCGGGCGAACGGGTCTGTGCCTAAGCCGCTATACTTACATCTCCGTTGATTTAGACCTTCCGTCTAAACCAATGCTTAAACCTTTTATTCTTTGCATTGACGTTAACCCCACGTCAACAAATACCCATCTTCCAGGGAACAGCTCCGTACCAAAACCGCTATACTTACATCTTCGTTGATTTAGACTGTTGATTAAGACCTTCCGTCTAAACCAACACTTAAACATTTCATTCTTTGCGTTGACGTTAACCCCACGTCAATGAATACCCACCTTCGGGCGAACGGCTCTGTGCCTAAGCCGCTATACTTACATCTCCAGTGATTTAGATCTTCCGTCTAAACCACCGCTTAAACCTATTATTCTTTACGTTGACATTAACCCCACGCCAACGAATACCCATCTTCCGGCAAATGGCTCTGTGCCTAAGCCGCTATACTTACATCTTCGGTGATTTAGACCTTCCGTCTAAACCAACGCTTTAACATGTTATTCTTTGTGTTGACGTCAACCCCACGTCAACGAAGACCCACATTTCAGCAAACGGCTTCGTGCCTAAGCCACTATAGATACATCTCAATTGATCTAGACATTCAATCTGAATCAATGCTTAAACCTTGTATCTTTTTACGACAACATTAACCCTACATCAAAAAAAATGGGGCTTAAAATAGAGGTGCCCCGCCGGACTTGCTCGAGCATTCTGCTAAGCAAGGGCAAAAATGGCTATAACCTGGCTGTGGTGAAAACTCGAAAGGGCACTGTAGGTAAAATAGGGTACCCTGCCATGTGAAAACTTGAAAGGGCACATGGGCAAAAGTAAGAAGGGCTTGGCTCTGGAAAAAACCCGAAAGGGCGCTTGGGTCAGTAATGTGGTAATAAAAAAAATCTCATTTCCTTGAAGGCTATACCCATCTTCGCAGAAATTCCGAACATGACGCTCATCATACATCCCACCAGAGATCCATAATGCTCAAACCCTTCAGCATAGGCCTTACGCCCGCGCTGCTTAAATAGACCTCCTTTGCTTTGACATTTAGCCAATGTCGATGAACAAGCTACCCTCGATCTCCACCATCGTCAGCGAGATTGGTGAAAAAATCTCCGACTTGGACATTTCATCCTCGTCGGAAGAATAATTTCCTTTGCTTCAGCATCTACCCAATGTCGATGAATGAACCTCCATTGACCCTTTGACATCATTATCGAGTTCAATGCTTAAACTCCCCGGTATAGGCCCTATGCTGATACTGCTAAAACCAACTTTCTTTGCTTCGGCATTATTGTACCCAGACTATTTCCCAGCCAAAACGACAAGGAATAAGGGTTCGGGCATTTCCCCGAACACCTTCAAGGCACGGGCTACCTAGCCCTTTCTACAACCCTAAAGGTCCCCACAAGGGTCCCGATCAACTCGCCGTGACGCGCGGCGGCACAAACAAGTGTTCGGGGTCAATCCCGGCCAATCTCATACGGGCTTTGCCCGTGTCCTATATGGCCGCCCGGGATCACCCGGGGCGCCCCGACGTTAAGCCACGCCACGTGGCATCCAGCAAAAGAGTCACGGGCCCACTCCAAGACTCTTCATTCAACCCTCCAAGGTCAAAGGGAGACCCAAGCAAGTCAACCACAGGCTTTGGAGGCCGGTAGCATGTACGTATGCCTCACACACGTGTGTTCGGCATTTTTCTGAACACCTTGTGGGCGCGTATATTTCAACCCTTCTACACAAGACCACGGGCCACCCCATGGTTCCAGTACACCAGTTGGGTCCCACAACGACCCCTCAGTAAGTCGGGGCCACCCTCGACCCTCAGACACGTGGCAACAAGCCATTGAACTTAGCTCTCGGGCCAACCCAAGGCTACCCTGCCAACCCGCCGGACAACATGGCACGCAGCACGAGGCAAGCCCCATGGGCCCCAAAATGCCTCCTTCCAACCCCTACGGACTTCTACCCTTCGCCTTAGGCCAAATCCAAGGCCTTTCGGCCACTTACGCGGCTCGTTCGGCCACCTGGGGTGTGTCGGGCATTTGCCTGAACACCTTGCAAGCGGCTACTCCAACTCAAAGAACAATGGCCCCACGGGCCCATGTCAGCCTCCTGAAGGTCATTGTCCATCAAAGGACGTCCCCAGGCAACACAAGAAGACCTCCGGGGTTACGGCCGGCCCGGGGCCAATTCGAACAGGGCGTGGCCGCGCCCCAGGGAGGGCGAAGTCCCCGGGGGGCGCGCCCTCTCTCCAGCTCGGTGGTCCCACGACCCCACTCATCCCCGGTTCACTCAATTACGGTCCTACGATGCGATTCGTGTGCCGTACCAGTTTGAGGGGTCAAAGCGCGGACGTGGAAGCGCAAAGCGACATCACGACGGGTTCGTCCTCAAGTCAACGCACACAAGTCTCCACAAGCCGCCACGTACCCTTGTACTTAGCCAAATTGGGAAGAAAAAAACACTAAAATAGAATTTTATAGGGTGGGGACCAGCACCCCCTCTATCTCCTTGCGAACCGGCCTAAACCCCCTTAGGGAGGGTGTTTAGGCGGACCAGCCAGGACCCCATGGCTGGTCCGCGTAAACCCCCAATCAAACAAAAAAAAACATTTTTTCAAAAAAAAGAAAGCCAGCCCGCCTAAACCCTTGGGGGTTTAGGCGGACCAGCCAGGCCCCCCTGGCTGGTCCGCGTAAACCCCTTTCCCTCTCTCTCAGACCGTAACCCAGTGCACTATTCCATTGGGTTTATGCGGACCAGCTCACCCCCCTTAGCTAGTCCGCGTAAACCCCCTTGTGACCCTTCACCTTCCCTATAAAAACCCCCTAGGGGGCAAGGCATTGAAAAAGAGGATCTCCAAAGGATTCAAGGCAATTCAAGTGCTTCGGCTCCAAGCAACGAGCTAAGGAGAATTGTGTGTGGGTGACTTGTTCAGCGGTCTGCTATGTCGGGGGTATGTCGTTCGCACTCCCCCCACGCCATATGTAGCTGTCACACACGAGTTGACACCCACCGTATGTGAGACATTGTGATATGGGCAGACGTCCCCTCATGCCGAGATTTCCCCTCGCACGCTCGCCGGTCGCAACCACACGCGTGCCATGATGCCATGCTCACTCGTAGTTACGAGGCCATGTCCGACCACTCAACTCGAGTTGCAATCGGCCCTCGCCCAGATACCGGATCGACGTATCCCCCAATTATCTAGTCATAGGCCCCCCATTCGGCGCCACGGCTATGGCCCACGCCACGGGAGGACCCCTCTGTAAAATGCACATATGTGCATCCATCACGCATCGACCCGGGGACAGACCTACACGTCGGAATTGTCCCGCGGCATGCGCCAGTTGTACTTTGGTCTTCACGGCTCTCCTGTAAAGAAATATATGTCTCAGCACAACATTGCCGATTGGACGAGTGCTCTCGCACCCGCGTCCAGACCTTCAACCTTCTATCCACATTCCTCGGCATTCGTGCCTAACACTCCAACCCCCAGTAAACACCCCTCGATCCAACACGCACCCCTAGCTGTTGAATGCCCCCAGCCCTCCACCCATGGCTTCAGACATACATACATACTTCTCTTCAGCATGGAACGAAGGTATTCGTATTCAATCCGATGTAAATAAACATTGGTTGCTTGCGGCCGGTGGGGAAAGACGTCCTGTACATGATTCTCACAATCGCCTACGCCCTCGCACCCATGGAACCCCTTCTCTCCACGTGTCGCCCGATCGACCGAGCCCACGTGCCGCGCCCTAGTGGCGCTTCCCCGGTCAAACCTTGGTTCCATGAGTGATTGTTGAGAGATCAACTGGCACGCCCGCATCTTGTCCGATTAACCTTTATCCCGACACTTCTGTGCCATTCAACCCTTTTCGACTTTCCGTGAAAGGAGAGTGCCCGATACCGCCGTGAGAGACATGCACCCGTAAGGAGGATACCCAAGATACATCAAACTCCCGTATTTTCCTTCCCCACTGTATTCCTTCCCTCACCCCTGTTAATCGACATAAAAACCCGCGCAACAGAGAGGATGGCACGCTCGATGGGACATCTCCCGCCTTCCTTCTTTTTGCTGAAGAAAAGTATGTGCCAGCCCTGAAGCCCGGTGCCCTTTCCTTGTCCTTGCAGGAGAGGAAGAGGAGGGCACTCGTGCGCATTCTCCAGCAGCTTCCGGTCTACGTTCCGATCATCGGGCCGCTCCCGGTGACTGTCAACGACTGTCGCCTCCGCAGCACTCAGCATTCCAGCAACCATGGCGGCCGTCACCTACGGCCCAAACGTCATTGCCACCCATGCCCGGGTGGGCTACTTGGCAATGCCGATCGCTTTGGGTAGCTTCACCCCGGTTATCGGATCACCCTACTTCCTGGGTGTGATCCCTGTGGCTACTTTTCAGCCAACTCCAGTCTCTCCAGTGGCCCCTGCGGCCAACGCGCCATGCGCGCCTCCAGCTCCAGTGTCCCGCCCGAGTGTCGGGCATCGGACTGCCACTACAGGCCCTTACAGGGCCCCCATATTAACGCCGGCCTGGGTGAACGTCAGCTCCCGAGGTCAGCCTCGTCCGATCTCCAACACGGGCCCCGTGCCCCAAACTTCGGTCACCATCCCAGCACCTTCCTCGGGTCCTCAATCCCGAGCCCCAGCCAAGCCGGCACCCAACACGGGCTCCCTGCCCCGGGTCCACGGCTTCCCAACATCTCCCTCGGGTCCTCAATCCCGAGCCCTAGCCAAGCCGGCACCCAACACGGGCTCCCTACCCCGGGTCCACGGTTTCCCAGCATCTCCCTCGGGTCCTCAATCCCGAGCCCCAGCCAAGCCAGCACCCAATACGGGCTCCCTGCCCCGGGTCCACGGCTTCCCAACATCTTCCTCGGGTCTTCAACCCTGAGCCGCAGCCAAGCCGGCACCCAACACGGGCTCCCTGCCCCGGGTTTATGGCTTCCCAGCATCTGTATCGGGCTTCTGACCCCGAATCCCGGCAGGGCTGACACTCGACATGGGCTCACAGCCCCGAGTTCGCGGCTCCCCGGTAGTGCACTCGGGACCCCGGTCCCGAGCTCCAGTTGAACCGGCTCTCCCCGTGGGTCTTCCACCTAGAGGGAAGCGTTCCTTAGCACCTTCCTCGAGCATCCTGACCCGAGCCCGGGCTACGCTGACACCTACCCTGGGTCCCCGACCTAGGGGCGTCGGCGCTCCAGCACTTCCAACGGCTTTCCCTCGGCAACACTCTTATCGGCGCGGGCGAAGGCTTACACCCGAGTCACCCTGCCATCGACTCCCGGTGCGGGCTACTTGCCCCGGGGACTGATCTCGGCACTTCAGACTGACAGCGTCATGTTGCCGGTCGTTCCGGGCCATGTTTTCTTGGTCTACCATCTTGGGGCAGAGTCTTCTCCAGCTCCTCAGAAGAAGCGTCACCATGGTCGTAGAGGCAGGCGACTCACTACTGCAACCAGCAACTCCGGCAAGACGGTCCTTGTCGGTGACTTGCGGATCCGTCTCCACGGGGGTGAACCAATCATACCCCAGGAACGGACCATTACCACCATCCCCACCTCCAATCGTTTTGACCTCTTGCATTAAACATGAGAGGACGGGGCAAAGCTCAAAGGAGCGGGTTCCTCGATGGCAGTCCGGGGGCACCCACCGCTGCCAGACACACGGCCTCCCAAGATAACTCATCGGAAAAATAGCGACAAGGGAGACCAGCAATCAGACTTGAGGAGAATCTGGGTCACCCCAGAAGACGCTCAAGCTGTTCGAAGGGCACATATCACCAACCCCTTGCGAGCACTCAGACGCTACATCAGACAGGATGCAGCTGGCTTCACAATGGCATCGTCGGACGACGCCAAGTCATCCAATGTCCCCCGCGCAAGTAAGCGGAGGCAAATGCGAGCCCATCCTCGGGCCCTCCAGCAACCTGTCCAGGGTTCTCCTCTGGCTAACATCGGGAGTAAGCCCCCTCCGCAACGTATCTCGATCTTTGACAGACTAGGGATGCCTGTCCGCCCCAAGCGACACCCTCGAAGGAAGAGGACGGCTCGGTTCATCAATGATGCGGTCTGAGTGTTCGCGTGCTACACCACCGGACACCAGCCAGACACCCAGTCTGACGACTTGAATCAGCCTCTGTCCCACTTTAGGAGGCCGCGCCATCAGGCTCTGCCACCTCCTCCAACCGGTCATATCGGTACTTCTGCCGGACCGCAGGCATCGGAACGCGTAGAAGAGGTCCCGATGGAAGGCCGTGCAGAACCGGTCAACAATGACCCTCCTGCGAACGAGGTTCAAGAGGTGACTCTCGACACTCTCATGAAGGAGAACCAGCATCTGAAGGCCCTCCTACAGGACCTCCTCCACGAGTGAGACCTTCATCCGCAGCAACCTGTTAGGCCTCAGGCCAAGGCACCGGCACCCCCGGCGGCCCGCGATGCTACCAACACCTCAGCGGTGATTGCCCGAACCCCGTTGGCAGCTGAGTTTGGCACACCTCCAGTCGAGACTCAACCACAAGCCTCCAACATGCCAGTGCCAGAAAATCTCTTGGTGCAACGCCAGATGATCGAGTGCATTGTCGAGACAAAGCTCACCCAGTATGGTGAAGGGACGGTCACGGTGGATCTCTACAGTGTACCGTACCCGCTTCACCACCAATTGAAGAAGCTTCCGCTCGAGTACTCCAAGCCCCCAAAGCTGCAAAAGTTCGACAGGCAAGGGTCTCCACATGAGCACCTGGCCTACTATGTTACGGCTATGGGCGAGTTAGCGTTGGACGAATCATATCTCCTCCGCTACTTCGCCACTTCGCTCACAGCAACGGCCTTCCAATGGTACTCCCGCCTGAAGCCCGTCTCAGTCGTCGACTGGGTGAATCTCCAGAAGAAATTCCTCGATCGATTTCAGACGGCCGAGCGAAAGGTCTCATTAGCCGAACTCTGTTCCCTTCGGCA
The DNA here is from genome assembly GCA_022559845.1 of Amorphophallus konjac. Taxonomy (NCBI): domain Eukaryota; kingdom Viridiplantae; phylum Streptophyta; class Magnoliopsida; order Alismatales; family Araceae; genus Amorphophallus; species Amorphophallus konjac. The sequence goes on along the minus strand of CM040121.1, from coordinate 314,638,809 downwards.
GGAAAAGGGTGAGGGCGCCCTCGACTTCATCAAAAAAATGGCGAGACCTCAGCATGAGGTGTGTCAATCCACCCGTCCAGGAGGATGCCATCACCATATGTCATTGAGGTCTAGCGGCTGAGGTCAGCGAAAAGCTTCTCGGCACCAATATCAATGGGTTCGACCAGCTCAATTCGGCAGTCGCCGAGATAGAGATGTTCTTCGCCGACAACCCGAGCTATACTACAGCAAAGGGTAAACAAGTGCGAGAACGCCAGCCCGGTTAGGACGTGAACATCATAGAATTCACCCCTACCGCCAAGGCCAGTAAAGGGGCCGAGTCCAGTGGCTCCGACAAAAAGCCAGTGGACAAGTCGGCTGCTCCTTCCTTCTCGGAGCGCATGAAGACACCCTTCTCCTTTAAGAAGGAACACACGAAGATGCTCTTCGACCTCTGTATGGCCCAAAAGCTTGTCGAGTTGCCAGAAATCCGCAAGTTGGAGGAGGCTTTGAAGACCGACGATCCCAGCTATTGCCTGTACCATCGCATACTGGGTCATTCAAATGAAGATTGCTACGTCTTCAAGACTCAGGTGCAGAAGTTGATCCGGGACGCCCTCGTCAAGATGAAGAGCGGTCTCGTCGATCCCCCGCAGCCACATACGTGGGCCAGGCCAGCTAAAGCAGTATGCGTGGCTCACCCCTCGGCCAATGTCATCCACATGATGGCCACATTCTCTCTTTCTAATGACGAATCAGAGGGGCCCAGCACCAGTCGAAGGGAACGTTCGATCTGGTATCCAGGGTGGAGGCCTTGGCATGATCAGAGACTTCTCTCCTTCCCCTGGGAGACAACCCGGAGACTCTTCAAGATCCTCGTCGAGACTGGACAAATCATGCCCCGCGACTCGCCTCTTGACTACACCCATTGGGATCATAGTCACCCCCAATATTGCCCCTTCTACGCCAGAATCTGCCACCCGATCGAGTCATGTGAGGAAGATCAATACCTCATCTAGGAATAGATCCAATGGGAGCAGATCGATGCGGAAGGAAACTCCATGTCGCTCGTCAGGCTTTGGTAAGCTGTCGAAGAGACCCTGAGCATTGCCAGGGATGCGCCAGAGCGGCCAAACTCTCCTTGAGAAAATGGGCACGAGATGCCTTACTAGCATCCTCCGGAATGGCTTAAGTTCCGGATTGACAACCAAGAGGCGCTCGAGTGACTGCGAAGGCGTAGAGAGCAGGATGCCAGTCAAGAGGTGGAGCCGACTAACCTCTCGTTCAACGTCATCCATTCTCCTACTCCTCCGGCCCTTGAGGGCTCTCAGGCATCTACAGCTAGCCAGCCAACCCAAGCCACTCCGGCTGTGCGGTGGTGGTCCTAGCGGGAGCTCAAGTCTCTCCATTTTCCTGAAGAAGACACCGCCAAACTCCTCCGAGTCCTTCTCGGCCGAAAGGACGTTCTGGTGGGCAAGACGATGACAAGTCCTTCGGCTCTTTCTTGTCCTCCTCCCGCCCTATTATCGTCATCGACAGCTGCGGATAGGAAGGGAAACCAAAAATAGGGTGAGGCCCCGCCTCAGCCTCGTCACACCTCCTCAGTAGAGGGGCCGTCGGGTCCTCCCCGCCTACCTGTTGACACAACCCGGAGTACAAAGAAGACATCTTCGGAGTCTTCAGCGACTTCACTTCAAGTGGCAGGCCCACCACCACAAGGCCCCTCCATTCTGCAAAGTCGGGATAACTGTGCAGAGCGACAATGTCCTGCGACACTGTCATTGGTCGCCAGGCCTAGCCCTCAGCATGGTTGCAAAGGCAAGGCTAAGGAGCAGGACGACCAATGTACCTCTCTGCCCGCTTCTCGACAGAAGCCGCCGCCACCGCAGGTAAGACATCAAACTGCGCATATGTCCTCCAACGTCGGTCCCAACGTACCAGCTCAGTAGAAGACATCTTTACCGCCACCGCGGGTAAGGCATCAAACTGCGCATGTGTCCTCCAACGTCGGTCCCAACGTACCGGCTCAGTAGAAGACATCTTTGTCACACGCCAGCACCAGCCTACTGACGTCCCGTAGTCTCCCATCGCCACCGCGGGTAAGGCATCAAACCGCGAACACGTCTTCGGATGCCAGTCCTAGTATTTCGTCATACTAGGAATTGCCGCTCGAGGTAATTGAGCAGGCAATCAATGCCACCTTCCAGATCCAACAAGCGGAAGGCGCCTAGATCGAGATCCGGGCGAGGAAGAGTCATCGACCTCGCCCCACAAGGGCGTCAGCTCGGAGATATCCTCCTCAGGATTTGTCAACTCCGGCCCCAGCACCTCTCCCTCCTACTCCCTTGGAGACGGCTATCGCCAAGAGACAAGAGAAAAACAAGAGGAAGAACCTTAGAAGGCGGCTCAAGGAACAGGCTGAACAAGCAGCCGCCCTGCAATTCCCGGCCGAGCCAACGCCTCTCCAAAGGCTCCTGCGGCTCATTGACGACCTGGAGGAATACATTCCTCCTCGTCCTACCGGGGCTCTCCCACTCGACAGCTACATCCCGTGGGAAGAAATGCAGAAACAAGCCCGCCTCAGAAATTGGGTCCAAGAGATGATCCAAAAGCTCAAGAACGGCAAAAGACTTGTGATCCTGAATGAGCTCTTCTTGTGCTATAATGATAAGGAGATCACAGCAGAGCAGCTGGAAGAAATGATTCGGCACTGCACCTGCAACATGGTGGCCATCCCACCTCCCGACAATATCAACGCTTCTCGGCGGGGCGAGCCAGTAGCCTCCCGGACAAGGCAAGGGGCTACCGCCCCTCTTGGGTTCCAGCCAGCTCTGGAACACATCGGACGTGGCCGAGGCCGTGGCCGGGGGCGTGGTAGAGGCCGTGGGAGAATGCCCGAGCTACCCCTCTCTCCGTCCACCTTCGACCCGAAGCGAATCATCTTTGACGAGAGGAACCGGCTCCCATCCCGGAAGTAGAAATTCAGATCGGACCCGGTATCTTCGATCCTTCTGGCATCGACGAGGCTGCTACCAGCCTTCCAGCCCCTGCACCAGTACCGACTTTCGCAGCAGAGCAAGCGGGACCAACCAGCAAGGATGAGCCAGCCCGCTAATCACCCCCAGAAGAGCCATCATTGGCGCCCCTGTTCCAAGAGCCCACTGGGGATCAAGGTCAATCTGATCCCGGTGGTAAGGGCAAGGCAGTGCAACTTCCCGATGGGGAACATCACGGCAGCGCACAGAAGGTTCAGCCTGACATACCTCTCTGGAGGATGCTCAAGCCCGAGCTGACCGGAAGGTCCTCCACCAGATGAAGCGCTTCCTTGTCAGCATCTCAATTTGGTAATGTCACGCCCCGAGCCTTTATGACAGCGGAAGACTCGCTCGAGGAACGTGAACAGCCGGCATGGTAAGCCTCTTGCAAGCAAGAATGATCAGAGCGCAAGACAATCACACACATACATGCAATTACACAATAATTTAGTCAAACTCCAACTTTATTTCATAAATGATCAAAATATTCTTTTACAATAACCTTTTCATCATTTTCCATTCCACTAGACTCAAGAAATGAGAAATTACAAAGACTCGATCTAACATTGTAGACTTCCTAAGTCTTCACTCTCCATTTGATATGACTTTCATTCACTCTCGGACATGCTACTTATATAACCTGAATCCGAATTCGTATCACTTTCATTTCATGAAAAGATTGGAAATATGTAATGAGCACACTTGCCCATTAGGTATCTTCGCATCAACATGAAGGCATCATTAAAGTAATTAATATTTTAGCTCTAGAGAAATAAGGTAAAATCATGTAAATGCGATCAATCACGCGGTTAAACCAGAGTAACAAGATGATCATGTAAGATAGAATGAGAGCAAGAATGTAACAAGAATATTTTATTGGCCTTTCATGAACAAGAATGTATCGAGAATGTACTAGCAAGCCACATAATCATCACTCTAGTATCTTTTGCTTATGAGCAAGTACTTCGTGAATTTCTGTGGAATATCAAGTCATGTACAAGAAAGTCATGTCGTGCCTTGGATCTTCACTTATTTATAGAGAAAGTACTCCCAGCACAATGCGACGCCAATAGCATCATACCATATGGTTTATAATAGTATGTTTCCGACAATCAGCCGAGGGCACTAGCATAGAGCCCTTGAATACAATCAGTGCTCGATCGCATCTTCAAGTATAAATCAAGCTACTTCCACGCATGTAACAATAAAGTATGGCCAAGAATGTATAATTCAATAATTTCATGATAACACTATTCAATGAATGAACGCTTCAATTTAAAAATGCGAGAGTCAAGAATGCCTTAAACAAGGTTATGCTTATGGAAATAAATCGGCAGCACAACGATACGTTCTTTATTTTCCATCAATTAAATTAGGTATCTTGAACTAATTTGGAAAGTCCTGGATCATCATTAATCCATCTAGAAACTTTGGAACATCAACCCTTGGGTCAAACCTCAGTTTAAGCACTCAAATAATGTGATGGTCCAGTAGTGGGCCGTTACACTCATGTGACGCACCAGTAGTGGGCCGTTACATTAGCTTGAATCCAGAAATAGAAAAATAGACTTAGTGAAATGTGACGGTCGTATATTGGGCCGTTAGATGCTCCTGACGGCCCAGTATAGATCCGTTACATTGCTAGAACCAGAAACATCGATAGTGTAATCTACTAAATGGGCTTTAATGGTACAACCAACTCGGCGTCCTAGTGAGAATCCCAGGCTCGCGGAGAATTACGGAGGCCTTGAAACAAGATTTCCTAATCCATTGGAAGGAATATCCAATAGAGAGGTCCTCATGTCCAAGAATAATGTTTCTATAGTGTAAAGTGTGAACTAATGGACAACATACCGGAATATGTGCCATGTACTTAAAGAAAATGACTCTATTGATAGAGAGAGAAGGTGTAGCAACGTGTAACCAAGATAAACTCCGTCAATACATCATTGAAAATCATGATTTCGATACAAAACTATAGAATTTTGGCACATGAAATTAACATAACTTAAAATAACTTAAGACACCTTAATCATGCACTTTTGATTATGAATCAATAACTAAACTTAAAGTCATGATAACAGGTCCAAACTTAGCTATCTAAGCTTATTTATAGATAAACTTTAACTACTTATCATTCTGCCTCGGGATGACAGAACACAGTGTCTGACGGTCTACGATAGGCGCATTATAGTCTTGTGATGGTTTATCGAGGGGCCGTTACAGTAGTGTAACGCTCCTGTTATGGTGCGTCAGAGACAACAGAGCAATTCAAATGCAACAGAGGGTGTGACGGCTTATCGTAAGGCCGTTAGATCATTGTGACGGTCTTACCTTGATGCGTCAGATCGTCTGTTGGCAGTAAAATAAAGTAAAGGTTTATGAAAACATAACATGCCTGGAAATCAAAATACTATAACTATTCCAGACATGATAAACGAAGTATAGGCATACTATATGCATGGGTTTTAGTAGATAGACAAGATAATATCTTTTATTTTCCATTTAGGGCTAAGAGATGCATGAATGTATAGAACTATTAAAACATGAAATCTATGATCTATCATGTATGAAATCAATCAAAACCAGAGGGCTTTTATCTCTAACAAGATGTTTTTGCCAATCATGAGATGACCTACCTCTTAAATGAGCTTTAGTCTTCCAATTTGGGACTGCAAGACACGTCCTAGTTCTTCCCTTCCAAAGGTTTTTCAGCAACTTCACGTCGCTCTATCTCTCCAATCTCTTGACCTAAGGACGTGAAATTTTGAGGGTAAGAATCTGAAACTAAGGTGAACAAAAAGTTAACTCTAATTACCTCGTTTATACGTCCTAATCTCTTAATCTTTAGGGGTCTTTTGCTCTGAATTCTGGGCTGCTATGGCTGAATCAACGACTTTGGAAGCTTCTATCTCCTTGGTTGGTTGATCTCCTAGCACGAAATTTGGAGCACTTTTAGTCTAAAGTATACTAAACAAAATCTTCTAAAGAACTTATCCGAAATTATGACTCCTTACCTTGATTCTTCACGAGCCAAAAGTAAGGGTCGCTCAGTTCAGAACTAGGTCCTATTTATAGGGTTTTGGCTAGGGTTTGAAGATTAGATCGATTCTAGAGTCCTTAATTTTCCAGAACCTGATCCCTAAGAGTCCCTAGTAACCTTACAAGTTCTCCCAATTAGGTCTCTTGTAGATAGGATCCCAAAGATCCAATCTTTCTACTTGTTCTTCCATTCACGGAACTGATAGGGTGTAACGCATGAAGACTGGTGCGTTACATAGCTGTGGCGGTCGCATGATAGACCGCTACATCCAACGTGCACAGAATTCAACATAAATCAAACTCTTTTGTTAATTATCCATTTTATTATCTATAAAAATAATATTTTATCTTTAAAATGCGTAAATAAGATAAATAACCTTCTAGAATATGGGCCAACTTAATAGGCTTGGTCCCTAAATCTTTTGGATTTTATTTAAATAGGGTAGGTTAATTATTTTACATAATTGGGCCTTATAATGACTTATTTAATCTAATATCCATTTATTAATCCATTTTAGGTCTTTAAAATTCCCAGAAAATAATTAAATATACCAAAAATAATTTATAAAATTCTGGGCCTTACACCCTCCCCCACTTAGAAGAATTTGGTCCCCAAATTCAATACATGGATTATGGAGAGTGTACTTACAGTTGAATAATTCTGAAAATCTTTTCCGCATGGCTACTTCGATTTCCCATGTTGCTTCATATGGCCATGTTTTCTTCCATTGAATCTTGACCATAGGAATAATTTTATTTCTTAGTTGACGCACTTCCCGTTCCAGAATCTTTATTGGCGTTTGCTCGTACGTCATATCCTTCTGAAATCTCCAGATTGTCATAAGTGATAATATGCTCAGGATCATATACATACTTCTTCAGCATAGAGACGTGAAATACGTCATAAACTCCTGCTAATTGTGGAGGTAAAGCCAGTTTGTAGGCCACTTCACCGACCCTTTCAAGAATTTCAAACGGGCCAATGAACCTTGCAGTTAATTTGCCTTTAATGTCAAATCTTCGAATACCATGACCTGGAGAAACCTTGAGATACACATGGTCTCCTACTTGAAATTCCAAGTCACATCTTCGATTATCAGCATAAGATTTCTGCCTATCTTGCGCCATCTTTATTCTCTCTTGAATAAGCTTGATCTTCTCTGTAGAATCTCTGATGATATCGGGGCCTAGGAATTATCTTTCCCTTATTTCATTCCAACATATTGGTGATCGACAAGTTTTTCCATATAGAGCTTAAAAAGGTGCCATTTGTATGCTGGCCTGATAACTGTTGTTATAAGCAAATTCTACTAGAGACAAGTGATCATGCCAACTACCTCCAAAATCAATAACACAAGCCCTGAGCATGTCTTCTACCACTTGATTCGTTCTTTATGTCTGACCATCAGTTTTGGGATGAAAGGATGTGCTGAAATTCAATCTAGTCTCTAGTGACTGTTGTAGACCCTTCCAAAACTGTGATGTGAATCGAGGATCTCTATCAGATATAATAGTGACTGGGACACCGTGTAATTTAACAATTTCCCTTATGTATAATGCTGCCAAGATATCCACAGACCACCGACTTTTGATTGGTATGAAATGTGCAGATTTAGTTAATCGGTCTATGATTACCCATATACCATCGTGTCCACCTCTTGTCTTAGGTAACCCCATAATGAAATCCATCCCTATACTCTCCTATTTCTATTCGGGAATATTCAAGGGATGCAGTTTACCTGCGGGTCTAAAATGCTCTGCCTTTACTTGTTGACAAGTGAGACAGCGAGACACGAAATCAGCTATTTCTTTCTTAATGTCGGGCCACCAGAAATTTCTTTTAAGATCTTGATACATTTTTGTACTACCTGGGTGAATGGTGTACCTAGACTTATGTGCTTGTTCTAGAATCAATTTCTTTGTATCCCCATGATCCGGTACACATACTCGGTCTTTAAATAGCAATCTTCTATCCTTAATAGAAAAATCAGTCCTTTGTTCAACATTGGCCTTGATCTCCAATAATATAGGATCATCATTTTGCAGCTTGACCAGATCTTCTATTAATGTAGATTGAGCTTGAATATTAGCTAGGAAACAATCCTCCTTCCTGTCAATATCTAAGTTCAACTGAGCAAATTGAGGAATAAGATTAGTCATACTAATCATGAGACTTGATAGCATATCCATTGGTTTTCTGCTGAGTGCATCCGCAACAGCATTAGTGATGTGAAACTACCAAGGGGTATGCAGCAAGCAAACAGAAACTTAGGACCTATTCCGCAAGCACAAACACAAAGCAATAAAGTACTAGATTGGGCCGAACTGCCGTCGCACACACACGAGCCGGGGGTGACTAAACGATGCTAAGGGGAGGTGATGGATTAAGACCCTTGCTGGTAGAGTGCCAGCAAGGCTAGGGTTGCCCTCCCAAGGGTACGGGGCCCACACTTAAGGGGCTGGCCGGTGCCAATTGGGGCACAAGGTTCCTCTCTCTCACAGCCCACGGTGACCGTTCGCAAGTGGAGCACGCGGGGACGGACGCTCTCTCTCTTGCACAACGGAGCGATTTCTACGGATATTAAATGAACAAGCACCTAAATATGGAGCAAAGGTCAGAGCTTACCCTGGTTGGTTTGAAGAAACCAACCCCGTTCGGTGACGAGGGCGAGCGGGGAAGTGTGGATTCCCCGCACACTGCGCCGATGAAGTTTGATCTGCTTAACGATTACAATCACTACACCTCACGCAGGAGGGTGGACTTGGGGTGGGGATTTCAAAGTACAAGTCAAACACTACCTCCGCACAGGGAGGGGCGTTAAGCCGGCCAGGCGGGGAGGGGAAATTCGCTGAACACCCGGGGAAGAGAGCCGATGCCGAGTTTGCTTGCTGGCTGTGAGAGATGATAGACAGTCGGTGTTTCAGCCGTAGTTCTCAATTCGGAATCTTGCTGTCGACGAGACCAGGGGGAAACTCTTTGTAACAGGAACCCGAACGCCTCAAAATTTTGTTGAGTTCTTCTGATGTCGTTGCTGGCCGCGGTGGAGGTTCGAACCGAGGGCAGAATCTGGGACAGATAGCTTCTGATCTTATGCAGCAGGTTGCAGAGAGTACCCCGGCCGCTTCTGGGCTCCGAATCATGAACCGCTGGAGTTTATGGAACGGTGGATGAGCCCTCTTCACCGAAAAACTGACGGGGAAGCTGTCTGATGTCAGAGAAGACTGGGGGGTTCCGAAGAGTGGAGGCAGGTCGTTGCAGACTGTGGGAGGCAGACTCGCGCAGCCGAGGGAGAAAAATGGTAACTTTGGTCTCTGGACTCCGAATGCGGTTCTAATTCTTGATTCTGACAGAGGACTGGTAGAGGAAGAACTTTGTAGCAGGGCCCTTGGCCTGAATCTTCCACCGTTTGTCGTGGTGCAACTTCTAACCGGGTTCAGGTACTCTGCAGAGGAAGCCCGGCGCAGTCGGGGAAGAATGGTTCTCCCGGACAGCCCTGAATTCAGAACGGGATGGGATCACCTCGCCTGCAAAGCTGGTTGGACAACCTTTCCAGAACGGTATAGTACACCTTCAATCGTCACCGTATGAATCCGTGAATGCTTCTGCAAGCCGACCCTTTCTCTGCCACCTGCAGACTTGGGCAAAGTGAAAAGGATGGTGGTGGAACTAGATTGATGGAAGTGGAGGTTGGCAATGGTGGGAATGGTGGTGTGATGGTTGATGGTGGAGGGATGTTTAGGGATGGTGAGAGGGGTGGAGCAGAGGATGAGGGTGGTCTAAGAGGGTGGAGGGGTGAGGGGGTCGCAGCTAGGAGGGGGGGTGATGGAGCGGTCGGCCAAGGCAAAGGAATGGGTTGGAATGGGGAGGGGGTGGTGCGCAACTTGTGGAGGGAATGGGGTTTAATTCCCCTAGGGATATGAATGGGGGTGTGGGGGAGTGGAATGATTGCTTGGGGGAGAGGGAAGGGTGCCTTGGAGGTAGCGAAGGTGTATGGGGAATGGGAAGGGTTGCTTGGGGAAGTGGAGGTATTGATGGGAGTTATTGTTCTTGGGTAGGTGAAAGGGTGGGGAGGTGAGTTGGCTGATGAGGTGGCAAGGGGGGGGGGAAGGGGAAGGGGCAGGTTCGCCCAAGGGAGAGAGAGAGAGGGGGGAGGAGAGAGAGAGGGGTTCGCCCCCTTTAGTGAGAGAGAGAAGAAGAGAGAGGGAGAGCTAGAGAGAGAGGGAGAGGTGCACTAATGCTCAAATTCTATCAAACTTTCATTAACCATCTCAAGTGGAGTTGGGGTCCTATTTATAGGGATCCCAACAATTACATAGAAGTCCCTGAGATAAGTGCCAAAAGCAAATAAGCAAGGGGGTGAGGAAGGGAGAGGGCGCCCCTGGGCCAGGCCCTTCTAATTGGGCCCATATGACACTCTAGCCTAACATGAAGATAAAAACATAGGTAAATAACATGATGACCTAGGGACATGACTCAAAATAAAGGCAAATACATCAAAATGACTCAAGAAAAATACATCAATATGATCCAAGTAGTAAACCCAGGTGTCGTCGTGGACCCATCAAGTCGTGAAGCCGCATCCTACCCGTCTCTGGGAGGGAGAGAGGTGTCGAGCCAGAGGGAACCCTGGGTGATGTCCCCATCAACTCCCCCGGGCTGTGAAGAGCTCGACTCTGTCGAGAAAGGGTCCACTCGACTGCGATAATGCTCCAGGAGGTCGGGGTCTAGCTGCTGAAGATCCTCCCTGCTCACCCATGAATCATCTGAAGGGGGCCGGCCCTTCCACCTGACCAGGTATCGCTCGTATGCTTTGCTCCGGGTGACAGTGACCTGTTCATCCAATATCTGCTCTATTTGCTCCCGTTGGCCCCTCTGGACTGGTGGAGCTCTCTCATGGGTGGTGGCTCTCTCAAGAGGTGGAACAGGCTCTACTTCCTCACTAGGTGTCACTGTGGGACCCCTGTATGGCACCAAGTCAGCCACATTGAATGTGGGACTTACTCCGTACTCCTCGGGGAGATCCAACACGTAAGCATTTGTGCCGATCCTCCTCAGAACCTGGAAGGGGCCTGATCCACGCGACCTTAGTTTGGAGACATTCCCAGGGAAAAGTCTCTCAGTTCTCACCATCACAAAGTCACCCACGTGAAACTCCTGGTGGCGTCGGTGGGAATCGGCCGATTTCTTATACACCTCATTGCTTTTGTTAATGTGTTTGCGGATTTCTTCATGCAATTCTTTCATGTGTTGGGCAAAAGGTTCAGCACTAATAGACACTCTAGCATGTGGAGGCAAAGGAATGAGATCTGTAGGCTTTCTAGGCTTGTACCCATGCACAGCTTCAAATGGGCTCATCCCTATTGACCTATTCACTGAGTTGTTGTATGGAAACTCTGCCTGAGGTAGAATGAGATCCCAATTCCCAGCGCGATCCTCAACAAGACACCGAAGGAGATTCCCAAGACTCCTATTAACGACTTCGGTCTGGCCATCGGTTTGAGGGTGATAGGCCGTGAAAAATTTGAGAAGGGTCCCCATTAGATACCAGAGGGTTTTCCAGAAATAGCTGGTGAATTTGACATCCCTATTAGAAATGATGGTCATGGGTAGGCCATGGAGGCGAACTACCTCATCGAAGAACAGGCGGGCCACATGGGAGGCATCGGAGGTTTTAGAACAGGGGATGAAATGGGCCATCTTTGAAAACCTATCCACTACGACAAAGATTGAATCATGCTTCTTCTGAGTTCTAGGTAGGCCTAAGACAAAGTCCATGCTTAGGTCCTGCCATGGACGATCAGGGACAGGGAGTGGGGTGTATAGGCCAGTGTTCTGTCTCGTCTGTTTGGCTGAGGCACAAATGCGACACTGTCCCACAATTTTGGCTACATCCTTTTTGAGACTTGGCCAGTAGAATTGACCCTCAACTATAGCAATGGTCTTGTGCACCCCAAAATGTCCAGCCAGGCCTCCTGCATGCAACTCCCAAACTAGGAAATCCTGTAGGGAGGTTCTAGGTATGCAAAGTCTATGGCCTTTGAAGATGAACCTGTCCTCTAAGATGAAACCTTGGTGTTCCCTAGGTGAGTGGGTGGACAGGGTGGTATGGATAGGCCCAAAGTCCGGGCAATCAGAGTACTCTTCCCTGAGTCTTTCAAACCCTATGACTTCTATCTGAATGGTGGTCAACAAAGAGACCCTCCTGCTGAGTGCATCTGCGGCACGATTCTCACTCCCAGCCTTGTGCTTGATTACAAAAGTGTAGGACTGGATGTATTCGACCCAGCGGGCATGTTGGGCGTTTAGCTTCTGTTGGGAGTTGAGATATTTCAGGGCCTCCTGGTCAGAAAAGATGACAAACTCTTTGGGCAAGAGATAATGTCTCCAATGCCGGAGGGACTGAACCACGGCAAAAAATTCTTTGTCATAGGTGGAGTATTTCATCCTGACATCACATAATTTCTCACTAAAGTAGGCCACTGGGTGTCCCTCTTGGCTGAGGATCCCGCCAATCCCTACCCCGGAGGCATCACAAGTCACCTCAAAGACTTTGGAGAAGTCGGGGAGGCATAACACCGGGGCTTGGGTCATCCTTTCCTTGAGCTCTTGGAAGGCCCTAGAGGCAGACTTGGTCCACAAAAACGTCCCCTTTTTAAGACAATCTGTGATGGGGGCAGTGACCATGCTGAACCCATGGATAAATCTCCGATAGAAAGTGGCCAACCCATGGAAACTCCGGACCTCATGGAGAGTGCGGGGCTCTGGCCAGTCAAGGATAGCCTGGACCTTTTCGGGGTCCATGGACACTCCCTTGGTGGAGACCACATACCCAAGGAAAGTGATGGATTCAGTCATGAAATGACATTTTCCCAAGTTGGCAAAGAGGCTCTCTCTCCTAAGGGTAGTGCAGATTTGCCTAAGATGGTTGAGATGGTCTTCCTTGGACTGGCTGTAGATAAGGATATCGTCAAAATAGACCACTAGGAAGACTCCAATGTAGGGCCTGAGGACCTCTGTCATGAGGCGCATAAAGGTGCTTGGGGCATTTGATAGCCCAAAAGGCATCACTAGCCATTCATAGAGTCCATCTTTGGTTTTAAAGGCCGTTTTCCATTCATCTCATGGCCTTATCCTAACCTGATGGTAGCCACTCTTAAGATCTATTTTGGAAAAGATAGTGGCTCCGGCAAGCATGTCAAGCATATCGTCAAGCCTAGGTATGGGGAACCTGTATTTGATGGTAATTTTGTTGATGGCCCTGCTATCGATACACATTCGCCATGTCCCATCCTTCTTGGGTGTGAGAAGGGCCGGGACAGCACACGGGCTTTTGCTAAGGCAGAGAAAGCCTTTCCTGATGAGTTCCTCCACCTGCCTCCTTAATTCAGCATGCTCCGTGGGGTTGAGGCGATAGTGGGGAAGGTTTGGGAGGGTGACTCCTGGGACGAGGTCAATAGCATGTTGAACATCCCTCATAGGTGGTAGTTGATCAGGGAGCTCATCGGGGAATACATCCTTAAATTCTTCCAAGAGAGGGTGTACTTCCACGGGGTGGGGGTTGGAGGGGGTTGGCTCTCCAAGGCATAAGACTACCGCACACAGGGGTGTCCCTTGAGCTACCTCTTCTTCCAGCTCTTTCCTTGTGATGATATGCAAGCTTATGGCTTTTCCAGTTGGCTCTTTATGGGTAGGTTCTTGGAGTGCTGGTTGGGTTGGTGGGACTGGGACCCCTGGATTTTGAGGTGGTTTAGGTTGCGGTGAAGGGAGAATCCCTTTGGAGGGGGTTTCCTTCCGTGGTAGTGATGGGTGGAGGCGGATGGTTTTCCCCTCATGTTCAAAGGTGCATGTGTTCGTCTTCCCAAAGATGGTTGCATTGACATCATAAATCCAAGGCCTCCCTAGTAGGATGCTTCCTACCTCCATGGGGATAATGTCACACCAAACTTGGCCTTGATAGGATGAGAAGGTGATGGGTACAAGGCAACAAGTGTTGACCGGGATGGAGTGATTGTTAATCCAAGAGACCCGATATGGTTTGGGGTGGGGTGTGGTAGTAAGCCCAAGAAGCTTGACAGTGTCAGGAGACACGGCGTTGACGCAACTCCCATTGTCTAGGATTACTTTCCTAACATGGCTCCCCATCTTGAGGTAGGTGTGAAAAATGGAGGTCCTTCGCCAGTCTTCTTCTTGTGGTTTTGTGAGGGTGCACCTAATTACACCTAGGTGGGAGTTGGTGGGAGGAAGGTCATGGTCCAAACTTGTTCCATAGTGGTGTTCCTCATACTCCTCTTACCATCCTAGGGCAGCCTCATACTCCTCTACCGTACTCCCATGCTCTTCTTGGGGTGGGGTAGGCCCTCCTTCAATGATAAGACTGGACAGTCCTTTGGATGGACATTGGGAAGCGATGTGGCCATAACCATGACACTGAAAGCATTTCACTGTGCTACTCCCTGGGGTTGTTCTTTTGGGGGTTTCCTCTCTTCGGGGAGGAGGGTTGGGTGGAGTAGCCCTTGTAGGAGTGGGGTTGGCGGGTTGTTGATAAGGCCGAGAAGTAGTTCCCCCTCTGGGGATAGGGGTCTTCAATAGGGGAGGAAGGTTGGGCCGGGGACCCACATTTTTGGACTCAGTTGGGCGGGGAGAGGCGAATTTAGGATTCCTAGAAAATCTCTCCGTATCACGGGCTATTTGATAAGCCATCTCAAGGGAATCCACCTCCTTCATAATTAGTTCTCTCCTGATGTGTGGGTGGAGACCATTCCTAAAACGTGATAGAGTGACAGCCAAGTCTTCATGTACTCCACACTTTAAAAGGTAGGAGTCAAACAACTCAATGTATTCTACCACGGTCTTTCCCTCTTGGGTGAGGCATTGCCATTCATCTAAGAGAGTTTGGGTGTAGGAGTTGGGGAGGTATTTGAACCTAAGTTGGGTTTTCATGTCTTCCCAGGTATGGATTGGTTCTTCCCTCCTAATCCTCTTCCTAGTTTCTACACTCATCCAATAGGTCTTGGCAAGTTTGGTAAGGTGCATTTTCGCAAGCCTAACTCTCCTATCTTCCGTCATAGGGTACCAATCAAAGTATTGGTCCATAGCACTCTCCCATTCTAGGTAGACATGTGGGTTATGTGACCCATCAAAGTTAGGAGCCTCAACCTTAATCATCCTCAAGAGGTAGTCATCCGGGTCCTCCCGTGGTCGCCTTTCAAAATGTCTAGGTTGGCGGGGTCTCTCATACTCACGGTGGAAGTCATCCTCAAGGTCCTCCCTATCAAGTTCTACTCGTGAAGGGGGTGCCCTTTGGGCATGGTTCCTAGGTGGGGCTCTAGTTTCCTCGAGCCTCTCTAGGCGAGTGGAAATACCATTCATTTGCTCCGAGAGGGCTTGAATGGCAGCCTCAAGTCGATCCATAGGAGGTTGGGGAGCCTCCCTAGGGACGTTTGGGTCACCTTGGGGAATGGGATTCATGGGGGGAACCGAGGTAGAGGGGTCGGCTCGGTACAAGGTACCACTACGGGTGGACATGCACACGGATGATGAAAATGCAAAGACCCTAGGACCTAGGCTTGTAGAGACAAGTCTAAGACTTGCTCTGATACCAACTGATGTGAAACTACCAAGGGGTATGCAGCAAGCAAACAGAAACTTAGGACCTATTCCGCAAGCACAAACACAAAGCAATAATGTACTAGATTGGGCCGAATTGCCGTCGCACACACACGAGCCCGGGGTGACTAAATGATGCTAAGGGGAGGTGATGGATTAAGACCCTTGCTGGTAGAGTGCCAGCAAGGCTAGGGTTGCCCTCCCAAGGGTACGAGGCCCACACTTAAGGGGCTGGCCGGTGCCAATTGGGGCACAAGGTTCCTCTCTCTCACAGCCCACGGTGACCGCTCGCAAGTGGAGCACGTGGGGACGAACGCTCTCTCTCTTGCACAACGGAGCGATTTCTACGGATATTAAATGAACAAGCACCTAAATATGGAGCAAAGGTCAGAGCTTACCCTGATTGGTTTGAAGAAACCAACCCCGTTCGGAGACGAGGGCGAGCGGGGAAGTGTGGATTCCCCGCACACTGCGCCGATGAAGCTTGATCTGCTTAACGATTACAATCACTACACATCACACAGAAGGGTGGAATTGGGGTGGGGATTTCAAAGTACAAGTCAAACACTACCTCCGCACAGGGAGGGGCATTAAGCCGGCCAGGCGGGGAGGGGAAATTTGCTGAACACCCGGGGAAGAGAGCCGATGCCGAGTTTGCTTGCTGGCTGTGAGAGATGACAGACAGTCGGTGTTGCAGCCGTAGTTCTCAATTCGGAATCTTGCTGTCGACGAGACCAGGGGGAAACTCTTCGTAACAGGAACCCGAACGCCTTAGAATTTTGTCGAATTCTTCTGATGTCATTGCTGGCCGCGGTGGAGGTTCGAACCGATGGAAGAATCTGGGACAGACAGCTTCGGATTTTACGCAGCAGGTTACAGAGAGTACCCCGGCCGCTTCTGGGCTCCGAATCATGAACTGCCAGAGTTTCTGGAACCGTGGATGAGCCCTCTTCGTAGAAAAACTGACGGGGAAGCCGTCTGATGTCAGAGAAGACTGGGGGGATCCAAAGAGTGGAGGCAGGTCATTGCAGACTGTGAGAGGCAGACTCGTGCAGCCGAGGGAGAAAAATGGTAACTTTGGTCTCCGGATGCCGAACGCGGTTCTACTTCTTGATTCTGACAGAGGACTAGAGGAGGAAGAACTTTGTAGAAGAGCCCTTGGCCTGAATTTTCCGCCGTTTGTCGTGGTGCAACTTCTAACCGGGTTCAGGTACTCTGCAGAGGAAGCCCGACGCAGTCGGGGAAGAATGGTTCTCCCGGACAGCCCTAAACTCAGAACGGGATGGGATCACCTCGCCTGCAAAGCTGGTTAGACGACCTTTCCAGAAAGGTATAGTACGCCTTCAATCGTCACCGTATGAATCCGTGAATGCTTCTACAAGTTGACCCTTTCTCTGTGACCTGCAGACTTGGGCAAAGTGAAAAGGATGGTGGTGGAACTAGATTGATGGAAGTGGAGGTTGGCTATGGTGGGAATGGTGGTGTGATGGTTGATGGTGGAGGGATGTTTAGGGATAGTGAGAGGGGTGGAGCAGAGGATGTGGGTGGTCTAAGAGGGTGGAGGGGTGAGGGGGTCGCAGCTAGGAGGGGGGTTGATGGAGGGGTCGGCCAAGGCAAAGGAATGGGTTGGAATGGGGAGGGGGTGGTGCGCAACTTGTGGAGGGAATGGGGTTTAATTCCCCTAGGGATATGAATGGGGGTGTGGGGGAGTGGAATGGTTGCTTGGGGGAGAGGGAAGGGTGCCTTGGAGGTGGGGAAGGTGTATGGGGAATGGGAAGGGTTGCTTGGGGAAGTGGAGGTATTGATGGGAGTTATTGTTCTTGGGGAGGTGAAAGGGTGGGGAGGTGAGTTGGCTGATGAGGTGGCAAGGGGGGGGGGGAAAGGGGAAGGGGCAGGTTCGCCCAAGGGAGAGAGAGAGAGGGGGGAGGAGAGAGAGAGGGGTTCGCCCCCTTTAGTGAGAGAGAGAAGAAGAGAGAGGAAGAGCTAGAGAGAGAGGGAGAGGTGCACTAATGCTCAAATTCTATCAAACTTTCATTAACCATCTCAAGTGGAGTTGGGGTCCTATTTATAGGGATCCCAACAATTACATATAAGTCCCTGAGATAAGTGCCAAAAGCAAATAAGCAAGGGGGTGAGGAAGGGAGAGGGTGCCCTTGGGCCAGGCCCTTCTAATTGGGCCCATATGACACTCTAGCCTAACATGAAGATAAAAACATAGGTAAATAACATGATGACCTAGGGACATGACTCAAAATAAAGGCAAATACATCAAAATGACTCAAGAAAAATACATCAATATGATCCAAGTAGTAAACCCAGGTGTCGTCGTGGACCCATCAAGTCGTGAAGCCGCATCCTACCCGTCTCCGGGAGGGAGAGAGGTGTCGAGCCAGAGGGAACCCTGGGTGATGTCCCCATCAATTAGCCTTGCCAGGATGATATTGAATAGCAAAATCAAAGTCTTTGAGATATTCTAACCATCTCTTTTGCCTCATATTTTGCTCTTTTTGAGAAAATAAGTACTTCAAGCTTTTGTGGTCCGAGTAGACCGTAAACTTTTCTCCATAGAGAGAATGGCGCCAAATTTTCAAGCCGAAAATGATAGCTGCTAATTCCAAATCATGCACATGATAGTTTTCCACGTGACGTTTCAATTGTCTTGAAAAATAACAAATTACTTTTCCATTTTGCATGAGGACACACCCTAAGCCAATACCTAATGTATCCGTATATACTTCGAATTCACCACCTTCCACCAGTAGTGATAGAATAGGAGCTGTAGTAAGATGATTCTTAAGAGTTTAGAAACTCTTTTCACATTTCTCTGACCAGACAAATGGATTTTCTTTTCTTGTGAGTCTAGTTAAAGGAACTGCAATCCTTGAGAAATCCTTAATGAATCTTCTATAATAACCAGCTAGACCCCGAAAACTTCGTACTTCCGATACGGTCGTTGGCCGGCTCCAATTCTTGACGGCTTCTACCTTAGAAGGATCCACAGTGATACCTTCTTTTGAAATAATGTGGCCTAGGAATGAAACTTCCTTGAGCCAGAATTCACACTTATTAAGCTTGGCATAAAGTTTATGTTCTCTAAGTGTTTGCAAAGATATCTTCAGATGTTCTTCATGTTCTTCCTTTATCTTGGAATATATCAAGATGTCATCGATGAAGACGACGATGAATTGGTCCAGATATGGCTGGAAAACACTATTCATAAGTTGCATAAATACTGCTGGGGAATTAGTTAACCCGAACGGCATTACCACGAATTCATAGTGGCCATAACGACTTCAAAAAGTTGATTTATAAATGTCCTCTTTTTTAATTCTAAGTTGATGATAACATGATCTGAGGTCTATCTTAGAAAAATATTATGCTCCTGAAAGCTGATCGAAGAGTTCATCAATACGCGGCAACGGGTACTTATTTTTGATTGTAAGTTGATTTAGTCACCGGTAATCGATGCATAGCTTGAGAGAACCATCCTTCATTTTGACAAATAGAACCGGCGCACCCCAAGGGGATGTGCCAGGTCTGCGAAAGCCCTTATCCAGTAGTTCCTGCAATGGCTTCTTTAGTTCTTTGAGTTCTGTGGGGGACATCCTGTAAGGGGCTATAGAAATAGGTGCTGCTCCTGGAATGAGTTCAATAGTGAAGTTTACTTCCCTCTCGGGTGGTAAACTGAGTAATTCGGATGGGAACACATCAGAGAACTCATTTACAATAGGAATGTCTGCTAAGATAATCTCCTTGGATTCGGTAACAATAACAGAAGCAAGAAAAGCTTCACATCCTTGCGAGATAAGTTTGCAAGCGTGAAGAGAAGATATTATAGTAAGATGCTTCTTGTACTTGATGCCAAGAAAAGAGAATCTTGGAAGACCGAGTTTTCGGAAGGATATAATCCTATTTCGGCAATTGATATAAGCGTCATGATCTACAAGCCAATCTACCCCTAAAATGGCATCATAACCTTTCATGTCAAGGCATACTAAGTTTGCGGGGAGATTATGACCTTCTACTATCACTTCACTATCATGATAATAGTCGGTAAGCTTTGTTCCAGAACCTAAGGGTGTGGTAATAGCGAGATCTGAAGGTAAGGGAACTGATGCAATTGATAATGTTTTTGCAAAAGTAGTGGAGATAAAAGAATGACAGGCACTAGTATCGAATAGCACAAATACATGATGAGAACAAATTTGAAGAGTACCTTCCATAAGCGGAATTGAGGCGAGCCTGCCTCCTACGTCCTCCACCAGACGATTGATCTTTCATAAGGGGGCAATCTGGCATGCGATGCTCCCTGCTTCCACAACATAAACAAGCGTCGAGGCGCTTCCAACATTCCTCAGCCGAATGGCCGAATTTTTTACAAAATGTGCAAGCTGTAGCAACTTGCTCTTCCTTGACTTTCTTTTGCTTATGGGATCTTCCACCATTCCCATTCCTGGATCTTGTCTTACTATCACGACTTTTGTAGGGCTTCGTGATGCTGAACTTTTCTTTCTTATAACGCCGATCTAAGCGTCAGCTGGATTCTTCTCCTTTCCCTTTTAAATTTTCAACCTTCTCTAAGGTCCTTTCGCATAAATATGCTCGTTGAACCATTTCCGCATAAGTACGGATGTTTTGGGTCCCGAGCTGTTGAATGAAACCGGGCTGTAACCCGTCCATGAACTAATTTGCTTTCAATAAATCGGTGCTAATAAGATGCGGTGCGTAAGGTGCAAGCCTTGAGAATTGCAGTTCATATTCGACAACCGTCATCATTCCTTGCCGAAGAGCAGAAAACTCCTTAGCCTTTCTCTCTTTTACGTGCTCAGAAAAATACTTGGCACGGAATAGGGTAAGAAAACCGTCCCAGGTATGAGGTGCATCGGCCGGAGGTGCCGAAACTGACTTCCACCATGTACGGGCATCTTTGGTGAGTTGAAAGGTTGCGAGACGCACCTGTTGACACCTTGAAAATGAGCAAGGGCAGAAACAGAATTGAAAGGAAGATCAGACCAATAGTGAAAGATCAATGATGAAGTTCGTCAACCATCTACCCGGCTGAAGCCTTTTCCCGGGCCAAGCTGATGTCCGATGCCATTGTCAGTCAGACGACGGCACTGATGAAATAGCAGTCACCTGGCTGAAGTCTTTTCAGGCTAAAGCTGATGTCCGGTCTTGTCACCGTTCAGGTGACGATACCGATGAGATGATGTCCGAATTTGTCATCAGTCAGATGGCAATGCCGATGAAACCCCAGTCTACCTACTGATGAAAATCTATGAATGATCTCAATAGAAGCTGTGTCACCAGTGGAGGGCCTTCTCGGGTTCTGATACATTTGAAGGACCAATAAAGGCCGAAGTCTATGTGAGGTCTTAAAAGCCCTAAATGGGCCTATAAAAGTGGCGCCGGGATCCCCTTGTCGAAGCCCAGAAGCAGCGTCGAGAAGCTTGAGTCTCACGCGCCGGGAGCTCTGCCTACAATTGAGGCGCGCCGGGACGAGCCTACCTGGCGGACACCAACGAGGGATATAAAATCCCCTCATTCGAAGAAAGAGGGGGACATCTCTGGGAGGCAACAGAGAGTTAGAGCAGATAGGAAAAAAAATGGGGCAACAGAGAGCCTGAACAGATAGCCACAAACAAAAACAAGGAGAGGAGAGTGGAGCATGCAATCTGATCCGAGATAGGAAGAGGCGGAAGGAAAAAAGAAGAAAGGAGTCTCGAAGCCTGATCGAAGGTGGGCAACGGGGAGGGAGAGGAGTCAATGCTCCGCCCTCCCCTCCCCATTTCCTGTAGTTTACTCTTCTAATTTTCGATTGCTTCTGCCTCTTCCCCCTTTTGATGTATGCTGTGATATCACAACCGATTTTACTCTGCTAGGGCAAGGCATAGTCTGCCTATACCTTCTTTTATGTATTGCCCCTGATGTGCGAGTGTAATCGTGATGTTCGAATGAATGAAAACTACAGGCTCCCGTTGAGGCCTACTGTCTATTTCTCCGAAACCCTATTGCTATCTCCCCATGTTTTCTGTTTCTTCTTAAGACTCAATAGCATGCTATCCCCCCCCCCAGTTCGATCGATCGCCTGTTTATTCGCCCGTTTCTCGAACGCTCCTCATGCTTGCTTCCGAGCCAGGGACAGACTATCCCTTGGCCTCTGAAGCAAAGCATAGATACATAGCAACCGTCGCTCGGTTTTAGATGTTGCATTCATGCTCATCGGCTTTGCCGAAGTCATCCCCGGGGCTAGAGACAGTCATCTCTTGGCCCCCAGATGATGAAAAGTATACCAAAATCATCCTCACGGATCATCAGGAACGCTAGTGACAGAGATACCCTAAACCGTGTTTCCCCCAAATCACTCTCCGCCTCCGGCCTTCCCTTTGAAATCCAAGCCAAAGTCAGTTGTAGTCTGATGAATTGAGCTCTTTGATTTCCCAAGGCCCGTTTATCTTGGCCCGAATCACCAGGAAAATCCCTGAATCCTCAACAGACCCAAGAACAGGGTACCGTAAAGCTATGTTTCTCATCCCGGCGCCTTCACACCTCTCGGCCCCGCATACAGTAAATCAGATGAACAGCTCTCGGCGCTATCCTTTAGGCGCCGAGAACTGTCCTGGCCTTCTGACCTCCGCGTCGGGAACCCCTGGCCTCTTCCCCTCCGCGCCGGGAACCCCTGGTTGCTTTGCCATCGCGCCGGGAAGTCTATTCCCTGGCCTCTTCCCCGCCGCGCCGAGAATCACCCCTGGCCGCTTTGCCATCGCGCCGGGAAGCTGGACTTCTCCCCTGCGCGCCGGGAACCCCCCCTTGAGCGATTCCTCTTCACGCCGACAACCCCTTTGGCCATTTGGCCCTTGCGCCGAGAGCCTACTTCCTAGCCTCTTCCCCGTCGCGCCGGGAACCCTCCATATTGAACCCGCCGAGAACCCTCACCCTCTGGCATCCTTCTGGCGCCGAGCGCCCTAATTACTTGGCCTCCTTGCCTGCCGGGAGCCTAACACCTTCACCCTTCTGCCCTGGCACCGTAAGACCCCTTTGCTTTCCTGCTTGTCTGCGCTGAGAACTCCACTAACGCCAGCTTCCCGGCGCCCCAAATAGTCCCTTGCAAAGAACTCTTCTCGGCGCGGTGGTCTTCACGCCGGGAACTCATATACCCATTCAAATCCATGCCGAGAGGCTGTCCTGCCACCCAATGAGCCTCTGACTCCTCTATCAAACCCACCTAGGGATGTCCATGAGTCACCAGAATTGTCCCGAGGATAAAATTAAAGGGAGTCAGACTCCCTTATGTCTCACTGATCCGTACTGGGTTTATGAGCAACCCCTTTAGCTAAGGTGAGCTCTGCCACGGCACGAGTGTCACCGGCTTCTATAAGGGAAGAGTCAAACATTGCCCCAGGGCATACATGTACAGTGTGAGGGGTTTGCTCCCCCCCCTTTTTTTTTCTCGGCTTTCATCCCGGCACTCCGTGGGTGATAGCCTATTCTCCCCTGGGCATAATCCAGATTATGGGGAGATGCTGTCGAAATGTCGATAGATGTTTTAACCCCGATAAGTCCCGGGAAGTGCCCATCATACACCTCCCGTCTGGCTCGATTTTTCGGGGAATATGAATATTGCGAGGCCTTTGGCTGGATGAGGAACATGAAAGGGGATATGTCCCCGATGACTGTCCAGGCTCCGCCCCGCCGCTGCGTGGACGGTGTCCTATCTCCACCCGGCACGACCTACACAAGGGGGGGTTATGCTGATTTAATAAACTATCGTTCGCTCAATTACCTTCTCAGAATAATAATATCTTCAATATCACGCACTATTATTTTTTTTCTTTTATTATCGCCCCGAGTGGCCTCCTATTTTGGCGTTTAATCAAGGGTTGTCCTTCTTAGGAAGGGTGTAATTAACGTCATAGCCTTTATGGTATGGCGGACTTTTGGTCCCGACTCGGACTTCACAATCGACTGACCAAGTCAAGTTGAGCGCACAATGAAATCGTCACACATGTGACTGGCACGCCTAACAAACTAAACAAAATAAATAAATAAAAATAATAATAACTAAGGATAATAATAAAAATCCCGCGTCCACAAGTCTGGCACGCCCGGTGGGACTTAGTCTCCCTTCATCTCTACGCCAAGATAGGAGGCCCAGTGGGCCCCTGTGGACGCACTTTTTGTTTAATAAAATCGTTCATTTATCTGTTTATTGGCGTCTATTAAGTGCGTGGGCGTGCCAGTCACAAAGTGACGATTTATTCGGGCTTCATGGAAGCCCATGGTGCGCTCGATCTGACTCGGTCAGACGATTGTGTGGTTCGTGTCGGGACCGAAACCCGCCGTGCCGTAAAGGCCACGGCGTTATTTACATCCCCCATACGGGGGAACACCCTTGATTGATTGCCGGGAATAAGGGCCCTACGGCCTAGAGAGAATACTAATAATGCAGGAGGATAGTGAAAGACGAACTATGCTAGAAACCCGTCTCGGGGCGTGAATGTTCAGACTATGTCGGCCACTCATGGGCCACTTCGTGTTCGGACGAAGCTCCGGGCTTGTAGTATAAAAGACGGTGACAAAACCGCGTGAATGTCTGCCACGAACAAGGCAAGTTTAATGAGAATACGGGACTGGATCCCGGTAGAAACGGGTCAAATTGATAGACTGTTGGCCGGAGGTGATTTCGAACTGTGGCCATGTCGGAAATTCCGTAAACCATGTCCGATACCATAAGGCGTCGTTGGTTTTCTCCTTGCACCCCGTCCGAGGGAATGGATTATTAAGTGCATAGCCCAAGCTTACTAACGTGCGCCCTCACACGCGGATCGACCTGCGCGGTCAGGTCGCGGGGTTCGACCTGACCGGTCAGGTCGTGGGGGTCAAGGGGGCAACGCCCCTTGCGGGGGTTTCCGGGGGCAGCGCCCCCGGAACAAAAATTCAATTAAGGCACGGGTGATGGAGCTCCTTCCATTCATTCTTTTATTAATGGCATTGATCTCTTGTATTCCCCTTTGAACCTTTCTATTCCCCCTTTTTTTTTTACTAGCCATTTATCCCCTTTTTGTTAAGGAGGCGCGCCGGATATGGGAAGGAAGATGATGGCGCCGATTTAGGGTCTTAACAGGTAGACAAAGGGGGAGGGCGCGCCGGGTATAGGGGCGCCGTTTTAAGGTTGGCAAAGGAGATATTGGGGGGCGCCGGTTGTGGGTATTGGAGGGGGGCGCGCCGGTTTGGGATGGCAAGTTGGGGGGGCGCGCCGTTTTTGGAGGGCAAAGGAGAGATTGGGGCGCGCCGTTTTAAAGAGTTTAATAAAGAGGGAATGAGGGAGGGCGCGCCGTTTTAATGTTCAGTGGGGGAGAAATGGGAGGGCGCGCCGTTTAGCATTTAGAGAAAGAGATGGAGAGATTTGTGAGGAGGGTTGAAGCGGCGCGGTGGAACAATGGCCACGCCGTTTTAACCCGCGCCAGGATAGCCATATGGGGTTGTTTCAGAGCTCTGCTACTGCGTTTCCTCTTCCTTTCACCCGTGGATTGATTCAAGGGTTGATTTGCCCGTTCTGCTGATAAATCAAGCTGGTAATGAGGAGGTTTTAAGAGTTTTAACCACTTTAACCGTTTATTATGATGAAACAGTATGAACGTCTAAGAGTTTTATTCAAGCAGTCTGCTCACAGAGGCCTCACTTCGTTCTTCATTAGTTCAACTCGTTCACCTGTTGTTGAGCGTTCTTAGCCTTGGCGAAAATCGGGCAGCACCTCCCCTGGGTCGGGGCTTGCCAGGGAGGAGCGAGAGTCACCACACGGATTACTCCCGGGTAGACTCTCAAAATGCGGAGCGGCCTCACGGCGGTCCGAACCCAAATGTGAGTATGGAACGTTCGAGGACCAGCCTACAAGAACGACCACAGCTCACGGGTGATGATTTCGTGGAACGGGACGGATGTAGGCCATAGGTGGCCATGAATGTTCACCCTTCGAATGGGTTTCCTCAGAGTTCATGCCATAGAAGGGCAAGCTTCTGAGGACCCTAGGTGACGTTGGAAACCGGAAGGAAGAAAACAGAAGCAAAGGGGAAAGGATCAGAGCAATAGAATGCCATTCACGCCCACAAGAGTCACTCTTTTATTCATCCTCAAGGGGAAAGGAGATATACCCCCAAAGCACCGGGGGAAATACAACGAAGAAGATAAGGGAAAAGCTAAATGTTGAGGTGGGGGAAAGAAGATAGATCGGAGGGGGGGAGAAGGAGGAACAGAGCACAAGCTCTTCCCCCTCTCTCCCCTCTCACTCTCTCTCTCTCTCTCTCTCTTTTTCTTCACCTTCAAGGTGGGAATGGGTGGAGCTTCTTCTTCTCTTGTCACGCCGGAGACCCTAGCCGAACCAGCAAGCCTTCCCTTTTGCCTCCCTTCTCTCTCTCTTTCTATCTGTGTCTTCGTCTGTCTGTTCCTTCCTCTTCTCTCTGTATCTCCTTTTTTTTGCTTCACAATGCTGCCCTTTATATATCAGCCAATCTGGGAGCGTCCCTGCCAATTCCACCTCGTCCGCAACGAAGTCAGGAGTCGACTCGTTGTGCTGGACGCCGTTGATTCGTCCCGTACGCTGCTGCTCGTCCGAGGACGGGATGCTCGTAGGTTTGCTGGGGGTTGCTTCGCCATCGAGCTTCTGTGCTGTCGAACGGAGGCGGAGACAGAACGTCGGGCATTGAATGTTCTCTGTACATCTCATTTATGCCGAACAGAGTATCGGCTGGCGGACGGGACAGGATGAGGTTAAACTCATTTCATTCGACGCGCCGTTTTAAGAAGAGCATATGGTGATGGCTTGTCCAAAGTAGCGCGCCGTAGACATGCTTCAAAGAATAGGATGAGGGGTTACAACGGCGCGGGGGAATAGTGACCACGCCGGTTTAAACTCAAGTGTAATTGGCATGCCGTATTATGCTTTTTGGCCTTCAAACTGGCCATGCCGTAATAGCATACAAAGGGTGGCGCCGTTTTAAGGTATTGAAGGGGTGAGAGCGCGCCGGAATTGGGCCATTCAAGGGAGAGGGGCGCGCCGGAATTGGCCATGCCGTTTTAGCAAGGGGGCGCGCCATTTTGGCCACGCCGTTTTAGCAAGGGGGCGCGCCGTTTTAAGGCGTGCCGCTTTAAGGCCCTCCCGCGCCGTTTTAAGCACCGAACAGATTCTTTCCGAAGTCGAGGCCGTTTATATGAATGTTGGCATTCCCATAATGTTCCGGTTGCGTTGCATGGCTTCCACAATCTTCTGTTCGCAGCCTCCGAGACTCGGTCCCAGACTTTGCGTGACTTTCGGTGCAAGTTGAGACTGTGTCGGAGTTCCCGACTTTTCTCTGATTCAGCTCTCGGCATGGCCGGTCGGAGTGTCGTAGCTGTATCTTCTGCTTAGGGGGCTTCCTGAGTGGGTAGCGGACCACCAAGCGAGTTCTCGTCCTGATCGGGCGAGGCATGAGGTTTATTCGGCATCTCTGTCTTCGACTCGCGCTCTAATGTGTAGACGCGAATGTCGCCATCATCATCGTCGTCATCATTTTTTGGCGTCCACAGCCCCCCCTCAAATTTTTGATTTTCTGTGCTTTCTTTATTTTCAGGAAGCTACGATGACGGCGGGAATCATGTCCGTTTGCTTTGATCAACAAGCGGTCGATGCCCATGTTCGAGAAGGCTACCTGGCGGTACCTCTTTCATTCGAATCGATGCCGCCTGCTGTCGGGATGCCCAACTGCCTGGGCCTTATCTTCACTGACTTGCTCGAGATTGACGACCAGGAGCAAAGGACTGTTGTCGAGACATTGCCGCAAGCTACCAGCCCCAAGATGAGCCAGGTGATGCAGTATACTCCTAAGGTCGTGTCCTGCTTCGTCCATCACGAGGCGAAAAGGGGCGCATCCTCTGCTGCTAGAAGAAGGAGGAGATCCGACAGGAGAGCCCAATCCACTGCTGCGGGTCATCGAATCTCCAACTCAGGAAAGACAATGCTGATTGGAGAGGTCCGGGCAAACCTCAATGGTTGCCCAAGGGTGGTCAAGCCGGACGTGATCATCCCGATGGTGCCTACTACCAACAGGTTCCGGGTACTAGCTACCAGGAGGGCCAACATGAAAGAGGAGGATAGAAGGCCACTGGCGTCGAAGCCGCCCAAGTTCAGGCAGATCTGGCGGCCGAAGAAAATCCAGAGCTGGGTCCCAGCTCGAGAGGAAGAAAACATTGTTGATACCACTGTTGCCCGCTTCAGGGCAGGAAGCAGAAGAGAAGAAGGAAGAGACATAAGAAATGCTGTTGCTGTTCACCCCATGGCTGGGGGAAAAAGATGGGAAAGGAAGAATTATGCTGCTGCTGCCAACTGCTGCCAGGATGGGAGTAGAAGGTTCAGGGAGGAAGAGGAAATGATAATAAGCGAACCAGTCACTGCTGTCACTCTAAGAAGTGCAGAGCCGAGAACTTGACTGCTCAGGTGGAGAGACTGGCTTATCAGCAGAAGAGCCAGGAAAGATTGATGCTCCAACCAAAGCCATGAAGGCACAATCAAGAGGAGATGAAACAAGTGGCTCAAGACTACTTTCACTACATGGGGAACTCCGCCCTCGGGCAGCAAAGATTATCCCGTGCCTTGGGCACCATGGATGAAGAAGAAGAAGAAACCCTTCAAGAAGTGATGCTCGGAGTCTCCTCCTCCGATTCCAATGATTATGAAGAAGGCCACAGAGCCGGGTATGGGAAAGAAGACCTGCATAGGGAAGAAGCTAGAGAAAGAATATCAGTCTTTGACCGGCTCAAATACCCTGATCAGGTGAGAAGGAAAGTCTACAGGCAGAGGGAAAAGATGCAGATCTTTGCCTGCAATATGGCCTGGCTTGTCAGAGGGCAGGATATGCTGCCAACACAGCCAGATGAACTGCTCAGACTAGCAACCAGACCAGGCCCTGTCACAAGAAGAGGCCAGGCGGCAAAAGATAAGATGAAGACTAATGATAAAGCCTGCAAGATCACCACTATGACAGTTAATGTGATGACAGCAGAAGATGAAGATAATCCCTTCGTCGATGATGCTGAAGGGACTTCAGAAGATCTACAGATCCCGTCAACCCTAGATCCCATGATCCAGATGATGTTTAGAAGATATCAACAAGAGATCAATGCTCTCAGAAGATAGCTAAATGAGAGGCATGAAGTTACACCGGTCTCCAAGCAAGCCGAGCCTGTGGGGCAGACTGCCAGCTCAACAGAAATGGCTATCCCAGCTAATCCTCTCCCGGCTGATAAGGGCAAAACACCGAGCCAACCCGTTCTGTAGTAGACGGTAGCTCAGCCCTCTGTATCTCAGACGCAGCCTGCCGCGTCGGCCTTGCGCGCAACTGTGATGACAACTCCTTACGGTCAGAAACAAGCTCACTTCTTCCCGAAAAACATAGATCCAGCCATAGTCCAGAAGCTGATGATTGAAAAGATTGTGGAGATGAAGCTGTCTGAAAAGACTGGTGATGATGCTAGTACCTACGATGTGTACAGGGTACCGTATCCTCCCCAGTACGCTGCTAAGAGACTACCGCCAGGCGTCAGTAAGCCGCCGAAGTTTGAAAATTTTAATGGCCAGGGCCCTCCCAGGGAGCACATAGCTTACTACACCACAATCATGGGTGACTTGGCAGCTGATGAAGCTTATCTGCTTAAGTTCTTCGGCTCATCCCTCACCGGGATAGCCTTTGAATGGTATTCAAGCCTACCGGCTGGGTCAGTGACCGATTGGCCTGATATGCAAAGAAAGTTCTGCGACAGATTTCACGTCACGGAAAGAGAGATTACAATAGCAGAACTATATGCAACCAGGGAAAAGCAAGATGAAACAGCACTGGACTACATCAAAAGGTGGAGGAACTTAGCTATGAGATGCAGAAGACCTCCTCATCAAGAAGATGCAGTGCAAATATGTAAGCAGAGCCTCAGGAGAGAGGTACTGGAAAAGATGATTGGTGCAGATGTCAGGACATTTGACCGGCTGAATAATATAGTGGCGGAGGTCGAGACGTTCCTGTCTAAGCGTCCGACGGCCAATGCTCCAACTGTGCCGAAAGGGAAATCTAATGATCGACGACCATCGCACTCTGAGGCCAACACCGTCGATTTCAGAACCTTCGAGCAACAGAAAGGGAAGAAGGGGGCAGATGAAGCTCCCCCGCCAGCAGACACAGCAGAAAGAAAAGATAAGGTCTCTCTGAGAAAGAAAATGAGAAAGCCGTACTCTTTCCCGAAAGATAAGACAGCCGCACTATTCAACGGGCATACAAGTTCAACAAGGTAACATTGCCTGAACCAAAGAGACCCGATGACGCGGCAAAGAAAGGTGATCCACTGTTCTGTCCATATCACCATGCGCTGGGGCACACAATTGAAGATTGCTACGTCTTCAAAGATATTATGGAAGGCATGGTCAAAAAGGGCGAGCTACAGCTGGGAGATTACCAGGTAGAGCCACCTCGTCCACATGAGCCTCCGGCATTAAAAATGGCTGCCAATATGATTTCAATCTACCAGCAGCTGCCTAAGGAGGCCATTGAAGAATGTACTAGGCATACTTATGAAGCTTGCTTCCTCACCCCACTGAAGGATCAGGAAGGATGGCAGATGAAACCCATAAAGAACAGAAAGAAGACTCTCGCAGCCAATACCAATGGAGCAGTTATCCGCGGTGTCACACCAAGACCTGAACCGCCTCCAGTAAAGCCAGTATGGCGCACAGCTGAGATAGGGCCAGTCATCCGGATCCCCACTCATAACCGGAGAAGACAAGTTCCCCTACCTGAACATAGGGAAGTAAGTCCTGCAGCCAGGCGTTTACAGCAGTATATTAATGGGCTCGATGAATATGAACAGAATAAGCCCGGGCACCTGCTGGTGAAAGACTGTATACTCTGGGAACAGCTCGAAGAATTAAAAATTAAAGAGCAGTCAGAGGCAGAACAAGAAAAGGCTGAGACTGAACCCTTCTGGGGGCAGGGGCAAATAAAGCCAAATTCCCAGAAAAAGAAGAGACGGCCCAAGTCCAAGAAGGGAAAGAGGGTCGTAGCAGTACAATGTAACACACTGTAGGCACTCTTTACCTCGCCCGGGGAGAATGATGAGGATGAAACATCAAGTGCCCTGCTAGAAGCCAACCATGCCGAGGCCTCAACCTCAGCACATGCAACACGCTCCGGAAGAAGGTGGGGGCGCCCACCACCAGCTAATCATAACATTATGTTCAGAGGGGAACAGCCCTACCAGATTCTTGAACCGGAGGTACGAGGTGTCCAGGTTCCTCCCCCTGCCAGCTTGTACCATGAAAAGAAGAAAGGAGGTCAAACTCCAACATTTCTGGAATTTCTGTCCAGTCTGGAAAAGGGGCAGTCGATACAGGCTGGGCCAGATAAAGGCAAGAGACCTCAGCAATCGGCATCTGTAGCCTACAAACAGAATGAGAAAAAAGAGGATAACTCTCCGACGGCACCAGGGGCCGTTGCTATAGAAGAAGCCCCCCAAGAAATTAGTCCAGAGGATGAAACCAGCACTGGGCAGCAGAGGCCACGGGCACCACATGAACCTCCAAAACCCCGATGGGCAGAAGAAATGAGACTGTCTAATGTCAGGGTGGGCAGCCGGATCATGAAAATGCTAAAGAAGCTCCCTACCAGATTCTTCATCTGGGAGATTCTCTCTCTGAGTGAAGAGGCTCGCCAAGTAATTGTTGATGCCTTGCAGTCGCCGGCACAATATGAAGCACTCTTGACAGAAGTGAATTCTGGGCCGTCAGTTACATTCACAGAGGATGACATGCTGATTCCGAATTCCTGCCATAACAGACCGCTGTATATGAGGGGCTCCCTGAACTGTCAGCCACTGAGCAGGATACTGATAGATCCCGGGGCTGCCGTAACATTCTCCCATACCGCATCTACCAAAAATATTACTTTGATCTGCAGCTTACCAAGGTCAGAGACATGAAAATTGCGGGATTCAACCAGAAATGTGAGACGCCCCTTGGGGTGGCTGATTTTAACCTCACATTGGGGGATCTCACTACCGTGGTACGATTCTATGTAATCGACTCCAACACCACATATAAGGCCCTGCTGGGGAGACCGTGGCTGCATGAATATTAGATAGTGCCGTCCACGCTGCATCAGTGCATTAAATACTGCCATGAAGGAAAAGAAGAGAGGGTGTTTGCGGATCTACACCCCTTCGAAGTATTCGAGTGTCATATGCTCGATGCATCCTACTACACCGAGGTGTCGCAAAATTGCAAGGAGAGGGAGGCTGTGGTCAGCCAGAAAAAGCCGGCAACGAAGGCAAGAAACTGGTCTCCCCCGCCACCAAAGGGCTATATTAAAAAGCATGAGGTATCTCACATCTCTTATGATGGTGACTTTGCTCGGATCACCCTCCTAGCATTCACCCGGATGATATCAATGAAGAAATGAAAGAAAAGTACATACAGGTGGAGGTTCCGTAGGGTTTAGTTAAACCCATCGCCAGCCTAGAGTACCAGACGGTGCTACCACTGAAGACTATGGAAATCCCTCGCTTCTGCGAGCCTCCTACCATATTCTACACCGGGGAGCCAGTCGAGGAAGATGATCAAGACTGCATGGTCCCTGAAGAGGCTTCAAACCGGATGGTCTCGATTACAGGCTTGGATTATACTACCCAACGGGTTTCACAGATGTTCTCTAAGATGCATATGCCATCACTACAACCTGTTGCCCAAAAGAAGGCGTTCCAGGAGCTATGGGATCCGCCTCGCGATAATAAAGAACTGAGGAAGATCACTCAGCACCCGAGATTGGGTTATACCCTTCAAGAATACTGTGAAGCTGAGGTGGACGTCATCTCTGTCTCCTACCAGCATGAAGACCCTCCCGAGGTGGGATATGACAAGTACCCCTCGGAAGATGAAGAAATCATTTATCAATCCGTAATGAACAATGAAGCCCCAGACAGTCAGCCAGAGACGGGGACATCTGATGAAACAAAGAATGATTGGTGCTGGGAAGACCTACCCTGCAAAGAGGATCTATTCCATGCTGAAGCAAAGTTTGATACGGGAACCCCAGATGAAGACCAAATAGCCAAAGAGCTGAGGGAGTGCCTGGAGTTTGAGCGCATCCTAGAAGAAGTCCGGGCTCTACAGAATGATGATCTCTCAAGGGCATCTGCATCAGAAGAGCCTCTAAGGGTGGCAGACTCCATTTTTGAGTTTTCTGCTGAGCCAGTCACGTCCTCGGGGCAGACTGAACAGAATCCAACAATATTGGCCGTATATGACGGGTCAGCACCCGCTGATGACCAGTATGACGAAACAGAGAGTCATGAAACTGAAGAAGATTATATCCCGGGAGGCTTCATTGACTTGCAAGAAGCCCCGCCCGAGGTCGAAGATGGAGGTCAGGCCACCGTCGATGAGCTTGTGGAAATAAATCTGGGGACCGCAAATGAGCCAAGGCCGACATTCCTCAGTGCACTGCTGGAGCCAGCTGCCAGGGAACAGTATGTACAGTTCTTGAAAGAATTCCGAGACTGCTTTGCATGGACATATGATGAAATGCCGGGACTGAGTTCTGATGTGGCACAGCACCGATTGGCAATAAGCCCAGAGGCTAGCCCTATAAAGCAGCCTTCCAGGAGAATGTGCCCTGAATTAATAAATCAGATTAACAAAGAGGTTGACAAGCTGATTGATGTAGGCTTTGTTGAAGAAAATCAGTATACTACGTGGCTGGCAAACATAGTGCCCGTAAAGAAGAAAAATGGGCAGATCAGAATATGTGTTGATTTCTGGGACCTTAATAAGGCTTGCCCGAAAGATGACTTCTCAGTGCCAATCACTGAAGTGATGATTGATGCGACTACTAGTCATGAGGCCCTATCATTTATGGATGGGTCATCCGGATACAACCAAATCTGGATTGCTGAGGAAGACAGAGTGCACACCGCGTTCCGCACTCCGAAGGGGATATTCCACTACAAAAGGATGCCGTTTGGTCTTAAGAATGCCGGCGCTACCTACCAAAGAGCTATGACCAAGATCTTTGATGATTTGCTCTTCAAGAAAGTAGAGTGCTACATTGATGATTTGGTAGTAAAAACTAAAAGAAGAGAAGACCATTTGCAAGACCTAAGGGTAGTATTCCAGAGGCTGCGTAAATATGAACTCATGATGAATCCCATGAAATGCGCCTTCGGCGTGTCCAGTGGAAAATTCCTCGGGTTTATTGTCCGTCATAGGGGCATTGAAATCGACCCATCCAAGATTAGGGCTATCCAGGAGCTCCCTCCACCAAGGAATCTGCCCGAGCTAAGATCTCTGCAAGGGCGTCTGGCCTATATCCGACGATTTATATCAAATCTGTCGGGAAGATGCCACCCCTTTCACAAGCTCATGATGAAAGATGTGCCGTTCCTCTGGGACGATGGCTGTCAGGAAGCCTTTGAGAAGCTGAAAGAATATCTCAAGACCCCTCCAGTGCTGGGGGCACCAGTTAAGGGCAGGCCCTTAATACTATACATCGCAGCCACATACTGTTCCCTGGGGGCAATGCTGGCACAGATAAATGAAGAAGGCAAAGAACAAGCCTTGTACTACCTAAGTAGGAGGCTGATTAGAACTGAAGAAAGCTACAGCTACATAGAAAAGACCTGCTTGGCACTAGTCTTTGCTGTCAAAAAGCTCCGACACTATATGTTGTCACATGAAGTCAGATTGATATCTGCAGTAGATCCGCTCAAATACATATTGACTCAGCCAGTACTGAAGGGCCGGTTGGGCAAATGGGCAGTGATCCTGATGGAATTCGATATTACCTATACACCCCAGAGGGCGATAAAAGGACAGGCCGTGGCTGATTTCTTCGCAGAGCATCCTGTGCCGGAAAATGATATGCTAGGGACTGAGTTACCCGATGATGAGACACTCGAGGCCTGCCAGACCCAGTTAGTTATGTGGCAACTATTCTTTGATGGAGCATCCAGAACAGAGACAGACTCCGATGAAAACACCAGAATACGGGCTGGAGCCGGTATTGTGCTGAAATCACCAGAAGGGGAGGTCGTGCATACTTCCTGTTCTATAAACAAGCCCTGCACCAATAATGAGGCCGAGTATGAAGCTCTGATAATCGGGCTATATATCAGCCTCAACATGGGTATCCAAATGCTTCAAGTATTCGGCGATTCGATGTTGATAATAAAACAGATCCAAGGGGAGTTCGAAGTGCGGAAGCCAGAACTGAATCCCTACCACCAAAAAGCTGTGCGCCTCATGGCGAAATTCTACCATATTGAGCTCAAGCATGTGGGCCGTGGACACAATGCCCAGGCTGATGCACTGGCGAAGCTGGCCAGCTCACTAGCAGTCCCACCAAATAAGACACTGAACATCGTCGTTATGAACCGGCGGCAAGTCCCCAGTATGCTAGAAGAGTGCCCCGAAGGAGACGAGGTTGCCACCATCAGCACAGAACAAGCGTCTGATTGGAGACAACACTTGCTGCAGTGGTTTCTACACCAACAACTGCCGCAGAAAAGAGAAGAAAAGATGAAACTCCTAAGAATCAAAGATTCTTATGAACTCAGGAATGGAATTTTGTTCCGAATAATGGCAGATGCACGCAAGAAGATTCTACTCCGCTGTCTGTCCACTGAGGAAGCCTGGCAAGCGATGAAAGAAACACATGCTGGGACAGCAGGTGCCCACCAGGCTGGTCCCAAGATGAAGATAGAAATCAAGAAGCTGGGCTACTATTGGCCCACCATGTTTGAAGACTGCTGTAAATTTGCAAAATCATGCCAGAAATGCCAGGAGCATGCTACTGTGCCTAGAAGGCCTCCTACGACTCTGCACCCTACAGTTCCCAGCTGGCCATTTGCACAATGGGGAACTGATGTAGTCGGGCCACTGCCGACTTCCTCGGCCGGACATAAGTATATACTGGCCATAACAGATTACTTCTCCCGATGGGCGGAGGCTATAGCATTAAGAGAAGTGACTGGTGAATTGGTCGCCAGATTCATCAAACAGAACATTATCTTCCGGTTCGGGATCCCCAGCCGAATAATATCCGACAATGGAAGTCATTTCAGAAATCAGAAGGTCTATCGGCTTGCTGAGAAAGTATAAGATCGAATGGAGGACCTCCACTCCTTACAATCCACAGGCAAACGGATTGGCAGAAGCTTTTAACAAGACTCTCTGCACCTTGCTGGCCAAGGTCGTCAGTTCTAATAAGAAGGACTGGGAGGAGAAAATGTACGAAGCTCTGTGGGCATACCGCACTGTCTTCAAGACACCTACAGGGTGCTCACCATACTCGCTGGTATACGGCTCAGAGGCAGTGGTTCCGCTAGAGCTGGAAGTACCGTCACTCAGAGTGGCAGTCCAATATGGCCTGGCCCGTGGCGAACAGACCAATGCAGAAAGAAGACTAGAAGAACTGGCTGAATTGGAAGGGAAGCGCCTCCGAGCTCAGAAGAGTATCCAAATGTATCAGGCCCGCATGGCCACTGCATTCAACAAACTCGTAAGAGGATGAGAATTCAAGAAAGGTGACCTCGTCATGGTCGATAAAAAAGAAGTCATGGCGTCCAACCCAAAAGGAAAGCTGAATGCTAATTGGGAAGGTCCTTATGTGATACAGAGGGTCTACGAAGGAGGGGCCTACGTGGTTGTTAACCATCGAGGGGAAATCCAATTCTCGCCACTCAACGGAAGACATCTGAAGCTGTATCATACAACACAACCAACATTCCCCGAGTAATCGGGCAAAATCAACCCTTTTCTTGGTATAGCGGCGCTCCACCCTAGCCAAGCTACACCCTTTTCCTGGTCTAGCGGCACTCCGCCCTAGCCGAGCTACCCTTTCCTTGGTCTAGCGGCACTCCACCCTAGCCAAGCTACCCTTTCTTCATCTAGCGGCACTCCGCCCTAGCTGAGCTACACCCTTTTCCCGGTCTAGCGACACTCCGCCCTAGCCAAGCTACCCTTTCTTGGTCTAGCGGCACTCCGCCCTAACCAAGCTACACCCTTTTCCTGGTCTAGCGGCACTCCGCCCTAGCCGAGTTACCCTTTTCTTGGTCTAGCGGCACTCCACTCTAGCCAAGCTACACCCTTTTCCCGGTCTAGCGGCACTCCGCCCTAGCCGAGCTACCCTTCTCCTGGTCTAGCGGCACTCTGCCCTAGCCAAGCTGCACCCTTTTCCCGGTCTAGCGGCACTCCGCCCTAGCCGAGCTACCCTTTCCTTGGTCTAGCGGCACTTCGCCCTAGCCAAGCTACCCTTTCTTCGTCTAGCGGCACTCCGCCCTAGCCGAGCTACCCATTTCTTGGTCTAGTGGCACTCCGCCCTAACCAAGCTACCCTCATCTTGAGCTGGTGGCATTCCGACCTGTCACCCTCTAAAAAAAAAAGAGGAAGGAAGAAGAAAGAACAAAAAAAATGTGGTTAAAAATAGAGATACCCCGCCGGACTTGCTCCTATATTAGGGACAAGTGCAAAAATGGCCCAAAACCCGGCTGTGGTGAAAACCCGAAAGGGCACTGCAGGCAAAATCGGGTACCCCGCCACGTGAAAACCCGAAAGGGGGCGTGGGAAAAAGCAAGAGGGGGCTGGCTCCGGCGAAAACCCGAAAGGGCGCCTGGGTCGGTAATGTGGTGATTCCAAAGAAAGCCTCACCTCCCGCCATCAAACTCCTCGTCGATCGACCGGCGCCTTGCCCGATCAACGATTAAACCCATCCGGAATGGACCTTACGTCTATTCTGTTGAAGCCTTCATGCATTGCTCAAGAAAAATTCCCTCGATAATAAGCCCACCTCGGGATAGACCTTCCGTCTGTTCTGATAAAACACTTCCACTTGTTTCTGTCTAAGACCCACCACGATGAAACCTGCCCGGTATAGACCTTACGTCTATCCCGATGAAACCTATTCTACGTCCCACCATGATGAAACCTGCTGTTGATCGATTGGCACACTGCCCGATCTATGATGAAATCTATCCAGTTTAGACCTTCCGTCTATCCTGATGAAATCCATGAACTCCTTGCATTGGTATAAATCCAATACCAATGATGAAACCCACCATTGATCGATTGGCACCTCGCCTAATATCAATGATAAAACCCTACTCAGTTTAGACCCTACGTCTACCTGATGAAGCATATGAAATCCTTGCATTGGTATGAGCCAATACCAATGATGAAACCTACTATCGATCGGTTGGCACGCTGCCTGATCGACGCTAAAACCCATCCAGGGTAGACCTTCCGTCCGCTCTGACATAGCATAACACTGCTCTTTGAATCGATTCAGACCCTCCGTCTGGATGGATCATGAAACTCTATTCCTTTGCGTTAATGTTAAACCCCACATTAACGATGAAACTCATATTTTCAGCAAACGGCCTCGTGCCCGAGCTGCTATCTATATCCTCTAAATCAATTCGGACCTTTCGTCTGGATAGATCATGAAACCCTACTTCCCTTTGCATTGATGTTGACACCCACATCAATGATCGTGTGTCCACAATAAACATATGGCGCCATGGTCCATAGGATGAAAGTTCTGGTCCCAGAAAAGATAATGAAAAGGAAAAGAGAAAGAAAACGATAAAAAGTACATATATAGAAATGGGGTTGAAAATAGAGATACCCCGCCAGACTTGTTCAGGCATTCTGGACAAGGGCAAAAATGGCTAAAACCCAGCTATGGTGAAAACTCGAAAGGGCACTGCAGGCAAAATCGGGTACCCCGCCAGGTGAAAATATGAAAGGACGCGTGGGCAAAAGCAAGAGGGGGCTGGCTCCGGCGAAAACCCGAAAGGGCGCTTGGGTCGGTAATGTGGTAATTCAGAAGTTCCATGCCAACCGGCACATTGCCTTCACCTCCCCTTCACTAATGAGACCTTCCGTCGGTCATCTGGCTCTATGCCCCACCGATGATAAAGCCTTTCCAGGGTAGATCTTACGTCTACCCTGATGAAATCTACATACCCTCTTTCACATGTCCCACCGACAATAAAACCCGTCATCATTCTGATAAAGCCTGGCCAGTTCAGACCTTACGTCTGTCCTGATCAAACTCCTAAACCTTCCCTTGATCGATCGGCTCCTTGCCCGGTCAACGATAAAACCCTGCCAGGATAGACCCTACGCCTAGCCTGATGAAACCTACGTATTTCTTGGCAAAGTCCCACCCACCATAAAACCAGCTGGAATAGACCTTACGTCTGTCCTGACGAGACCTACACCTCTACATACGTCCCACCGTTGATCGACCGGCACCTCGCCCGATCAATGATGAAATCCTCTGTCTGGTTTAGACCTTACGTCTATACTGATGAAACCTATGAAACTCTTTGCGTCAATATAAGCTCCATATCGACGATGAAACCAACCACTGATCGACTGGCACCTCGCCCGATCAGTGATGAAACCATGTCCAATTAAAACCCTGCCAGTTTAGGTCTTTTATCTATTCTGATGAAACTTATAACACTTTCTTTGCATCGATATACACCCAATATCGATGATGAAACTAGCTATTGATCGACCGGCACCTCGCCCGATCAATGATGAAATCCTATCCAGTTCAGACCCTATGTCTGTCCTGATGAAAACCACGCACCCTTCAATGTCCCACCTGCGATAACCTCTACCCAGTCTAGACCTTACGTCTACTCTGATGAAACTTGTAAAACTCTTTTGCATCGATATAAACCCAATATCGATGATGAAATCATGTACTGGTCGATCGGCACATTGCCCCGACTAGCTTTGAAACCTGCCCAGGATAGACCATTCGCCCGTTCTAGATAGTGCTCTGAGCCTCTTCGCTCACATTCCTGCAAACCGTCTCCCTTGCGGCACGTATGGCCAAGAAGGATGTTTGCTACCACCAACAGAATTCGGTTTAAAGCACCCCCCCAGAGGCCGTCACGCGGTGGAGCGAGTTCCCCATCCTTTCTCTGAAGGGGTGGACGCTCTCCTGCTAGGTACGGGCTATTCCCATAGGGACCGCTGAAACCGCTGCCAAATCGCCGTGAAATATTGACGGTGCGATAAGTTAAGAACAAACCACATATGAGACTGGTATAAAGATTCCTTTCCATTGAATAAAAAAAGGGAATACAAGAAGGGCCCCTGAGGGGGAATTGTATTACAAAAAGGGGGGAAACAAATATTCACGGGCGCCGGAATATGTCCTCGAAGGCCAGAAGCCCTACATGCGGGGCAGCCCCCAGCTCATGAAGTCGAGCCTCCTCCTCCTGTAGCCGAGCAGACTCATCCTGAAAGGATGGCACCTGCCCCTCCAACAGAGCTACTTCCTCCGCAAGCTGCGGCCGAGAAGTTGTTAGCTGCGGCAGTTCAGCCCGGAGGTCAAACAGTTCAGCCTCCAGGATGGTTATCCGGCTGCGCACGAACTGCTCTCGCTGCGCCAGAGACTGCAGTTGGCATTGGCGCTCCTGAAGAACAGAGTCCGTCTTCTCCAGCTCAGATTTGCACTCCTTCCTTTGCAACTTCAAAGCTGCCAGTCTGTCAGACATAATATGTGCCAAGAAGTCCCGGCGATGTATAAACTTTAACAACAATAGAACCCGCTGGGCCCATATTTCCATGGGACAGCCCATTGCCTGTAGACCAGCGGTGAAACGCTCGGCTATCTCCTTCAGCCGCAGATAAGTCAGTCCGGGCTGGGACTCCACCAGCTGGCGCAGCATGTCTAGATTTTGCCAGACGAAACTTTCGGATGAAGCGAAGCCAGGAGAAGGAACTGGAGCTACTTCGAAAGTCACCTCGCCGTCAATGTCAGCCCACAGTGCAACATCCGGCTGAGAGGACGAAGATGGCAAATCCGCTGGAAGAATTGGCCGGTCCCTCTCTGTGCTCTCCGGTTGAGCTAAAGATTCCTCCTCTACCGCTGTCTCGGGGCTATGGCTTGAACATCCGCGGAGGGAGAACCAATAAATGATGGAGCTATCTCTTCATGAGTCTCCTGAATAAGGGCTTCATCTTCAGCTACTCTTTTTGATAATGGGGACGAGGGGTCCCTAGTCTATAGAGGCAGAAATCCAGTCTATATAGCCACTATGGCAGGGACTGCTGACTCGGGCGTAATCGACATTACGGCGGCCGGTATAAAAGCGGAGCTTTTGGCTGGGTCTACTTCGGCTCTAAACTCTGAAGCCCTAACAGGGATGGAAATCTCTCCTGATGATCCCAAGAACAGTGATGTTAAGGCAGTTAAAGATTGTATTCTTACTGGCACGGGGCGAATAACCTCAGAAATTTCCATGCAAGTTGAAGGTAAAGCAGGGATGATGACCAAATCTGCAGATGAGACGTCCATAGAAACTGCGGCCGCGTCTGAGCTGGTAATGACAGGATCCTGAGGACAAAGCAGAATGATCTTCAGCGATGAATGAAAGAAAATAAATAGAGCAAACAAAAAAAAGAAACTTACCTTTAAAGTGGGGTCTATATCCTCAAAATGAGACAAAAGGGGAGAAAGCTCCATAGTTGAAGCAACAAATGGAGGGGTTATGTCGACCTCGGTGTCGAGCCCGGCAAACTCCTCTTGCAATTCCTCCTCAGAAGATAGCATCAGCAGCTTAGGAGGCTGAAAAGGCGGAAGGCCTTTTGCAAATATGGGCAAGGCTTCTGATTTTAGGATTTCCTCCTCACTGTCGCTGAAAGTCACTTCCTCCTCATTATCGGGGACGGTCTCAGAGCTGCTCGAGGATACCTCCACACTAGCTATATGCTGCGGGGTCACCTCTAGAGCATGTCGGGATGCAGACCGGGTGATTATGCGTCTGGCCGGAATAGGGCTCCGTTTTGTTTGAGTCCTTTCACTTTCCTGTGGCTGAGGCGACTCTCCCGCTGCTATCATGGCCTCAGTCGGCTCCCTGACTGTCACCTTAACAAAAGGGGAACTCTGAGGGATATAATGGAAAAGAATAACAACAAAAGTATAAAGAGAAAAGATGAGAAAGCACATTTACCCTCCTCCTCGCTAGCCGGGGTAGGAGAAGGCAGCCTCATATCCCTTTCCACAGGCACTGCAACCTGCTCCGGGGCTGTATCAGATAAAGAGAAGCTCAGTCTCGAAGGACGCCTTAAAAGATTAGTCAAGAAAACAATGAAGATCGCATCTGTAAGATATTTACCGCCACTCTCGGCAGGTTCCTGAGCAGCCTCCCTCTGAGACCTGAACTTGTCAAAAGAGGGGATGTCTGGAAGAGGGGTCCCGGCATCCGTCGCAACTGGAGCTGACTGCTGGACCCGAACAACCTTGGCCCTCTTGGCCTTGACAACTGCAGCTTTCACCACAGAAGGCTTCCTCTTCTTGCCCGGGGGCAAGGGAGTGGTCGTGGGTGCCG
The DNA here is from genome assembly GCA_022559845.1 of Amorphophallus konjac. Taxonomy (NCBI): domain Eukaryota; kingdom Viridiplantae; phylum Streptophyta; class Magnoliopsida; order Alismatales; family Araceae; genus Amorphophallus; species Amorphophallus konjac. The sequence continues at coordinate 314,596,725 of CM040121.1, read as the reverse complement.
CTGCAGGAATTTCAAAGTAAGCAGGCTTCTCAGCTTGAGCAATAATCTTCCTGTAATGTCCCTGCCGTTTTATGTCCGGTCTATCTGTGCAAAACACAAGAAAGGCAGTCAGAGTCTACAGATGCAGAACATAACAATAAAAGAAAGACGCCATGAGCGCACAGGAAGGGTCATACCTGCTGGGCCGTCATAGAAGGTGGAAAGCGGCCAATACAGATAAGCCACCTCCTTCGAGTGGGAAGCAGCCTCCTTCACGAGCCAACATATGTCACCAATGGTCTGGCACTTCTCCGTCAAGGCAGCCAAATCTTTATGTCCGTGGAAGTCGAGGCAATGAAACAGGCCGAGATAATCCATGCACCAGCCGTCGACATAATGAAAAGAAATAAAAAGCGGCTTATTCAGAATGCCAGCTATCGGGTCCTCTACTGACAGCCCGTGAACATTCAGCAGTACAAAAAGCCAAGAAGTGTGCTGATAATATGTCTTGGTGCGGTCTTCCCTCCGCACAAACGTCCTATAAGGGTGAAATCTGTCCACCGGGCCCCTCCAGGGGGCTGCTATTGGGAGAGGCTCCTCCGGGGGAAATGGATATTGCACCTCCACATGAATACTCTCTATGTGGCCCAACTGCCTCAGGTCCTTTGTAAAAGCATCTTCATTGATCTCAGAAAAGACGGGAGTGGGTATTTCAGAACCTTCATCTTTTAGGGACGGCGCCTGGCAATATATGTTTCCGCCTCCTTCGGATGCTGTGAATAGAGCCTTTTCAGATGAACCTCATCAATTTCAAACACAGGCCCTGATTGCCGCTTTAAGAAAGAGCGCTCGGCCACGTCCCAAAAGGCGCCTCTGCCGTCTTTATAGAAATTGGTACGGGTATTCCACCACTTAATATATTCTGATGTGACACGGGGAATACAATTAGAGACGATCGGGACCCTGAAAGTTACGCCCTCTCGGCGATGAAAGAAATCCCACCATATCTGACCGTCACTGGCAATGGAGGACCCATGCTTGGCACGGCTGTCCAAAGAAAACTGAGTAACTGATGGGGGAATATGCTGATCGTAGCCAAAGTTTCTGCTAAAACGGAATGGGTAATAGGGCTCCAAAATGAGCAAGCCTCCCTTCCTGAAGACCAATACACTGGGTCGGATAGCCATAGCCCACCTTACCAGTTCTGGTTCTAATATGGGCCGGGTGGCATTGGCCCCCGAAACAGGATGGACATAAACTTCTACCTCCTCCATTCTGCATTCCCTCTGAGGGTCTACTAAAGGTGCCGAACCTGCTGCCAAGCTGCAGAAATGAATGCTTCCAGGAGCATCTACAGGCACTTTTGTCAACCTGCCCCTTATCTTAAATAGCTGCTCTAAGAAAAGACCGGGTTCGGCGCTAGCAAACTCAATCATCCGAGGGAGCAGTGTGTCTGACTGCAAAGTTCTCGGGGCCAGCTCGGGGAAAATGCTGCAAACCCAAGCATTGAAGAAATGAAATGGACCTACAGTCCATAAGGAACGGGGAACCCGATGTCTATGCAAATCTCCCAACGATTTGTAGACTAAACACAAAGCCGCCGGGCATAGAGACAGTCTCATCCCCCAGGCCATCTGACAGGCTGGATATATAGCCTCCGGTCTGATAGTCGTCTCGTCCCCTTGGGGGAGAGCGAAAGTGCACAGCCAGAAGGTCAGATAAGCTGCACAATGAGTAATGGGGTCAACCCCTGCTGGGTTCGGGCCATCTACACCTGCTCGGCGCAGTGAAGCCGGCAATGCTGATTTGTAACGAGGGGCCCTGATCTGCTTACCGGGAGTCGGTCCCACGGAAGGGAAGTCTGTATACTTCAAGGGACCCCCGAAGAAGTACTGTATCCACTGTCCTACACGGACTCTTAATCTGCTGCTCTTTTCCCGGGGTTGATATCCTTTAGAAGATCCCCTGCTGTAGGCCAGACAGATGGTGCGATAAGCCTTCATCAAGTATCGGTATGCGTAGCCAAAAGAATATCTGCCCTCTCCATCAGAGGCGTCCTTTACAGAGTCGTCTAGACAGACCTCCTCGTATGGCTCCCCATCTATAGGCAGGCCTGAAAGCTGCGCAAGACTCCAAAGATCAAGAGAAGTCTCGCCTTCTGCTGTATAGAACGTATTAAACTGTGGGCAGAACACTTCAAGCATGCCACAACATAATCCCCGAGAGATGGGATAGCGGAACCTGGAGGCATATACACTATGATATACCCCAGCTCTAATCAGTAAAGGGGCGTATTCCTTCAAGACAAATTCTGTAAACTCCACTGCTCCTACCCTGAAGAGATGGGCGTCTGTCACTTTAGCATCTCCAAACCAGCCGGCAGCTAGCTGATATTTAAATTGAACGGCCAGATAGTTCAGAATAAATGGCTCGTCCCTGTAACCCCACTTCACAGGAGCTAGAAAAAGTCCAAAGTTGGGCTTCTCCCGATGGACGCGACCGGCTGCATGGTCCCACCTTGCCGGGGTAAACTCTGGAGCCCGTGTCAGCATCTTCTTTTCTGGCTCTAATTCAGAAATGCCCAGCACGGCATTCCAGTCCCTCTGCTCACCCGGGAGATATATAGCTCGGGTGCGATAAACAGAACCCTTCATGATGTCTCTGTCAGCAAGTATTGCCGCTTCCACAGACCGAGCAAGCAGGAAATCCCTCATTCCGCCTATGGTGAAGGTCCGGATAAATGGCAGCAGATGACGATCCTTCGACAGGTCCGGACGGTAGTCAGCAGCCCTTCTGAAATCAATACCTTCTGTGGAAGAATAGACTCCGGAAGATGGCACTGTGTCAGTCTCGGAATCAGAGGACTCATCGACAGTGGTGATCTAGTTATAGCCAAAGCTCAGACTATTCACATTCAGCCAGTTGACTGAAGCCCGAGATATGTCCGGCTGAGCCGATGAACTCGCTCCCACAGTCATGGAAGCCGCAGCAGAAGAGTCGGAAGCCATGTCAGTGACTGCAATCAAGAAAAGATGAAAATAAGCATCGGAAAGATGAATGAGCATGTGATGATTAAATAAATAATTCCAGCTAAATTTCGGCAGCATCTCCTCTTGTCTGGGGTCTGCCCAAGAAAAATAGGGAGTCACCCACCAAGAGGGAGTGATCCCGAACATAAAATGGGACTCAATCCCATATCATGAACCTACCCGAGAATGAATGGGTCAAAAAGGGGGGGATGCGACGAGGATCTCGGAGGGGGGGGAGCTCACCGCCGCCGCAGAGATGAAGAGAGAGAAGGGAGAGGTAAGAAATGAGGTAAAAACCCTCTCGGGGGGGTTAAAAAGAAGAAGAAAGAGGGACTTCTCGACGCGAAGAAAAGCGCGTCGAGAGCGCCCCGTCGGCCGGAAGAAAAGGGGGCGCGCCGAGACGCCCATTCCGAGAAGCCCGCCGAAGATGCCCGCGTCGAGAATGCCGCGCCGAGATGCCCGCACCGATAACAGGCCGCGCCGAGAAGCACTCGCACCGAGAAGGGTCCTACCTCACGCCGAGAAGCCCAAGGCAGGGCCAAGAAGGCTCCAAAGTGCTGACAATAAAATCAGAAGATATGGAGATGAAAAACATGAAAATGAAAGATACATGTGCATAATATTGCTAGAGCAACATGATTAAGCCGAAGAACAATGTCAAAGAGAGATGGAGGAAGATACCCTCGAATGATGAAAGGCACCTGCAGACCCCGTGCCGCTTATTCTGCGCTTACGTCGCCCGCAGGTGGGGGGCATTTGTTGACACCTTGAAAATGAGCAAGGGCAGAAACAGAATTGAAAGGAAGATCAGACCAATAGTGAAAGATCAATGACGAAGTTCGTCAACCATCTACCCGACTGAAGCCTTTTCCCGGGCCAAGCTGATGTCCGATGCCATTGTCAGTCAGACGACGACACTGATGAAATAGCAGTCACCTGGCTGAAGTCTTTTCAGGCTAAAGCTGATGTCCAGTCTTGTCACCGTTCAGGTGACGATACCGATGAGATGATGTCCGACTTTGTCGTCAGTCAGATGGCAATGCCGATGAAACCCCAGTCTACCGACTGATGAAAATCTATGAATGATCTCAATAGAAGCTGTGTCACCAGTGGAGGGCCTTCTCGGGTTCTGATACATTTGAAGGACCAATAATGGCCGAAGTCTATGTGAGGTCTTAAAAGCCCTAAATGGGCCTATAAAAGTGGCGCCGGGATCCCCTTGTCGAAGCCCAGAAGCGGCGCCGAGAAGCTTGAGTCTCACGCGCCGGGAGCTCTGCCTACAATTGAGGCGCGTCGGGACGAGCCTGCCGGGAGGACACCACCGAGGGATATAAAATCCCCTCATTCGAAGAAAGAGGGGGACATCTCTGGGAGGCAACAGAGAGTTAGAGCAGATAGGAAAAAAAAGGGGGCAACAGAGAGCCTGAACAGATAGCCACAAATAAAAACAAGGAGAGGAGAGTGGAGCCTGCAATCTGATCCGAGATAGGAAGTGGCGGAAGGAAAAAAGAAGAAAGGAGTCTCGAAGCTTGATCGAAGGTGGGCAACGGGGAGGGAGAGGAGTCAATGCTATGCCCTCCCCTCCCCATTTTCTGTAGTTTACTCTTTTAATTTTCGATTGCTTCTGCCTCTCCCCCCTTTTGATGTATGCTGTGATATCACAGCCGATTTTACTCTGCTAGGGCAAGGCATAGTCTGCCTATACCTTCTTTTATGTATTGCCCCTGATGTGCGAGTGTAATCGTGATGTTCGAATGAATGAAAACTACAGGCTCCCGTTGAGGCCTGCTGTCTATTTCTCCGAAACCCTATTGCTATCTCCCCATGTTTTCTGTTTCTTCTTAAGACTCAATAGCATGCTATCCCCCCCCAGTTCGATCGATCGCCTGTTTATTCGCCCATTTCTCAAACGCTCCTCATGCTTGCTTCCGAGCTAGGGACAGACTATCCCTTGGCCTCTGAAGCAAAGCATAGATACATAGCAACCGTCGCTCGGTTTTAGATGTTGCATTCATGCTCATCGGCTTTGCCGAAGTCATCCCCGGGGCCAGAGACAGTCATTTCTTGGCCCCCAGATGATGAAAAGTATACCAAAATCATCCTCACGGATCATCAGGAACGCTGGTGACAGAGATACCCTAAACTGTGTTTCCCCCAAATCACTCTCCGCCTCCGGCCTTCCCTTTGAAATCAAAGCCAAAGTCAGTTGTAGTCTGATGAATTGAGCTCTTTGATTTCCCAAGGCCCGTCTATCTTGGCCCGAATCACCAGGAAAATCCTTGAATCCTCAACAGACCCAAGAACAGGGTACCGTAAAGCTCTGTTTCTCATCCCGGCGCCCTCACACCTCTCGGCCCCGCATACAGTAAATCAGATGAACAGCTCTCGGCGCTATCCTTCAGGCGCCGAGAACTATCCTGGCCTTCTGACCTCCGCGCCGGGAACCCCTGGCCTCTTCCCCTCCGCGCCGGGAACCCCTGGTTGCTTTGCCATCGCGCCGGGAAGCTGGACTTCTCCCCTGCGCGCCGGGAACCCCCCCTTGAGCGATTCCTCTTCACGCCGACAACCCCTTTGGCCATTTGGCCCTTGCGCCGAGAGCCTACTTCCTAGCCTCTTCCCCGTCGCGCCGGGAACCCTCCATATTGAACCCGCCGAGAACCCTCACCCTCTGGCATCCTTCTGGCGCCGAGCGCCCTAATTACTTGGCCTCCTTGCCTGCCGGGAGCCTAACACCTTCACCCTTCTGCCCTGGCACCGTAAGACCCCTTTGCTTTCCTGCTTGTCTGCGCTGAGAACTCCACTAACGCCAGCTTCCCGGCGCCCCAAATAGTCCCTTGCAAAGAACTCTTCTCGGCGCGGTGGTCTTCACGCCGGGAACTCATATACCCATTCAAATCCATGCCGAGAGGCTGTCCTGCCACCCAATGAGCCTCTGACTCCTCTATCAAACCCACCTAGGGATGTCCATGAGTCACCAGAATTGTCCCGAGGATAAAATTAAAGGGAGTCAGACTCCCTTATGTCTCACTGATCCGTACTGGGTTTATGAGCAACCCCTTTAGCTAAGGTGAGCTCTGCCACGGCACGAGTGTCACCGGCTTCTATAAGGGAAGAGTCAAACATTGCCCCAGGGCATACATGTACAGTGTGAGGGGTTTGCTCCCCCCCCTTTTTTTTTCTCGGCTTTCATCCCGGCACTCCGTGGGTGATAGCCTATTCTCCCCTGGGCATAATCCAGATTATGGGGAGATGCTGTCGAAATGTCGATAGATGTTTTAACCCCGATAAGTCCCGGGAAGTGCCCATCATACACCTCCCGTCTGGCTCGATTTTCTGGAGAATATGAATACTGCGAGGCCTTTGGCTGGATGAGGAACATGAAAGGGGATATGTCCCCGATGACTGTCCAAGCTCCGCCCCGCCGCTGCGTGGACGGTGTCCTATCTCCACCCGGCACGACCTACACAAGGGGGGGTCATGCTGATTTAATAAACTATCGTTCGCTCAATTACCTTCTCAGAATAATAATATCTTCAATATCACGCACTGTTATTTTTTTTCTTTTATTATCGCCCCGAGTGGCCTCCTATTTTGGCATTTAATCAAGGGTTGTCCTTCTTAGGAAGGGCGTAATTAACGTCATAGCCTTTATGGTATGGCGGACTTTTGGTCCCGACTCGGACTTCACAATCGACTGACCAAGTCAAGTCGAGCGCACAATGAAATCGTCACACATGTGACTGGCACGCCTAACAAACTAAACAAAATAAATAAATAAAAATAATAATAACTAAGGATAATAATAAAAATCCCGCGTCCACAAGTCTGGCACGCCCGGTGGGACTTAGTCTCCCTTCATCTCTACGCCAAGATAGGAGGCCCAGTGGCCCCCCCCTCAAATTTCTGATTTTATGTGCTTTCTTTATTTTCAGGAAGCTACGATGACGGCGGGAAGCATGTCCGTTTGCTTTGATCAACAAGCGGTCGATGCCCATGTTTGAGAAGGCTACCTGGCGGTACCTCTTTCGTTCGGATCGATGCCGCCTGCTGTCGGGATGCCCAACTGCCTGGGCCTTATCTTCATTGACTTGCTCGAGATCGACGACCAGGAGCAAAGGACTATTGTCGAGACATTGCCACAAGCTACCAACCCCAAGATGAGCCAGGTGATGCAGGATACTCCTAAGGTCGTGTCCTGCTTCGTCCATCACGAGGCGAAAAGGGGTGCATCCTCTGCTGCTAGAAGAAGGAGGAGATCCGACAGGAGAGCCCAATCCACTACTGCGGGTCGTCGAATCTCCAACTCAGGAAAGACAATGCTGATTGGAGAGGTCCGGGCAAACCTCAATGGTTGCCCAAGGGCGGTCAAGCCGGACGTGATCATCCCAATTTAGGCGATGAGCCATGGTAATAATAGGGTACCTGAGAGAAAAATAACAACTTGTTATTTCTCGTGAAACTGGAAGAAAAATCAATCTTAAAACTAATTAACTATCTCATCCCGGGTTCTACCCAATTCTCACATATGTGTGGAAATTTCTTCCTTAGTTCATAGGTAGGGGTCCTTACACCTTGGACTTATCCTATGACATGACTCTTCTCCTTAAGTCCTGAGACTTACGCTCTGATACCAACTTAACTGTCACGTCTCGAGCCTTTATGACAGTAGGAGACTCGCTCGAGAAACGTAAAAAGCCGACATGGTAAGCCTCTTGCAAGCAAGAATGATCAGAGCGCAAGATAATCACACACATAAATGTAATTGCACAATAATTTAGTCAAACTCAAACTTTATTTCATAAATGATCAAAATATTCTTTTACAATAACCTTTTCATCATTCTCCATTCCACTTGACTCAAGAAATGAGAAATTACAAAGACTCGATCTAACATTGTAGACTTCTTAAGTCTTCACTCTCCATTTGATATGACTTTCATTCGCTCTTGGACCCGCTACTTGTGTAACCCGAATCCGAATTCATATCACTTTCATTTCCTGAAAAGATTGGAAATAGGTAATGAGCACACTTGCCCAGTAGGTATCTTCGCATCAACATGAAGGCATCATTAAAGTAATTAACATTTTAGCTCTAGACAAATAAGGTAAAATCATGTAAATGTGATCAATCACCCGGTTAAACCAGAGTAACAAGATGATCATGTAAGATAAAATGAGAGCAAGAATGAACTAGAAAGAATGTAACAAGAACATGTTATTGGCCTTTCATGAACAAGAATGTATCGAGAATGTACTAGCAAGCCACATAATCATCACTCTAGTATCTTTTGCTTATGAGCAAGTACTTCGTGAATTTCTATGGAATATCAAGTCATGTACAAGAAAGTCATGTCGTGCCTTGGATCTTCACTTATTTATAGAGAAAGTACTCCCAGCGCAATACGACGCCAGTAGCATCATACCATATGGTTTATAATAGTATGTTTCTGACAATCAGCCGAGGGGACTAGCATAGAGCCCTTGAACACAATCAGTGCTCGATCGCATCTTCAAGTATAAATCAAGCTACTTCCACGCATGTAACAATAAAGTATGGCCAAGAATGTATAATTCAATAATTTCATGATAACACTATTCAATGAATGAACGCTTCAATTTAAAAATGCGAGAGTCAAGAATGCCTTAAATAAGGTTATGCTTATGGAAATAAATCGGCAGCACAATGGTACGTTCTTTATTTTCCATCAATTAAATTAGGTATCTTGAACTAATTTGGAAAGTCTTGGATCATCATTAATCCATCTAGAAACTTTGGAACATCAACCCTTGGGTCAAATCTCAGGTTAAGCACTCAAATAATGTGACGGTCCAGTACTGGGCCGTTACACTCATATGACGCACCAGTAGTGGACCGTTACATTAGTCTGAATCCAGAAATAGTAAAATAGACTTAGTGAAATGTGACGGTCGTATATTGGGCCGTTAGATGCTCCTGACGGTCCAGTATAGATCCGTTACATTGCTAGAACAAGAAACATCAATAGTGTAATCTACTAAATGGGCTTTAATGGTACAACCAACTCGGCGTCCTAGTGGGAATCCCAGGCTCGCGGAGAATTACGGAGGCCTTGAAACAAGATTTCCTAATCCATTGGAAGGAATATCCAATAGAGAGGTCCTCATGTCCAAGAATAATGTTCCTCTAGTGTAAAGTGTGAACTAATGGACAACATACCAGAATATGTGCCATGTACTTAAAGAAAATGACTCTATTGATAGAGAGAGAAGGTGTAGCAACGTATAACCAAGATAAACTCCGTCAATACATCATTAAAAATCATGATTTTGATACAAAACTATAGAATTTTGGCACATGAAATTAACATAACTTAAAATAACTTAAGACACTTTAATCATGCACTTTCGATTATGAATCAGTAATTAAACTTAAAGTCATGATAACAGGTCCAAACTTCGCTATCTAAGCTTATTTATTGGTAAACTTTAACTGGTTATCATTCTGCCTCGGGCTGATAGAACACAGTGTCTGACGGTCTACGATAGGCGCGTTACAGTCTTGTGACGGTTTATCGAGGGGCCGTTACAGTAGTGTAACGCTCCTGTTATGGTGAGTCAGAGACAACAGAGCAATTCAAATGCAACAGCGGGTGTGACGGCTTATCGTAAGGCCGTTATATCATTGTGACGGTTTAACCTTGATGCGTCAGATCGTCTGCTGGCAGTAAAATAAAGTAAAGGTTTTTGAAAACATAGCATGCCTGGAAATCAAAATACTACAACTATTCCAGACATGATAAACGAAGTATAGGCCAACTATATGCATGGGTTTTAGTAGATAGACAAGATAATATCTTTTATTTTCCATTTAGGACTAAGAGATGCATGAATGTATAGAACTATTAAAACATGAAATCTATGATCTATCATGCATGAAATCAATCAAAACCAAAGGGCTTTTATCCCTAACAAAATATTTTTGCCAATCATGAGATGACTTACCTCTTAAATGAGCTTTAATCTTCCAATTTGGGACTGCAAGACACACCCTAGTTCTTCCCTTCCTGAGATTTTTCAGCAACTTCACGTCGCTCTATCTCTCCAATCTCTTGACCTAAGGACGTGAAATTTTGAGGGTAAGAAGATGAAACTAAGGTGAACAAAAAGTTCTAAAGGACTGAACTCTAATTACCTCGTTTAGACGTCCTAATCTCTTGATCTTTAGGGGTCTTTTGCTCTGAATTCTGGGCTGCTATGACTGAATCATCGACTTTGGAAGCTTCTATCTCCTTGGTTGGTTGATCTCCTAGCACGAAATTTGGAGCACTATTAGTCTAAAGTATACTAAATAAAATCTTCTAAAGAACTTACCCGAAATTATGACTCCTTACCTTGATTCTTCACGAGTCAAAAGTAAGGGTCGCTCAGTTCAGAACTAAGTCTTATTTATAGGGTTTTGACTAGGGTTTGAAGATTAGATCGATTCTAGAGTCTTTAATTTACCCGAACCTGATCCCTAAGAGTCCCTAGTAACCTTACATGTTCTCCCAATTAGGTCTATTGTAGATAGGATCCCAAAGATCCAATCTTTCTACTCGTTCTTCCATTCACGGAACTGACATGGTATAACGCATCAAGACTGGTGCGTTACATGGCTGTGGCGGTCGCACGATAGACCGCTACATCCAACATGCACAGAATTCAAAATAAATCAAACTCTTTTGGTAATTATCCATTTTATTATCTATAAAAATGGTATTTTATCCTTAAAATAGATAAATAGGCTAAATAACCTTCTAGAATATGGGCCAACTTAATGGGCTTGGTCCCTAAATTTTTTGGATTTTATTTAAATAGACTAGGTTAACTATTTAACATAATTGGGCCTTATAATGACTTATTTAATCTAATATCCATTTATTAATCCATTTTGGGTCTTTAAAATTCTCAAAAAATAATTAAATATACCAAAAATAATTTATAAAATTCTGGGCCTTACAGGGAAGCCATCGCTTGGAGTAAGGATCTGAGGGAGACCCTTATGAAAATACTCCAAGAGCCGGAAGTCTATGAAGCGCATGCCGCAGAAATGAAGGCGGCTGCATATGGAGCCTTCGCAGCCACCATCACCTTCACGGAGAAAGACATGATGTTGTCCCCTCCGTGCCATAATCGTCCTCCTTACATGAAGGGGAAGATCAATGGACATGATGTGAACCGGATCCTGGTGGACGCTGGTGCTGCTGTTAACATCATGCCACTCAAGACATTCAAGTCTTTATATCTGACCCCATACCTCCAAAAGGTCCAGGCGGTCAAGATATCCGGTTTCAACCAGAACACCGAGGACGTCCTCGACCGGGTAGACGTCGATATGGTGCTCGATGATTTCACCTCGAAGGTGACATTCTACATCATCGACTCCAACACGTCTTATAAGATGTTGCTGGGTAGACCCTGGCTCCACAAAAAATGGGTCATCCCATCGACTCTCCCCCAATGCATCAAGTATGCCAAGGATGGGGAGCAACACAAGGTCTTTACAGACCTGCCGCCATTTACACCAGCAGATTACAACCTACCCGACGCTGTGCTCCACTTCAAGGGGATTAGTCCATACCCCGTGATTAAGAGCAAAGGCAATGGTTGGCTCTTAGAGGAAGATGATGATGTCTTCTTCTCTGTCGACGAGGAAAAGGCCGAGCTTCGTCGGCTGTGCCTCGGCTCCAAGTCAACCCCAGATCGCCCTGAGAGGCGCCAGATCGACTTAGAGGCTAATCTCATTAGCCGGGCTATTGGCAAGAGTATATGCCTGCCACCAGACTGCATCCAGCTCCTATGTGCATCCGAGGAGCACAGCGTCAAGTCGCTGATAACCTTCATTGTCACCTTTAAGCGACAACGCCGAAATAAGAAGAAGGCTAACAGGGACAAACCTATTGTCTTCTACAATGGAGACATGGTCCCTCAAGCCCCGCCGGATGACGACTTCGGCTGGTCTAGGCAATCCGATGATACCCCTGAAGCAGTTCAGGTGTGGGGTGACCTGTCGCCGCATATTCAAGAAATGTGTTTGAAACAACACATTCCCCTGTGGTAGACCTCGGCCCTACAAAGATACTTCCGTCGACTGTGGGACCCTTCCCAGGTCTGCGGGCAACCCTCGTCCTTCCATAAGAATACCAGCGGGCTTGGCTACGACCGGGACCCGGACTTCCGCGTCCACTACGCAATTAACGTCGTAGGCTTGGTGCCACCAGTCGACGACCAAGCTAGAGTCGAAGCCAAATTCGATAGCTCCGAGGATGAGGAAGAGAAAATTCTGATTCCGATCTCCGTCAAAGCCAAAGCTCCAGCTCAAGCCGTCGAGGAATCCTCCTCGCCTCCTTGCCAAGACAAAGGGGCGGAAGAAGCTCCTCCGGTCTCTCAGCCAGTCGAGGGACCCGGTTCAATAAACACTCCTAAGGGGGGGGGGGGAACTTGCTGGTCCTAACTACGAGAGATTGTCAGCTTCGCCAGGCAACCTCGGAGAGATCTCAGCGACCCCGATTGATGACTGTTGGCCAAAAGTCGACGGCCCAGATCAATCCCCGGTGGATTCCAGTGACAATCACTCTTCAGTCCCTTCAGTATCAATCGGTGGCTTCGAGAATCAAGAAATACACGAAGCCGACACTGATAATGAGGACTTCATCGACCTTCAACCCGCTCCTCCCGAGTTGGAGGACAGCGGCCAGGCGACCGTTGACGATCTCGTGGAGATCAACCTGGGCGAAGATGAAGCCCCTCAGCCTTTATTCGTCAGTGCCCTCCTCGCCGAGGCAGAGAAGCAGGACTATAAGCAACTCCTGCTCGAGTTCAAAGACTGCTTCGCCTAGACGTACAAGGAGATGCCAGGGATAGACCCCTCCATAGCAGAGCACGATCTAGCCATTTCTCCCTCAATCGCTCCGGTCAAGCAACCACAGCGGCGCATGCGCCATGAGCTGGAGCTTCAAGTTTCGGCCGAAGTCCACAAAATGGCGGAGGTCAACTTCATCGAGCCGTGCATCTACCCGATCTGGCTTGCCAATATAGTTCCAGTCAAGAAGAAGAATGGTCAAGTCCGCATCTGCGTTGACTTTCGAGACCTCAACAAAGCCTGTCCGAAGGATGACATCCCAGTTCCAATTACATAAACGATGGTCGATATGACCACCGGTCACGAAGTCTTCTCTTTCATCGATGGGTCGTCCGGTTATAATCAAATCCAGATGTCCCTCAAAGACAAGAACCATACAGCCTTCAGTTCCCCCAAGGGGATTTTCAACTACAAACGCGTGCCCTTCGGTTTGAAGAATGCTGGTGCTACTTACCAAAGGGCCATGACTAAAATATTCAACGAGAATATTCAACGAGATGCTACACAACACCGTCGAATGCTATGTCGACGACGTCGTTGTCAAGACCAAAAGGCGTGAAGACCATTTGCGGGACCTTCGCCAAGTCTTCGAGCGTCTCTGGTAATATGGGCTCAAGATGAACCCGATGAAATCCGCCTTCGGCGTATCCAGTGGCAAATTCCTCGGCTTCATCGTCCGGTAACGAGGAATCGAGGTGGATCCCAGCAAGATCAAAGCGATCCGGGAGCTTCCACCACCCAGCAACATCACTAAGCTCAGGTCCTTCCAAGGGAGGCTAACCTACATTCGGAGGTTTATTTCTAACCTCTCCAGTCGATGCGCGCCTTTCAGCAAGCTAATGAAGAAAGACTCACATGGGACTCGAAATGCCAAGCGGCTTTCGAGCAAATCAAGGAGTACCTCCTCACTCCCCCAGTCCTGGGGGCACCAATCAAGGGTAAACCCCTCATCCTTTATATTACGGCCATGGACGCTTTGCTAGGAGCTCTGTTGGCGTAGATCAATGAAGAAGGTAAAGAGGAACCCCTCTATTACCTCAGTCGGAAGCTAATCGGGGCGGAGTACCGCTACTCCCCTATGGAGAAGGTCAGCTTGGCATTAGTGTTCGTAGTCAAGAAGCTGTGGCATTACCTCCTGTCTCATCAAGTCGAGCTTATCTCCAAGCACGACCCTCTGAAGTATCTCCTTCAACGACCTGTTCTCTCAGGCAGATTGGGGAGGTGGGCTCTCCTATTGATGGAGTATGACATTACCTACGTCCCCAGGAAAGTAATCAAGGGACAGGGTATGGCTGAATTCTTGACAGCCCATCCAGTGCCAGACGATTCACCCTTCACCCTTCACCTCGAAGCTCCCGGACGAGGAGTCCCTTGCTACTTAATCACAACAACCGGTTGAACAGAGCGGAGATGTCTTGGATCACTGGCAGCAAAGTGCCCTCACAACCACTGTCGCTCAATCACAACAACCAGTTGAACAGAGCGGAGATGTCTTACATTATGGGCAGTAAAACGCTCTCATAACCAGTGTACCTTGCTGGGAGCTCTACTTCGACGGGGCTTCCCGAGGGATCACCTGGAGCAACCAGGATCCAGCCACCATGGCAGGTGCCGACATTGTTTTCCTGACTCCTCAGGGCGGAGTTTTGTACAACTCCTGCGCCCTCAGGAAGTCCCTAACCAACAATGAAGCCGAGTATGAAGCTCTACTTATTGGGCTCCAGATGGCTCTCCACATGGGCATTAAATGCCTCAAAGCCTACGGGGACTCCCAGCTGATAGTTTGGCAGGTCCTCGGCATCTATGACGTGCGGAAGCCAAAGTTGGTTCCCTACCACACCGCTGTCACCAGATTAACCCAGAAGTTCTATTTCTTTGAAATAGATCACATTCCCAGAAGTAGCAACGCTCAGGCGGATGCCTTAGCAAAATTGGCCGCAGCCATCAAGCTCCCGCCTGAGAGCGAGGTCGACATCATCATCAAACACCGAAGACTGATGTCGAGCTCACTCGAAGGCAACACCGGTTTCACCATCTACTAGGTCCACAACCTTGACCAAAGCACACCTCCAGAAGAAGATGATTGGTGTGCACATATCATCAAATTCAAGAAAGGGTGGCTTCCACCTGACCGAGCTCAAAGAGTCTAGCTACTCCGCCGAGCAACCTCTTTTGAGTTGATTGGCGACTCCCTGTATCGGCTCGTCCACGAGAAAGATAAGTCGATTCTACTGAGATGTGTCTCACTAGCAGAAGCTCGAGCCATCATGCAGGAGGTCCACTCCGGATTGTGCGGTGCACACCAGGCCGGAGACCGAATGAAGCACAACATCAAGCTCAAAGGTTTCTACTGACTGACCATGTACACGGACTGCATCCAGTATGCCCGTACATGCCATCAATGCCAAGCCTTTAGCCCAGTACCCAGAAGACCTCCCAATCCGCTGCGTCCTACAGCCCCCACTTGGCCATTCGCTGAATGGGGCATGGACATCGCGGGGCCTTTTTTGCCATCTTCCAAGGACCATAAATACATCTTGGCTGTCACTGACTATTTCTCTCGTTGGGCGGAGGCTCTACCCTTGCGAGAGGTCACCGGCGAAGTCATTGCCAGATTTGTCCGGCACAACATCATATACTAATTCGGTACTCCCAGTCGCATAGTGTCCAACAATGGGACACCCTTCAAGAATAAGGCCGTATACCAGTTAGCGGCCAAATTCCAAATCGACTGGAGAACTTCTTCGGTCTACAACCCCCAGGCTAACGGTTTAGCGGAAGCCTTCAACAAAACCCTCTGTAAGCTCCTGGCTAAGATGGTTAGCCAACGAAAACGCGATTGGAGTGAGAAGATCTTCGAAGCATTATGGGCCTATCGGACAGTCTACAAAACCCCCACGGGATGCTGGCCGTTCTCCCTTGCTTACGGGGCAGAAGCAGCTATCCCCATCGAAGTCTAGTTAGCCTCTTATCGTGTGGCAATCCACACCAGCCTTGCCGGCTCTGATGAAGACGAGTACCAGAGAAGGCTAGAAGAGCTTGCCGACCTAGAAGGCAAGCGACTCGAAGCCTACAAACACTTGCAAGCATATCAAGCTCGCATGGTCCGGGCCTACGATAAGCTCGTCAAACAGCGAGCTTTCAAGCAAGGTGACCTCGTCATGATCAAGGAAAAAGAGGTCATGGCAGGGCGCTCCAGTGGAAAACTACAGCCAAATTGGTGAGGTCCGTACATCATCCAGAATGTCTATGGGGGTGGTGCCTACACGGTTGTTGATCACAAAGGACACAGGCCGTTCCCGCCTCTCAACGGCAAACACGTGAAGCTATATTATGCACCAGAGCACGAGTTCATGGGCTAGTAAGACTAAGGCGCACGTCCCAGTTACTACCAATAAGGCCGGTCCTCCCTCGAGAAGGATCCAACCGGCCAGCCCTCCAGTCTTTAATTTTCAGTCGAACATCCAGCTCAGCTCCTCGGAACCGCCGCCAGGCATCCGCGAGAACCAGTCTCCTGCCCTCGTCCCTGTCACTATGGGAGCACGAGCACTTCTGCACCAGCACCAGTCTAGCCGCCATGCTCTCAGGTAAGTCAAAAAAAGTAATAATACAAAAAAAATAGAATGGGGTTAAAAATAGAGATGTCCCGACAAGCCCAGTCATCCTCACCACAATAGGGTGGCTGGGGGCAAAAAGGCTAGTGACCCAGCTGAGGTGAAAACCCGAAAGGGCGTCTCAGGCAAAATCGGGAAATCCCTCGATGTGAAAACCGCAATGGCGCGTCGGAAAAAGCTAAAGGAGGTCGGCTCTAGCGAAAACCCGAAAGGGCGGTAGAGTCGATAATGAGAAAATCTTCTTCTCCGTACCAGTCAACATGGCCTTCCACCTGTTCCTTGGTGGGCCGTTAGTCTCACCCGGGACCAGTCTCCAATACGCTTGCATTACTGCAGCGCAAGCCCTTCAATCCCCAGTCAACCTTGCATTATTACTGCTCAGCTTGACCAACTTTGGCCCTTACCTCAATGTCACAGTTCAACCAGTCCCTGTGACAGCCAAACTTCCAGTCACCGTCTCGGTAAACTTACATCCTGATACATTCCCCAGATATTTATCATCCTCTGCCCCTACATCCCACATATCAAGCAAATCCTGAGCCCTCCAGTTCAGTACAATCCCAGTTTCCCCATACAATCCCAGATCCACTAGTTATAACTCCAGTTATACCTTTCCATGGCAAAGTGGCCCTTCGCCACCATGGCTTAAGGATTTCTAAAAACCCTTATGAATGGTCGAACAACATTCGGCTATCCTCACCTTCCAGTCTCAGGTTACGTCCCCTGACAGCAACATGCTATGGACGGCAGTCTCAATATATATATATATATATATAAATATATATATATATATAATGGGGTTAAAAATAGAGATACCCGGACGGCCTCAGTCAACTCTCTCTACGAGACGATTGGGAGCAAAAATTACCACCAACCCAGCTGAGGTGAAAACCCAAAAGGGCACCTCAGGCAAAATCGGCTAACCCCTCGGTGTGAAAACCCATAAAGGCGCACCGGAAAAAGCTAAAGGGGGCCAGCTCTAGCGAAAACCCACAAGGGCGGTAGAGCTGGTAAAGAGAAGAAAAAAAACTCTCTCCCTCTCCACTTTTCACTTACGAAGCCATCAGCCATGACACATCCCGATGGCCAGCTCAACATCACTCCACGACAATAGTGGCCACTACACCCCCGAGGGTCGATCATCGCCAGCCTTCAACTCCAGTTTCAGCTACAACGCCTTCACAAGCAAACCGCCAGTCTCTAGCTTCCAGTTTCGGCTACAACGCCTTCACAGGCCAGCCGCCAGTCTCCAGCTTCCAGTTTCGGCTATGACGCCTCCACAGGCCAGCCGCCAGCCTTCAACTCCAGCTTCGGCTACAACGCCTTCACAGGCCAGCTGCCAGTCTCCAGCTCCCAGCTTCGGCTACAACGCCTTCACAGGCCAGCTGCCAGTCTCCAGCTCCCAGCTTCGGCTACAACGCCTTCACAGGCCAGCCGCCAGTCCCCAGCTCCCAGCTTCGGCTATAACGCCTTCACAGGCCAGCCGCCAGTCCCTAACTTCCAGCTTCGGCAACAACACCTTCATAGGCCAGCCATCAGCCTTCAACTCCAGTTTCGGCTACAACGCCTTCATAGGCCAGCCGCCAGCCTCTAGTCCCAGTACCCCGGCTATAATGCCCTTATAGGCCAGCCACCAATTTCTATCTCCAGTCACCGGCTATAACGCCCTTACAGGCCAGCCGCCAGCTCCTAGTTCCAATTTCGGTCGCAATCCCTCTACGGGTCGACCACTCAATCCCAGTCTCACTCGCGGCCCCTGGCTGTGATGCCCTTTAGGGCCATCTGGCCAGCTCAGTCCTAGTTTCCCAAGTCCAGAAGAGCTACATGATTGGTTAACAACATGCAAACAACTAGCATCCAGTACCCAATATCCAGTCACACTACTCTCCTCACCCAACCTTTTACCTCACAAACAACAACACAAAAAATCTGGAATTTGTCATTGATACTCTATAATAGGGAGCCCAAGACATGCCCTTCGGGTAACAAAAGTACATTGTCCGGATAACAAAAAGGGGGAGGGGAAGTGATACAATCATGGCCTAGGTTTGCTCCCCTCCAGCTCCCTCAAGCTGGACTCCGCAGCTGTGAGCTCCACCTCCAAGGTCGACGCAAGCTGAACGCTGGCCTTGGCTTCGGCTTCGACAATCCGCCACTCAGCTCTAGCAAGCTCTACAGCTTTCCGCTGCTCCTCCAAGGCCTTCTGTAGGGCCTCCGCTCTGCTGGTCGCCTCGCTCAGCAGCCTGGCACGGTCCTGAACAAGAGACACGGCCGCATCGGCAAGCTTCCTCTGCTCGGTCGCAGCTGCCGTAAGCTGAACGCGCTACTCCCGTACCTCCCGGATGGCCGCTAGCCGTTGTGCCTGCTGCTCCTGAGCCTCTCGAAGCCGCAGGTACTCCGCCCAGATGCCGGCCAAGCCAGACATCTAGGCCCCACGAGGGAAGCCAAGGTCGTGGTAGCCGCGCGTGCACTCCCTCAACCGGTGCCGAAGCTCCTCCGGGGAAGGCAGAGGGTCACCCCCTACATAGCCCCGGGCTCGCTGTAGTATGGTTGCACCTACACTGGCGCCCAACAGTGGCTCCGGTGGGGAAACAGATATAGGCCACTCAACCTCCAGCTCGAGAGAGGAGTGACCCACCTCAGCTAGCACACCAGAAGGACCTGCACAACCCCATCAAACACAAAATGGGTCAACACTGTTCAGGACTTCCCTTCGACAAGACAAGGTGAAAAACCTGAGAAAGGCCCTGACCCTCACTTGGTGTAGCTCCTGCAGCGCCCGTGACTTCCCTCCTCGGGGTCGGTGAAGGTAACCTCTCCTTCACCCCGGTAGTGTCCTCTGCTGGAGTCGGAACGGGTAGAGACTCCCCTGCAACCCGGTCCTGCCCAATGGCCATTGGGGTAACGGAGGGCTCCTCCTGACCCTCCTCAATGGGAGCCGGCGCATGCTCTTCCTCAATCTCCAGTCCTGGACACAACACAAAAGTGTCAGTACTCTGCCATAAACTCCGTATCAAAGCTAATACGGAGACAAGGAGAAGCCGCATATACCTTCCAGCGTCGCCTCCATCTCGGCATCCCTGGTAGAAGAGGCCTCAGATGAAGAAGGATAACTCAACCTCGAGCTCTCGTCAGTCTCCATCGTGGTGCTGCCGCCCTCTGAAGAACCAGATGAGCTCTCTGATGAACCCCCAGCCACGGGCAAATCAGGGGCACCTATACAGCGGGAAACCAGATTAGGCTATTATCAAGTCCGGCCTCACATAAAGATAGCTCCCTAGTTAAAGGTGCTAGGGAAGAAGCTCACCAGTCGGGGTGTCTCCATCGAAAAACCCCTCAATGTCGACAAACTCCTCGTCGCCCCCAATAGTAGCCGCGACGGGAGGTTCGTCTCCTGATGGCCGGTCCGTGTCCCGAGGGAGCTCTCCCTCCTCCAGAGGGGAAGAAGTACCTGCAATCCATCCCAGTCAAGGCTCAGCACAGGCGGGAAAGTCAAATAATTCACACTAAAACAATCAAGTGCTCAGCTACATACCTGACGGTCCCGCACAGGAGGACTCCACTAGCCCCACCGTGCAAGCTGACACTACACTCGGCAAAGTTGGGAGAGGCACCCTTGCCGGCAGCGGTAGTGGTCGACCCAACGGGTCCTCAATAGTGGCTGGGGGAACGGAAGTCACCAGTTCGGGCTCATCCCCAAAAGATGGCAGGGCCACTGACGGGCCGGCGTCCGCCAATTCTCGGATCATCTCCAAGGTCGCCGCCACGTCCTCACCTGCCAAACCAGCAACATAAGTCAAGTCAATAATTCTGGTCTGCTAAAAGGAGTTCGACAACAATAAGAAGATCCCCTCAATAGTGGTCGGGCACTCACCCTGACAACTGCTGGCTACCATAGACTCTGGCTCGTTGGCCTGGCTAGGCACTTCACCCTGTGTCCTAGCAGGGGCCTCGACCCCTAGTGCCTCTGCTACCCTTGCATAATTCAGAAAGTCACAACAAATAACCAGAAGCAAACCAAAGCTGCGGCATGCACCGAAGGTTCGAAACTCCTACCTGTGCGGGCTCCTCCCGTGGCTGTCCACGACTCAAAGTCGAGAAAGCCCTCCATGTTGGGGAAAGGTTCGCTCATCAGGCACGTAAGCTCCTCCATGTCAACCTCCCCTCCAGCTCCCTCTTCACGAGAGGGATCTACCTCTCGAGGAGGTGAAAAGGTCCCCTCCACACCAGCCGCCAGCGGAGCTACGACAGACGGACGAGTCCAACAAAACAGGATTAGTCAATCATCTTGGCTAAACCAGACAAAAAACAAAGGAGCTGGGGTGACACTTACTCAAGGCCGTCTCCTCCTCAATTCGCTCTCCAGTTTGGGGTCCCTCAGATGACCCAACAGTCTCAACCCTGCATCCGCCACACAGGGGCGCTTCCTCCGAGGCCGCAGACCTCCGTCTCCATTCCCTGAGGACGTTCCCGTGGAGGGCTAGTCCTCCTCTGCCGCAGGATCTACTGACAAACACAGTAATATACAACATCTCAGTTCTATAGCCAAGAATTACAGAATGAAAGAAAGAGAATAGACTAAGGGAGGAAAGCTTGACCTGAAGCCCCAAAGGGGGTCAAGGGTAGGGGCACTAGTTGCTCATTCCCTATCAAAAGGCTCGGGCCACCATCGTCACGGCCTCCTGAATGTCCCGTGGGGTGCGGGCGCACTCAATCTGGGACACAAACTCCACGGGTCCAGCTGACCTAACTGCATGGGTGATGTGTCGCCTCCAATCATCGATCGCTGTATCGGTAAAGCTCTCGTGTGGGAGCTCCCGGTCCAGCGACCCTCTGCCCCGGATGCCACAATCCGCCAGGAACTGAGTCCACCAAGTCCTAGGTGCCCTCGGTCGAGACACCTTCGCTCTGGTCGCAGTCGCCGATGCCTGTCCCAGGGGCTTTAGTGCCCCTCCATTGCTTCGGCTCCCAGAAGACGAACCCCGGCCACTCCGGGGCCACTGCGCCGCAATCCGCTCGACCTCTTGGCGGATCCGAGCAACACGGGTCCTCAAGTACCCCTCATCCAGTGCAATGGGAGGCAGATCCTCCCTCAGCAGATGACTCTCCTCCACCTTCCTAATCGCGGAGGCCTTCTGTCGGTAGAGGTGACTGTGCCCGAACCACCACCGAGTGTAGTGCACGTCGAATCGTCCCCGACGACCCTGCTCCGGCATCGAAAGTCGCTCCGGCTCCCGACGGTAGTAGAAATCCCACCAGGCCGCTGCAAGAAGGTGGGTGTCCTTGCCCTTATATTATCTGCCCGTCAGATGGAACTCCCTGTTCGGCGGAATCCCCTGGTTGTACCCGAAGTTTCTGGCAAAGCGATTTGGGTAGTATGGCTCCAAGAAGCTCATCGCCGACCGGTGCAATGCCAACACGGCTGCTCGAGTGCTCAATATACACTTAGTCCGTGGTATCGTATCGGTAGTCCCCTAACTGGGACGGGCGCTGGCCGCCCCTCCACCTGAAGCCCCCAGAAAGAGGCCGAGGTCCCTCGCTGCACTGTCGAAGGGCAGTCCCTCCTCGCCCCCCGCGGGCAGGTAACAAAGGGCCCTCCTGGCCCCCTCGAGCTACTCCTCTGCGTCCCCATCCGGTTGCCAAGTGAAGTTGAACAAAAGTGGTGCCGTCGGGTTTGCCACAGTACCCCGCGTCACCAGTCCTCGGAAATGCAACCCGGCCCACACACTAAGGTAGTGGGTCGGTAGAAGTATACTCCTCTCCCTCTGCACTGAGTGTACTGTCAGAACTCCAAGCCCCTAGTAAACGTTGGCCAGTGCAGCGGGAGCTAGAGCCAACTGCCTCCCCTCAGCCAACAAGCAAGCCGGCCACAAAAACTTGGCTCTCAACAGTCCGTCCTCTCCGTGAGGAACTACGAAGGTCGCCAGCCAATATGCCAGATATGCTGCAAGATGTGTCACATCTGGCAAACCCTGGGGATTCCACCCCTCCCATGGCGCGTACACATATCTAGAGTACGTCCGGAAGTGTAGCTTCACCTCCGTGTACTCCTCCTAGGGGGTCTGATCCCTGGCAAACTCCTGGTAAAAGCAGAACGGCCCGTTGTAGAAGTGATGAACCCAAACATTCAGTGGAACTCGGGGAGTCTGAGCATCTCTCTCTCCCCGCCAGAGCCAAATCTCTCCAAGTCTTTATCAGATACCGGTAACTGTAAGGCACTCGGTATCTCCCCAGTCCGTCAGTGTGACTGCGGTGGAGGTCATCCAGCACCACCTCCTCATATCCCTCACCGACAACTGGCAAGCCGGAGATCCGGGACAAAGTCCACAAGTCGAGGCTGGTCTCCCCCTCTACTGTCGCCACCGTGTCCCAACGACGGTTGAAACGCTCCAGCAAGCCCTGAAGTAATCCAGTATAGCACAGGTACGCGTACAGGGTGGCAGTCACCACGTACCTAATCCCAGCTCAATCCAGCAATACTCGGTAATGGTGGACAATTCCCATCAACCACTCGGTGGCACCCTGGCGATAGTAATGGGCGAGATCACTGTCCAGCGGCTGTACCAGCTAGTGACGGTCTGTCGCATGATCCCATTCAGCATACTATGGTCATCGTAGCCCACTCTAGCATACTGCACACCAGCGGGCTCCAACACCAATCCAGCAATCCCCTCTGTCTCTGCGTGATGGTGGCCATGCAGATCCCAGCTAGCAGGGCCAATCAGCCTGACCCTAACTCCAGACTGCTCTGCCATGCCGAAGAATCCCCGGCACTCGATGCTGGGAAACTGGCGCTGCCTCCAGTAGTCCTCTGAAAAGCTCAGGTAGCTACAGAAAGCGGTGCCAAGCAGGCTGTCCCAGCCTATCAGAATGGCCCTCTCAAGCCGGCAGCAAGCTCCCGGAATTTGCGAGTCGCCCTCCTCCGCGCCAGGAGGGACATAGCTACGGATGAACTCAAGCAGGTGGCGGATCAAGGGGGAACTCCAATGGATAGCCCCCGCTCCTGTCATAACTGTATAAGTTGCCCGCCTCCAGAATTCGGGCCACCTCCACGGCCCCCGTTCCAGATGTCCGCTCACCAATCGGACCCTCCACCACGATCAGATGGCCCCGGTCCAACTGCTCAATACCAGTCATGGTGATCCCATGTGCATCTAAAGGGCGGATCGGTCTATCAGTCCGCTGCACCCAGTGATCCTCCTCCCGAGCCAGCCGCATCGGGACCCGCCCATCTCTGCCAAAGCGTGCCATAGCTGCAAGGCAAGGCACCCAGAAAAAGAGTTAGCATATCTATCACACCCCGAACCGATAGCAGCGGGAAGCGATGCTCGGATCGTGGCAGTTAATAGTCATGATAACAAGAGCGGAAGATAATTAACCATAATTAAACACAAGGAGGCCATACACACACATTGAAAAATACGAGCTCTTATTAATATTTAAAAGTATAATTTTGACCCACTCTTACAATATTAGATTCAAATTAAGGGAAGAAAGAACAAAAAGAAATAACTAGACTCACGACACTAGCTAGACTCAAGAAGATAAAAAGGACAGACTCCAATCTCTAGGTTCCAGGTTCACTCGATCACACTGATCCGATTCCCATTTACAACGTACCGTTAACCGCGTTACCTGAAAAGGATTGGAACTAGGGGTGAGCAAGAAGCTCAGTAGGAATTATACTCTATCATCAGGCATAGTTTAAGTGATTAACCAATTAATGAATATGCATGATTAACGTGATAAAATAAGCAGAACTAAATAATCACTAAGATAGAAAGAGTAACGATAATTAAAATGGAAGAAATAGTTGCATGCCGAGATATCAAGCAAGATTAATAAGATTTTCTAGTAAATAGCCATTTGCAGTCAATTTCAGGTCATGTCAAGTAAGCAAGCAAGCAAGTACTTCATACTTTAAGCATGAATAATAATAAATTTCACGAGAATATGGAATGTCGTAGACCCAACACGCTAGATAGTATCGGTGCCAAATGTCACACCTAATCATTCACCTCCCCGGGGATCAAGTACTTTTCAGGTGCTCCTCCCAGGACCAGACTGGGCCCTTCATTTGTTTGCCTTGGCATTGATTTCTTTTTGGATCGAAGATCCCACAAGACTAGACATCCACAATATTTAATGGCCAAGAGTTCCAAGGTCAAGTTTATGTAGACAAGGTAAAGAACATAAGAATAATGATTCTTTAAGAGTCCAAACAATAAGCTCCATAATCGAGAGGAATAATTATCCCAAAGGGCTATAATTAATGATCAATAGATCTAACAATAGGTAAATTCACAAAATACCATAGCCTACATTGGCTTGGTTAGCTCACACAATTCGAATTTCATGAAATAATCACTTTTCAGAAAACTGTCATATAAACGGTCAGACAAGGACCGCTCACGAGTATAAACGGTTAACACTAGGCCGCGCATGTCCAGAAGACATTAAGACCCATGAACAAGATATACGGTCCATACAGGGTCATATTAAAGATATGCGGTCGTTATAGGGTCGCCTATAAGGATATGTGGTCCACTACTGGCCGCACATGCCTCTCTTAGCCCAATTCGATCCAAGACTTAAACCAGCGGTTCGGTCACGTAAATCGATGTTCTGGTGGTTCATTAGGTTCATAACAAGGGTATAAAGAAATCCCGAGATGATGGTAAGTTCACCGGATGGAGTTTCCGGTGATAAGTTCAAAGTTAAAACAACTTAAAGGGGCTAATGACTTACTAGAAATCCGTAATTTGGTCAACGTTCTACTGGAATAGAATTGTTATCCAGCAACTAAAAGTTCATGATAAACCTAATTTCCATGTTAAATCATCAAGGATTAAGTTTTACATTTAATGTATTTGCCAAAAAGATGAATCAAGATGATAAGATAATGAACAAGATCGTGTAGGAATGAACAACATGCAATTAACAGAAATTTAGTTACATAATTAACCACTAATCATGTGGGTTTCTAATTAACCATTGTGTGCGTTGAAGTGGAGATAGTAATCGGAATGGTTTATACACTTGGATTGAGTGTAGGGACCATTGTTCTTCAATTTTGGATTGAGGAACACCGGACTTAATTTGAGATCATAGGGTTGCATGCATGGGTCATTGGTTCCTCAAAATATGGTTTTCAATTGGACTAGGTTGAATGGGTCGATCCCCTCACGGTCCGGATCGATCCTCGGGTCGAAAACACGTAAACTGGGTCTTATAGCATATGGGTCGACCCCTGAAAAATCCAGGGATCTGCCTGCATGTGGGTCGACCCCTGGGGTCGACCCCAGCAAGACAGTGAATGGGTCGACCCCATGGGTCGACCCCCTCACATTCTACCTTATGGGTCGACCCCAGGGGTCGACCCCCGCACGGTGTTGTACCTCGGGCAGACAGGTTCTGCTTGAGAATGGGTCGACCCCATGGGTCGGCCCCTGCATTCACAGAACCGAACGTGACTTCCGGAAACCATGAAATCTCACCCAATTGGGGTCTAATTGGACTGAGATCTTAACCCCATGCTCCTGAGTTCTTGATGGACATACTAGGGTCATAATACAAGGGTTTGGAACACGAAATTCACCGAAAAATTAATCAAAATCACAATCTATCTAGGAAGAACACTTGAAAACCTAGTTTTGGCATGCTTCTAATCAAACACGAAATTCTCTAAGCATGGTCTATGAAAATTGGGGCTTTATATATCAACAGAAAGAGGACTGGATGCTGAACATTTTGATATATTACTTGCGGTTTGAGCCCGAGAGAACCTACCTCAATCAGAGAAGAAAGGAAGAAGAAAGGAGGAAAAATGGACGCCGACACGTCACCACTAAACTCCCAAGATCTCCCTAGATCGATCTCCACTGCAACCACCGCTGCTACCAAAGGATTCCAGGGTTGCATAGCTTCATTTTTATAGCTCATACACCTTCTGGAGCCTTCGGTGTTGGGAGAATTCGTCGAAACAAGTTGATTGTTTGAAAACGGCGCCGAAATGTTTGACCTAGCCAAAGCTCGGCCGACACCACATTTTAGGGCTAGGGTTTCGATCAATTAACAGAGGGGAAATGATCCTTAGATCGTGGCCTTCCATTTGCCACCGATTTGGGCTCATTTGGTGGAGTATTAAGCTCTAATTTCGCGTTTTAAGTTAAGGTTAGGTAAGAGTTAGGTAAGTGTGCATTTTGGGCTTAATCCACTAATTAGACCTAATTACGGATTTTTGCTGGGTCGACCACAGAAGACAAAGTTGTTAAATAAATGGTCCTTAACCAAATTACCATTTTTCTAGATTTTTATAATGTAGTTGAAATTTTACTAGTTCTATTTACTAAGGAATTAAATATTAAATTCTGAAATTCATTTATTTCAATTAAATTTCAGATATTTAAAACCGGGGTATTACACCCTCCCCCACTTTATGGAATTTGGTCCCCAAATTCATCGGGTATTACCAATTATGGGATTGTTTGAACTAAGAGGATCTTATTTATCAAAATAACATGTTAATTATACAATTAATGCCGAAAGAAATTAGCTATAGCTAGGGATAAAAGAGAACGATACCATATATAATTCTTCATCCGATAGAGGTTGGTTCCGATTCTTCTTGTAGTTTTGCTAGTGGAAGTAACTTAGGACAGTTAGCCATTGTATGATCTTGATTTCCGCAACGCAGACACGCTCCGCTCCTTCGCCAGCACTCCTTCGCGAGATGACCAAGTTTGTGACAGTATAAACATTTCTTTTGCGTACTACTACTCTTCTTCTTATTATTACTTCGGGTTTCCTTACGACGGACTCGCCAGCCTCTAGCGGAACCGAATCTTAGCTTACCCATGGAACCACTCGGTTTCATTTTAAGAAAGGCTTAGAGACCTGTAAGATAGTTATATGGTTAACTTTTTCATTACCCTTACGCGTAACACAACGGAATCTTGCATATATTTTATTACTTAACCCACGATACTACCCAATCTCACCAGGTGACAAGGGATGACACGGGTCTTAAGACTTAGGGTAACCTATACTCTTGGATAAAATCCAAGGACTCGGGCAAGGAGGCTCTGATACCACCTCTGTCACGCCCCGAACCGATAGCAGCGGGAAGCGATGCTCGGAACGTGGTAGTTAACAGTCATGATAACAAGAGCGGAAGATAATTAACCACAATTAAACACAAGGAGGCCATACACACACATTGAAAAATACGAGCTCTTATTAATATTTAAAAGTATAATTTTGACCCACTCTTACAATATTAGATTCAAATTAAGGGAAGAAAGAACAAAAAGAAATAACCAGACTCACGACACTAGCTAGACTCAATAAGATAAAAAGGACAGACTCCAATCTCTAGGTTCCAGGTTCACTCGATCACACTGATCCGATTCCCATTTGCAACGTACCGTTAACCGCGTTACCTGAAAAGGATTGGAAGTAGGGGTGAGCAAGAAGCTCAGTAGGAATTATACTCTATCATCAGGCATAGTTTTAGTGATTAACCAATTAATGAATATGCATGATTAATGTGATAAAATAAGCAGAACTAAATAATCACTAAGATAGAAAGAGTAACGATAATTAAAATGGATGAAATAATTGCATGCCGAGATATCAAGCAAGATTAACAAGATTTTCTAGTAAATGGCCATTTACAGTCAATTTCAAGTCATGTCAAGTAAGCAAGCAAGCAAGTACTTCATACTTTAAGCATGAATAATAATAAATTTCACAAGAATATGGAATGTCGTAGACCCAACACGCTAGATAGTATCGGTGCCAAATGCCACACCTAATCATTCACCTCCCCGGGGATCAAGTACTTTTCGAGTGCTCCTCCCAGGACCAGACTGGGCCCTTCATTTGTTTGCCTTGGCATTGATTTCTTTTTGGATCGTAGATCCCACGAGACTAGACATCCACAATATTTAATGGCCAAGAGTTCCAAGGTCAAGTTTATGTAGACAAGGTAAAGAACAAAAGAATAATGATTCTTTAAGAGTCCAAACAATAAGCTCCATAATCGAGAGGAATAATTATCCCAAAGGACTATAATTAATGATCAATAGATCTAACAATAGGTAAATTCACAAAATACCATAGCCTACATTGGCTTGGTTAGCTCACACAATTCGAATTTCATGAAATAATCACTTTTCGGAAAACAATCATATAAACGGTCAGACAAGGGCCGCTCAAGAGTATAAACGATTAACACTAGGCCGCGCATGTCCAGAAGACATTAAGACCCATGAAGAAGATATACGGTTCATACAGGGCCATATTAAAGATATGCGGCCGTTATAGGGCCGCCTATAAGGATATGCGGTCCACTACTGGCCGCACATGCCTCTCTTAGCCCAATTCGATCCAAGACTTAAACCAGCGGTTCGGTCACGTAAATCAATGTTCTGGTGGTTCATTAGGTTCATAACAAGGGTATAAAGAAATCCCGAGATGATGGTAAGTTCGCCGGATGGAGTTCCCGGTGATAAGTTCAAAGTTAACGCAACTTAAAGGGGCTAATGACTTACTAGAAGTCCATAATTTGGTCAACGTTCTACTGGAATAGAATTGTTATCCAGCAACTAAAAGTTCATGATAAACCTAATTTCCATGTTAAATCATCAAGGATTAAGTTTTACATTTAATGTATTTGCCAAAAAGATGAATCAAGATGATAAGATAATGAACAAGATCGTGTAGGAATGAACAACATGCAATTAACAGAAATTTAGTTACATAATCAACCACTAATCATGTGGGTTTCTAATTAACCATTGTGTGCGTTGAAGTGGAGATAGTAATCGGAATGGTTTATACACTTGGATTGAGTGTAGGGACCATTGTTCTTCAATTTTGGATTGAGGAACACCGAGCTTAATTGGAGATCATAGGGTTGCATGCATGGGTCATTGGTTCCTCAAAATATGGTTTTCAATTGGACTAGGTTGAATGGGTCGATCCCCTCACGGTCCGGATCGATCCTCGGGTCAAAAACACGTAAACCGGGTCTTACAGCATATGGGTCGACCCCTGAAAAATCCAGGGATCTGCCTGCATGTGGGTCGACCCCTGGGGTCGACCCCAGCAAGACAGACTGCTGTCTGCTGAATGGGTCGACCCCCTCACATTCTGCCTTATGGGTCGACCCCATGGGTCGACCCCCGCACGGTGCTGTATGGGTCGACCCCATGGGTCGACCCTCGGGCAGACATGTTCTGCTTGAGAATGGGTCGACCCCATGGGTCGACCCCTGCATTCACAGAACCGAACATGACTTCCGGAAACCATGAAATCTCACCCAATTGGGGTCTAATTGGACTGAGATCTTAACCCCATGCTCCTGGGTTCTTGATGGACATACTAGGGTCATAATACAAGGGTTTGGAACACGAAATTCACCAGAAAATTAATCGAAATCATAATCTATCTAGGAAGAACACTTGAAAACCTAGTTTTAGCATGCTTCTAATCAAACACTAAATTCTCTAAGCATGGTCTATGAAAATTGGGGCTTTATATATCAAAAGAAAGAGGACTGGATGCTGAACATTTTGATATATTACGTGCGGTTTGAGCCCGAGAGAACCTAACTCAATCAGAGAAGAAAGGAAGAAGAAAGGAGGAAGAACGGACGCCGACATGTCACCACTAAACTCCCGAGATCTCCTTAGATCGATCTCCACTACAACCGCCGCTGCTACCAAAGGATTCTAGGGTTGCGTAGCTTCATTTTTATAGCTCATACACCTTCTGGAGCCTCAGTGCTAGGAGAATTCGTCGAAACAAGTTGATTGTTTGAAAACGGCGCCGAAATGTTTGACCTAGCCAAAGCTCGGCCGACACCACGTTTTAGGGCTAGGGTTTCGATCAATTAACAGAGGGGAAATGATCCTTAGATCGTGGCCTTCCATTTGCCACCGATTTGGGCTCATTTGGTGGAGTATTAAGCTCTAATTTCGCGTTTTAAGTTAAGGTTAGGTAAGAGTTAGGTAAGTGTGCATTTTGGGCTTAATCCACTAATTAGACCTAATTACAGATTTTTGCTGGGTCAACCACAGAAGACAAAGTTGTTAAATAAATGGTCCTTAACCAAATTACCATTTTGCTAGATTTTTATAAGGTAGTTGAAATTTTACTAGTTCTATTTACTAAGGAATTAAATATTAAATTCCAAAATTCATTTATTTCAATTAAATTTCAGATATTTAAAACTGGGGTATTACAATATCAGAAAATCCATATGTGCAACACAGCAAAATAATGACATATGAAGCGTCAAAATACAACTACAACAACTCAGAAAGGGGATCTCACGGGTCGTACGCCCTGGTCCCCGCCTCCGACGCACGCCCCGTGGGGGGCATTTGCTATACCCAGACTATTTTCCAGCCAAAACGACAAGGAATAAGGGTTCGGGCATTTCTCTGAACACCTTCAAGGCACGGGCTACCTAGCCCTTTCTACAACCTTAAAGGTCCCCACAACGGTCCCGATCAACTCGCCGTGACGCGCGGCGGCACAAATAAGTGTTCGGGGTTAATCCCGACCACTCTCATACGGGCTTTGCCAGCGTCCTATATGGTCGCCCGGGATCACCCGGGGGCGCCCCGACGTTAAGCCACACCACGTGGCATCCAGCAAAAGAATCACGGGCCCACTCCAAGACTCTTCATTCAACCCTCCAAGGTCAAAGGGAGACCCAAGCAAGTCAACCACAGGCTTTGGAAGCCCGCAACATGTACGTACGGCTCACACACGTGTGTTCGGCATTTTTTCGAACACCTTGTGGGCGCGTATATTTCAACCCTTCTACACAACACCACGAGCCAGCCCATGGTTCCAGTACACCAGTTGGGTCCCACAACGACCCCTCAGTAAGTCGGGGCCACCCCGACCCTCAGACACATGGCAACAAGCCACTAAACTTAGCTCTCGGGCCAACTCGAGGCTACCCTACCAACCCGCAGGACAACATGGCACGTAGCACGAGGCAAGGCCCATGGGCCCCAAAATGCCTCCTTCCAACCCCTACGGACTTCTACTCTTGGCCTTAGGCCACTTACGCGGCTCGTTCGGCAACCCGAGGTGTGTCGGGCATTTGCCCGAACACCTTGCGAGGCGATACTCCGACTCAAAGAACAACGGCCCCACGGGCCCATGTCAGCCTCCCGAAGGTCATAGTCCATCAAAGGACGTCCCCAGGAAACACAAGAAGACCCCCGGGGGCCATCCCCCGGGGTTACGGTCGGCCCGGGGCCAATTTGCCCTGGGCGTGGCCGCGCCCCCGGGGAGGGTGAACTCCCCAGGGGGCGCGCCCTCTCTCCAACTCGGTGGTCCCACGACCCCACTCAGCCCCGGTTCACTCAATTACGGTCCTACGATGCGGTTCGTGTGCCATACTAGTTCAAGGGGTCAAAGCACGGACGTGGAAGCGCAAAGCGACAGCACGACGGGCTCATCCTTAAGTCAACGCGTACAAGTCTCCACAAGCCGCCACGTACCCTTGTACTTAGCCAAATTGGGAAGAAAAAAACCCAAAAATGGAATTTTATAGGGTGGGGACCAGCCCCCCCTCTCTCTCCTTGCGAACCCGCCTAAACCCCCAATCAAACAAAAAAAACATTTTTCAAAAAAAAGAAAGCCAGCCCGCCTAAACCCCTTTCCCTCTCTCTCTCAGCCCGTAACCCAGTGCACTATTCCATTGGGTTTACGCGGACCAGCTCACCCCACTTAGTTGGTCCGCGTAAACCCCCTTGTGACCCTTCACCTTCCCTATAAAAACCCCCTCAGGGGTAAGGCATTGAAAAAGAGGCATCTCCAAAGGATTCAAGGCAATTCAAGCTCTTCGGCTCCAAGCAACGAGCTAAGGAGAATTGTGTGTGGGTGACTTGTTCGGCAGTCTGCTACGCCGGGGGTATGTCATTCGCACTCCCTCCACACCGTATGTAGCCGTCACATACGAGTCGACACCCACCGTATGTGAGACGTTGTGATATGGGCGGACGTCCCCTCATGCCGGGATTTCCCCTCGTACGCTCGTCGGTCGCAACCACACGTGTGCCATGACGCCATGCTCACTCGCAGTTACTAGGCCATGTTTGACAACTCAACTCGAGTCGCGACCGGCCCTCGCCCAGATATTGGATCGACGTATCCCCCAGTTATCCAGTCATTGGCCCCCCATTCGGCACCACGGCTATGGCCCACGCCACAGGAGGACCCCTCTGTAAAACGCACATATGTGGATCCATCACGCATCGACCCGGGGACCGACCTACACGTCGGAATTGTCCCGTGGCATGCGCCAGTTGTACTTTGGCCTTCACGGCTCTCCTGTAAAGAAATATACGTCTCAGCACAACATTGTCGATTGGACGAGTGCTCTCGCACCCGCGTCCCGGCCTTCAACCTTCTATCCACATTCCTTGGCATCCGTGCCTAACACTCCAACCCCCAGTAAACACCCCTCGGTCCAACACGCACCCCAAGCTACGGAATGCCCTCAGCCCTCCACCCATGGCTTCAGACATACATATAGACTTCTCTTCAGCATGGAACGAAGGTATTCAGATTCAATCCGATGTAAATAAACACCGGTTGCTTGCGGCCGGTGGGGAAAGACGTCCTGTACACGATTCCCGTAATCGCCTATGCACTCGCACCCATGGAACCCCTTCTCTCCACGTGTCGCCTGATCGCCCGAGCCCATGTGCCGCACCCTGGTGGCGCTTCCCCGGTCAAACCTTGGTTCCATGAGTGATTGTCGAGAGATCGACTAGCACGCCCGGATCTTGTCCGGTTAACCTTTATCCCGACACTTTCGTGCCATTCGACCCTTTCTGACTTTCCGTGAAAGGAGAGTGCCCGATACCGCCATGAGAGGCATGCACCTGTAAGTAGGATACCCGAGATACATCAAACTCCCATATTTTCCTTCCCCACTATATTCCTTCCCTCACCCCGATTAATCGGCATAAAAACCCGCGCAACAGGCATATACCCAATGCCGATGAATAAACCCCCATTGACCCTCTGACATCATTGTTGGGGTTGATGCTTAAACCCTCCAGTATAGGCCTTACCCCCATATTGCTAAAACAAACCTTCCTTTGCTTCGGCATCTACCCAATGCCGATGAATAAACCACCATTGACCCTCTGACATCATCATCGGGGCTGATGCTTTAACCCTCCAGTATAGGCCTTACGCCCATACTGCTAAAACAAACCCTCCTTTGCTTCGGCATCTTCCCAATGCCGATGAATAAACCACCATTAACCCTATGACATCATCGTTAGGGCCGATGCTTAAACCCTTCCGGTATAGGCCTTACACCTATACTGTTGAAACCAACTTTCTTTGCTTTAGCACTTACCCGATGCTGATGAGCAAACTACCATCAATCCTCTGACATCATCGTCGAGATTGATGCTGAACCCTTCGGTATAGGCCTTACACCTATACTGCTCAAACCAACTTCCTTTGCTTTGACATATATCCAATGCCAACGAAGAAGTTACCGTCAACCCTCTGGCATCATCGTGAGGGTTAACACTGAAACCCCATAGCATGGGCCCTACGCCTATGATTGAACATGTGCCCTCCTTCACTTTTTCGAGTTCATCGAACCCTGGTGTTATTAGCAAGGTCGATGCCCAACTCCATTATTCTAGGCATCACGCCTGAACTACCAAAGCTAGAACCCTATTCCACACCCCTACATCCTTGGCTAAAAAGGCACTTATGAGGTGGTGGAGCGACTCCCTCATCCTTTCCCTGAAAGGGTGAGCGCTCTCCTGCATTTGTGTGCGGCATTTTCCCCTAAAGGCAGCAATACTCCTCATCACTCTCATCCCGTGACTGTTAAAGCGCAAAATAAAATGACAATGAAGTGCACAAAAATAAAGGTGGCGGAAGACAAGTGAACAAATGGAGGCAACATCTATTTTCACTATGATAAAGAAAGGGGTACAATGAAACTCCCTTAAGGGACATAACAAAATTACACAAGGGTGGCTATGGCCGACGAAATATGTCTTCAAAAATCTAGAAGCCTTACAGATGCCACCGCTGTCTGCTCCTGGAGGCGTTCCTCTTCAACTTGAAGCCAATTCAGCTCTTCTTGAAGCGAGGTGATCTGGCCCTCGGCCACGGTCAGTTCCTTAGTGTTCTTAGTAGTCACGTGCTCTAAGAACTCCAGTTCTTTATCAATGGCATCCAGCTCAACTTGCAGCTCCTCCACCTGGCCCCTCAAAAATTGAGCGCACGTGGACGCACCCGAAATAACCTCGTGGCGCTCTTCTCTGGATGACCTCAAGGGTTCTAAAGCCGCCTAGCATTCTGTTTGCTGCAATTTCATAGCAGTCCGTCAGTCGCCCGGGACACGCCCCAAATAGTCTCGGCGATTCACAAATCATAGCAATAAGATCACCCCTTGAGTTCATATTTCCAATGGGCATCCCAGCACCTGGAGGCCAACCGATAGGCATTCGGCTATCTCTTTCAACTGGGCATATGTCAAGTCTAGCTTTAACAGTACTATTTGTCATAGCATCTACAAGTTCTGCCAGACGAGTTCATCTGAAGATGCAAGCCCAAAGGACACTACCGACAAGAGATGGAACTCAACCTCACTATCGACCGTAGCCCATAAATCAATATCGGTGACCGAAGAAGAAGAAGGCAGAGTCAGTAATGATACTGCAGCTTATATTTTGACGACGGCCTCTTGTGCAGTGGGCTCAGCTTCCTTCGACATAGTCTCTTCAGGCGCAACTTTGCTAGGAGACTATGGAACCACATTGTTTTCAAGTCCTACACTTGGTTCCCCAGTTTCTATGGGGGCCGAAGATAATGCCTGTGTTGTCATAGCAATGAAGGTCGAAGTGTGTGCTGGATCAGCTTCAGGCCTTAACTCAATACGTGGGGTTTCTCGAGTGTCTAATTCTATTGGCACCACCTCGACCCTCGGAATAATCCTAACAGCCACAGGTCGTTGTATGGGCACAATATCTTCAGAAGTTATGGGTGCAACAGGTGAGAGCTTGCCACTTCAGTCGGAAGAACGCTGCTAATTTTAGGAGTTGGTATTTGAGAAGGAACTACTGGCACCTAAGGATCCAAGAGAAGCAAGGAGGGTCAGATAATTCTACCCACTAAATAAAAGACAATGAAAAATTAAGAAGCAGAGCTCACCTCAGAAACCGCTCGGTCTTGGGCCGTTAGCTAAACAGCAGGCTCTGCAGGGTGCTCCTCAGTGCTAGCTTCCCCAATCTCCTTCAAAGAAGCATCTTCGGTGTTGGGAACCTGAATAATAAGCCTGGGTGGGCTAAACATGGGTAGCCTACTTATTAAAATATTGGATGATGGGGACATCACCTCCCATGCCCACGTTTACCGTTCGTCTCCTCACCCCGGTTGCATCCGACATGGTTTAGTCATTTAATTTTGAGTCCTATGTAATTTTATTTGAGTCATTTGATGTATTTTCCCTTTTATTTGAGTCATGTTCCTAGGTCTTGCATTTATTTTCCTAAGTTTGAGTGTCATTAGATTGTGTAATGTGCTATTGGGCCCAATTCTTCGGGCTTGGCCCATGAGCCCCCCCTACCCCTTCGGTCATTTGTTATTGAGTCTTTTGTAAGGGACTTTTGTAGAAATGTGGGTTTCCTATATATAGGACCCCATTCCCCCCATTTCAACTTAATGAATGAATCAATGAAAAATGTCATTTGAGTATCCAAAGCTTAGTTTAGTGGAGTGATTCCAACATTTTTTGGGTGAGAAACCCTAGGGGAGAAATTCCCCACCCTTCCCTATCTTAATCCCTCTTTTTCACTCCACTTTCTCTCTCCTCATCACCCAATTTCAAATTTTCTTCTCTCTCCTCCCTTCCCAACCACCTCAACCCCCACCTACCATCATTAAAGCCCTCCACTTCCCCATGGCCTCCATTACTCCACCCCCCTAGTCCCAAGGAGATCCCTCACCATTCCAACACCACTTTCCCCATTCCAACACAATCAACCCCTTCCCTACACAACCCCACAACTTCCAATGCCATTTCAAATTTGAAATCCACCCTTCCCTCCACTCACTTGTGCCCCCCCTCACCTTCTCCTCTCACCCACCTTCCCAAATTCGTAGCTCCTCCTCCCACCACCTGTTAGACCCCCTTCCAGACCCCATTCTTCCCTTCCCCCACTTTAGAACACCCCCTCCTAGACCCCCTCACAGCCCGGGCTTTCCCCACACTCATCCACCACCATTTCCCCTCCCATATACCCCATTCCCCCCCATCATCATCAACCTACAGCTCTCAACTGAAGATCTACAGCAGACCAGCAACTTGCAGTGGCCACCACGACCTCCTCCGGATGAGTCTGAAGACCCAAGAGCCATCGTCGGAAGCGTCTTCCAGTCGCCTTCGCAACCGAAGTGGTTTCGTCTTCTTTTGATCTCCGAGTCGTCCAGGAGGTCCATTCTCCCACAGCTGCGCGGTTCTGCCTCGGCTGAGGACCTGAGACAGCTTAGAAGCTCTGCCACGACCAGCCCCGAAGGAATCAGTCCTCAAGTCCTTCTTCAAAGTTCTTCATCGGTCTGTCTACTTTCAGAATCAAGAAGCGGAAGCCCATTCAGCATCCGGGAACAGAAGTTACCAATTTTCTTCCACAATCGCGCGGCTCTGCCTTCCCCAGTCTGCATCGACACCTCCTCACTCTTCTGGCTCCACAGATCGTTTACGTTCTCTTCTGGCATCCCCATTTCTTTTTCTGCAAAGAGGACTCACCCACGGTTCTAACGGCGCTGACGGCATCAAATTTGGAGTTTGGGAGCGGCCAGGACAGCCTCTGCATCCTACTATTGGTGACCTACCCCTGCTAGTCCGAGAAAGAGAGGTACTGTTCAAGCTTCTGCCCCGACCTGCAGCGACTCCAGAAGAAATTACAAAAATTCTGAGGCATTCCCCTTCCTATTACGAAGATTTTGCCGCTGGTTTCGCCATCAGAAAAATTCTTGAGCAAGATATAAAACAGCAACACCGACCCTCTATCCTGGTTCACAGACAGCAGGCAGATTCGGCATCCACCCTTGTTCCTCGTTCTTTGCTTTGGTTTCCCCACCCCGCTTGGCCGGCTGAAGGCCCCTCCCTGCGTGGAGGTAGTATTGATGTAATATCATTAACCCCCACCCTAAGTTCCCCCTCCTGCGAGGGGTGTAGTGGTGTAATTTGTTTGGGCAGGTCAAGCGACACCGACGCGGCGTGTGGGGATCCACTCGCCTCCCCGCTCGCCCTCATCTCCGACCGGGACCGGTTTCTTCAAACCGGTCGAGTAAGTGCTCAAACCTTCACTCCACTTAGTGCTTGTCTTTCAATATTAGTTCTAATTCCGCTGGTTATGCGAGTGAGAGCCCGATCCTCAAGCCCCATTGCCTTGAGTGATCACCGTGGGAAGAGTGCAACCGGTGCCTTCGGCACTTCGTCGGCCCCATTGAATTGGGCTTCCAAATCTATTGGGAATCAAATCTTGGCCTTGCTGGCCCTCTACCAGTAAGGGCCCAACCCCTCAACCTCACCTTGGCATTGCCAAGTTACCCCGGGCTTGGGTGAGCGACAAGAGAGCGGCGGCCCAAATTGGCCCATTTAGATTGTGATTGTGCTTGCTTGCATTAGGTCCGAGGTTGTGTCACATCATTAGAGGATGGAGAGCCTCCCTCAGCGATCCCAGCATCGCCCTCATCATCAGAATAGCCGTAATCTACTTGTTCTTTAGAGTGAGAGGATGAGGATTCAGTGGAGCTCTCCACTTGACTACTTGGCCTTCGCCCGGTTTCAAGTTCACTTTGGGTAGCCTCCAAAGCTGCCTCAGCCTCAAGCTACAGAGATGCGCGAGTGGTAACACGTTGCACTGGGGCTGCCACCTCTTTCAGGGCCATCTGTCGTCCCCTTGGAATAAGAGCATCTACGAGCAGGGCCGTGGCTTCAGGCAAAATTTCAGAAATCCCTGAAACATAATATGAAAGAAAGAGAGAAAGAAGAAATTATGGACCCTAGGAGGGGCAGAAGTGAAGTCATTCAACTCACCCCCTACTTCACCAACTGGGGTAGGGGAAGGGAAGGTCGCCCTCTCGGGACTTTGTGTAGGGGCTTCTATCCCAGCCCCGCTTATTCCTGCTACACCAGCAGTCTCTTCGGCGGCTTGGGCCGATGCAACTACTGATGCTGTTATCAAATACAAAGATCAAGTGATTAAGATCAAGCCCCGATGTAAATCATCAGATACAGGTATATATACATTTTCAACATACCTTCCACTATGGATGGTGAAGCGTCGGAAGCAGCAAATTCCTCAAAAGATGGTACCGAAGGTGGGATAACCTCGGTACTAGCAGTCGTGGAGGCCACCTGCTCAGCTACATCCTCACGGGCTCTCTTAGCCCTGTAACCGTCGTTCTGACCGGTGAAGCTTTTCTTTTTCGCTTATCTCTGGGCAGCAATGGAGTTGTGGTAGGAGTCGGGGTCGGGATATCAAAATGGGAGGGCTGATACGGGACGGACACGGGAACCGACTCTAAGTGATATGGACATCGGACTCTAAATGCACACACGACCAGCAACATACGATGGGAGAGACATTAGGCCCAACACTATAACCTCCTATGGGCTATACGTCACTAACAGAAACGCAAGCTCACTCGTCGTCCCAAGCGAGGGAAACACGGATCGTGCACGGTTGAGGAACCAACAGAGTTAAGCGTAGTTCGACTCACTTCCGTGCTCAGATCGAGCCACGGGACGGGTCACTCTCACACTCACAGTGGTGACACGGACTCACGGGCTAGTTCCTATCGCTCTCGGTAGCGGCCTAAGATCATATACTAAACTAGCAAATGAATACCAAGAAGTTACGATCGTTACCTCCACGCTCCCGGCGTGGGGAAGACAACCCCGGCCAATCTCGGCCTCCCGGTTAAACACTTTTACAGCAGTACAATTATTTTGACCCACTCCGCGTAGGGAGGTAACAGGTCACATGTGGGGCCCGGGAGTCACGACAATTGGGTTGACGGGCAGCATCTTGATGTCGCTCCGACGGTGCCGAACCCGCGTTTTGGTGCTGTCTAGACGGCGCGATCTACGGGTCCGTGGGGCCCACGGACCGCTCTATCCTCCGGGTCTGATGGGGTGGGTCCCGCTGTGATGGAGACCCCTGGTGGCGCGCCTCCCAGGATGGTGGTCGGGCGGGAACGCCGATCGGAGGCCGATCGGCTCCGATCTCCAAGCTTTGGAGTTGCTGCCCACGGACTGGTTGCTTCTATTTTCAGGCGTGCGATCCAACGAGATCGGCTGCTATGATCAATCCTGACGTCGGATCGACGCACAGAAGGTATCGTTGGAAAGCTCTTTCGAAGTAGTTTGATCTAGGGCTAGAGAGAAAAATCGGATTTGCACGGATCTGGCCTTAGTCTATTTTTGAAGTTGCTGTTGGACAGTGCCCAAAATCTCAGGGCAGTAGGGAAGTTTCCTGAGAATTGCCTTTGACCGAGGGGTAGACCTCAGATTCAGACCTCGAGCTCTTCATGAAGATTGTAGAGGGGAGAGAGAGGAAAACGGAAATAATTTTTGTGAAGGGATTAGTGTCGGTTTGGATGGAGAAAG
The DNA here is from genome assembly GCA_022559845.1 of Amorphophallus konjac. Classification (NCBI taxonomy): domain Eukaryota; kingdom Viridiplantae; phylum Streptophyta; class Magnoliopsida; order Alismatales; family Araceae; genus Amorphophallus; species Amorphophallus konjac. The sequence continues at coordinate 314,556,538 of CM040121.1, read as the reverse complement.
ATATTTTAGACTGGTAGGTGGTTGGATCTGGACAGAAGCAGATAGAACTGTGGGAGATCTGAGAATGATTTTTAGAAAATATGTGAAGGCCCGTGGAAATTCTACGAAACTTCGTGGGAAGAGGGGATGGTGGGTAGAACCTCTGGTAATTTTGGGGGTTCCATAAAAATCAAAAGGTGATACGGAGATGGGAAACTCAGGGTGGCTGTGGATCTGGACTGAAAACAGGCAGATCTGGGTGAAAAAGATGGACGAAAATGAAAAAATATGAAATGGAAGCTAGAAGGCCAACCAATTTTTTTGGAACGTGGGAGACACCTCTGGAACACACCCTAAAAGTTTGGGCTCCATAAGATCTCGGGGTGGAGAGCAGAAATTCATGGATGAAGGCTCTATCCTGGATGGATAGAATACCGGTGACGATGGTGGCGGTGCGATGGCGCCACGATGGAGGCGGCGGCGATCACCGGAACTGATATGTGAGGCTTCCCACCTCAGAATACAGCCTTCCCAGCTGCAAGAAGAAGAGAGGGGAGAGGGAGAAGGGGGCGGCCCTTGCTGCTCCAACAAAAAAACTGATTTTTGTGTTCATTAATTCTAATCAATTGGAAATACAAGGGTTTTATGTGAAATACAAAAAGACCTCAACTATCCCTAGATCTAGGTTTGGGGAGGGGTAAAAGGGGAAGACCACATTTAATTATCCCATGTGTTGTGGACAAAAATACAAGAATTACAAAAATATAATGAATTTGTTCCAAAAGGAGGGGGGCGCCCCCTTGACCAAGAGCCTCCCTCTTGGACTTTGAATGCCCTTTGTCCCCCACTTGGCCCACCCTTCTAGAAGCCCACCATTGGAAGGTTGACTGACCCCACATGGGCCCTAGGGATGAGGTGGATCAATGGGAGGAGGGCTGGGGGGCCCGCGGGACCCAGGTGGTCTATATTACAAATAAGCCCCTCTTACAATCTAAATTACAAACTGAATAAAACTAAATAAACACACATGACACACAAATAAAGTCCAAATAAATGTAATAAATGTCGAGACTCGAGGGGGAGTCTCCAGACTGTCTCCGAGCCAGATGGACGCCGAAGTGGCTCGGGTGGTGCTCCGCGTACGGTACCGTGGCTCGGCGTATCATGCTTCTCAATCGCTCGGGTGTCCGCACGAATTCTTCCCGGGTGGGAGAAGCTTGACCCTATCGAGTAAGGGTCTGCGTCACTGTGGTACCGCTCCAGTAGGTCCGGATCAATCCGCTGCAACTCTCTATGGGTGATCCATGTATCCTCGGTGGTGGGCCGCCCTCTCCATCGCACGAGGTAGCGAGGGTAGGATCCACTCCTGGTAATTGTCACCTGCTCATCCAGTATATGATCTATATGCTCTCGCTGCCGTGGAAAAGGGGCTGGAGGTGGACACTCAGGTGTGGGATCACTCTCAATGGGAGGGTATGGCTCAAAAGACTCACTAGGGATCACCGTTGGGTCCCTATATGCAACTAGATCCGACACATTGAAAGTAGAGCTTATACCATATTCCTCGGCTAGGTCCACAACATACGCATTGGATCCAATGCGTTTCAACACTCTAAATGGACCGGCTCCATGAGCTTGCAATTTCTTTACGGTTCCAGAGGGAAACCGTTCAGGTCTTACCCTGATCATGACATATTCACCCTCCTGGAACTCTCGGTGGTGTCGGTGGGCATCGTCTAGCTCTTTGTACCGTGCATTACTGGCCTCAATGTGACGACGGATGTCGTCATGTAAACTCCTAACATGCCTAGCAAACGACTCGGCAGACTCCGACACTCGTGCATGGATGGGCATGGGAACAAGATCCACTGGCTTCCTAGGCCTACGACCTGTGACAATCTCAAATGGACTCATGCCAGTAGACCTGTTAACCGAATCATTATATGCAAATTCTGCCAGTGGTAATATGAGATCCCAATCCCCTACATGGTTCCTGACAAGACACCTCAAAAGGTCACCCAGACTCCTATTGACCACCTCGGTCTGACCATATGTCTGGGGATGATATGCAGTGAAACTTTTGAGGTGAGTACCCAACATATGCCACAGTGTCTTCCAAAAATAGCTGGTGAATCTAACATCACGGTCAGACACTATGGTACGAGGCAACCCGAACTTGCACACCACATGAGTAAGGAAAAGGCGGGCTACCCTCGAAGCATCCGAAGTCTTCAAGCAGGGAATGAAAAGGGCCATCTTCGAGAATCAGTCAACAACCACATAGACCGAAGCATGCTTCCTAGAGGTACGTGTCAATCCCAAGACAAAATCCATGCTAATATCCTACCACGGGGCATCAGGCACGGGAAGAGGTGTATAAAGGCCCGAGCTTTGCTTCTTCATTTTGGCCGTAGCACATGTACGGCACTGAGCCACAATATGAGCAACATCACGCTTCAAGCTCGGCCAATAAAATCTATGCTCAACAGCCTTGATAGTCTTGTTCCGACCAAAGTGGCCGGCTCGACCTCCCGCATGTAGCTCCCAGACTAAGAAGTCTCGAACCGAAGTTCAGGGAACACAAAGCCTGCCTCCTCGAAAGAGGCAACCCTCCTGAAGAACATAATCATCAAGGTCTCTCGAGGGTCCGGCCTGGAGAGTGGTATAAATTTGACCGAAGTCAGGACAGTCAACATAGGCCTCTCTCATCTTCTCTAACCCTATGACCTCGGCACTCATGGTAGTCAGCAGACAAGCTCATCGACTCAAGGCATCAGCCACCTTGTTCACCACTCCAGCCTTATGTTTAAGCACAAAGGTGAACTGCTGGAGATACTCAACCCAACGACTGTGACGTAAATTAAGCTTCTTTTGGGAATGGAGGTACCTCAAAGCCTCATGATCGGAGTATAAGATAAACTTCTGATGTAAAAGATAGTGTCTCCAATGCCTAAGAGCCTGAACAACTGCGTAAAATTCCTTATCATAAGTGGAGTATCACAGTTTCGCATCATTCAGTTTCTCGCTGAAATATGCGACCGGGTGAGACTCCTGACTCAACACTCCTCCTATCCCAACACCCGAAGCATCACAAGAGACCTCAAACACCTTCGAGAAATCAGGCAATCGAAGGATAGGTGTCTGGGTCATGCGCTCCTTGATGTCCTTGAAGGCGACAGCTGCGGCCTTCGTCCATACAAAGGTGCCCTTCCGGATACAATCCGTGATCGAGGTGGTGATGGAGCTAAATCCACGGATGAAGCGACGATAGAACGTCGCAAGGCCATGGAAGTTGCGGACATCATGGACCGTACGGAGTTCCGGCCACTCAACAATGGCCCGGACCTTCTCCGGATCGGCGGAGACCCCAGTACTAGACACAATAAAACCCAAGAAGGTAAGCTGAGACGTCATGAAGGCACACTTCTGTGGGTTCGCAAACAACTGTTCTCACCTAAGAAGAAGATAGACCTGCCGAAGGTGGTCTAAGTGGTCCCCCATGGTGCGACTATAGATAATGATATCATCGAAATACACGGCCACAAAGACTCCAATGAATGGTCGGAGGACCTGAGTCATGAGTCGCATGAAGGTGCTAGGGGCATTGGTCAACCCAAAGGGCATGACCAACCACTCATATAGACCGTCCTTGGTCTTAAACGCGGTCTTCCACTCATCACCTGGCCTAATCCTCACCTGATGGTAGACACTCTTAAGATCAATGATGTGACACCACCTTGGGGTGATGACCACAAGATAATATGACCCTTGGACCTAAGGTTGCAAGCAAGCAAATTGGCGATGATACCACTCGAGCGGCTCACTCGCTTGGTGCACACTTGTGCCCGTGGGCAACTAAACGATAATGGAGAGGGTCCGGGGTGGGACAAGGATGCTCCGGTGCTTGGCAAGCTTGGGGAGAACCCCAATTGGGCCAGGGATGCCCACTCACGGGCGGCCGTCACACCATGGGTATGGGTTGAAATGGCTCGCTCACAACTCGCCTGCGATGGACACTCATGTGTTCGGCAATTTGGGCCGGGCCCTCGCTCTCCGTCCGACGCAGCAAAGCAAGAATACTAAGCTAAGCAAGTGATATTTACCAGCAAGGAAAGGGGGACCGAGGCTTACCTAGCCGGCGTGAAGACGCCAACTCCAGCCGAAGACGGAGGCGAGCGGGGAGGCAAGGGTTTGCGCCCGCAAGCCGCGTCGGTGTCGCTTCAAATCTGCGAAAATATTATTACATGAACTACACCTCTCGCAGGAGGGGGGCTCTTGGGGTGGGGGTTAGACTTATTACAACCAAGATTATCTCCATGCAGGGAGGGGCCTTCAGCCGGCCAAGCGGGGTGGGGAAATTATGAAGAGAACGCCGACTCTCCAAGCTTCGCCGGTTCTGCCACTCTTCAGTTTTGCTGAACATGTTGTCGATGAAGATGCTGCCACATACTCAACCGAGCTCCAAATTTGATGAAACCGGTGCCAAAAATTCCCCAGCTGGCCGATGATGATGCTTGAATTTTTTGGGAAGCTCTGGAACTCGGGGCTGATCGTACCGGCGACTGGAGCAGGACAGCAACACTCTGCCTCTGACTGATGCAGAACTGATACAGTGGATTGCAGAAGGCACTGCGGTCGCTCCCGAACTCCAAATCGAACGAAACTGGTGGTGACGCGATCGCGGTCGGAGTAGATTAGAGTAGAAATTGACGGGGCCACAATCCTAGGTCGGAGAGGAGAATGGTGGCCGGAGAAGTGAAGACAGGTCGAACCAGGACCTGCAGGGGGCAGACTGCACACTCCGGCAAAGAAATTCAGAAATAATAGCTCGGGCGGGCGATTGGCGTTGTTCCTTCTGATACTGATGGACGACTAGACGAAGAAGAATTTTGTAGAAGGAAGCGTGATCGAATTCCTCCAAGGTTGGCCGCTGAACGGCTTCCAAGATCGCTCTGGCCTTCAGTCTGGGACAGATTGCGCAGTCGTTGAAGATGACGTTCCTCCGGACAGCTCCGAACTCGGATGCAAGCAGGAGTACCACCGTTGGAAAGAAGACTTGGAGAAAATTCCAGAAATATAAGATATGCCACCGGGAGCCTTCAGGGGAAGTCGTGGCTGCTACTGCAAATCACTGCTTTTCTGAAACCTGCAACATGGACAGAATAGGTGGAGGAGAGGGTGTGGGGAAGGGCATGAACAAGGGGTTATTTGGTGGATGGGGAAGGGGGGGTGCGACCTTGGGTGGTTAGGGAGGTGGGGAGATGAAAGGGCACAGCCCAAGGGAGAGGGAAATTCAAAATTTGGCCTAGGGAAGGGCTCTTTCAGTCTTGGGGAGAGGGAGGGTTGCTTGGGAGAGTGGAAAGGTGCCTAGGAGAAGGGGTTTCCACCTAGGGGTTGGAGGGGGAATTGAATGAGTGCATGGGGAAGAGGAAGGGGCCTTAATGAGGGGTGAATGGGGAGGAGAGAGAATGAATTTCGAAATTGGGGTGGGGAGGAGAGAGAGAGGGGGAACAACCCACTTAGAGAGAGTGATAGTAAGAGAGAGAGAGAGGGAGATATTGAGAGGGAACTAGAAGGTGTGGAAAATTTTCTGGATTCAATATTCAAGCATAATTGTTACAAATGAGAGAGGGGTGGGGCTATTTATAGACCCCACACTTTTCCTAAGACCAAACTGACCCTGACAAACTAACTAATGACCAAACAGTCCAAGGGAGGGGCGCCCCTGGGCCTAGCCCAATGAATTGGGCCCAATAACCTATCAAACCAACATAATGACTTCAAGACTTAGGAAAATGACTTTCTAACCTAGGTACATGACTCAATAAAGGGAAAATTACATGTTTAAGACTCAAATAAAAACAATAAAATTACATGACTCGACTCACAAACACATGAGGAACATAATGGCGTACACCGACGATCAATCCGAGCTTCAGAAAATGTGGAGGGGCAAGGGACGTCCCCATCATACCCCCAGGGTGGGGAAAACTCGACCCTGTCGAGTATGGGTCCACCGGGGAAGTATCATCCCAAACGCAGTTCCGGGCGAACCTTGTTCTCCAAACTCGACCCATGTCCATAGCCGAGGAACGGTGCTTCCACTCGACAAACTGGCTCAGACACACCCTTAGGCTGGCGAAGAGATCTTGCTTTGCTTAGTATTGCCGCCATGTGCTGACGTCGGGCTCTCGGGCTAGTTTGTGGTGGTACTCCGAGGGTGTCTCTCACAAGGATAGGTGTAGGCTTAAGACACTCACTAGGGTCCACCGCGGTACCCTTAGAGGGTGCCGGATCCGCCACATGGGAAGTGGGATGAATCCCAAAACCTATTGGTAAGTTCAACCCGCAAGCCAGGTGCCAAGGCCACTCGGAACTTGGCAAGGTCCAAGTCCTCGTGCCCTCCAATTGGAGGTGACCCTAGAGTAGAGCCACTCCAAAATCATCATCATCATCAAGTCGCCAACGTGGAATTTCAAGTGGCGCTCACGAGTTTTTGCCCGCTTTTTGTAATTCTCACCGCTTTTTGCTTGATGCATGTTTTGATGCATATGCCATGTACTAAGATGCGGTGTGAGTGAGTAGTGCGTGGTATGCAAAGGTGGTCCAGGGCAACCACATGTAGACCTATCATGCATTGATGTTATGAAGACTTTGAATGTCTTGGGAGGACCGGGGCATCCATAGGTGTCCCTTTCATGTGTGAGTGTGATGAGTGCCGGGGGACCCGGACATCCATGAATGCCCCTAACATGCTTGAGATTTATGATGAATGATGGTGGACCATTACAACCAAATATTGACCACTCATATTTTCTTCTTGACATGTGGGTGATATGAATGAATGGACCCGACTTTCTAATCATGTCAAGTGGGGTGGTATGCCTAAGCACATGCATTTCAATCCTAGTGATGACTTCTATGTGCATAGGTGTGGGGTGGCCCTTGAGCTTCCATTCGTATGAGTCAAAGGGATCTAAGAAGGGAGACATCATGGAGTGGGGCCATCTATCAATCCCATTGTGTATGTTGCCTATGGTTAAGGCTTCTTTGGTGTAACCCAATTCTAGGAAGGGAAGGTTTTGGGTTATCATGGGTGGTAAGGGTAGGGTAAGGTGGGTGGTGAATAAGGTGAGTGGGTTACATTGAGATCTAGGCTCCCATAGAAAAGGGTCAAAGGGATCATGGTAAGGGTCACCTTGGTAGGGGTACTCTATGCTCTCAAGGTCCTCGAATGGTGAGTCATCCTCCTCAATAATTGGGCCAAGGTTGCTAATGGGTTCACCGATCAAAGCACTTGGGATCTTAATGGTTGGGGAGTGGACTAGGATAGGTTCTTCCTCCATGGGAAGAAGGAGGATGATCTCACTAGTAACTTGGCCATTAGTGTAGATGGAAGTGATGGAGCCAATGGAGGGATATGCTAGGCTAATGGTGTTAGTTTTGGACGGCCTCAAGGCTAGCATATTGGTCAAGTGAATTTGCCAATGTAGGTAGTTCACTAAGTCTCCCAAATCTTCCACACAATAGGAAGTTTGATAAGTGACATGTGGCTGAATGGGAATGATTTGGGATTGATATCCCATGGGTAGGTGGCATGGTTGTGAACTAGGAATGGTGAGACCTTTCTTGAGCCATTGGAGTATGGACTTATGTATGGTGAGGTTGGGTGTCTCTAGAGGAGCTAGGCTAGAGGTGTGTGAGTTGTTTGGCCTTTGGATTTCCTCTATGTTGGGAGGTGGATTCGGATGGGCATCCTTCCCCACTTGGGTAGGTGTGTGGGTAGCAACTTCTATTGCTAATGGAGTAGGGGGATCTATGGTGGGTGGTTTGGTGATAGCTAGCGTATGACACACCCGGGGTGGTGAACAAGCATGGGCTTGGGTTGGGATAGGAAGGGGAAGTAGAGGAGGCCTAGGTTGGGGAAAGATTGGTGTAGGAAGTGGGAGGTGGGTTGGGTGAGGGGTTTTGGGTTGATTTATTTTGGGAGATGTGTCCCTTTTTGGGGACGATGGTGGGTTTGTGGTGGTGGTCAAGGGGGCTTGTGGGGTACGGGTTTGGTGAGGGGTTTTGGGTTTGGGGGTTGTGGCCATTATGGGCCTAGGTGGAGGGGTGGATGCGGTGTCCACTTGGTTTTTAATGGTGAGGGTTGGATAAGTGGTGGTCACCATGGAGGGAATTGGGTCGGTTAGGGGTCTCTTGTCCTTGGGATCGTTTGGGGTGGAAGTGGGGGCTAAAGGGGCTTGACTAGTGTAGGTTAGGGAAGGGGGGTTTGGTTGGGATGTGGGGGCCCACATGGGGTTAGGTGGGGAGGTGGAGGCCTTGGACACTTGGGTTCTAGTGGTAAGGGTTTGGACGGGTGGGGTTGGAGGAGTGGGAGTGCTCCTCGAGTTTTGGTAACCCAGGTAGGAGGGAGGAGGTCGGGGAGTGTAGACTTTCCAAAGTTCGGCTCTCATGTTCTCCCATGTGTTAATAGGCTCTAGCCTCATAACCCTCCTAAATTATTCAATGAACTTCCACCTATCCTCGGCATGGTACACAAGTCGACTCTTGGCAAGGTAGATTTTCATGGGTTCAGTCATTGGATTCCTTTTAAAGTATTTGTCCATGTTTTCCTCCCACTCTAAATATGCACTAGGGTGGTATCCGTTAAAGATAAGGTCCTCAAATAGGACTTTGTCCAAAGGGGTGTCAATCGGACCTTTGCGGAGGGCCGAGTGAGATAGATGTGACTTACATGAAGTAGCCATGCTAGTGGACAAAAGAGATGCAACCGAAGACTCTAAATGCAATGAGCGTCCTAGGACCAACTTGATAGAGACAAGTTGTGAACTTGCTCTGATACCACTTGATGTGACACCACCTTGGGGTGATGACCACAAAAAAATATGACCCTTGGACCTAAGGTTGCAAGCAAGCAAATTGGCGATGATACCACTCGAGCGGCTCACTCGCTTGGTGCACACTTGTGCCCGTGGGCAACTAAACGATAATGGAGAGGGTCCGGGGTGGGACAATGATGCTCCGGTGCTTGGCAATCTTAGGGAGAACCCCAATTGGGCCAGGGATGCCCACTCACGGGCGGCCGTCACACCATGGATGTGGGTTGAAATGGCTCGCTCACAACTCGCCTGCGATGGACACTCATGTGTTCGGCAATTTGGGCCAGGCCCTCGCTCTCCGTCCGACGCAGCAAAGCAAGAATACTAAGCTAAGCAAGTGATATTTACCAGCAAGGAAAGGGGGACCGAGGCTCACCTAGCCGGCGTGAAGACGCCAACTCCGGCCGAAGATGGGGGCGAGCGGGGAGGCAAGGGTTTGCGCCCGCAAGCCGCGTCGGTGTCGCTTCAAATCTGTGAAAATATTATTACATGAACTACACCTCTCGTAGGAGGGGGGCTCTTGGGGTGGGGGTTAGACTTATTACAACCAAGATTACCTCCACGCAAGGAGGGGCCTTCAGCCGGCCAAGCGGGGTGGGGAAATTATGAAGAGAACGCCGACTCTCCAAGCTTCGCCGGTTCTGCCACTCTTCAGTTTTGCTGAACAGGTTGTCGATGAAGATGCTGCCACAGACTCAACCGAGCTCCAAATTTGATGAAACCGGTGCCAAAAGTTCCCCAGCTGACCGAGGATGATGCTTGAATTTTTTCGGAAGCTCTGGAACTCGGGGCTGATCGTACCGGCGACTGGAGCAGGACAGCAACACTCTGCCTCTGACTGATGCAGAACTGATACAGTGGATTGCAGAAGGCACTGCAGTCGTTCCCAAACTCCAAATTGAACGAAACTGGCGGTGACACGATTGTGGTCGGAGTAGATTCGAGCAGAAATTGACGGGGCCACAATCGAGGTCGGAGAGGAGAATGGTGGTCGGAGAAGTGAAGATAGGTCGAACCTGGACCTGCAGGGGGCAGACTGCACACTCCGGCGAAGAAATTCAGAACAAATAGCTCGGGGGGGCGATTGGCATTGTTCCTTCTGCTACTGATGGAGGACTAGACGAAGAAGAATTTTGTAGAAGGAAGCATGATCGAATTCCTCCAAGGTTGGCCGTTGAACGGCTTCCAAGATCGCTCTGGCCTTCAGTCTGGGACAGATTGCGCAGTCGTTGAAGATGACGTTCCTCCGGACAGCTCCGAACTCGGATGCAGGAAGGAGTACCACCGTTGGAAAGAAGACTTGGAGATGATTCCAGCAATATAAGATATGCCACTGGGAGCCTTCAGGGGAAGTCGTGGCTGCTACTGTAAATCACTACTTTTCTGAAACCTGCAACATGGACAGAATAGGTGGAGGAGAGGGTGTGGGGAAGGGCATGAACATGGGGTTATTTGGTGGATGGGGAAGGGGGGGTGCGACCTTGGGTGGTTAGGGAGGTGGGGAGATGAAAGGGCACAGCCCAAGGGAGAGGGAAATTCAAAATTTGGCCTAAGGAAGGGCTCTTTCAGTCTTGGGGAGAGGGAGGGTTGCTTGGGAGAGTGGAAAGGTGCCTAGGAGAAGGGGTTTCCACCTAGGGGTTGGAGGGGGAATTGAATGAGTGCATGGGGAAGTGGAAGGGGCCTTAATGAGGGGTGAATGGGGAGGAGAGAGAATGAATTTCAAAATTGGGGTGGGGAGGAGAGAGAGAGGGGGCACAACCCACTTAGAGAGAGTGATAGTAAGAGAGAGAGAGAGGGAGATATTGAGAGGGAACTAGAAGGTGTGAAAATTTTCTAGATTCAATATTCAAGCATAATTGTTACAAATGGGAGAGGGGTGGGGCTATTTATAGACCCCACACTTTTCCTAAGACCAAACTGACCCTGACAAACTAACTAATGACCAAACAGTCCAAGGGAGGGGCGCCCCTGGGCCTAGCCCAATGAATTGGGCCCAATAACCTATCAAACCAACATAATGACTTCAAGACTTAGGAAAATGACTTTCTAACTACGTACATGACTCAATAAAGGGAAAATTACATGTTTAAGACTCAAATAAAGATAAGAAAATTACATGACTCGACTCACAAACACATGAGGAACATAATGGCGTACATCGACGATCAATCCGAGCTTCAGAAAATGTGGAGGGGCAAGGGATGTCCCCATCAATCAATCTTCGAGAAGATAGTGGCACCTGCCATCATATCAAGCATATCAGCAAGGCGGGGAATAGGGAACCTGTACTTCACTGTGATTTTGTTGATGGCACGGCTATCAATGCATATTCTCCACGTGCCATCCTTCTTCGGGGCGAGTAAAGCTGGTACAGCACATGGGCTTATGCTGTCCCAAACAGACCCTCTCTGCACTAACTCATCGACCTACCGTTTTTGCTCGGCATGTTCCATGGGACTCATGCGATAATGAGGAAGATTGGGCAAGGAAGAGTCTGGAACAAGGTCGATGGCATGCTGAATATCCCGCATAGGTGGGAGTCCTTCGGGAAGCTCATCGGAAAAGATATCCGCAAACTCCTGCAGAATGGGAACAACCTCGGGTGGGAGTTCACCTTCGGAGTCTCGCTCCACCTCTCGGACCGTAATAGCAAACACAGGGCAGCCCCGACTTGCCTCTCGCTCCATTTCCCGAGAGCTAATCATCATCAATCTCCTAGTCGAATGCTCGCCTGGGCCAGATGTAACGGTCATAGCCCGTGATGGGGATGGAATACTGGCCACGGGGATGAAAGGCTCCAGAGTACTAGGGCCAGAGGGACCCCTCACTGATGGACTCCTAGGCTGAGTGGGTTGGAGGGTAATCCGTTGGCCAGCATGGTCGAAGGTATAGGTGTTCGACCGGCCATGGAGTGTGGCATCCCGATCAAATAACCATGGCCTACCAAGAATGACACTACCCACCTCCATAGGGAGGACATCACACCAGATATCGTCGCGGTAGGCATGGAACTACAGTGGGACCAAACACCGCAGCCTGATCGGAATGGAGGTGGAATCCATCCATGATACTCGATAGGGGCAAGGATGGTCCACAAGTGTAAGACCAAGACGAGTGATAGCGCCCGTGGAGATTGCATTGATACAACTCCCACTATCATGATCACCTTAAAAATTATCTTGCCCAGCCTACAGAACATATGAAGGATAGTGGTCCGACGCCAGTCGTCACTGATCTGTGGCTGGGTGAGGATACACCTGACGACCCCAACGTGGGTATCATTGGAATGCTGGGCATCCTACGCATCACCTCCCAACTCATAGTACTCGTCAGCTAGCTCCGAATCTGCCTCATAGCTGACTAACTCGAGGTCCTTAGGGGTGGTATCCTCGGCCTGTGTGTCCCCAATGACAAGAGATTGGCGAGTGGGACACTGGTTGGCAAAATGGCCAAACCCATTGCAGTGATAACACTACTGCCGTGATCCACTAGGCTCCCCAATCATAGGTCCTTTCCCTTTATCCTCCCGACGGATAGGAGGTGAAGGCAATAAAGGATGAGCAGGAGGTGCGGGTGCCGGTGGACGGGCTGTGGGTGCCGTAAGATGTTGGGGATGTGGAAGGTCCCTCAGGGGTGGAAGGCGAGGGCTATGAGAGAAGGGCTCGGAGCGAGCAGGCTCCTGAGATCGAGCCACGGGGGCCCTTGGATATGTGCCAGAAGAGCCGCAAGGCTCGACACTACAAAGGGGGAAAGAGCCCAACTGATGGGGAGACTCGAACTCGGCCTCAAATTGCTCCAATTCGAGAGCAACCTGATACGCCTGCTCCAAAGTGGTCGCGTTGCGACGAAAGAGTTCATATTGATAGTTGGGCCGTAGACCTCTTCGGAAGCGTGATATGGTCATGGTACTCTCCTCCGTAACTCCACACCGTAAGTAATACTCGTCAAACTCAGCGGTGTACTCAGTCACGGATCGGTTCCCTTGGGTGATACTTTGCCATTTATCTATGAGACGTTGGCGATATGAGGTAGGAAGGTATTTCTCCATCAACTTGGTTTTCATGTCATCCCAAGTACCGATCTGGGGTTGACGTCACTGATTGAGCAGGCTCTCCACAATGGTCCAATAAGTTTGGGCCTGCCCTTGCAGCTTCATCTTCGCGTATCGGACTCTTCGGTGGTCCGTCATCTCAAACCACTTGAAGTACCGGTCCATACCGGCCTCCCAATCTAAATACACCCTAGGGTCCAAGGACCCGCTAAAAGTGAGAGGGTCCGCATGCACCCCCCTAAGAATGCGGTCGTCATCATCATCATCACGATTCCGTCGTTGATTTCGATGACCGTAACCCCCTTGCTCATTATCAGATGCATAGTCAGCCACTTCCTGCACCTATTGCCTCCCAACATCTACTGCCTGAGCTCTTGGCCAACAGGTTGCTGAGCCGGCTCCTGTTGACCATTGGTCGGCGTGGGTTGCGCCGCCGTTGGGGCCCTCTCGAGGACGGCAATCCTCCCTACAAGACCCTGGATGGACTGGTCCGATGCTTCGGCCCGATCCTCGAGGGCTTTCATCCTCCCTTCTAGACGCGTTCCTACGCCATCTAGACGCGTACTAAGGCCATCCATACACGTGTCAAGACGTTCCATAATGGATCAGAACATCTCGGCCGTCGAGGACTCATCGGAGCTATGGGCCCGGGAATCCGCCATAGGTGGTGGTGGCGAGTATTGGGTACCTCGACGGGTGGGCATGCAAAGACACACGAACTAGGAGACACAAACTGATGCAAACACCGACTAATGCACCTAGACCTAAACCAATATCCGGTACGTGGCGGAATTAATTGATCTGAAGATCACTCCCGCAAGTGTGTGGCCTTCCCGATAGGCGTAGCCTAACGTTCGGACAACACCTTTTAAGATACCAGATTATCGAGATGAAATGTAATTTTAAAACACTTTTTTCTTGTTTTGAAAATAATAATGATTCTAGACTCGACTTAGACCGTGCAAGACTTATGCAACGACTACCCTAGACTCGACTCTCTCTGATACCAAACTGATGCGAGACGGACACGGGAACCGACTCTAAGTGATATGGACCTCGGACTCTAAATGCACACACGACTAGCAACATATGATGGGAGAGACATTAGGCCCGACACTAAGAGCTCCTATGGGCTATACGTCGCTAACAGAAATGTAAGCTCACTCGTCGTCCCAAGCGAGGGAAACGCGGATCGTGCACGGTTGAGTAACCGACAGAGTTAAGGGTAGTTCGACTCACTTCCGTGCTCGGATCGAGCCACAGGACGGGTCACTCTCACACTCACAGCGGTGACATGGACTCACGGGCTAGTTCCTATCGCTCTCGACAGCGGCCTAAGATCATATACTAAACTAGCAAATGAATGCCAAGAAGTTACGATCGTTACCTCCACGCTCCCGGCGTGGGGAAGACAGCCCCGGCCAATCTCGGACTCCCGGTTAAACACTTTTACAGCAGTAGAATTATTTTGACCCACTCCGCACAGGGAGGTAACAGGTCACTTGTGGGGCCCGGGAGTCACGACAATTGGGTTGACGGGCAGCATCTTGATGTCGCTCTGGCGGTGCCGAACCCACGTTTTGGTGCTGTCCGGACGGAGCGATCTACGGGTCCGTGGGGCCCACGGACCGCTCTGTCCTCCGGGTCTGATGGGTGGGTCCCGTTGTGAAGGAGACCCCTGGTGGCGCGCCTCCCTGGATGGCGATCGGGTGGGAATGCCGGTCGGAGGCCGATCGGCTCCGATCTCCAAGCTTTGGAGTTACTGCCCACGGACTGGTTGCTTCTGTTTTTAGGCATGCAATCCGACGAGATCGGCTGCTGCGATCAATCTTGACGTCGGATCGAAACACAGAAGGTATCGTTGGAAAGCTCTTTCAAAGTAGTTCGATCTAGTGCCAAAGAGAAAAATCGGATCTGCACGGATATGGCCTTAGTTTATTTTTGAAGTTGCCGTTGGACAGTGCTTGAAATCTCAGGGCAGCAGGGAAGTTTTCTGAGAACTGCCTTTGACCGCGGTGTAAAACTCAGATTCAGACCGCGAGCTCTGCATGAAGATTGTAGAGGGGAGAGAGAGAAAAATGGTAATACTTTTTGTGAAGGAATTAGTGGCGGTTTGGATGGGGAAAGATATTTTAGACTGGTAGGTGGTCGGATCTGGACAGAAGTAGACAGAACTGTGGGAGATCTGAGAATGATTTTTAGTAAATATGTCAAGGCCTGTGGAAATTCCAAGAAAATTCTTGGCTAGAGGGGATGTTGGGTAGAACCTCCAGTAATTTTGGGGGTTCCATAAAAAATCAAAAGGTGGTCCGGAGATGGGAAACTCAGGGTGGCTATGGATCTGGACTGAAAATAGGAAGATCTGGGTGGAAAAGATGGACGAAAATGAAAAAATATGAAATGGAAGCTAGAAGGCCAACCAATTTTTTTGGAACGTGGGAGACACCTCTGGAACACACCTGGAAAGTTTGGGCTCCAGAATATCTCGGGGTGGAGAGCATAAATTCATGGATGAAGGCTCTGTCCTGGATGGACAGAATACCGGTGAAGATGGTGGCGGTGCGATGGCGGCACGATGGCGGCGGCGACGATCATCGGAATTGATATGTGAGGCTTCCCACCTCAGAATACAGCCTTTCCAGCTGCAAGAAGAAGAGAGGGGAGAGGGAGAAGGGGGCGGCCCTTGCTGCTCCAACAAAAAAACTGATTTTTGTGTTCATTAATTCTAATCAATTGGAAATACAAGGGTTTTATGTGAAATACAAAAAGACCTCAACTATCCCTAGATCTAGGTTTGGGGAGGGGTAAAAGGGGAAGACCACATTTAATTATCCCATGTGTTGTGGACAAAAATACAAGAATTACAAAAATACAATGAATTTGTTCCAAAAGGAGGGGGGCGCCCCCTTGACCAAGAGCCTCCCTCTTGGACTTTGAATGCCCTTTGTCCCCCACTTGGCCCACCCTTCTAGAAGCCCACCATTGGAAGGTTGACTGACCCCACATGGGCCCTAGGGATGAGGTGGATCAATGGGAGGAGGGTTGGGGGCCCCGCGGGACCCAGGTGGTCCATATTACAAATAAACCCCTCTTACAATCTAAATTACAAACCGAATAAAACTAAATAAACACACATGACACACAAATAAAGTCCAAATAAACGTAATAAATGTCGAGACTCAAGGGGGAGTCTCCAGACTGTCTCCGAGCCAGATGGATGCCGAAGTGGCTCGGGTGGTGCTCCACGTACGGTACCGGTGGCTCGGCATATCGTGCTTCTCAATCGCTCGGGTGTCCGCACCAAGGGCTTCTAAGCCTGTAGAATAATTCGACAATAGCTGCCTTGTTGGTGAGATAAGACTTTGTATTGATTATCGGTAGTTGAATCAACTTACTATCAAGAACAACTACCCACAGCCAAGGATCGACGAGTTATTTGATCAAATATCATGAGCTAAATATTTCTCGAAGATTGATCTTAGATCGGGATACCACCAACTAAAGATCAAGGATGAGGATATTCATAAGACCGCATTTCGGAGCAGGTATGGATATTATGAATTTACTATTATGCCTTTTGGACTAACAAATGCCCCTGTAGCCTTTATGCAGTTAATGCACAGTATATTCAGGCCTCATCTGGATCAGTTCGTTGTGGTTTTAATTTATGATGTATTGATATATTCAAACTCCGAGGAAGATCTTGAAGAGCACTCGAGGATTGCATTGCAAATATTGAGAAATAATCAGCTCTATGCCAAATTTAGCAAATGCCATTTTTGGCTTGAGGAGGTATCTTTCTTGGGTCACGTAATTTCAAAGGATGGGATTTATGTTGATCCGTAAAGGTCGAGACAGTGAAGAATTGAGAAAGACCTACCAATGCTTCTGAGATTCGTAGCTTCTTGGGGCTGGCTGGTTATTACGGACGATTTATAAAGGACTTCTACAAGATTGTTGTGCCTCTTACTAGGCTGACACGAAAGGAGAATCCATATGTATGGTCCGAAGATTGCGAGGAGAGTTTCTAAAACTTGAAGGACTGTCTAACTACTGCCCCTATCATAGCATTACCCATCGAAGGAGAGAAATTCGAGGTATATATCGATGCATCTGGTATTGGCCTCGGATGTGTATTAATGCAACAAGGGAAGGTTATTGCCTACTCTTCCTTACAATTGAAGAAGCATGAGGAGAACTACCCGGTTCACGACTTAGATTTGGCCGCGGTGGTGTTTACTTTGAAGATTTGGAGACACTATCTCTATGGAGAACAATTCACCGTGTACTCTGATAACAAAAGTCTCAAGTATTTATTTTCTCAAAAAGAATTGAATATGAGACAAAGGCGCTGGCTAGAGTACCTCAAGGACTTCGACTTCACTATACAATATGATCTAGGAAAGGGTAACTTCGTAGCTGATGTCCTTAGTCGGAAGGCGAGAGCATTGTTAGCTAGCTGCATGATTCAAGAGTGGAGAATGCTAGAACAATTCTCCAAGCTGAATATAAGTATAGATGAGGAAAAAGGGTGTGTCACTCTGTCACACATGAGTTTACATCCGGATCTACTCTCCGAGATTAAGGCACTATAAGATGATGACCCGGCACTAGTAGAAATCAAAGGCAAGATTGATGAACAACCTGACTTCAAGATGGCATCGGATGGAAGGTTATTATTTCATGAAAGAACTTGTGTTCCGGATTGCTCAGAGTTAAAGAACAAGATTTTAGAAGAAGCACACAGATCAAAATATACTATTCACCCTGGTGCCACCAAGATGTACCAAGACTTGAAGAGAAATTTTTGGTGGACCAACGTGAAGAAAGAGGTAGCGAAATTTGTGTCTCGCTACCTTACCTCCCAAAGGATAAAGGCGGAGCATCAAAAACCCGAAGGTAAATTGCATCCATGACAGAATATGGGTGATTGTAGATCGGTTGACAAAGTCTGCACATTTTTTTCCCATCAAGAGTAAATGGTCGGTTGACACACTGGCAGCCTTGTATATCAAAGAGATTGTCAGGTTATATGTTCCTGTCTCAATCGTGTCTGACCGAGACCCTCACTTCACATCACACTTCTGGAAGGGTCTACAACACTCCTTGGGGACGAGACTCAACTTTAGCACTGCTTTTCTTCCCCAAACAGATGGCCAGACCAAGAGAACAAATCAACTCGTGGAAGACATGCTCAGGGCCTGCGCCATAGATTTTGGTGGAAGCTAGCACGATCATCTATCTCTGCTGGAATTTGTCTACAATAATAGCTATCAGGCAAGCATTCAAATGGCACCATTCGAGGCGTTATACGGAAGGAGTTGCCACTCACCCCTATGCTGGGATGAAGTTGGAGAAACACTACTTCTAGGCCCAAGGATGCTAAGAGATACAACCAAGAAGATTCAGATCATTAGAGAAAGACTTCAAATGGCTCAGTCTAGATAAAAGACTTATGCCGATACTAGAAGAAGAGACCTCGAGTTCCAAGTCAGAGACCATGTATTCCTTAAGGTTTCCCCAGGATGAGGCATTAGAAGATTTGGTGACATGCCCCGAGACATATGTACAGCGGGAGTAATATCGGGGAACGTGAGCAGACGGTAATACGTCTCAATCTAGCAATATAATCAGAGCGTAATAAACATCCACATAAAGATGGAGTATACAATATTGACCAAAATTCTAACTTTTATTGATAATAATGATCCATAATTACATTAAGTTGACTCATGGTCTACTAGACTCAAGAAAAGCCCACGGCGAGGACGTAAAAATAATAATGAGACATATAAAAGCCCACGACGAGGACGTAACCTCCGCCGGAGACCTCTCAGCTTGCAGGACTCCAGAGGGCGGCGCACTATTTAAACCTGGGATACCCTCCTGCGAAAGGCAAGCCAAAAAGGGCATTATTCCACCCCCAACTCCTGAGCAAGGATCACTTCACCCCATTGGTGGAGAGGGATCTCGCGCCTCACCTTCTCCTCCCTATCGCTGCTCCCACCATTGCTCTACTGACTTGAGCGTCGGAGGGTTTTACCCCAGGGAATCCCCCTGGGCCCTCTGACCCGTTTCCTTGTCTTGTAGTTCATTAACTTGGTGATTACCATCCAGCTCAGGAACCAGCGCGAGATTTCACCTCTTCATCTGGCGCCGTCTGTGGGAAACGCACGAAGAGCCAACATGGTGAGAAGGAGCTCAGGGAGGAGGTCCGCCGGCGAAAAGGGCAAGGTCATGGCAGCAGCAGGGGATGGCCCTTCCAGGGCCTCACAGAACCCTCCCTCCAACCCCAGCATCCCCGCCGACGGACCACCACCCCCCCCCCCCCCCGCGGCGGCGAGGCTACCCCCCTACGGTGGCGCCGAAGCCTTCCAGGCCCTCAACGCCAAACTGGATGTCCTCGTGGAACTCATGAAGACCCAGGCGGCCAGGGATGCAAGGTCCCGCGCCCCGTCAGGGAGCCCCCCCCGCAGGAGTACGTCCCAGCACACAGCTGGAGGCCGCTTCACCCTCCGCGGCTAGCAGATCATCCGTAACAGGGTCGGAGGACCCTCGCAAGCTCCACCTCCAGAGCAAGAGGCCTCCTCCACGCCGAGGAAAGGAAGGCGGGGGACGCAACGGCCAGATCCGGAAGCCGACATTCCCGGAGACCGCCAAGGCACCCACCCTAGCCTCGCGGCACGACAGCAACCGGAGTTATCCCTCCGGCTGCGAGATTTCGAAAGGCGCTTCGCTGAGCAGGAGCGTGCCCTTCGCGCCCTGCAGAAGGCCTCTTCCCCAGAAGACGAGGAGAAATCCCCGTTCTCCGAGTATATCTTGAAGGCAGAGGCATCTCCCAGAGCCCCCATACCAACCTTCAAGCTTTACGACGGCCAAGGCGACCCGGCCGACCATTACGATAGCTTCGACGCCCTGATGACTCTACACGGAGCGTCAGACCCCATCAAGTGTCGAGCCTTCGTGACCACTCTGGTCCAGGGCGCTCAAGCGTGGTTCCGGGCTCTCGCCCCCGGATCCATCCAAGACTTCAAGCAGTTCGGGCGAGTCTTCAAGGAGAGCTTCGCCAGAAGTGCCCCCCCAAGGTCGGTAGCGGGGCTCTTGGCCCTCAAACAGGCGCAAGGGGAAAGGCTCCGAGCTTACGTCCACCGGTTTAAATTGGAAGCCCTCCGAATCCCCCGCTTGGATGTGGCCTCGGCCACAACCGCACTGACCGGGGGTACCCGGGATGAGAACCTCCACCGCGAACTCGTCCTCCACCCTCCCTCGACCCTTGCCGAGCTAGTGACTCTGGCTCTGCGCCACGCCGAGTGCGAAGAAGTGCTCAGCGCTTACCGAGACGCAACCGGCTCGGGTCGGGAGGGGGACAAGAAGCGGGGCCCCGAGCCAAATCCTGGCTCGGGAAAGAAGCGAGACCGAGATGGAGAGCGCAAGCGGAAGTACGAGCGGTACACCCCGTTAACTGCCCCGGTCTATGAAATCAATGAAGACGTCAAAGACTCAGGACTTCTCCGTCGGCCCGAGCCGATGAGGTCGAAGAACCGCAAGCGAGATAGACATTGTCTATTCCACGGCGATCATGGGCATCACACCGGTGATTGCCACCAGCTCCAAGATGAAATCGAGCGCCTCATCTTCCTGGGACACCTGGCTCGGTTCACTGCCGAGCGCGCCGCAGAGGAGATCGACAACGCCCCCCGAGGGGTCCACATCAACGTCATCTCTGGAGGAATAGCATCAGGAGGCGACAGCAGCCGCGGAAGGAAGCGTCATGCCGAGCGGGCGAGCCGAGCCCCAGAGCCACCCAAGGCCCCGCCCCAGGTCATAGTCTTCTCCGATCAAGACCTGGAGGGGCTGAGCACCCCGCATGATGACGCCCTCGTAATCTCGGCCACTATAAACCATTGTAACGTAGATCGGATTCTTGTGGACAATCGAAGTGCCCCTGATGTGTTGTCTTATGACTGTTTCCTTAAAATGGGAGAGGATCCATCCAAACTCTGCCCGATCCGGACGCCCCTATGTGGCTTCAATGGCCTGGCCACTCTCCTCGAAGGAGCCCTAAGCCTGCCGGTTACCCTCGGCACCCCACCCAAAACCGTTACGGTTATGGTAGATTTCATGGTGATCAAAGGGATGATAGCGTACAATGCCATTTTCGGCCGGGGAATCCTCAGCCGGATCAAGGTAGTACCATCTACCTATCACCAAAAAATGAAGTTCCCCACCAAGAACGGAGTAGGGGAAATCCGAGGTAACCAGGCCACGGCCCGAAGGTGCTACAACATCTCGGTGGGGGCCACGAGGCCGGACGGGAATAATAAGGGCCCCCGGGAAGTCGAGGAAAAATCCGCAGATACTAAGCTAGGTGGCGAGTTGCTGACAATTTTCCTAAACGACGACCTGACCCTAGGAGTAAGGATCGGAGCCGACCTACCACCTGAGGAACAGCAGCAATATAAGAATTTTCTTTCTGAGTACATCCGAGTCTTCGCTTGGTCCGACGACCTGCTCCCTGGGATACCAGAGGAGACCGTGCTGCACCGACTCAACCTCAACCCCACCATGAAGCCCGTGCAGCAGCGCCGAAGGAAGCACGCCCCAGAGAAACAGATGATTATCAAGGCGCAGGTCACCAAGGGGCAAGAGACTGGTCTTTTTAGACCGGTCCTGTACCCGACGTGGCTAGCCAATGTCGTCCTGGTACCAAAGGCTTCCGGCGAGTGGCGGATGTGCGTGGACTTCACCGACTTGAATAAGGCGACCCCTAAGGACTGCTATCCCTTGCCCAGCATCGACCAACTAGTCGACTCAACATCGGGCAACGAGATGCTCAGCTTCCTGGATGCCTATTCAGGTTACCATCAGATCAGAATGAATTCTGAAGACGTCGAGAAGACCGCCTTCATCACCGACTACGGCGTGTACTGCTATACCCGGATGCCTTTCGGGTTGAAGAACGCCGGAGCCACATACCAAAGACTGGTCAACCACATGTTCGAGGAGCAGCTAGGTCGGAACGTCGAGGCCTACATTGACGACATGCTCGTCAAGACCCCCAAGGCCCAGGACCACTTCACCGACCTCACCGAAGCCTTCGGAGTCCTCCTGAAGTACAACATGAAGCTCAATCATGCCAAGTGCGCCTTCGGAGTAAGATCCGGGAAGTTCCTGGGTTTCTTAGTCACTCAGCGTGGGATCGAAGCTAACCCCGACAAGGTCCAGGCCATCCTAGACATGCGCCCGCCCGCCTGCATCAAGGACGTCCAGCGTCTGACAGGGCGTGTCGCCGCTCTCAGCCGTTTCTTATCCCGTGCGGCCGAACGATGCTTGCCCTTTTTTAAACTGTTGAAGGGGCCCAAGTTGGCATCTGCTACGTTCGCATGGGATGAGGAATGCCAGAAAGCGTTCGCTGAGCTCAAGGAGTTCCTTGCTTCGCCCCCGGTGCTCTCCAAGCCCGTGCCGGGCGAAGCTTTGCTACTCTATCTCTCGGCGACGTCATCAACGGTCAGCTCGGTCCTAGTCAGAAATGACTCGGGAATCAAAAGACCAGTCTACTACACCAGCAAGGTGCTTAGCAAGGCCGAGAGGAGGTACCCCGCAACTGAGAAGCTCGTGCTAGCGCTGGTTACCTTCGCGAAACGCCTCCGACCCTACTTCCAGGGGCACCCCATCACCGTGCTAACCGGTGAGCCGTTGAAGAAGATTTTGGCCCACCCCGAGGCCTCGGGGCGACTCATCAAATGGGCCATTATGCTTGGGGCCTACGACATCTCGTATCGCCCGCGCTCAGCTATAAAAGGTCAAGCGCTCGCCGACTTCATCGCCGAAAGCACCATCCCGACCGAAGGGAGGCTACTGACCATGCCCGGGCCAACCTGGGAACTGTACGTCGACGATTCTTCCAACTCGGTCGGTAGCGGTGCTGGGATCCTCCTAAGATCCCCCGAAGGAGTGGAGCTGCAGTACGCCTTGAAATTCAACTTTCAGGTATCCAACAACGCTTCCGAGTACGAGGCCCTTATATCGGGAGCACGCATGGCCCGGCGGTTGGGGGCTGAGCGAGTCAGGATCCACACCGACTCTCAGCTGGTCGCGAGCCAGCTCAACGGCGAGTACGAAGCTCGAGAGGCACCCATGATCAAATACCTCCAGCTGGTCAGGAGCTTGGCCCAACAATTCGAGGGATTCGAGGTAGTCTGAATAGCCCGGGAAGAAAACTCCCGAGCGGACGCCCTCTCTCTATTGGCCTCCTCCCTAGACCCAAAAGGTACCCGATTGGTCCTCCTCGAAGAGCTAGAGCGCCCGAGCATTGACTCGGAGCTCCTCGCTGTTGACTCGGCCGTCCCGAGCGACTGGCGCACCCCCTACCTGTCTTGGCTTCGAGACTCCCAAGAGCCCTCTGACCCTCGGGAGGCGCGCCGAATGAAGTACCAAGCCCGGCACTTCATCGTCCTGGATGACACACTCTACCGAAGGTCTTTCACCGGCCCTCTCCTGAAGTGCCTCGGCCCCGACGACGCCAGCCGAGCCATTCGAGAGGTTCATGAAGGCCTGTGCGGAGTGCACTCAGGGGCAAGGTCACTGGCCAGAATCCTGTTACGACAGGGGTACTGGTGGCCCACCCTGCAGCGCGACTGCTCGGCCTATGCTCAACAGTGCGACCGATGCCAGCGGTTCGACCACTTGGTCCATCAGCCGGCTATAGAACTCGTCACCCTCGCCGAGCCTTATCCCTTCGCTCGGTGGGGGATTGACATTCTCGGACCATTCCCCACAGCTCAGTCCCAGAAAAGTTCATCGTCGTCGCCATCGACTACTTCACTAAATGGATCGAGGCCGAAGCCACTGCAAGGATCACCAAGATAGTCGTCTGGAGTTTCGTCTGGAAATCGATCATTTGTCGCTTCGGCATCCCCCGAGTGATAGTGAGCGATAACGGTCGGCAATTCGATTCTCGACATTTCCGAGACAGATGCGCCGACCTAAACATCCGCAACCACTTCACTTCGGTCGCCCACCCTCAGGCCAACGGGCTGGTCGAAAATGCCAATAAGACTATCTTGAAAGGCATAAAGACCAGACTCGACAAAGCCAAGGGTAGTTGGCTCGAGGAATTGCCTAGCGTACTGTGGTCGCACCGAACGACTCCCAGGACGGCAACCGGTGAAAGTCCTTTTCAGTTGGTGTACGGCACTGAGGCCGTCATTCCATTAGAGATCGCCAACCCGTCTCTCCGAGTCATCCGCTACTCGCCCGAGGAAAACAACCAAAAGTTACTCGAGAACCTCGACCTAGCCGATGAACTCCGGGATATTTCCAGCATTCGAGCGACGGAATACCAGCGACGCCTCACTCGATACTACAACGCCAGTGTCCGAAGCAGACACTTCCGACCGGGAGACTTCGTCCTCAGAAAAGCCGAAGCCTCTCGACCACTAGAGGCGGCGGGCAAGCTGTCCCCTAACTGGGAAGGCCCCTACCGAGTGGTCGAGACACTCGGGAAAGGTGAGTACAGGTTAGCAACAATGGAAGGGGATCCCATTCCTCGGACATGGAACGTAGCCGCACTACGCAAATTCTATTTTTGAAATTGTACAACAAGAAGGACGAAATAAATTCCTTTCCATTCAAAACTATTGATACATCAGAAAGGCAAAGGCCAGTACATTGCATGACAAAAAGCAAGAAAATCCGTCTAACACTGTTGCAAGGGGTCATCGCTTGGTTGACTCGATCTCGATCTCCTCGCGTCCAGCCACTGACTCTGCCTCGCGTAGAAACTGGCTCGGACAAGAGGGGGCCGATCCAGTTGGCTCAGATGACCCCCGACAAAGGTGACAGAGGGACTGCAAAGAAGGTAGCCACCTTCTAAAGTCGGAGAAGGCTACCTTCCAAGTTGAGGGAGGCTAGGGAGAAGGAGCGCCGTGAAGACCCCTTTTTTCCCAACCTGCCAACTCCTTGGAAGGGAGTAGAGAGCAAGCAGCCTCCGAAAAGTGAAAGAAATGAAGAGCAGAAGAGGGAAAAAGAGGCTACAGATGGAGGAAGGCTTCGGTGAGGAGGGAACTTGATGCGCCCCCCCACCCATGCGGAGGGGGAGTGGCGGCAGGTGTCCCTGATACCCCCATCCGTCCTCCGCCTCGGTGCCCGCCTGGAAGCCACGCCAGAACTGAGAGAGGGCAAGAGCCGTGCCCTCGCACGTCGAAGCCCTCTCCAGATCCGCGCGGCGACCATCGGACCTGTCTCAAACCCGCGCGGCGACCGTGGGACCCGTCCAACAAGCCAGGACAGTAAGAGCTCTCTGCTCCCCATCATCGGCGGCGTCACCCTCCGAAGGATCCTCCATGCAACGGCACAACGCAGAGTGAAGAAGAAGGAGTGAGGGAAGACTGTTAAAGAAAATCCCAAGCGGTAAAGAGGAAAGGGTGCCTTTCGGTCCTTCTTATAGGCCAAAGGAGGCTACACACCTTAAACCCCCCCCCCTCAAAAACACGCCAAAGGATTTCTCCCCTGAACGGTCACCTCTAACTCCTTGTTTCCCGCCCCAGTGGGATTCACGAAGCGGCCTGGCATTCAAAGCGTGAGGGAACGGAAAGACGCCCCATCAGAAGCCTACCAAATCAGCATACAAAAATCACGCAGGACATATCGGCACTTTTCAACTACTCCAGATACGCCAGCCAAATCACGGCAAGGATGGCGATCAAACAAGTAAGTCATTTATTATCTCATAAAGAGGAAACTCTCTAAAGGAGGAAAGAGAGACAAACAAGAGAAAGGGGCAAAATAAGGCAAAATACATCAGGCCTTAGGCCCACTTTGAAGTTCGGAAGCTACGGAAGTAGGCGCGTCACCCCCAGCACCTTCGGTGATGGCCGACCCGGGCACTGACCTCGCCTATGCGAGAACTGTCTCAGTCACGAGCCCTCCCGAGGCGTCCGGAGTTGGTGACCCCGCCGTAGGAGACCCCTCTGGATCTTCCCCGCTCGACACAGAGGAGCTAGAAACCGACTCATCCGAGTCATAAACCTGGCCCAAAGGGAACTCGATCCCGGAGTCTCGATCGAAGGCGTAGTCCACCGCCCGACGATAACCCTACTTAAACACCTTTCGGGCGCCGCGGCGAAGCGCTACCTCGTAATATGGTAGGGCGGCTCTCTCTAGGTCGGCTGAGTAAGCGTCCGAGCTTCTATATCGCTCGATCGCCTCCGCCTTGATCTGCTCCGTCCTTCCAACGAGCTTGACCCAAGCCCGCTCCGCCTCGGCCGCACGCTCCTCTGCTCCCACCAGGCGTTCCTCTGCCGCAACCATCCCTCGCTCGGCCTCACTCGACCGCCTCTCCGCCTGGACTCGGTCCGCCTCGACCACGGAACGAAGGCGCTCCGCTACCTCCGCCCGGTCCAGTAACTCGGCCCGTTCGAGCTCCCAGCGACCGTCCAGCTCGAGGTGACGCAGACGCTCCTCTTCCAAGAGTTTGCCCTTCCTCTCGAGTGACTCCCGGGCCTTAGCCAACTGCTTAGTCAGTGCCTCGGTTTCTAGCCGGCTCGCCCGTGCCAAGTCCCTGATCACGGAGAACTCCCGTCGGAGCCCCTCATGTTCCTCGCTGAGGCGGGCCAGTTTCCTCTCGCACCCCCCAAGGGCCCAGGCGAGACTCGATCGCTCCGCCTCCATCCGAGCGTATGTCTCCGCCATCAAGGCCGCCGACCGAGCCATGACTAGGCCGCCCGCCATGAGGACGTCGAGGACGCCGGAGGGGGAGTGGCGCTTGTCTCCCCCCCTCGTCTTTGAGGCAACCTCTCGGAAAATCCGGTACAGGTCGCCCGAAACACCGAGCCTTTCCACTGCCTCCGGCATGGAGATACTCTCCCCACCGGACGCCCTGCCAGAAGGATCGGCCCGAGCAACGGGGCCGACTGCCCCGCGCGCTGCGGTCGGTTGGGGTTGCGACGCCTCCCCGGGCGAACCCCCAACCTCGACCGACGCCGCAGGATCGACCGCACCAAGAACTTCAGGCACTTGGGGCTGCGACGCCCTCGCGGGCGAACCCCCATCCCTATGTGTCTCGGCCCGTGCCTCTCTGCCCGAGACAGCGCCGACCTCGACCGGTCTCCCGGTCTCGACGCCGGCCGCTACAGCGCCGGCCCCCTCCATCCCCGGGGAGGGGAGAACCGACTCATCTCCGCCCTCTGAGGGGCCCCCGGTCTCTTCGGACCCCTCTCACCTAGTAGGTGGGGGAGCAGTCCCGGAAGGGTCGGCCCCACCTTGCCCCCGAGAGGGGAGCGCCGCCGAGCCAGAATCACCCCCGGCAGCGGTAGGATGGCCGGCCTTCTTGGCCCGTTTCTTGGCCTTCACGGCTTCCCGCAATCTCCCCTCCAGGGGATCCTTGCGCTTCGCCCCGCTTGACCGCAAAGATCCCTCGGAGGCCGCCCCCTTGCCCTTATTCCGGGCTTGGGAACGACCCGCGGGAGCGACAGGCTCATCGGCCGCCGAATCATCCCCAAGATCGACGACCTCGGTGACCTCTTCCAAGGCCTCCTGCCGGATGTCTGCAATGAAGAAGGTTCGGTTAGGAAATGAAAAGTCGACCCTCCGACCCCGCAGAAGAATCTGAAGAATGGCACATGATGGCTTGAGCTATGTAAGCAGATACCGCTCCACGTTCTCCAGTGTCACTAGCTCCTCAGTCGACCGGTGATTTGTCAACAAGAGAGCGGCGTACTCTTCCACGTCGGCGGGGAACTCCTCCTGGCGCGGGGGAAGATTCGGATGGAAGTTGGGCATAACCTGGCACCTCCAGGACTCATCCACTGCTTCCGCCTTCACCCAGAAAAACTACCTCTTCCACCCTTTGTGCGAAGAATCCTTCACCGCCAGCGGAATACAACTCCGATTCCTGCGCACCTGGATAAAATAGAAGCCTTTCAACGCCGACGGATGTGCCTTCAGCTCGAAGAAATAATGAAAAAGTTCCAGCGACGGGGGAACCCCCTATAGGCGGCAGAGGATCCGAAAGGCAGAAAGCAGGAGATACGAGTTGGCCACCAGCTGAATAGGCGCCAACACGAAAAAGTTGAGAAGCTTCAAGATGAAAGGCTCGAAGGGGAGGCAGAATCCACTCTTCCACGCCAGGAGAAAAGTACAAATATGGCTCGTACGGCTGTCCAAGCTCGTCTCGTATGGGGCAGCAGCTACAAAGCTATATCGGAGAGGCAGGTGAAACCGATGCTCCAATTTCTTCACATCAGCCTCCCCCAACTCGCTGCGATTGGAGACGGGCTCCTGCCTCACCTGCTCGACTTCCGAGCGTAGATCCGCCATCGAGCTAGAAGAAGAACCTTCACTAGAGCCCGAAGACTCCGAGGGAGAAGGAAGCCGCCGGATCGCCTCCGCGATCACACGCGTCAGCTCCTCAAATGCCGCCACAAGAGCTTGCTCCCCCGTTGTATCTTCACGGCGCATCAAGGAGCCCCAGAAGCAGAGAAATGGAGGAAAGGTCGAAAACCCTAAAAAGACTGGGAGGAACGAGCAGCGCCCTACGCCTATAAACCCTCGCGGGAGGCGGCGCGCCGTTTCAACCTCCGAGAAAAAGGGGGCCCCTTCATTTCAACTCCGTCAGGATCATTATTACTACGGGCCCAGGCGACCGCTACACGTGACTTCATCACACCAACAGGATTCCACCCACTCGAGCCACGCCGGTCCAAAGCCTCGAAAAACTACTCAACCGAGCCTCCTTAGCTCGGGAGTAGGAGGGGGACAAGTGGAGAGGGGGATTCCTGCAGCCCACTCAAAGAGCAGACCCAACTAGGCCCAACAGGGCCCAACGAGGTAAGCTCGCCCAAGTGACAGCCCGCAGGGCCTACTCGGAAATGCCCAATAAAACAATGCTCGAGGAAACAACTCTCCTACGTGCTCGGAGAGCCCGAGCCTCGGTCAGGTCACAGGAAGACCCGTGCACGAGCTATCCCTCCGCACGAAGGGGGGAAGCGCTAGCCGGTCTATCCAACGCATCTCCTCACAGAGCCAGGCCTATCGCCCGATAGGGCCGGCCCCCCTAAGCTCGGAACGACCGATAAATTGTTCATCACTGCAGCCGTTAGAGTCCACAGCGGGCCAAACGCTAAGAAGTCCAGGAGCTCCGGCTTTCCCGCGAGGATAACGCCCCCACGATGAGGCCATAAAAGCCCACGACAAGGATGTAACCTCTGCCGGAGACCTCTCAGATTGCAGGACTCCAGAGGGCGGCGCACTATTTAAACCTGGGATACCCTCCTGCGAAAGGTAAGCCAAAAAGGGCATTGTTCCACCCCCAACTCCTGAGCAAGGATCACTTCACCCCATTGGTGGAGAGGGATCTCGCGCCTTTACCTTCTCCTCCCTATCGCTGCTCCCACCATTGCTCTACTGACTTGAGCGTCGGAGGGTTTTGCCCCAGGGAATCCCCCTGGGCCCTCTGACCTGTTTCCATGTCTTACAGTTCCTTAACTTGGTGATTACCAGCCAGCTCAGGAACCAGCGCGAGATTTCGCCTCTTCAGCTCAGTCTAGATAAAAGACTTATGCCGATACTAGAAGAAGAGACCTTGAGTTCCAAGTCAGAGACCATGTATTCCTTAAGGTTTCCCCAGGACGAGGCATTAGAAGATTTGGTGACACGCCCCGAGACATATGTACAGCGGAAGTAATATCGGGGAACGTGAGCAGACGGTAATACGTCTCAATCTAGCAATATAATCAGAGCGTAATAAACATCCACCTAAAGATGGAGTATACAATATTGACCAAAATTCTAACTTTTATTGATAATAATGATCCATAATTACATTAAGTTGACTCATGGTCTACTAGACTCAAGAAAAATGCAAATTACATAGTGAGACTCGATAAAGTAAAAATTACATCATGACTCAAGACTACTTAAATACACTTGACATTCTAAGTCATCTCTCGACCATCACTCATCACTCTCGAACCCGTTGCTAGAATACTCCGAATCCGACTCACTTGAACTTCGTGAAAAGATTGGAAAAGTAGGGTAATGAGCACACTTGCCCAGTAGGTACCTTCCCATCAACATAGAGGCATGCTTAAAGTAATTACATTTTCGCTCTAGTGAATAAGGTAAGGAAAATGTGACAAAACACTCGAACAAAATCCAAGTAACAAGACATGAATTATAGAGACATGAAGAATATGAATGGACAATAGAGCACGATCAAGCAAGATTTATAAGGTAAAAGTGGCCTTTCATTAATGAGAATGTACTTCATAACTATAAAGGCCATGCACTAGAAAGCCATGAACAAGAAAGTACAAGCAAGCATGTCAATTATCACAAGTTTGCCTCATGTTTTTCACCCGTCTATAAAAAAAGTACTCCCGGCGTAATGTGACGCCAATATTCATCGTACCCCATGGTTTGCAGCACGTTTCTGGCTATCTGTCGAGGGGGCTAGTGTGGAGCCCTTGGACACTGTCTGTGCCTTCTCTTGCATCTTCAAGTTATAGGTCAAGGTACTTCCAGGAGAAATAATATCATTTTAGCCAATAATATTCATTTCAACAATAGTTTCCATGATAATGTAGCCAAGGTAGAGAATGTATTCAATGTAAGATCACGAGAGTTCAATGAATGATTTAAAACAAGGTCACGTCACTGAAAGAATCCAGCAGCATAATGGCATATTCTTTAACTTCCATAATTTATTAGATAACTTTGGAATAAGGTGTTAGGTTCTAGATAATTAATAGACCATCTAGGATCATACAAAATCAACCCTTAGGTCAAACCTAGGGTTAAGAACACTTGAGACAATTGTGGTCAGGACTGGACCGTTTATTGGAAATTGTGGTCGTTTACTGGACCATTTATATACCGTAGCGGTCAGTACAGGATTGTTTATTGACAGAGTTGATGCAGTGAATGAACTGGAACTATGCGGTCATGGTAGGGCCCCTAGGTGATAGTGGCGGTCAAGGAAAGGGCCGCTACTAGACAGTTGCGGTATCCAGAGGGCCGCTAGTGTCCAAAACACAGAAAACTCTAGTAAAGTGCTTTCTAGACAATTGAGTTTTGAGGGTACAATCAGCTCGGCGTCTGTTGTACCCGTACTATTTCCCCAATAAAATACCCAGAAATAAGGGTTCTGGAATTTCCTCGAACACCTTCAAGGCATGGGCTACCCGGCCCCTCTGATAATCCAGTGGGTCCGACCAACGGCCCCAACACGTTAGCCGAGGTGCACGGTGGCACCAGCAATCGATCGGGACCACTCCTGACACCTAAGTTACGGACTTTGCCCACCTTCTACATGACCATCCGGGCCATCCCGGGGACACCTCGACTACAAGCCACACCACGTGGCACCCAGTGAAAAGGCCAGGGGCCTACCCAGGGACGCCTTCTTTCAACCCTCCAACGTCAAAGGGAGACCCAAATAGGTCAACCACAGGCTCAAGAGGCCAGTAGTACGCGTGTACGGCTCACACACGCGTGTTCGGCATTCTGCCGAACACCTTGTGGGCACGCACGTTTCAACCCTTCTACACCAACCCACGGGCCATCCCGTGGTTCCAGTACACCAATTGGGTCCTACAACGACCCCCCCAGCAAGTCGGGGCCACCCCCGACCCTAAACACGTGGCAACATGCCACTCGACTTCAGCTCTCGGGCCAACCCGAGGCTACTCTACCAACCCACCGTACAAAGCAGCACGTAGCCCGAGGATGGGCACGTACACCCAAGGTGCCTCCTCCCAGCCCCTACGGACTTATACCTTTGGCCCTTAGCCAAATTCAAGGTCTGTCGGCCACTTACACGGCTCGTTCGGCAACCCGGGGTGTGTCGGGCATTCACCCGAACACCTTGCGAGCGGCCACTACAACTCGAAGAACAATGCCTCCCATGGGCCATTTCAATACCCCGAAACTTCATATCCCTCAAGGGTTATCCCCAGACGATGAAGGAAGACCCCCGTGGGCCATCCCTCGGGGTTACGGCTTTGCCCCCCATGCGCTCCAGGGCGTGGCCGCACCCCCAGAGAGGGCGAACTCCCCGGGGGCCGCGCCCTCCCCTCAGCTCGGAGGCCCAACGACCCTCCCCAGTCCCAGTTCGCAGAAATTCCTAACTTCACGGTCTGAGGTTCGTGCAAAGTTCGTTTGTCATACCCGTGTGTCGAAGGATTCGAGAAGATGGAGTCCCGGGATTACGCTGAGTCACACACGTCAATCCCTCGATCTTCGCACACAAGCAGCCAGTCCACCAGGTCCACCAGTGTATCCTACTAGTATCCTTTATCCTCTTTCTTCTTAATCAATTTGGGAAGAAAACAACCCAAAAATCGGGTTTTATAGAGGTGGGACCACTCCCCCTCTCTCTCTTCTACCTAGTCCGCCCAAACCCCCCTTGGGGAGGGGTTTAGGCGGACTAGCTTGGGCCTCCAAGCGGGTCAGCCTAAACCCCCCAAGGGGGGGGGGGGTTAGGCGGACCAGCCTGGACCCCCAGGCTGGTCCGCCTGAACCCTTGGAGAATAAAAAAAAAGATTTTAAAAATAAAAAAAGAAGGACCACTTTTGTCCGCCTAAACCCCCCCTGGGGAGGGGTTTAGGCGTGTAATACCCCGGTTTTGAAATTTAAATGAAATTGAAATGAATCAATTTTAGAATTTAATATTTAATTCCTTAGTAAATAGGACAAGTGGAAATTTGACTACCTTATAAAAATCTAGAAAAATGGTAATTTGGTAAAGGACAATTTATTTAACAACTTTATCTTCTGTAGTCGACCCAACAAAAATCCGTAACTAGGTCTAATCAATGGATTGAGCCCAAAGTGCACACTTACCTAACCTTAACTTAAACCACGAAATTAGGGCTTAATACCCCATCAAATGAGCTAAAATCAGTGGAAAATGAAAGGCCACGATCTATGGATCGTTTCCCCTCTGCCAATTCAACGAAACCCTAACCCTAAAACTTGTAGTCGGCCGAGCTTGGGAGAGGTCGACAATTGCGGCGACGTTTCAATCACTCCACTTGCTCCGACGAATTCTCCCAGCACAGAAGGATCCAGAAGGTGTATGAGCTATAAAAATAAAGCTCTGCAACCCTAGAATCCTATGGGAGCTGTGGTGGCCGCAGTGGAGATCGATCGAGGGAGATCTCTGGCAATTAGTGGAGACGTGTCGGCGTCCTTCTTCTTCCTTTCTTATTCCTTCTTCACTCGATTGAGGTAGGTAATAACGAGCCCAATATAAAGTGTTACATATGGATGGAATCAGCGTCTAGTCCTCTTTCTTTTGAGTCATAAAGCCCTAAATTTCATTAGGTATCCTGCGCTAATTTAATGGTTTGGTAGAGGCATGTCAGAATTAGGGCAGAACTTGTTCCCCTTGATTTCAGCAGTAATTTCAGGCTGTAAATCTAAAATTGATTCATACATCTTGTAGAGTTTTTCATGCTCTTTCTATTGGTAGTAAAAGCCCCAAATTCCATGATGTATACCCTTCGAATTTCGTGTTTTATTGTGACCCTAAAAATCTCGCCGAGGGCGGGCAAGGGTTGGTTCAATCGGATTTTTACCAGACTTGAACGGTCTTACAATAGACCACACATCTTGGATGGGCGGCTCCTGAAAGACCACACATCCTGAGATGGGCGGTCACACCTAGACCACATATCTAGGATGGGTGGTCATCACCTAACCACATATCCAGATGGACGGTCATTACCAGACCACACAACCCTGACAGGATGGGCGGCTCCCAGATAACCACATAACATGATGGGCGGCTCCCAGATAACCACATATCTGGATGGACGGCCATCAGCAGACCACACAACCCTGGGATGGGCGGCCATCACCAGACCGTCCAAACCAATGGGCGGCCCTATCCCAACCGTTCAACCCCCTGGGCGGCCATGCCCTGGCCGCACAAGTACCCTTCAGTCCAGTAGATATAAGGTCCTGTAACGACCGCACATCTATGCAGAAATGACTTTGTAGTGCCCCAGAATTTTATATAAATAATTTTCTAGAATTTATAAAGGCCTAAATTTATTAATAAATGGATTCTGAGACTAATAAGTCATTGACCAAGCCTATTTTCACATCATCTAAAAGGTTTAAGGCCCAAAACCATTAAGTTTGGCCCATGTTTTAGAAGGTTATTTAGCTTATTTACGGATTTTAAGGATAGAGACTAATTATCTAAGATAATTATATGGATAAATGAATAAAAGAGTTTTATTTATTTGAAACTCTATATACGTTGACTATAACGGTCTATCGCGAGACCGTCACATTCACCTAACGCGCCTGCGTTCGACCGTTACACTCTGCAGATTCCGTAAGAGGAAGAACTTATAAAAAGATGGAAACTTGATGATCTTATCTACTAGGGATCAACGTGGGAAGAGTTATAACATTACTAAGGACTCTTAGAGATCAGGTTTTAACAAATTAAAGACTCTAGAATCGATCTAATCTTCAAACCCTAGCCAAAACCCTATAAATAAGACCTAGTTCTGATCTGCGCGACCCTTACTTTTACTCGCGTGGAATCAAGGTAAGGAGTCGTAATCTCGGGCAAGTTCATTAGAAGTATTTGTTTGCAATACTTTAGACTAACTCCTCTCCAAACTTCACATCTTTAGGTCAAGAGGTCGTGGAGTTAGAGTCCAAGGAAGTTGCTGAAAAGTCACAGGAAGAAGGGAACTAGGGCTCAGTGTTCAGACCATAATTGGAAGTTTAAAGCCTAGACAAGAGGTAGGTCATCTCATGAATGGCAAAAACATCTTGATAGGACTAAAAGCCTCTGATTTGACTGAATTTCATGCATCATAGATCATCAATTTCATGTTTTCATAGTTCCATGCATGTCATACATCTCTTAGCCTTAAATAGAAATAAAAGAAGTTATCTTGTCTATTCATTGGAACCCATGCATATAGATAGCCTATACTTCGTTATCATGCCAAGAATAGACATGGTATTTGATTAAGACATGATGTGATTTGATCTCTTAGGTTTCATATCATTTTCTATCAGTAGATACTATAACGCACCATAGTAGGACCGTCACACACAAGTAATGGCCATACGATGGACCGTCACAGTCCCTGATTGCCTATTGATTTCTCTGTTGACTCTGACGCATCTATGCAGGAGCGTTACATTCTGTAACGGTTGCTCGATAAACCGTCACACTCCCTGTGACGCGCCTTGGCTAGACCGTCAGGTGCCTGTGTACTGTCAACTCAAGACAGATTGGAAACCTGTCAGATTTAATTATTATTATGCCAAGTTACCTAAGTTTTAACCTGATTACGTGACTTTGAGATTATTTAATCATTCATGATAGGTATTGCATGTTTTGGTATCTCACTATTACTTTAATTTATGTTAATTTCATGAGCCGAAAAATCTATAGTTTTGTAATTAGAAACATGATTTTGAATGATGTATTGATAGAGTTTTTATCATGATTTCACATCGATATATATATATATATATATATATATATATATATTCTTTCTCTATCAATAGAGTCATTTCTATAAGTACATGGCACATACTCCGGTATGTTGACCATTAGTTCACAATTTTCACTATAGGAACATATTCTTGAACATGATGACCTCTCTATTGGATATTCCTTCTAATGGACTAGGAAATCTTGTTTCAAGGCCTCCGTAATTCTCCGCGCACCTGGGATTCCCACTAGGACGTCGAGTTGGTTGTACCATTAAAACCCATTAACTAGAATGCACTATCGTGTTTTCTGATTCTAGTAATGTAACGGCCTTACATTGGATCGTCAGGCTCACGTAACGGCCCATTGCATGACCGTCACATTTCTCTGGGACTATTTTATGTTTCTAGACTCGGATCACTGTAACGGCCCACTACTGGAGCGTCACAGGATGTAACGGCCCAATAGATGACCGTCACACAGCTTGTATATGTTAACCCAAGGTTTGACCAAAGGGTTGATTTTCTAAGGTTCTAGATGGACTAATGATAATCTAGAACTTATCATATTGATCAAGGAACTTAATATGATGAATGAAAAAAATAAAGAATGTATTGTTATGCTGCCGATTTACTTCCATAAGCATAGCATAGTCTAAGTCATTCTTGATCTCATATATTCAAGTTGAAGCGTTCATTCATTGATTTTCATTATTTGGAATTGATATATTCTTGGCCATACTTTACTGTTACATGCGTGGAAGTAGCTTAATTTATACCAGAAGATGCGATCGGGCACTGATTGTGTTCAAGGGCTCTATGCTAGTCCCCTCGGCTGATTGCCGGAAACATACTATTTTATAAACCATGGGATATGATGCTACTGGCGTCGCATTACGCTGGGAGTACTATTTCTATAAATAAGTGAAGATACACGACACGACATGACATTCTTGTACAGGACTTTCTTGCTTGATATTCCACAGAAATTCACGAAGCACTTGCTCATAAGCATAAGATGCTAAAGTGTTGATTATGTGGCTTGCTAGTACATTCTCGATATATTCTTGTTCATGAAAGGCCAATATCATATTCTTGTTCCATTCTTGCTAGTTCATTCTTGTTCTCATTCCATCTTATATGATTGTCCTGTTACTTTGGTTTAATCGTGTGATCATCGCATTGCATGATTTTGCCTTATTTCTCTAGAGCTAAAATGTTAATTATTTTAATAGTGCCTTCATGTTGATGCGAAGATACCTACTGGGCAAGTGTGCTTATTACCTATTTTCCAACATTTTTCAGGAGATGGAAGTAGTTCAGATTCGGATTTGGGCTACACTAGTGGCGAGTCCGGAAGTGAGTGAAAGTCTTGTAAAGCTACACGCGAAGACTTAGGAAGTCTATAATGTTTAGATTGAGTCAATGTAATTTTCTTATTTCTTGAGTCTAGTAGAATGAAAGGTGATTATTGTAAAGGAATACTTTGATCATTTATGAAATAAAGTTGGAGTTTGATTAAATTCTATGCAATTGCATTTATGTGTGTGATTGTCTCGCGCTCTGGTCATTCTTGCTTGCGAGAGGCTTATCATGCCGGCTGTTTGCGCTCCCTGAGCGAGTCTTCCGCTGTAATAAAGGCTCGGGGCGTGACAGTTAAGTTGGTATCAGAGCCTAAGTCTCAAGACTTAGGGAAAGGAATCATGTCATAGGATAAGTCCAAGGTTTAAGGACCCCTACCTATGAACTAAGGAGGAAGGTCCATACCTATGTGAGGATTGGGTAGAGCCCGGGATAAGATAATTAATTAGCTTTAAGGTTGGTTCTCATGAGAAATAACAAGTTGTTATTTTTCTCTCTCAGGTACCCTATTTTACAAATGGCTCATCGTGTAGATTGGGACGGTATGCAACAAACAGTTGCCGGCCTCACTCAGGCATTGCAAACTATAGCACAAGGTGGTGCAGGGGCAAGGGCTGGTGACCTACATCGCAACTTCCGGAGTCTAAATCCTCCGTGATTCTATGGATCTTCAAATCCCGATGAGGCAGAAAATTAGATCGATGAGATGAATAGGATATTTGACGTTATTCAATGCACTGATCAGGAGAAGGTGCGTCTAGCAACATTTCAACTAAATAAAGATGCCCGTACATGGTGGAAGTCGGTTCCGGCACCTCCGACCGATGCACCTCATACATGGGACGGTTTTCTTACTTTATTCCGTACCAAGTATTTTTCTGAGCATGTAAAGGAAAGGAAGGCCATGGAGTTTACCTCCCTTCGTCAAGAGATGATGTCGGTGGCAGAATATGAGCTGCAGTTTTCAAGACTAGCACCATATGCACCACACCTTATTAGCACGGAATTATTAAAAGCAAATCGATTTATGGACGGGTTACGGCCCGGTTTCATTCAGCAACTTGGGACACAAAATATCCGCACTTATGCAGAGATGGTTCAGAAGGCATATCTATGCGAGAGGACCTTAGAGAAGGTCGAAAAGTTGTACGGAAAAGGAGAAGAATCTAGCCGACGATCTGATCGGCATTATAAGAAGGAGAAGTTTAGCATCACGGAGCCATACAAAAGCCGTGACAGTAAGAAAAGATCAAGGAGCGGGAACGGTGGAAGTTCCCAGAAGAATAATAAAAAGGTTAAGGAAGAGAAGGAGCAAGTTGCCTCGGCATGCGCTTTTTGTGAGAAATTTGACCACTCGGCTGAAGAATGCTGGAAGTGCCTCGGTGCTTATTTGCGTTGTGAAAGTAGGGAGCATCGTGTGCCAGATTGCTCCCTTATGAAAGATCAATCAGCTAATGGACGACGTAGGAGGCAGGCTCGCCTCAATGCCGTTCTAGACGAAGAGGAAGCGCCCAGGGATGATGGGCTTATGGAAGGTACTCTTCAAATTTATTCTCGTCCTGCATTTGTGCTATTTGATACTAGTGCCTCAATTTGCTCGATTGAACTTAGATATTGACATAAAGGAAGAAGATTGTTTCATAGCTAATATCCGAGCTCAACCTACATTAATAGAGGATTTGGCCAAGTTACAAGAGGATGATCCAGTTTTATTGGAAATTAAGGCCAATATTGAACAAAGGCCGGATTTTTCTACTTCTAATGATGGAAGATTGCTATTCAAGGGCCGAATGTGTATACCGGATCATGAGGATACAAAGAAATTGATCCTAGAAGAAGCACATAAATCAAAGTACACCATTCATCCAGGAGGTACAAAAATGTATCAGGATCTCAAAAGAAACTTTTGGTGGCCCAATATGAAGAGGGAAATAGCTGACTTCGTGTCTCGTTGTCTAACCTGCCAACAAGTTAAAGCTGAACATTTTAGACTCGCAGGTAAATTACATCCCTTAAATATTCCCGAATGGAAATGGGAGAGCATAGGGATGGACTTCATTATGGGTTTACCTAAGACAAGAGGTGGACATGATGGCATATGGGTAATCATAGATCGATTGACTAAATCTGCACACTTCATACCAATAAAGAGTCGATGGTCTGTGGATATTCTAGCAGCATTGTACATAAAGGAAATTGTCAAATTACATGGTGTCCCCATCATTATTGTATTAGATAGAGATCCTCGATTCACATCACAGTTCTGGAAAGGTCTACAACATTCACTAGGGACCAGATTAAATTTTAGCACAGCCTTTCATCCACAAACTGATGGTCCGACGGAAAGAACAAATCAGGTGGTAGAAGACATGCTCAGGCTTGTGTCATTGATTTTGGAGGAAGTTGACATGATCACTTGCCTCTGGTGAAATTTACATATAATAACGGCTATCAAGCAAGCATACAAATGGCACCTTTTGAAGCTCTATATGGGAAAAGTTGTCGATCTCCAATATGTTGGAATGAAATAGGGGAAAAGCATTTTTTAGGCCCCGACCTTATCAGGGATTCTACGGAGAAAATCAAGCTCATTCAAGAGAGAATGAAAATGGCACAAGATAGGCAAAAGTCTTATGCCGACAATCGAAGACGTGACTTGGAGTTTCAGGTAGGAGATCATGTATATTTAAAAGTTTCTCCAGGTCGTGTTATTCGAAGATTTGGCATTAAAGGAAAGCTAACTCCAAGGTTCATTGGCCCATTTAAAATTCTTGAAAGGGTCGGTGAAGTGGCTTATAGATTGGCTTTACCTCCATAATTAGCAGGAGTTCATGACGTATTTCACGTCTCCATACTGAAGAAATATGTATACGATCCTGACCATATTATCACTTATGACAATCTGGAGATTCAGAAGGATATGACATATGAGCAAACGCCAATAAAGATTCTGGATCGGGAAGTGCGTCAACTAAGAAATAAGGTTATCCCTATGGTCAAAAATTTAATGGAAGAAAACATGGACATACGAAGCAACATGGGAAACCGAAGCAGTCATGAGAAAAAGATTTCCAAAATTATTTAACTGTAAGTACACTCTCCACAATCCATGTCTTGAATTTGGGGACCAAATTCTTCTAAGTGAGGGAGGGTGTAGTGCCCCAGAATTTTATATAAATAATTTTCTAGAATTTATAAAGGCCTAAATATATTAATAAATGGATTCTGAGACTAATAAGTCATTAACAAAGCCTATTTGCACATCTAAAAGGTTTAAGGCCCAAAACCATTAAGTTTGGCCCATGTTCTAGAAGGTTATTTAGCTTATTTACGGATTTTAAGGATAGAGACTAATTATCTAAGATAATTATTTGGATAAATGAATAAAAGAGTTTTATTTATTTGAAACTCTATATACGTTGACTGTAACGGTCTATCGCGAGACCGTCACATTCACCTAACGCGCCTGCGTTCGACCGTTACACTCTGCAGATTCCGTATGAGTAAGAACTTATAAAAAGATGGAAACTTGATGATCTTATCTACTAGGGATCAACGTAGGAAGAGTTATAACATTACTAAGAACTCTTAGAGATCAGGTTTTAACAAATTAAAGACTCTAGAATCGATCTAATCTTCAAACCCTAGCCAAAACTTTATAAATAGGACCTAGTTCTGATCTGCGCGACCCTTACTTTTGCTCTCGTGGAATCAAGGTAAGGAGTCGTAATCTCGGGTAAGTTCTTTAGAAGTATTTGTTTGTAATACTTTAGACTAACTCCTCTCCAAATTTCACATATTTAGGTCAAGAGGTTGTGGAGTTAGAGCCCAAGGAAGTTGCTGAAAAGTCACAGGAAGAAGAGAACTAGGGCTCGGTGTTCAGACCATAATTGGAAGTTTAAAGCCTAGACAAGAGGTAGGTCATCTCATGAACGGCAAAAACATCTTGATAGGACTAAAAGCCTCTGATTTGACTGAATTTCATGCATCATAGATCATCAATTTCATGTTTTCATAGTTCCATGCATGTCATACATCTCTTAGCCTTAAATAGAAATAAAAGAAGTTATCTTGTCTATTCACTGGAACCCATGCATATAGATAGCACATACTTCGTTATCATGCCTAGAATAGACACGGTATTTGATTTAGACATTATGTGATGTGATCTCTTAGGTTTCATATCATTTTCTGTCAGTAGATACTGTAACGCACCATAGTAGGACCGTCACACACAAGTAACGGCGATACGATGGACCGTCACAGTCCCTGATTGCCTATTGATTTCTCTATTGACTCTAACGCATCTATGCAGGAGCGTTACATTCTGTAACGGTTGCTCGATAAATCGTCACACTCCCTGTGACGCGCCTTGGCTAGACCGTCAGGTGCCTGTGTACTGTCAACTCAAGACAGATTGGAAACATGCCAGATTTAATTATTATTATGCCTAGTTACCTAAGTTTTAACCTGATTACGTGACTTTGAGATTATTTAATCATTCATGATAGGTATTGCATGTTTTGGTATCTCACTATTACTTTAAGTTATGTTAATTTCATGAGTCCAAAACTCTATAGTTTTGTAATTAGATACAGGATTTTGAATGATGTATTGATAGAGTTTTTATCATGATTTCACATCGATATATATATATATATTCTTTCTCTATCAATAGAGTCATTTCTATAAGTACATGGCACATACTCCGATATGTTGACCATTAGTTCACATTTTTCACTATAGGAACATATTCTTGAACATGAGGACCTCTCTATTGGATATTCCTTCCAATGGACTAGGAAATCTTATTTCAAGGCCTTCGTAATTCTCCGCGCGCCTTGGATTCTCACTAGGACGCCGAGTTGGTTGTACCATTAAAACCCATTAACTAGAATGAACTATCGTGTTTTCTGATTCTAGTAATGTAATGGCCTTACATTGGACCGTCAGGCTCACGTAACGGCCCATTGCATGACCGTCACATTTCTCTGGGTATATTTTATCTTTCTGGACTCGGATCACTGTAATGGCCCACTACTGGAGCGTCACAGGATGTAACGGCCCAGTAGATGACCGTCACACAGCTTGTATATGTTAACCCAAGGTTTGACCAAAGGGTTAATTTTCTAAGGTTCTAGATGGACTAATGATAATCTATAACTTATTATATTGATCAAGGAACTTAATATGATGAATAAAAAAAATAAAGAATGTACTGTTATGCTGCCGATTTACTTCCATAAGCATAGCATAGTCTAAGTCATTCTTGATCTCATATATTCAAGTTGAAGCATTCATTCATTGATTTTCATTATTTGGAATTGATATATTCTTGGCCATACTTTACTGTTACATGCGTGGGAGTAGTTTAATTTATACCAGAAGATGCGATCGAGCACTGATTGTGTTCAAGGGCTCTATGCTAGTCCCCTCGGCTGATTGCCGGAAACATACTATTTTATAAACCATGGGGTATGATGCTACTGGCGTCACATTGCGCTGGGAGTACTATTTCTATAAATAAGTGAAGATACACGACACGACATGACATTCTTGTACATTACTTTCTTGCTTGATATTCCACAGAAATTCACGAAGCACTTGCTCATAAGCATAAGATGCTAAAGTGTTGATTATGTGGCTTGCTAGTACATTCTCGATATATTCTTGTACATGAAAGGCCAATATCATATTCTTGTTCCATTCTTGCTAGTTCATTCTTGTTCTCATTCCATCTTATATGATTATCCTGTTACTTTGGTTTAATCGCGTGATCATCGCATTGCATGATTTTACCTTCTTTCTCTAGAGCTAAAATGTTAATTATTTTAATAGTGCCTTCATGTTGATGCGAATATACCTACTGGGCAAGTGTGCTCATTACCTGTTTTCCAACATTTTTCAAGAGATGGAAGTAGTTCAGATTCAGATTTGGGCTATACTAGTGGCGGGTCCGGAAGTGAGTGAAAGTCTTATAAAGCTACAAGCGAAGACTTAGGAAGTCTATAATGTTTAGATTGAGTCAATGTAATTTTCTTATTTCTTGAGTCTAGTAGAATGAAAGGTGATTATTGTAAAGGAATACTTTGATCATTTATGAAATAAAGTTAGAGTTTGATTAAATTCTGTGCAATTACATTTATGTGTGTGATTGTCTCGCGCTCTGGTCGTTCTTACTTGCGAGAGGCTTACCATGCCGGCTGTTCGCGCTCCCCGAGCGAGTCTTCCGCTGTAATAAAGGCTCGGGGTGTGACAGACTTAGTGTGAGCTCTACATGATTCATATTAGTATCTTAATTGATAATTAGACAATTAGAAACTCATATGATAAGTGGTAAATTATGCAAGTAAATTTCTATAAAATGCATGCTTTTTATTCCCACATGATCTTGTTCATTATCATTAGCATCTTGATTAATCTTTTTGGCAATCAAATTAATGTAAATCATGATCCTTGATAAATTGACATAAAAATTAGGACTGAAATGAATACTAGGTTGCTTGACAACCATTCTACTCTAGTAGAACGGTTTGACCAATGTACCGACTTTTAATAAGTCATTAGCCCTATTAGTTGTGCTAGTCTTGAACTTACCCCCGGACACTCCATCCCGTGGACTTAACATCATCTTCGGATCTCTGTATATCCCTGCTAAGAACCTAATGAACCACCAGAAACATCGATTTACGTGACTGAACCGCTGGATTATAAGTCTTGGATCACATTGGGCTAAGAGAGGCATGTGCGGCCAATAGTGGACCGCATATCCTTATAGGCGGCCCAATAACGACCGCATATTCCTGGATTATGCCATTAAGTGTTGGTCGATTAACCTTGATCAATCTTCGACCAAATCATTAAGCCCTGGACTGACCAATAGACAATAGACTAGACCTCGGTTTAGCTTTACCCTGTCTTTGGCAGCCCGGAGTCCAATAGGGTGATTTCTCAGCTTTCTAGCCAAGCCCGGATGGTGCGGCTGGAATATGACCGTTCAAACCTTATGAGGATGCTCTAGGACCGCATATCTTTAATACGGTCCCGTATGGCCCGTACATCATGTTCATGGGTCTTAAGGTCTTCTAG
The DNA here is from genome assembly GCA_022559845.1 of Amorphophallus konjac. Taxonomy (NCBI): domain Eukaryota; kingdom Viridiplantae; phylum Streptophyta; class Magnoliopsida; order Alismatales; family Araceae; genus Amorphophallus; species Amorphophallus konjac. Next base: position 314,512,705 of record CM040121.1, on the reverse strand, counting down.
ACCTGTGCGGCCCAGAACTTACCATTCATCCTTTAGAGCGGCACACTGTCAGCCATTCATTCTTGACCTCGTGGGCTGAGTTTCAGTCCAGCTCCTGTAAGTGCGACCCAGTGTTGGCCGCATATATCCTTTGAGCGGCCTATGTATGACCGTACATCTCTCAGAGACTAGTTTTATCGTGTTTTGTGCTCTTGAGTCCAAGGGCAGATTAGTCCTTTAAATCTTGAACTTCTGGACAGTAATTCCTCTGATTATTTGGCAATAAACTTGACTAAATGTCTAGACATAACTTGGGATCTTGGATCCGATAAATCAATGCCAATGCATCATAAGGGCCCAGTCAGGTCTTAGGGAGAGGGCCCGAAAAGTACTTATGCCCATGGGAGTTTGTAATGACAAGGTGAGGCATTGCACCGAGTGCATGACTAGCGTGATGTCTACGACAGAAATCTCTTGTTATCTCTTGTTACTGGGTCATGCTTGACTTGTTTAAAATACTTTATGGTGGCCATTTCCTCGTTACAGTTTCATGTTACACATATTACATGATATTCTTGTTGAAATCCAGGTATCTTATATTTTCTTGACCTTGCAAGATCTTTATATTACGTTGTTTTTCTTCTGTATTGTCATTTCTTTTCTTATCATTTTAGATAAAATTTGAATAATTGGTTAATTACGTAAACTTGCCTATTATTATCTACTGAGCGTTCGCTCATATAGTTGTCTCCCCCTTTTTCCAGGCAGCTCAGGTGATGATGTGTTTACCATTGGGGATGGGCAGGAGTGATGATTGGAGTGTACCAGTTCTAGATGTTGAGTTGGCATAGTTATCCTACTCTTAGTTGTGCCTTAGAGCGTGTTTAGCTACAGTTATGATATTATTGTTAAGTTGTTATTGCCTCAGTTTGTATTAAAGTTGGTTTAAGGATATTGTACTAGATTTGAGATGTTTCATGACCAATAAAGTTATCTCTTTTCATAGCACTTGTGTTAATTCTTAGATTAGCTTATCATTATTTCTAGCTATTTCTGACTGTACGTTCCGATATTCCGCGTCGGGGCGTGACAGTTTAGGTGGTATCAGAGCCTAGGTTCCACATTCCTAGGTTTTCTAAGGTTCTAGGTTTTCTAAGTTCTAGGGGTCTAAGTGTTGATATAGGACCCATAACCTTGTTATAAGTCTAAGGACCCAACCTGGTGAGATTTGGGTAGAAACTTGGGTTAAGTTCATACCTTAATTGCGATATTATCTATTTTTAATGAACCTAAATAATATATTCCCCGTGTAGGCCTTTACAATGGCAGCTGATCGCGCGGAATGGAGGAACTTGTAGCGCACGGTTCAAGGCCTTACTCGAGTTTTGCAACAAGTGGCCCAAGCAGGAACTGCAAATAATGGCACTGGTGATTTATATCGGAACTTTCGAGGGATGAATCCGTCGAGATTTGGTGGCTCGACTGACCCTGATGAAGCTGAGCACTGGCAAGAGGAAATGGGGAGGATATTTGAAGTAATGCAGTGCAGCAATCAAGAACGTGTCCTTCTATCAACCTTTCAACTTGAACGTGATGCAAGAACATGGTGGGATTCAGTGAAGGCTACCCTTGGTGATCAGCAAGTCACATGGGAAGAGTTCGAGGAATTCTTTAATAGCAAATACGTTTCTGATAGAGTGCAAGAGAAGAAGGCAGTGGAGTTCACGGCTTTGAAGTAGCAAAATCTATATGTGGCAGAATATGAAGCTCAATTTTCTCGGTTATCCCGATATGCTACTCACTTGATATCCACCGAGAAGATGAAGGCTAAACACTTTCTTAATGGAGTGAAGCTGCTATATATCAACCAATTGGCACCAATGGAAATCTCAACTTATTCTAAGATGGTGAGAAAAGCTCAAGTCCTATAAGATACTCTAGAAATGACGGAGAGAATCCGTGGAAAAAGTGCAAGGAAGGAACAACCTACGGGTTCCGAGAATATCAAACCCGGGTATGACAAGAAGAGGCCCATTAGTGGGTCTAGTTCGTGGAGTGGGTCCAGATCATGGAAGGGCAAGATGTCGAAACATGAAGATAAGAAGCTTGGCTCTATTGTTCCATTCAAAGGAGTATGCAGGTATTGTGATCGTCCAGGTCACAAGATGGAGGAGTGCTGGCGCAAGTTGGGCGCATGTTTGCGATGTGGAAGTAGGGAGCACCGTATCCCTGACTGTCCTCTTTTATCTGAGCAAGCTATGCCGGCAAAACCATAAGGCATCAAGAAACAACAAGGCAAGCTCCAAGCTCTACAAGCAGATGAGACAAGAACCACTGAGGGTGGTGGACTCGTTGAAGGTACTCTTATTATACTCGACAAGCCAGCATTTGTTCTTTTTGATACTGGTGCCACACATTCATTTATTTCTCAGAGTTTTGCTAAGTATTTAGCTATGAAGCCTATTTTGATGGATTCTCCGTTAGAGATTTCAACCCCTATTAGTACTAGATCAGCAATTCAGTATTTCTATCCTTCTAGTAAGGTTATGATTGATGAATAGAATTTACCAGCTGATTTAGTTTGCATGGACATGAAGGATTATGATGTAATCCTAGGAACAGATTGGTTAGCTAAATATGAGGCAAATGTTCACTGCAGTACTAGCTCTGTGTCTTTTACTAGGCTCCCGAGACTTTCTCTTGTAGGAGTTAAACACCATAACTCCGTATCACTTATCTCGGCTCTTCGAGCTGATAAGCTGATGAAGCGAGGATGTCAAGCTTTCCTAGCCTTTGTCTATGCGACCCCTGAGCAGCAAATCGAGATTAAGGACATTTCTATTGTCCAAGATTTTCCTGATGTCTTTCCAGAGGAACTGCCAGGACTTCCGCCTGAGCGGGAAGTTGTCTTTTCTATTGATCTCATTCCTAGCACATCTCCTATTTCCAAAGCTCCTTATCGTATGTCTCCTACAGAACTGAGGGAATTAAAGCAACAGTTGATGGAATTGCTCGAGAAGGGTTTCATTCGTCCAAGTACTTCCCCTTGGGGAGCCCCTATATTATTCGTCCGGAAGAAAGATGGTTCGATGAGATTGTGCATCGATTATCGGCAATTGAACCAGCTGACTGTCAAGAACAAATATCCATTGCCAAGGATTGACGAATTATTTGATCAGATAGCGGGAGCTCAGTAATTTTCTAAGATCGATCTTCGATCTGGATATCATCAGTTGCGGATTAAGGAAGAGGATATCTACATAACAGCTTTCCACAGCAGGTATGGTCATTTCAAATTTGTCGTTATGCCTTTTGGTCTAACGAATGCACCAGCAGCTTTCATGCAGTTGATGAACAATGTATTTCAGCCCTATCTTGATCAATGGGTCATGGTATTCATTGATGATATCCTGATTTATTCCAAGAATGAAGAGGAGCATGCTGAACATCTGAGGATGGCATTGCAACTATTGAGAGATCATCAGCTATATGCCAAGTTCAGTAAGTGTGAATTCTGGCTGCAAGAGGTGTCCTTTGTCGGACATATCATCACAAAGGAAGGAATTTTTGTTGATCCTTCAAAGGTAGAGACAGTGAAGAATTGGGATCAGCCTACCTGTGTGACTGAAGTTAGAAGTTTCCTAGGCCTAGCAGGCTACTACCGAAGATTTATCCAGGATTTCTCTAAGATTGCGGTACCTATGACAAGATTAACCCGCAAGGAGAACAAATTTGATTGGTCAGAAGATTGCCTGCGAAGCTTTCAGACTTTGAAGGAATGTTTAACTACTGCACCTGTATTGGCTTTACCTTCTGGTGAAGGAGGTTTTGTCGTATACACTGATGCTTCAGGTATTGGTTTAGGCTGTGTACTCATGCAGCATGGGAAAGTGATTGCCTATTCTTCTAGGTAGTTGAGGAAGCATGAAGAGAATTATCATGTTCATGATTTGGAACTAGCAGCGGTGGTATTTGCCTTGAAGATATGGAGGCATTACTTGTATGGAGAAATATTCACAGTGTTTTTAGATCATAAGAGTCTGAAATATTTATTTTCTCAGAAGGAACTCAATATGAGGCAAAGAAGATGGTTGAAGTACTTGAAGGACTTCGACTTCTCGATTGAGTATCATCCTGGAAAAGGTAATGTTATGGCAGATGCATTAAGCCCGAAGCCTGTAGCTAAATTGTCAAGTCTCATGTTACAAGAGTGGAGGCTATTGGAATAATTAGCTAGCCTGGACCTTAATGTTGACAATGATCGGGTTAGGATTGCACAGATTCGACTTAAGCCCGAATTTTTGATGGAAATCAAGTCTTTGCAAGATAATGATCCCGAGCTGGTAGAGATCAAGGGAAGCTTGAGCAGCAGACATGACTTCATGATGGCTGACGATGGAAGATTGTTATTCCAGGGAAGAACTTGTGTACCTGATGAAGCTAAAATAAAGAACAAGATTCTTGAGGAAGCACATAGATCCAGATACACCATTCATCCTGGAGGCACTAAAATGTTCAGAGATTTGAAAAGATCCTTTTGGTGGACGAATATGAAAAGGGAAGTTGTAGACTTCGTGAGTAGATGCTTGGTTTGTCAACAAGTTAAGGCTGAACATTTCAGACCGGCAGGAAAATTGAAACCACTCGACATACCCCAATTGAAGTGGGAAAGCATTGGCATGGACTTCATTATAAGTCTACCTAGGACTCGTGGTGGATTTGATGCAATATGGGTGATTGTCGATCGATTGACAAAGTCAGCTCATTTCTTACCCATTAAGTCTAAATAGACAGTTGATGTATTGGTTGCTTTGTATTTGAAGGAAGTGGTAAGGCTCCATGGCATACCAGTCAGCATTGTGTCTGATAGAGACCCCAGATTTACTTCGCATTTCTGGAAGGGACTGCAAGAGTCTCTGGGTACTCATCTGAATTTCAGTACTACTTTTCATCCACAGATAGATGGACAGACTGAAAGAACCAACCAGATAATGGAAGATATGCTTAGAGCATGCATGATTGATTTCGGAGGTAGTTGGAGTGATCACTTGGCATTAGTTGAATTCGCCTACAACAACAATTATCAATCCAGCATACAGATGGCTCCTTTTGAAGCATTATATGGAAGAAGCTATCGTTCCCCGTTATGTTGGGATGAGGTAGGTGAGAAACAATGGCTTGGACCGGATCTTATTTCAGAATCAGCACAGAACATCCGTATTATCCGAGACAGGTTACAAGTAGCCCAATCAAGACAGAAGAGTTATGCCGATAACAAAAGGAGAGCATTGGAGTTTCAGGTTGGCGAGCATGTATTTTTAAAGGTCTCTCCTACGAGAGGGATTTGAAGATTTGGCATTTAGGGTAAGCTAAGTCTGAGATATATTGGTCCATTCGAGATCCTGGATAGAGTGGGAGAGGTTGCTTACAGGCTAGCTTTATCGCCTCAGTTGTCTGGCGTACACAATGTTTTTCATGTGTTTATGTTACGGAAATATGTGTATGAGCCCACTCACATCATTCAGCATTTGCATTTTGAATTGAAGGAAGATTTGACCTATGATGAAAGACATCAAGATTCTGGACTGGAAACAACAGCAACTCCGGAATCGTTCCATACCGATGGTCAAAATTCAGTGGAGTCGGCGTGGGACCGAAGAAGCTACTTGGGAGTCTGAGGATACTATGCGAAAGCGGTATCCCAACTTATTCTAGGTGAGCTATCTCATTCCCTATTTTTTGTATTTAGTGCAGTGAATTTGGAGCACCAAATTCCTTAAAGTAGGGGAGGGTGTAATACCCCGGTTTTGAAATTTAAATGAAATTGAAATGAAGGAATTTCGGAATTTAATATTTAATTCCTTAGTAAATAGGACAAGTGGAAATTTGACCACCTTATAAAAATATAGAAAATGGTAATTTGGTAAAGGATAATTTATTTAACAACTTTATCTTCTGTAGTCGACCCAACAAAAATCCGTAACTAGGTCTAATCAATGGATTGAGCCCAAAGTGCACACTTACCTAACCTTAACTTAAACCACGAAATTAGGGCTTAATACCCCATCAAATGAGCCCAAATCGGTGGCAAATGAAAGGTCACGATCTATGGATCATTTCCCCTCTGCCAATTCATCGAAACCCTAACCCTAAAACTTGTAGTCGGCCGAGCTTGGGAAAGGTCAACAATTGCGGCGACGTTTCAATCACTCCACTTGCTCCGACGAATTCTCCCAGCACAGAAGGATCCAGAAGGTGTATGAGCTATAAAAATAAAGCTCTGCAACCCTAGAATCCTTTGGGAGCTGTGGCGGCCGCAGTGGAGATCGATCAAGGGAGATCTCTGGCGATTAGTGGAGACGTGTCGGCGTCCTTCTTCTTCCTTTCTTTTTCCTTCTTCACTCGATTGAGGTAGGTAATAACGAGACCAATATAAAGTGCTATATATGGATGGAATCAACATCTAGTCCTCTTTCTTTTGAGTCATAAAGCCTTAAATTCCATTAGGTATCCTGCGGTAATTTAATGGTTTGGTAGAGGCATGTCAGAATTAGGGCAGAACTTGTTCCCCTTGATTTCAGCAGTGATTTCAGGTTGTAAATCTAAAATTGATTCATGCATCTTGTAGAGTTTTTCATGCTCTTTCTATTGGTAGTAAAAACCCTAAATTCCATGATGTATACCCTTCGAATTTCGTGTTTTATTGTGACCCTAAAAACCTCACCGAGGGCGGGCAAGGGTTCGTTCGATCGGATTTTTACCAGACTTGAACGGTCTTACGATAGACCACACATCCTGGATGGGTGGCTCCTGAAAGACCACACATCCTGGGATGGGCGGTCACACCTAGACCACATATCTAGGATGAGTGGTCATCACCTAACCACATATCCAGATGGACGGTCATTACCAGACCACACAACCCTGACAGGATGGGCGGCTCCCTGATAACCACATAACTGGATGGGCGACTCCCAGATAACCACATATCTGGATGGGCGGCCATCAGCAGACCACACAACCCTGGGATGGGCGGCCATCACCAGACCGTCCAAACCAATGGGCGGCCCTATCCCAACGGTTCAACCCCCTGGGCGGCCATGCCCTGGCCGCACAAGTACCCTTCAGTCCAGTAGATATAAGGTCCTATAACGATCGCACATCTATGCAGAAATGACTTAGTGTGAGCTCTACATGATTCATATTAGTATCTTAATTGATAATTAGAAAATTATAAACTCATATGATAAGTGGTAAATTATGCAAGTAAATTTCTGTAAAATGCATGCTTTTTATTCCCACATGATCTTGTTCATTATCATTAGCATCTTGATTAATCTTTTTGGCAATCAATTTAATGTAAATCATGATCCTTGATAAATTGACATAAAAATTAGGACTGAAATGAATACTAGGTTGCTTGACAGCCATTCTACTCCATTAGGACGGTTTGACCAATGTACCAACTTTTAATAAGTCATTATCCCTATTAGTTGTGCTAGCCTTGAACTTACCACCGGACACTCCATCCGACGGACTTAACATCATCTTGGGATCTCTATATATCCCTGCTAAGAACCTAATGAACCACCAGAAACATCGATTTACGTGACTGAACCGCTGGATTATAAGTCTTGGATCGAATTGGGCTAAGAGAGGCATGTGCGGCCAGTAGTGGACCGCATATCTTTATAGGCGGCCCAATAATGACCGCATATTCCTGGCTTATGCCATTAAGTGTTGGTCGATTAACCTTGATCAATCTTCGACCAAACCGTTAAGCCCTGGACTGACCAATAAACAGTAGACTAGACCCCGGTTTAGCTTTACCCTATCTTTGGCAGCCCGGAGTCCAATAGGGTGATTTCTCAGCTTTCTAGCCAAGCCCGGGTGGTGCGGCTGGAATATGACCGTTCAAACCTTATGCGGATTCTCTAGGACCGCATATTTTTAATACGGCCCAGTATGGGCCGTACATCATGTTCATGGGTCTTAAGGTCTTCTGGACCTACGCGGCCCAGAACTTACCGTTCATCCTTTAGAGCGGCACACTGTCAGCCGTTCATTCTTGACCTCGTGGGCTGAGTTTCAGTCCAGCTCCTGTAAGTACGGCCCAGTGTTAGCCGCATATATCCTTTGAGCGGCCTATGTATGACCGTACATCTCTCAGAGACGAGTTTTATCGTGTTTTGTGCTCTTGAGTCCAAGGACAGATTACTCCTTTAAATCTTGAACTTCAGGACAGTAATTCCTCTGATTACTTGGCCATAAACTTGACTAAATGTCTAGACAGAACTTGAGATCTTGGATCCGATAAATCAATGCCAACGCATCATAAGGGCCCAGTCTGGTCCTGGAGAGAGCGCCCGAAAAGTACTTGTGCCCATGGGAGTTTGTAATGACAAGGTGAGGCATTGCACCTAGTGCATGACTAGCGTGATGTCTACGACAGAAATTTCTAGTTATCTCTTGTTTCTTGATCGTGCTTAACTTGTTTAAAATACTTTATGGTGGCCATTTCCTCGTTATAATTTCCTGTTACACTTATTACATGATATTCTTGTTGAAATCCAGGTATCTTATATTTTCTTGACCTTGCAAGATCTTTATATTACGTTGTTTTTCTTCTGTATCGTCATTTATTTTATTATCATTTCATATAAAAATGGAATAATTGGTTAATTACGTAAACTTGCCTGTTATTATCTACTAAGTGTTCGCTCATATAGTTGTCTCCCCCTTTTTCCAGGCAGCTCAGGTGACGATGCGTTTACCATTGGGGATGGGCAGGAGTGATTATTGGAGTGTACCAGTTCTAGATGTTGAGTTGGCATAGTTATCCTACTCTTAGTTGTGCCTATTGCGTGTTTAGCTACAGTTATGATATTATTGTTAAGTTGTTATTGCCTCAGTTTGTATTAAAGTTGGTTTAAGGATATTGTACTAGATTTGAGATGTTTCATGACCAATAAAGTTATCTCTTTTCATAGCACTTATGTTAATGCTTAGATTAGCTTATCATTATTTCTAGCTATTTCTGACTGTACGTTCCGATATTCCGCGTCGGGGCGTGACAAGGCGGACCAGCTTGGACCCCCAAGCTAGTCCGCCTAAACCTCTTCAAAAATAAAAAAAAAGATTTTTTCCCCTCCGAAGAGGGGTTTAGGCGGACCAGACCAGCCCATGGGGCTGGTCCACCTAAACCCCACCGCTTCCACTCCGACACACACACACAAAACACAAAAAAAATACAATACAAATAAAATAATAATAAAAATACTATTTGGGGGGTTTACCCGGACCAAGTTGGACCCTCAACTTGCTCCGCCTAAACCCCACCCCCCACCCCTTCAACTTCTAGAAACTGCCCCCCTTACAAAACAAGGAGACATATGGTATGTGAAGCACGGACGCACGGACGGACGAGCAAACTTCCCCGGCCTAATTGTCGCACCCTCGGATTCTCGGGGCTTTCGGCAAGGGTCGGGAACGCGAGAAAATAAGTGCGCACATGGTTGGCTTGCTAGTCAGCTCACACACGCCAAGGGTATGTCGCACTTACTCCCCTCACGCGGTGTCTAGCTGTCTCATGCCAAGTCCATCCCCGCCACATGTAAGATGACCGTACCAACGGCAAATACGCCTGCACCCCGGGCCTGCCCGTGTACAGAAACTTACGACACTTACGACGGTGACGAAGGGTACTTTATAGCGCTGCGTCGGCCCTCGACACGGAACCGTGTGCCTACCGTTCACCTCCCAGTCGACCGTCGACTCCTCAGATCGACAAATCCAGTCTAGTCGGACCTCTGGCCCGGGAATCATAGTCCCGGGGCCGACCTCGACTCCCCAGCATGACAACACTCGTCGTCCGAGACCCGGACCTGACCGCTCACCTCAAGCCACGTCCGACCTCCACCAGGCACCAACCCGTGTCCGTTCTGGCCACCAAGGCAGTCGGACCCTCACCAACTCCTCTGTAAAGAGTTCCAGTAAAACACGCGGACATCCGCTTCACTACGCAATGACCCGGGGACCGGCCCACGTGTCGAAATTGTCCCGTGGCATGCGCACGTTGTACTTCGGCCATTTAGGCCCGCTTGTAAAGCCCATGTGGCTCATCATAAAACCAGTATAATTCATACACCCATGTTCGGGCCCCCAACTTTTGACACACACCCCTCGGTCTAACGCGTACCCCTAGCTGCTGAATGCACCCCAGCCCTCTACCCACAGCTTCAGACAAATATACAGACTTTTCTTCAGCATAGAACGAAGGTATTCGGATTCAATCCGATGTAAATAAACACCGGTTGCTTGCGGCCGGTGGGGAAAGATGTCATGTACACGATTCCCACAATCGCCTACGCACTCGCACCCATGGAACCCATTCTCTCCACGTGTCACCCGATCGCCCGAGCCCACGTGCCGCGCCCTAGTGGCGCTTCCCCGGTCAAACCTTGGTTCCATGAGTGATTGTCGAGAGATCGACTGACACGCCCTCATCTTGTCCGGTTAACCCTTATCTCGAAACTTCCGTGCCATCCGACCCTTCCCGTAAAGGAGAGTTCCCGGTACCACCGTGAGAGGCATGCACCCATGAGGAGGATACCCAGGATACATTAAAATCCCGTATTTTCCTTCACCAATGTATCCCTTCACTCACCCCGGTAATCGGCATAAAAAAAAAACCCCTGCAACAGAGAGGATGGCACGCCCGATGGGACGTCTCCCGCCTTCCTTCTTTTTGCTAAAGAAAAGTATGTGCCAGCCCTGAAGCCCGGTGCCCTTTCCCTGTCCTTGCAGGAGAGGCAGAGGAGGGTACTTGTGCGCATTCGCTAGCGGCTCCCGGTTCACGTTCTGATCGTCGGGTCATTCTCGGCGACTGTCAGCGACCGTCGCCTCCGTAGCACTCAGCATCCCAGCAACCATGGCGGCCGTCACTTACGGCCCCAATGTCATTGCCACCCATGCCCGGGTGGGCTACATGGCGACGCTGATTGCTTTCGACAGCTTCACCCTGGTTATTGGATCACCCTACTTCCTGGGTGTGATCCCTGTGGCTGCTTCTCAGCCAACTCCAGTCTCTCCAGTGGCCCCCGCGGCCAACGCGCCATGCGCGCCTCCAGCTCCAGCGCCCTGCCCGAGTGCCGGGCGCCGGACTGTCACTGCAAGCCCCTACAGGGCCCCCACATCAACGTTGCCCCGGGTGAACATCACCTCCCAAGTCCAGCTTCGTCCGATCTCCAACACGGGCCCTGCACCCCGGACTTCGGTCACCATCATGGCATCTCCCTTGGGTCCTCAACCCCGAGCCGCAGCCAAGCCAGCACCCAACACGGGCTCTCTGCCCCGGGTCAACGGCTTCACAGCATCTCCCTCGGGTCCTCAATCCTGAGCTCCAGCAAAGCCGGAACCTGGCACGGGCTTTCGGCCCTGAGTTTAGGGCTTCCCAGCATCTGCGTCGGTTTTCAACCCCGAATCCTGGCAAGGCCGACACTCTACACGGGCTCACAGCCCCGAGTTCGCGGCTCCCCGGTAGTGCACTCGGGACCCCGGTCCCAAGCTCTAGTTGAACCGGCTCTCCCCGTGGGTTTTACACCCAGAGGGCAGCATTCCTCAGCACCTCCCTCGGGCACCCCGACCCGAGCCCAGACTACATCGGCACCTACCACGGGTCTTCGACCCAGGGGTGTTGGCACCCCACTACTTCCGACGGTGTCGCCTCCTAGTGCAAGAACGTCATCTCGAGCATCAGTGACACTCTTATCGGCGCGGGCGAAGGCTTACACTCAAGTCACCCAGCCATCGACTCCTGGTGCGGGCTACTTGCCCCGAGGACCGATCCCTGCACTTCGGACTGATGGCTTCATGTTGCCGATCGTTCCGGGCCATGTCTTCTCAGTCTACCATCTTGGGGCGGAGTCTTCCTCAGCTCCTCAAAAGAAGGGTCGCCATGGCCGCGGAGCCAGGCGACTTGCCGCTACAACCAGCAACTCTGGCAAGATGGTCCTTGTCGGTGACTTGCGGATCTGTCTCGACGGGGGTGAACCAATCATACCCCTGGAACAGACCATTCCCACCATCCCCACCTCCAATCATTTCGACCTCTTACGTCAAACACGAGAGGACGGGGCGAAGCTCAAAGGAGTGGGGTCCTCAGCGATAGCCCGGGGGCACCCACAACAGCTAGACACACGGCCTCCCAAGACAACTCTTCGAAAAAATGGCGACAAGGGAGACCAGCAATCGAACTTGAGGAGAATCTGTGATGGGGACATCCCCAGCCACTTCACTTTTTGGGATACTCTTGTTGCTCGCCATCAGCACATCATCATTTGTGGCCGTTAATCTTGAGTCATAGCATGTAATTTTATTTCATTTGAGTCATGTATGTGTAATCTTTCTTTATTTGAGTCAGTTAATAGGTTAATGGGTCAGTTAGTTAGTCAATTGGGCCCAACTAGTGGGCTAGGCCCAAGGGCGCCCCTCCCTTGGAGTTATTGGTCATTTACTTATTTGTCAAGGTTATTTTGGTCTTAGGAAAAGTATGGACTATAAATAGTCCCTCCCCTCTCTCATTTGTAACAACCTTTTATGATCAATTTAAATCAAGTGAGTTCTAGTGTATATTGGAGTGGATTCTCCAAACCTCTCTCTCTCTCTCTATTGGGGTGGATTCCCCTTCTCTCTCTATCTCACTTCTCTCTCTTCTCTCTCTCTCTTCAAGGAGGAGGGCACCCATTTCTCTCTCCTCTCCTCCCTCTCTCTCCTCCACATCATCAATTCTCTCTCTCTCCCCTTCATTACTCATCCTCCCAACTACCCCACCCTCATTACTCCACCCTAGTTCCAAGAGACCTTCCCCCCAATCCCCACTCCACCACCCAACCACCACCTACTCAACTCCCTTCCCTAAGCACCCTCTCATCTCCCAAGAGAAAATTCCCCACTCCCGAAGCACCCCTTCCCTTTCCCAACACAACCCTTCCCATCCCCAAAGCCCCATTAACCACATTGGTCCATTTTCAAATTTTGGAGAGAGATCTCTCCTTCTCTCTCCCCCACCCATCCCAAATTCGCAACTCCCCTGTCACCCACTGCAAACACCACCTTCCAGACCCCATTCTCCTCCATCCACACCTTGGAACACCCCCTCCTAGACCCCCTCACAGCCAGGGCTCTCCCCACACTCATCCACCCCCACTTCCCCTCCCATATACCACATTTCCCCCCTTCATCTTCAACCTACAGTTTTCAATTCGCAGGCAGTAGAGGAGTGCCTAGTTGCAGAGGCTGCCACGTCTTCACTTGGAAGCTTCAGAGGCCATACCATATATCGTTGGAAGCGTCTCCCAGTCAGCTTTCCAACGGTGGTAGTCCCGCCGGCTTCCAAGGTCGGAGCTGTTCGGAGGAGGGGATCTACTACGACTGCGCAAGACTTCTCAGGCAGAGGATCAGAACCTAAGTGGAAGCTCTTCCACGACAATTCTAGCGTGAATCTGGGTGAGAGTTCTTCTAAAAACTTCTTCCTAGACCTGTTGACTTCCAGGATCAAGAAGCAAAAATCTGATTGGCATCCGGAATCAAGCATTATCAATTTCTTCCTCCAGGTGCTTGGTTCTATTTCTTGTTAGTCTGCTCCGACCTCCCCTCCATGTTAGAGTTCTACCGGTCCACTCTGACATCATCTGGCATCTCCGTTGCTTTCGTTTCGAAGAGGACTCGATAACGAATCCATCGGTACCAGCTACGCTTGAATTGGAGCTTCAGAGCGCCCGTGGCACCATCCTCTTCCAGCTGCTGAAGTACTGTGACAGTCCGGACCAGCAACCTGAGCTCCTGTTCGTGTCTCTGCCCCGACCAGCGCCTGTGATCAGGGAAATCAGTAAAATTCTGGCTTCATCCTAATCAAATCATGAAGAATTTCCCACTGGTTTCATCCTCAACAAAGGTGGTTTCAACGCGAAGAAGCTCTTTGACCCAGCTACGTTGGCACCCCAGTATAGCTTGAGCTTCTTATGGTTTCATCAAAAAGTGGCGAGACCTCAGCATGAGGTGTGTCAATCCACCCGTCCAGAAGGACGCCATCACCATATGTCGTCGGGGTCTGGCGGCCGAGGTCAGCGAAAAGCTTCTCGGCACCAATATCAAAGGCTTCGACCAGCTCAACTCGGCAGTCGCCGAGATAGAGATGTTCTTCGCCGACAACCCGAGCTATACTGCAGCAAAGGGTAAACAAGCGCGGGAATGCCAGCCCGGTAAGGAGGTGAATATCATAGAATTCATCCCTACCGCCAAAGCCAGTAAAGGGGCCAAGTCTAGTGGTTCTGACAAAAAGCCAGCGGATAAGCCGACTGCTCCTTCCTTCTCGGAGCGCATGAAGATACCCTTCTCCTTCAAGAAGGAACACATGAAGATTCTCTTCGACCTCTGCATGGCCTAGAAGATCATCGAGCTGCCAGAAATCCGCAAGCCGGACGAGGCCCTAAAGACCGACAATCCCAGTTACTGCCTATACCATCGCATGTTGGGTCACTCAATTGAAGATTGCTACGTCTTCAAGACTCAGGCACAGAAGCTAATCCGAGACGGCCTCATCAAGATGAAGAGTGGTCTCGTCGATCCTCCGCAACCACATACGTGGGCTAGGCCGGCTAAGGCCGCACGCGTGGCTCACACCTCAGCCAATGTCATCCACATGATGGCCGTATTCTCTCTCTCTGATGACGAGTCAGAGGAGCCTAGGGCTAATCAAAGGGAACGTTCGATCTGGTATCCAGGGTGGAGGCCTTGGCATGATCAGAGACCTCTCTCCTTCCCTAGGGAGAGAACCCGGTGAATCTTCAACATCCTCGTCAAGACTGGGCAAATCATGCCCCGTGACTCACCTCCTGGCTACACCCATTGCGATCGTAGTCACCCCTAGTATTGCCCCTTCCACGCCAGAATCTGCCACCCGATCGAGTCCTGTGAGGAAGGCCAATACCTCATCCAGGAACAGATCTAATGGGAGTAGATCGATGCGGAAGGAAACTCCATGTCGCTCGTCAGGCTTCGGTAAGCTATCGAAGAGACCCTATGCATCGCGAGGGATGTGCCAGAGCGGCCAGACTCTCCCCAAGAAAATGGGCACGGGCTACCTTACCAGCACCCTCCGGAGTGGCTCGAGTTCCGGACAGACAATCAAGAGGCGCTCGAGCGACTATGAAGGCGTAGGGAGTAGGATGCTAGTCAAGAGGTGGAGCCGACTAACTTTTCGGTCAAAGTCATCCATTCTCCTACTCCTCTAGCCCTTGAGGGCTCCCAGACATCAGCGCCTAGCCAGCCAATCCCAGCCACTTCGACCGTACAGTGGCGGTCCTGGCGGGAGCTAAAGTCTCTCCCTTTCCCTGAAGAAGGCACTGCCAGGCTCCTCCGGGTCCTTCTTGGCCGAGAGGACATTCTGGTGGGCGAGATGACTACAAGCTCTTTGGCTCTTTCTCATCCTCCTCCCGCCCTATCTTCGTCGCCGACAGCCGCGGATAGGAAGGGAAAGCAAAAATAGGGTGAGGCCCCACCTCAGCCTCGGTGTACCTCCTCAGTGGAGGGGCCGTCGGGTCTATCCCGCCTACATGTTGACACAATCCGGAGTACGAAGAAGACATCTTTGGAGTCTTCAGCGGCTTCGCTTCAAGTGGCGGGCCCACCACCACAAGGCTCCTTCATTCCGCAAGGTCGGGATAACTGTGTAGAGCGACAATGTCCTGCGACACTGTCATTGGTCGCCAGGACTAGCCCTCAGCATGGTTGCAAAGGCAAGGCTAAGGAGCACGACGACCAGTGCCCTTCTCTGCCCGCTTCTCAACAGAAGCCGCCGCCACCGCGGGTAAGGCATCAAACCGTGCATATGTCCTCCAACACCGGTCCCAACATACCGACTCAGCAGGAGACATCTTTGTCGCCACCATGGCTAAGGCATCAAACCGCGCACACGTCTTCGGACGTGAGCACTAGCCTACCGACTTCTCGTAGGCTCCCATCGCCACTGCGGGTAAGACACCAAACCGCGAACACGCCTTCGGACGCCAGTCCCAGTATTTCGGCATACCAAGAATTGCCGCTCGAGGTAATCGAGCAGGCGATCAACGCCACCTTCCAGATACAACAAGCGGAAGGCGCCTGGATCGAAATTCGGGCGAGGAAGAGTCATCGACCTCGCCCCACAAGGGCATCAGCTCAGAGATATCCTCACCAGGATTTGTCAACTCCTGCTCCAGCACCTCTCCCTCCTACTCCCTTGGAGAAGGCTATCGCCAAGAGACGAGAGAAAAACAGGAGGAAGAACCTCAGAAGGTGACTCAAGAAACAGGTTGAACAAGCAGTCGCCCTGCAATTCCCGGCCGAGCCAACGCCTCTCCAAAAGCTCCAGAGGCTCATTGATGACTTGGAGGAATATGTTCCTCCTCGTCCTACTGGGGCTCTCCCACTCGATAGCTACGTCCCGTGGGAAGAAATACAGAAACGAGCCCGCCTCAGAAATTGGGTCCAAGAAATGATCCAAAAGCTCAAGAACGGCGAAAGACTCATGATCCCTGACGAGCTCTCCTTATGCTATAAAGACAAGGAGATCACCCCAGAGTAGCTGGAAGAAATGCTCCAGCGCTGCACCTGCAACATGGTGGCCACCCCACCTCCCGACAATATCAATGCTTCTCGGTGGGGCGAGCCAGTAGCCTCTCGGACGAGACAAAGGGCAAATGCCCCGCTTGGGCTACAGCCAGCTCCAGAGCACACCGGACGCAGCCGAGGCCGTGGCCGGGGACGTGGTAGAGGCCATGGGAGAACTTCCAAGCTACCCCTCTCTCCGTCCACCTTCGATCCGGAGCGAATCATCCTCTTTCGAGGAGAGGAACCGGCTCCCATCCCGAAAGTGGAAATTCGGTGTGGACCCAGTATCTTCGACCCTTTCGACTTTGGCGAGGCTGCGGCCAGCCTCCCAGCCTCTGCACCAGTCCCGGCTTCTGTAACATAGCAAGCGGGACCGTCTGGCAAGGACGAGCCAGCCCACCAACCACGCCTAGAAGAGCCGTCATTGGCATCCCTGTTCCAGGAGCCCGCTGGCGATCAAAGTCAATTTGGTCCCAGTGATAAGGGCAAAGCAGTGCAAATCCCCGACGGGGAGAAGCACGGCAGCTTGCAGAGGGTTCAGCCTGAGATACTACCCTCTCTGGGGGATGCTCGAGCCCGAGCTGACCGAAAGGTCCTCCACCAGATGAAGCACTTCCCTGGCAGCATTTCAATTTGGGAAGCCATCGCTTGGAGTAAGGATTTAAGGGAAACCCTTATCAAAATACTCCAAGAGCCGGAAGTCTATGAAGCGCATGCCGCGGAAATGAAGGCGGCTGCTTATGGAGCCTTCGCAGCCACCATCACCTTCACGGAGAAAGACATGTTGCTGTCCCCTCTGTGCCACAATCGCCCTCTTTATATGAAGGGGAAGATCAACGGGCACGATGTGAACCGGATCCTGGTGGACGTTGGTGCCACTGTTAACACCATGCCGCTCAAGACATTCAAGTCTCTATATCTGACCCCAAACCTCCAGAAGGTTTAGGTGGTTAAGATATCTGGCTTTAACCAGAACACCGAGGACGTCCTCGGCCGGGTGGACGTCGATCTGGTGCTCGATGATTTCGCCTCCAAGGCGACATTCTACATCATCGACTCCAACACGTCTTATAAGATGCTATTGGGCAGACCCTAGCTCCATGAAAACTGGGTCGTCCCATCAACTCTCCACCAATGCATCAAGTATGCCAAGGACGGAGAGCAACACAAGGTCTTTGCAGACCTGTCACCATTCACACCAGCAGAATGCAACCTAGCCAACGATGCGCTCTACTTTAAGGGGATTAGCCCGTACCCCGTGATCAAGAGCAAAAGCAACGGTTGGCTCTCAGAGGAAGATGATGATGATCTCTTCTCTGTCGACGAGGAGAAGGCCAAGCTTCACCGACTACGCCTCGGCTCCAAGTAAACCCCAAACCGCCCTGAAAGGCGCCAGATCGACTTCGAGGCTAATCTAATTAACCGAGCTATCGGCAAGAGTATATGCTTGCCACCAGACTGCATCTAGCTCCCATGTGCATCCGAGGAGCACAGCGTTGAGTCGCTGACGACATTCATCGTCACCTTCAAGTGACAATGTCGAAACAAGAAGAAGGCTAACAGGGACAAACCCATTGTCTTCTATAAAGGAGACATGGTCCCTCAAGCCCTGCCAGATGATGACTTCGGCTGGTCTAGGCAAGCCGATGATACCCCTGAAGCAGTTCAGGTGTGGGGCGACCTGTCGCCGCATATTGAAGAAATGTGTTTGAAACAACACATTCCCCTATGGCAGACCTTTGCCCAACAAAGATACTTCCGTCGACTGTGGGACCCTTCCCAAGTCCGGGGGAAACCCCCATCCTTCCATAAGGATACCAGGGGGCTTGGTCACGACCAGGACCCGAACTTCCGCGTCCACTACGCAGTCAATGTCATAGGCTTGGCGCATTCAGCCGATGATTAAGCTAGAGTCGAAGCCAAATTCGACAGCTCCGGGGATGAGGAAGAGGAAATTCTGATCCCGATCTCTGCCAAAGCCAGAACCTCGGCTCAAGCCATCGGTGAACCTTCTTCGCCTCCCTGCCAAGACAAAGGGGCGGGAGAGGCTTCTCCGGTCTCTCAGCCAGTCGAGGGACCAAGTACGATAAACCTTCCTGAGGGGGGGGATCTTGCTGGTCCAAGCTGTGAAAGATTGTCAGCTTCACCGGACAACCCTAGAGAAACCTCAGTAACCCTAGTTGATGACTATTGGCCACAAGCGGGCGGCCTAGATCGATCCCTAGCGGGTCCCAGCAACAACTGCTCTCTGGTCCCTTCAGCATCAATTGGTGGCCTCGAGAACCAAGAAATACACGAAGCCGACACTGATGATGACGATTTCATCGACCTCCAACCTGCTCCTCCTGAGCTGGAGGACGGCGGCCAGGCGACCGTCGACAATCTCGTGGAGATCAACTTGGGCGAAGATGAAGCCCCTCAGCCTACATTCGTTAGTGCCCTCCTCACCGAGGCAGAGAAGCAGAACTACAAGCAACTCCTGCTCGAGTTCAAGGACTGCTTCGCCTGGACGTACAAGGAGATGCCAGGGCTAGACCCCTCCGTAGCGGAGCACGACCAAGCCATTTCTCCCTCAGTCGCTCCGGTCAAGCAACCACAGCGGTGCATACGCCACGAGCTGGAGCTCCAGGTTTCGGCCGAAGTCCATAAAATGGCGGAGGTCGACTTCATCGAGCCGTGCATCTACCCGATCTAGCTCACCAATATAGTTCCGGTCAAGAAGAAGAATGGTCAAGTCTGCATCTGCGTCGACTTTCGGGACCTCAACAAAGCCTGTCCGAAGGATGACTTCCCAGTCCCAATTATAGTAACGATGGTCGACATGACCACCGGTCACGAAGCCTTGTCTTTCATGGACGGGTCGTCCGGTTATAATCAAATACGGATGTCCCTCAAAGACAAGAACCACACAGCCTTCAGATCCCCCAAGGGGATTTTCAATTACAAATGCATGCCCTTCGGTTTGAAGAATACTAGTGTTACTTACCAAAGGGACATGACTAAAATATTCGACGAGATGCTGCACAACATCATCGAATGCTATGTCGACGACCTCATCGTCAAGACCAAAAGACGTGAAGACCATTTGCGCGACCTTCGCCAAGTCTTCGAGCGTCTCTGGCAATATGGGCTCAAGATGAACCCCATGAAATGCGCCTTTGGCGTATCCAGCGGCAAATTTCTTGACTTCGTCGTCAAGTACCAAGGAATCGAGGTGGATCCCAGCAAGATCAAAGCGATCTGGGAACTTCCACCACCCAGCAACATCACTGAACTGAGGTCCTTCCAAGGGAGGCTCACCTACATTCGAAGGTTTATTTCTAACCTCTCCGGTCGATGCGCACCTTTCAGCAAGCTGATGAAGAAAGACGCCCCATTCACATGGCACTTAGAATGCCAGGTGGCTTTTAAGCAAATCAAGGAGTATCTCCTTACTCCCCCAGTCCTGGGCGCACCAGTCAAGGGTAAACCCCTCATCCTTTACATTGCCGCCATGGACGCTTCTCTAGGAGCTCTATTGGCGCAGATCAATGAAGAAGGTAAAGAGCAGCCCCCCTATTACCTCAGCCGGAAGCTAATCGGTGCCGAGTACCGCTACTCCCTTATGGAGAAGGTATGCTTGGCATTAGTGTTCGCAGTCAAGAAGTTGTGGCATTACCTCATGTCTCATTGAGTCGAGCTTATATCCAAGCACAACCCTCTGAAGTATCTCCTTCGACGACATGTCCTCTCGGGCAGACTGGGGAGGTGGGCTCTCCTGTTAATGGAGTACGACATTACCTATGTTCCCAGAAAAGTAATCAAAGGACATGGTATGGCTGAATTCTTGGCAACCCATCCAGCGCCAGACAATTCACCCTTCAGCTCGGAGCTCCCGGACGAGGAGTCCCTGGCTACTCGATCGCAACAACCGGTTGAACAAAGCAGAGATGTCTTGCATTACTGGCAGCAGAGTGCTCTCACAATCACTGTTGCTCAATCACAACAACCAGTTGAACAGAGCGGAGATGTCTTGCATTATTGGCATCCCAGTGCTCTCACAACCAGCGTACCTTGCTGGGAGCCCTACTTCGACGGTGCTTCCCGAGGGATCACCCAGAGCAACCAGGATCCAGCCACCACGGCAGGTGTCGGCATTGTTTTCCTGACTCCTCAGGGCAGAGTTTTGTACAACTCTTGTGCCCTTAGGAAGTCCCTAACCAACAATGAAGCCGAGTATGAAGCTCTACTTATTGGGCTCCAGATGGCTCTCCACATGGGCATTAAATGCCTCAAAGCCTACGGGGACTCCCAGCTGATAGTCCGGCAGGTCCTCGGCATCTATGACGTGCGGAAGCCAGAGTTGGTTCCATACCATACCGTCGTCACCAGACTAACTCAGAAGTTCTATTTCTTCAAAATAGATCACATTCCCAAAGGCAGCAACGCTCAGGCGGATGCCTTAGCAAAATTGGCCGTGGCCATCAAGCTCCCGCCTGAGGGCGAGGTCGATATCGTCATCAAGCACCGAAGACTGATGCCGAGCTCACTTGAAGGCAACACCAGTCTCACCATTTGTGAGGTCCATGACCTTGACCAAAGCACACCTCCAGAAGAGGATGATTGACGTGCGCCTATCATCAAATTCCAGAAAGGGTGGCTTCCACCTGACCAAGCTCAAAGAGTCCAGCTACTTCGCCGAGCAACCTCTTATGAGTTGATTGGTGACTCCCTGTATCGGCTCGTCCACGAGAAGGATAAGTCGATTCTCCTGAGATGTGTCTCCCTAGCAGAAGCTCGAGACATCATGCAGGAGGTCCACTCCAGATTGTGCGGTGCACACCAGGCCGGAGATCGGATGAAACACAACATCAAGCTCAAAGGCTTCTACTGGCCAACCATGTACGCGGATTGTATCCAGTATGCCCGTGCATGCTATCAATGCCAAGACTTTGGCCCAGTACCCAGGAAACCTCCTAACCTATTGCGTCCTCTGGCCCCCACATGGCCATTCGCTGAGTGGGGCATGGACATCGCGGGGCCTTTCCCGCCATCTTCCAAGGGCCATAAATACATCTTGGCCGCCACTGACTACTTCTCCCACTGGGCGGAGGCTCTACCCTTGCGAGAGGTCACCGACGAAGTCATTGCCAGATTCGTCTGCCACAACATCATATACCGATTCGGTACTCCCAGTCACATAGTGTCCAACAATGGGACACCCTTCAAGAATAAGGCCGTATACTAGTTAGAGGGCAAATTCCACATCGACTGGAGAACTTCTTCGATCTACAACCCTCAGGCTAACAGCTTAGCGAAAGCCTTCAACAAAACCCTCTACAAGCTCTTGGCTAAGATGGTTAGCCACCGAAAATGTGATTGGGGTGAAAAGGTCTTCGAAGCATTGTGGGCCTATCGGACGGTCTACAAAACCCCCACGGGGTGCTCGCCGTTCTTCTTTACTTATGGGGCAGAAGTAGTTATCCCCATCGAAGTCCAGTTAGCCTCTTATCATGTGGCCATCCACACCGGCCTTTCCAGCCCTGACGAAAATGAGTACCAGAGAAGGCTAGAAGAGCTCGCCGATCTAGAAGGCAAGCGACTCGAAGCCTACAAACGCATGCAGGCATATCAGGCTTGCATGGTCCGGGCCTATGACAAGCTCGTCAGGCAGTGAGCTTTCAAGCAAGGCGACCTCGTCATGATCAAAGAAAAAGAGGTCATGGCAGGGCGCTCCAGTGGAAAACTGCAGCCAAATTGGTGAGGTTCATACATCATCTAGAATGTCTATGAGGGTGGGGCCTACACGGTTGTTGATCACAAAGGACACAGACCATTCCCGCCTCTCAACGGCAAACACATGAAGCTATACTATGCGCCAGAGCATGAGTTCGCGCGCCAGCCAGACTAAGGTGCACGCCCCAGCTACTACCAATAAGGCCGGTCCTCCCCCATGGAGGATCCCACCGACCAGTCCTCCCGGTCTTCAATTCCCAGTCAACCAGCCAGTTCAGCTCCTCGGAATAGCTGCCATGCATCCGCGGGAATCGGTCCCTTGCCCCCGTTCCCGTCACTATGGGAGTGCGGGCGCTTCTGCACCAGCGCCAGTCTAGCTGTTAGGCTCACAGGTAAGTAAAAAAAAAAACAATAATAAAAAATGGGGTTAAAAAATAGAGATGCCCCGGCAGACCCAATCATCCTCACCACAATAGGGTGGCTGGGGGCAAAAAGGCTAGTGACCCAGCTGAGGTGATATCCCGAAAGGGAACCTCAGGCAAAATCGAGAAACCCCTCGACATGAAAACCCGCAAGGGCACGTCGGAAAAAGATAAAGGGGGTCGGCTCTAGCGAAAACCCGAAAGGGCGGTAGAGCCGATAAAGAGAAAATCTTCTTCTCCCTACAAGTCAACACGGCCTTCCACTTGTCCCTTGGTAGGCCATTACTCTCACCCAGGACCAGTCTCCAATACACTTGCATTGCTACAGCGCAAGCCATCTAATCCCCAGTTAATCTTGTGTTACTCCTGCTCAGTTCGGCCAACCTTTGGCCCTCACCTCAATGTCACGGTTCAACCAGTCCCTGTGACAGTCAAACTTCCAGTCAGCGTCTCGGTAAACTTACATCCCGATACATTCCCTAGATATTTATCATCCTCTGGCCCTACATCCCACATATCCAGCAAATCCAGAGCCCTCCAGTTCCGTATAATCCCAGTTTCCCCCATACAATCCCAGATCCACTAGTTACAACTCTAGTAATACCTTCCAATGGCAAAGTGGCCCTTCGCCACCATGGCTTAAGGATTTCAAAAAAACCCTTATGAATGGTCGAACAACATTCGGCTATCCTCACCTTCCAGTCTCAGGTTACGTCCCCTGACAGCAACATGCTATGGACGGCAGTCTCAAAAAAAATGGGGTTAAAAATATAGATACCCCGGCGGCCTCAGTTAACTCTCTCTACGAGATGACTGGGGGCAAAAATTGCCACCAACCCAGCTGAGGTGAGAACCCGAAAGGGCACCTCAGGTAAAATTGGGTAACCCCTCGGTGTGAAAACCCGCAAGGGTGCACTGGAAAAAGCTAAAGGGGGCCAGCTCTGGCGAAAACCAGCAAGGGCGATAGAGCTGGTAAAGAGAAGGAAAAAAAACTCTCTCCCTCTCCACTTTTCACTTACAAAGCCATCAGCCATGACACGTCCCGATGGCGAGCTCAACATCACTCCATGACAATGATGGCCACTACACCCCCGAGGGTCGGTCATCGCCAGCTTCCAGTTTCCAGTTTCGGCTACAATGCCTTCACAGGCCAGCCACCAGTCTCCAGCTTCTAGTTTCGGATACAACACCTTCACAGGCCAGCCGCCAGTCTCCAGCTTCTAGTCTTCGGCTACAACACCTTCACAAGCTAGCCGCTAGTCTCCAGCTTCCAGTTTCAGCTACAACACCTTCACTGGCTAGACACCCAGCGTCCAGTCCCAGTACCTCGTCTACAACACCTTCACAGGCCAGCCGCCAATCTCCAATCCCAGCCTCGGCTACGACGCCTTCACAGGCTAGCCACCCAGCTTCCAGTCCCAGCCTCGGCTACAACGCCTTCACAGGCCTAGCCACCAATTTTCAAATCCAGCTTTGGCTACGACGCCTTCGCAGGCTAGCCGCCAGCTCCCGGTTCCAGTTTCGGCTATAGTGCCTTCCCAGGCTAGCCATCCGACCAGGTTCCAGTTCCCAACCATTGCACCTTTCTAGGTCACCCAGCTGGCTTCAGCTCCAGCCCTTCTTCCCAGTCACAGTCCCAGCTTCAATTTCCAGTCCCTCTCCTAGTTCCGGTCTTGGTTGGCATGTCCGCCTAGGCCGTCCAGCTAGCTCAATCTCAGTTTCCCACACACATACGAATCCCATTCTTTGGCCAATGGCACAATGTTAGCCAATATTCCACCATCCAGTTCAGGGTCAATATACACCCTCTAGAATCACCTCTACAACCCTAAATCACGTAAGTTGTCCCGTTCTTACAGGCCTACGTTGGTTCCCCGGTATGTGGGCTTTCATCCCCCAGGAGGATTGGCCCCACATATAGCCTTTCTTTCCTCTACTACCCAGTACTCAACCTCCAGCGTCTAACACCGAGTTCCTCAAACCCGGTTCCTGTCATCACTCATGACGATGCGTCGTAAGACAAGCAAGCACGACTAACAATAAGGAGTCGTCAGTTCACGCGCATCATTCCATTCCATCAAAGAAGGGAGGGAACAACCCAATAAACAAAGGATCTGGAGTTAATTAATACTCTGTAAAAGGAGCCCAAGACATGCCCTTGGGGTAACAAAATCCATACACTCCAGACATCAAAAAAAAGAGAGAAGGAGAAGAGGGGGAAGATACAATCAGGGCTCTGGCTTAGTCCCCTCTAGCGCTGCAAGGCGAGAGTCTGCCGCTGCAAGCTCCGCCTCCAGGGTGGACAAGAGCTGAGCACTGGCTTCGACTGTAGCCTCAGCCGCCTGCCACTCGGCTCGGACGTGCTCAGCAACTACCTGCCGCTCCTCCCAGGCCTTCCTCAAGGTCCTGGCCTGGCTCTCCACCTCCCTCAACTATGCGGCTCACTCCTGAGATGCTGACGCGGTCACTTCGGCGTGACTCCTCTGCTCAGCTACGACTGACACAAGCTAAGCCCGCTGCTCCTATGCCTCTCAGATAGTCGCTAGCCTCTGAGCCCTCTGCACCTGAACCTCACGGAGTCGTAGGTATTCGGCCCAGATCCCAACCAACCAGGACATCCAGAGCTCACATGGGAATTCGAGTGCGTGATAGCCCTGGGTGCACTCCCGCAGTCGCTGCCTCAGGTCCTCTGGAGAAGGGAGGGGCTCGCTCTGGGAGTAGCCTCGCGCCAGCTGGAGCAGAGCGGCACCTACACTCGCCTCCAGCAACGGCTCTGGCGGAGAGGCGAATGGAGGCCACTTGACCCCTAAATCTAGGGAGAGGTCTCCGGACGCAGCTGGCAGTCCAGTGGAACATGCATAGTTCCAACAAACACCAAAGGAAGTAAGTGATACATAAAAGGCTTCCTTCGACAAACAAGGTGAAAAACCTGACAAAGAGAAGGAGACAAGTCTTGACTCCTTACCTGGAGCAAGTCCAGCCGACTCTGTGACATCATATGTCGGGGTCGGGGAAGGCAGCTGCACCTCCACCTCCACAGCATTCCCTACCGGGGTTGGAGAGGGCAATGGTTCCTCCACCATCCGGTCATCTCCAGCAAGCATGGGTGGGACAGGAGGCTCCTCCTTCCCACCCTCGTCAGGAGTTGACGCGTGCTCCTCCCCAGGATCCGGTGCTGCAGGTAACTCAAGAACGTCAGCACTCTGCCTTATAGAGCATACAAGCACTAAACAAAGGTGGAGAGGACCACTGCATACCTCAAGAAGTGGTCCTCGTCGGAATCTCCCTACCATCCGAGGCCCCGGAGGATGAAGAGCTCGAGCTCTCCTCTGTCTCCATATCTGAGCCGTCGTCGTCTGAAGAGCTCGACAAGGTCTCCGACGGACTCGCAGAGGTGGCCGAACCTGAAGCTCTTGCAAGCCAACGTAGCAAACAAGGTCATCACCAGACCCAGCTCCATACAAGAGTTGTTCTCCAACTAAGAGTTGCAAACAGAAAACTCACCGGCCGGAGCACTCCCCTCCGAAACCTTCTCGATATCGACGATCTCCTCATCGCCCTCAGCAGAGGCCACTTCTATGGGCCCCTCCTCCACCATCTCAGCCCCGTTGCGGGGCAACTCACCTTCTTCTAGGGGCAAAGGTACACCGGTAAACAATACTAGTAGGAATTCAGCACCAGAAGACAATCAACAATAAAAGGTTTAACAGAAGTGGTTAAGTCTCTAGTTACGCACCTGAGGATCCCATGCTCGAAGACCCAACCAGCCCCACAGTGCAGGCCGACACCATAGCTGGCAGGGAAGCTCGCTCCACCCCCGCCAACAGCTGCGGCAACAAGCTAGACACTTCCTTGGTCGTGGGCGGCATTGAAGCACTCCTCCCCTCAGGCTCCACCTCAAAGGAGGGAAGAGACACTGAAGGGCCTGTGCGGACCAGCTCCTGAATCATCTCCAGAGTAGCGGCTGGATCCTCACCTGGCAAATGACATCATAAAGTCAGTCAGTATTGGCATCCCCGCAACTCTATAATGAAAGGGCAATGCCCTCCGTAACAGTTCAATACTTACCCAAGCCATCCTTGGTCGCAGTGGGCTCCTGCCCGTCAACAGATGGCGGCACCTCGCCTCGCATCTCTGAAGAAGCTGCGGTCTCACATGCCCCGGCCACCTCTGCACGACACCAGCAACTATGTCAACTCCCGGAAACATATACAGCCATAAACACGACACGCTCGGTTCCACAATTATTTACCTGGCTGGGCATCCTTTGAAGCCTTCCATGGCTCAAAATCAGTGAAGCTCTCAGCATTAGGGGCAGTCTCGTCCATCATACGAAGAAGCCCCTCCATATCTATCTCATGATCAACCCCCTCATCAGGAAGTTGGTCGACCTCCTAAGGTGGCGAGAAGGCCACATTAGCCCCGGTCTCTAGTGGCGCTGTGAAAAGTAAATCCAATTGCACAAGGTTAGCCAATCGTCAAGACTGAATCAACATAAAGCAAGTAGGCGGATATGGTACTTACTCAGAGCCGCCTCTGCCTCGATATGCTCCCTGGCAGCGGGTCCCCGAGAGGACTCACCAACCTCCCTGACTCCGGTCTCCACCCGGGGGTGCTTCCTTCTGGGCTGAAGGGCCCCGTCACCATCCCTAGAAGATGTCCCTGTGGAGAGGGGATCCCTGTCCGCCGTAGAACCTGCCAAACACACAGCCACACAAGATCTCTCAGCCATATGTCCTAGAAAACAACACAGTAGGGCTAGCAGGCTAACAAAGAGGTCTTACCTAAAGTCGCGAAGGGGGTCAGTGGCAGAGGAACTAGCTACTCTGGCTTCAAACCCACAACCCGTGCGGCCTTCGTGACCGCCTCCTTCACGTCCCTCAGGGTGTAGGCGCACTCAATGAGGGACACGAGCTCTACAGGTCTAGCTGACCCTATCGCTTGGGTGATATGACGCCTCCAGTCGTCAGCCGCCGTATCTGCAAAGCTCCCCTCAGGGAGCACTCGGTCCAGCGAACCCCGCTGCTCAAACCCGCAGTCCGCCAAAAACTGGGTCCACCAAGTCCTCGACGTCTCGGGTCGAGGTGCCCTGACTCTGGTACCTCCAGGCACCGCGCGCGCCTGCTTGAGGGGCTTCAGTACCCCGTTGCCGCTCTGCCCCATCGACAAAGAGCCTCAGCTCCCTCGGGGCGCCTACTGCGCCAGCCTCTCTACCTCCCAGCGGATCCGAGAAAAGCGAGTCCGCAGATACTCGTCATCCACTGCGATGAGAGGTAGGTCCTCCCTCAAGAGACGGGTCTCCTCGGCTTTCCTGATCACCGAGGCCTTCTGTCGGTACTGGTGACTATGCTCGAACCACCATCTGGAGTAGTGGACATCGAACCGTCCCCTACGTCCCGGCACAGGCATCGACAGTCGCTCTGGATCTCGACGATAGTAGAAGTCCCACCACGCCGCGGCTAGCAAATGTGTGTCCCGACCTTTGTACTGCCGACCCACCAAAGGGAACTCCTAGTTCGGCGGGATCCCATGGTCATACCCGAAGTTCCAAGCGAACCTGTGAGGGTAGTATGGCTCTAAGAAGCTCATCACAGACCGATGTAAAGGCAGCATCGCTGGCCGAGTGCTCATCACCCACTCTGTGTACAATGACGCATCCGGCTCTGGCTGGTAGGGTAGGGCGCATGCCGCCCCACCATTCAAAGGCACCATGATCAGGTGGGAGTCCCTGGTAGCACCGTCAAAAGGAACACCCTCCTCGCCCCTGCCGGGCAAGTAACACAAAACTCTCCTAGCTTCCTCCAGCTGCATCACTGCGTCCCCATCAGGCTGTCCGGTGAAGCTAAACAACAATGGTGTCGCCTGGTTCGTCACAGACCCGCGAGACACCAACCCTAGGAACAGCAACCTAGCCCATGCACTGAGGTAGTGAGTCGGCAGAAGCAGGCTCCGCTCACGTGGCACCGGGTGCACCGCCAGTACTCCCAGTCCCTAATAAACATTGGCCAAAGTCGCTAGGGCTAAGGCCAGCCTTTGTCCCGCTGCCAATTGGCACGCAGGCCACAACAGCTCTACTCGCAGCTGGCCGTCGTCCCCGTGGGGGACCACGAACGTCGCCAGCCAGTACGCCAAGTACGCGGCCAAGTGCGTCACGTCTGGCAGTCTATGGGGGTTCCACCCCTTCTATGGCGCGTAGATATACCTGCTATATGTCTGGAAACGCAGCTCCACCTCTGTGTACTCCTCCCAGGGGGTGTGGTCCCTCGCGAACTCTTGGTGAAAGCAAAAGGGGCCGTCTTAAAAGTGGCGAATCCATGCATTCAGTGGCACCCTGGGAGTCTGCGCCGCTCTTTCCTTCCCAGCCAAGGCCAAGTCCCTCCAGGTCTTCAGCAAATACCGGTAGCTGAAAGGAACCCGGTATCATCCATGCCCATCAGTGTGGCTACGATGGAGGTCATCCAGCACTATCTCCTTGTACCCCTCGCCGCTGATCGGTAACCCAGAGATCCTCCACAGAGACCACAAGTCTAATGAGGTCTCTCCCTCAGCCGTTGCCACGGTGTTTCACCTACGGTTGAAACGCTCTGTCAATGCCTGTAAAAGTCCTGTGTAGCAAGGATACCCATGTAGAGCCGCAGTCACAGCATATCTGATGTCAGCTCGGTCTAGCAGCACCCAGTAGTGGTGTACTATGCCCATCAACCACTCGATAGCTCCCTCGCGGTATCTATGTGACGGAATCACCGCCCAGCAGCCATACCAGCTAACGGCGGTCTGTCGTAGAATCCTGGACAAAAGACTATGGTCGTCATAGCCTTCTTCGGCATACTCCAGCCCTGATGGCTTCAGTACCAATCTCGGACTGCCCTCTGTCTCCGCTTGGTGGTGTCCATGCAAATCCCAGAAGGCGGGACCCATCACTCTAGCACGAACTCTAAACTGGTCTGCTCTGCTGAAGAAGCCCAGGCACTCAGCACTGGGAAACTGACTCTGCCTCCAGTAATCCACATAGAAACTCAGGAAGCCGCAAAGGACAATCCCGTGCAAGCTATCTCAACCCACCAAGATCGTCCGCTCCAGTTGGCGACGGGCTCCCGCAACCCGTGCGTCACTCTCCTCCATGCCTGGCGGGACAAAGTTCCTGATAAACTCAAACAAGTGTCGATCCAAAGGGAACTCCACTGGATAGCCACCGCGGTGGTCATAAGTGTAGAGCCCGCCCGCCTCCGACGCACGGGCCAGCTCCACAACCCCAACCTCGTTGCCATGCTCGTTGGTGGGGCCCTCTGCCACAGTTATCTGCCCACCATCAAGCTACTCCATGCTGGCCGTAGTGATAACTAGTGGGCCCAAAGGGGGCATGGGCCGCTCGGTCATCCTCAGCCAGTGGTCCTCCTCCCGGACCACACGCCTCGGGACCCTCTCGTCCCTGCCAAATCGGGCCATAGCTGCAAGACATAGCACAAAAATGGTCAGTATGTCAGAAATTCAACACATACAATACAGCAAATCACAAGTATATGAAACGTCCAAATGCAACTACAACAACTCAAAAGGAGAGGTTCACGGGCCGTACGCCCTCGTCTCCGCCTCCAACGCATGACCCGTGGGGGGCATTTGTTGTACCCGGACTATTTCCCCAACAAAATACCCAGAAATAAGGATTCGGGAATTTCCTTGAACACCTTCAAGGCATGGGCTACCCGGCCCCTCCGACAATCCAGTGGGCCCGACCAACGGCCCCAACCAGTTAGCCAAGGTGCACGGTGGCACCAGCAATCGATCGGGACCACTCCCGACCCCTAAGTTGCGGACTTTGCCCGCCTTCTACACGACCACCCGAGCCATCTCGTTGACGCTCCGACTACAAGCCACACCACGTGGCACCCAGTGAAAAGGCTAGGGGCCTACCCCGGGACGCCTTATTTCAACCCTCCAAGGTCAAAGAGAGACCCAAATAGGTCAACCATAGGCTCAGAAGGCCAGTAGTACGTGTGTATGGCTCACACACGCGTGTTCGACATTCTGCCGAACACCTTGTGGGCGCGCACGTTTCAACCCTTCTACACCAACCCACAGGCCATCCCGTGGTTCCAGTACACCAATTGGGTCCTACAACGACCCCCCCAGCAAGCCGGGGCCACCCCCGACCCTCAGACACGTGGCAACATGCCACTCGACTTCAGCTCTCGGGCCAACCCGAGGCTACTCTACCAACCCGCCGTACAATGTGGCAAGCAGCCCGAGGATGGGCACGTACACCCAAGGTGCCTCCTCCCAGCCCCTACGGACTTCTACCTTTGGCCCTTAGCCAAATTCAAGGTCCGTCGGCCACTTACGCGGCTTGTTCGGCAACCCGGGGTGTGTCGGGCATTCTCCCGAACACCTTGCGAGCGGCCACTACAACTCAAAGAACAATGGCTCCCATGGGCCATTTCAATACCCCGAAACTTCATATCCCTCAAGGGATATCCCCAGACGATGAAGGAAGACCCCCGGGGGGCCATCCCTCGGGGTTACGGCTTTGCCCGGGGCCCGTGCGCCCCAGGGCGTGGCCGCGCCCCCGGAGAGGGCGAACTCCCTGGGGGCCGCGCCCTCCCCTCAGCTCGGAGGCCCGACGGCCCTCCCCAGTCCCAGTTCGCAGAAATTCCTAACTTCACGGTCCGAGGTTCGTGCAAAGTTCATTCGTCATACCCGTGTGTCGAAGGATTCACGAAGATGGAGTCCCGGGATTACGCTGAGTCACACACGTCAATCCCTCGATCTTCGTGCACAAGCAGCTAGTCCACAAGGTCCACCAGTGTATCCTCCCAGTATCCTTTATCCACTTTCTTCTTAATCAATTTGGGAAGAAAACAACCAAAAAACCAGGTTTTATAGAGGTGGGACCACTCCCCCTCTCTCTCTTCTACCTTGTCCGCCCAAACCCCCCTTGGGGAGGGGTTAGGCAGACCAACTTGGGCCTCCAAGCTGGTCTCCCTAAACCCCCCAAGGGGGGGGGGTTTAGGCGAACCAGCCTGGCCCTAGGCTGGTCCGCCTAAACCCTTGGAAAATAAAAAAAAGATTTTAAAAATAAAAAAAGAAGGACCACTTTGGTCCGCCTAAAGCCCCCCTGGGGAGGGGTTTAGGCGGACCAGCTTGGACCCCCAACCTGGTCCGCCTAAACCTCTCCAAAAATAAAAAAAAAAGATTTTTTCCTCTCCGAAGAGGGGTTTAGGCGGACCAGACCAACCCATGGGGCTGGTCCGCCTAAACCCCCCTGGAGGAGGGGTTTAGGCGGACCAGACCAGCCCCTTGGGCTGGTCCGCCTAAATCCCACCCCTTCCACTCCGACACACACACACAAAACACATAAAAAAGTACAATACAAATAAAATAATAATAATAATACTATTTGGGGTGTTTACCCAGACCAAGTTGGACCCTAAACTTGGTCCGCCTAAACCTCACCCCCCACCCCTTCAACTTCTATAAATTGCCCCCCTTACCAAACACGGAGGCATATGGTATGTGAAGCACGGACGCACGGACGGACGAGCAAACTTCCCCGGCCTAATTATCGCACCCTCGGATTCCCGGGGCTTTCGGCAAGGGTCGGGAACGTGAGAAGACAAATGCGCGAGCGGTTGGCTTACTAGTCGGCTCATACACGCCGAGGGCATGTCGCACGTACTCCCCTCACGCGGTGTCTAGCCATCTCAAGCCAAGTCCATCCCCGCCACATGTAAGATGACCATACCAACAGCAAATACGCCCACACCCCGGGCCTGCTCGTGTACGGCAACTTATGACACTTATGACGTTGATGAAGGGTACTTCATAGCGCCGCGTCGGCCCTCGACACGGAACTGCGTCCCCACCGTTCACCTCCCAGTCGGCCGTCGGCCCCTCGTATCGACAAATCAAGTCTAGTCGGACCTCTGGCCTGGGAATCATAGTCCCGGGGCCGACCTCGACTCCCCAGCATGACAACACGCGCCGTCCGAGACCCGGACCCGACCGCTCACCTCGATACGCGTCCGACCTCCGCCAGGCGCCAGCCCGTGTCCGTTCTGGCCACCAAGGCAGTCGGACCCACACCAACTCCTCTGTAAAGAGTTCCAGTAAAACACGCAGACATCTACTTCTCCACGTAATGACCCGGGGACCGGGCCACGTGTCGGAATTGTCCCGTGGCTTCTGCCCGTTGTACTTCGGCCATTTAGGCCCGCTTGTAAAGCCCATGTGGCTCATCATAAAACCAGTAAAATACATACGCCCGTGTTTGGGCCCCCATCTTTCGTTCCACACCCCTCGGTCTAACGCGTACCCCTAGCTGCTGAATGCACCCCAACCCTCTACCCACGGCTTCAGACACATATACAGACTTTTCTTCAGCATAGAACGAAGGTATTCGGATTCAATCCAATGTAAATAAGCACCGGTTGCTTGCGGCCGGTGGGGAAAGACGTCCTGTACACGATTCCCGCAATCGCCTATGCACTCGCACCCATGGAACCCCTTCTCTCCACGTGTCACCCGATCGCCCGAGCCCACGTGCCGCGCCCTGGTGGTGCTTCCCCGGTCAAACCTTGGTTCCATGAGTGATTGTCGAGAGATCGACTGGCACGCCCGCATCTTTTCCGGTTAACCCTTATCCCGACACTTCCGTGCCATCTTACCCTTTCCGACTTTCCGTAAAAACGAGAGTGCCCGGTACTACCGTGAGAGGCATGCACCCATGAGGAGGATACCCAGGATACATCAAAATCTCGTATTTTCCTTCACCACTGTATCCCTTCACTCACCCCGGTAATCGGCATAAAAAACCCGCGCAACAGCGTCCTAGTGGGAATCCCAGGCTCACGGAGACTTACGGAGGCCTTCAAACAAGATCACCTAGTCCGGTGGAAGGAATATCCAACGAAGAGGATCACAAGTCCAAGAGGTGTGCTTATAAGTGCAAAAGTGTATTAATGTGGGACAGGACGCGACTCGAGACAATAAGGGACTCTAACTCGGGGACGTCCCTAAGCGTGGGAAATGCGTGGATCTGTGCGGTTGAGGAATCGATAATGAGTCTCGGGTATCAGCTTTTCCGCATGCTCGGATCGAGTCACGGGAAGGGTCCCACTCACTCACTCTCGCAGCGGTGATAAAAATTTGACGAGCTACATTCCTATCACTCATGCAGCGGCATATGAAAATATACGAGATAAGCAAAATGCCAAAGTAGGAGGGTGGCGAGTATACCTCCATGCTCCGGACGTGGGGAAGACGATCCCGGCTGAAACTCGTACTCCCGATACAAATAATCCACAATAATTACAGAAATTATTTCACTGCCCACTCCATGCAGGGAGGTAAAGGACTACAGTGGGACCTGGGAGTAGCGAACTCGGGTTAACGGGCAGCAAACCGAAAGGTTCTCGGGCCAGAGACGGGCTGCTGGTCCGGCTCGATTCTACGGGCCCGCGGGACAGCAGGCGGGTTCGGCTACTGGGACAGCGGTGCCCGGGCGTTTCCTTCCTGCTACGGCTGGCTGGGACACTGCTGGGGGGTTGCCAATCGATCTTCGGGAGTGGCGGTCACCGATGGTGAGCCGGCGTGTTTTACCGGAATTAGCCGGCGGACTGATCTGCTGGCCTGTTCTCGGAACAGAATTGCGCGCCTCCACGAAAATAATTGTTGCGCCCAGATCTGGTGTCAGATCGAGATGAAATTGGTACTGTTGGTAAATAGACTCGAAGGGCTACAACATATATTATTTTCATATCC
Organism: Amorphophallus konjac; assembly: GCA_022559845.1. Taxonomy (NCBI): domain Eukaryota; kingdom Viridiplantae; phylum Streptophyta; class Magnoliopsida; order Alismatales; family Araceae; genus Amorphophallus; species Amorphophallus konjac. Next base: position 314,478,182 of record CM040121.1, on the reverse strand, counting down.
ATCTAGTAAATAGATTGGAAATGGAAAACTCTATGGGTTATAGTTGTTTCTGGCCCGAAATTATAGACTGTTAGGACAGAACACAATCTGTCTGAAAATGAATTTTGACTGACAGGGGACTGGTAGATCTAGACTCTGAGAAAATTATGGGTGGAATGGGGGATGTGAGGATCACGTATGAATTTTTTGGGAATTTTTGGGGGTGACTAAGGGGACAGGAAAAATAGAAGAACAAGACACTATCCCGTAGATCTGCTGATTGGCAGACTGTCATGGGTTGAACTAAAATACTGAGAAAATAATCAAACGGTGGCGGATTGACAGAAAATTTAAAATGGGAATGGCTAACAAGGAGGGGATGATCTCTCAAAATTTCAAGATCATCAGACTCACGGATTGAGAGGACCAACTAGATGATGCGGGACGAAAGTGGGGGGTCTTCTTCTTCCTTCTGATCATAGTCGCGCTATACCCTTTACGCGCGTTCTGAAGAACGTGCTATATCGTTTACGTGCGTTCACAGACAGCAGCAGAACGAAGAACCTCGACGTTGGGGCACCCGTGGACGACTCTGGGGGTTCAAACCACAAGGGAAAACACACAGGACGACGGAGAACACATGGGGAATGCTAAAATTGAAATCAAACCAACCTAATACTATCTAGGATAACTTTTGGGAAGGTGGATGTGGGGGTGAGCGGCAAGGGAAGGAGGGTGGACGTCGATGATGTTAGGGCCGTGAAGAAGCTTGGCTGGGGCCTCTCACCCGAACCCATCGCAGGCACGGTGCAGCCGAGCTCCATCCTGACCTTAACAACATCTTTGGCGGTGGTGGGGAAGTGGAATCATGGTTGGAAGAAGAACGAAGCTCCGAATGGAGCCTCACACTCGACCCCGTCTCAGAGCCGATGCATCCGTTGCTTCGATCATCCTCCATTGAAGGGGAAAAGAGAGGGGATCAGGAGAAGAAGATTGGGCATCGCACCCGGAGAGGGGAGGAAGAAAGGGGGTTCCAAAGATTGGGGGAGATAGCCATGCTATACTCATAAACTCTCATAGATTCATTGTTTCATTGCTTAATCAAACAAAATGGGATACATATATAGGGGAAGGGGAAGATAAACGACACTAGAACATTGATTACAACCTTGGAAAATAGCACACATTGAAGACTTTGGGGAGTTTCGACGCCGGGAAGTTTAACCGGCTGCAACCCGTTTCTGTCTGTGATCGCGCTAAGGAGACCTAGCGCCTTCTTCAAGATCACGCTAGGGACCTATAGTGCCTTCATGCTTGGCCTGGCAGCTTGCTCAATTTGCTTCGGCTCGACAGCTGGCTTGATTCCCATCAAACCCCTCCACTTTGGAAGGTTCGTCCTCGAACCTCGTAGCTCAAGATCCCAGTCTGTGAGAACAGCCTGGTTCCCTAAGCTCTGATACCATTTGATGCGGGACGAAAGTGGGGGGTCTTCTTCTTCCTTCTGATCATAGTCGCGCTATACCCTTTACGTGCGTTCTGAAGAACGCGCTATATCGTTTACGCGCGTTTACAGACAGCAGCAGAACGAAGAATCTCGACGTTGGGGCTCCCGTGGACAACTCTGGGGGTTCAAACCACAAGGGAAAACACACAGGATGACGTAGAACACGTGGGGAATGCTAAACTTGAAATCAAACCAACCTAATACTATCTACGATAACTTTTAGGAAGGTGGATGTGGGGGTGAGTGGCAAGGGAAGGAGGGTGGACATCGATGATGTTAGGGCCGTGAAGAAGCTTGGCTAGGGCCTCTCACCCGAACCCATCGCAGGTACGGTGCAGCCGAGCTCCATCCTGACCTTAACAACATCTTTGGCGGTGGTGGGGAAGTGGAATCATGGTTGGAAGAAGAACGAAGCTCCGAATGGAGCCTCACACTCGACCCCGTCTCAGAGCCGATGCATCCGTTGCTTCGATCGTCCTCCATTGAAGGGGAAAAGAGAGGGGATCAGGAGAAGAAGATTGGGCATCGCACCCGGAGAGGGGAGGAAGAAAGGGGGTTCCAAAGATTGGGGGAGGTAGCCATGCTATACTCATAAACTCTCATAGATTCATTGTTTCATTGCTTAATCAAACGAAATGGGATACATATATAGGGGAAGGGGAAGACAAAACGACACTAGAACATTGATTACAACCATGGAAAACATCACACATTGAAGACTTTGGGGAGTTTCGACGCCGGGAAGTTGGACCGGATGCAACCCGTTTCTGTCTGTGATCGCGCTAGGGAGACCTAGCGCCTTCTTCAAGATCGCGCTAGGGACCTATAGCGCCTTCATGCTTGGCCTGGAAGCTTGCTCAATTTGCTTCGACTCGACACCTGGCTTGATTCCCATCAAACCCTTCCACATTGGAAGGTTCATCCTCGAACCTCGTAGCTCAAGATCCCAGTCTGTGAGAACAGCCTGGTTCGCTAAGCTCTGATACCATTTGATGCGGGACGAAAGTGGGGGGTCTACTTCTTCCTTCTGATCATAGTCGCGCTATACACTTTATGCGCGTTCTGAAGAACGCGCTATATCGTTTACACGCGTTCACAGACAGCAGCAGAACGAAGAACCTCTACGTTGGGACTCCCGTGGACGACTCTAGGGGTTCAAACCACAAGGGAAAACACATAGGACGACAGAGAACACATGGGGAATGCTAAAATTGAAATCAAACCAACCTAATACTATCTAGGATAACTTTTGGGAAGGTGGATGTGGGGGTGAGCGGCAAGGGAAGGAGGGTGGACATCGATGATGTTAGGGTCGTGAAGAAGCTTGGTTGGCGCCTCTCACCCGAACCCATCACAGGTACGGTGCAGCCGAGCTCCATCCTGACCTTAACAACATCTTTGGCGGTGGCGGGGAAGTGGAATCGTGGTTGGAAGAAGAACGAAGATCCGAATGGAGCCTCACACTCGACCCCATTTCAGAGCTGATGCATCCATTGCTTCGATCGTCCTCCATTGAAGGGGAAAAGAGAGGGGATTAGGAGAAGAAGATTGGGCATCGCACCCGGAGAGGGGAGGAAGAAAGGGGGTTCCAAAGATTGGGGGAGATAGCCATGCTATACTCATAAACTCTCATAGATTCATTGTTTCATTGCTTAATCAAACGAAATGGGATACATATATAGGGGAAGGGGAAGACAAAATGACACTAGAACATTGATTACAACCTTGGAAAATAGCACACATTGAAGACTTTGGGGAGTTTCGACGCCGGGAAGTTGGACCGGCTGCAACCCGTTTCTGTCTGTGATCGCGCTAGGGAGACCTAGCGCCTTCTTCAAGATCGCGTTAGGGACCTATAGTGTGACGACCCGAGATCCGGATACCGGGAAGGCCCGATAACCCGAGACTCGAACCGCCGCCCACGAGCCGGGAGGGCTCGGAAGGGCTAAAAGGAGTGTGGAGGCACAAAGAAATTAGAAATAAAGCAGGACAACAATTAAACAATTAACAGAATTAAATAAACAACTACAACAGAGTCCAGTCCAATAGAAAGTACAGTCTAAAGCAGTAAAATGTACCACGTGTCAAGTGAACACTCGGCCCGGCAAGCTGGCAACTAAGAACCTCCGCATCGCGCCCTCGAACCTCGAGGAAGAAGAACCGCCTCACCTGAAAAGCAGGGAATGAGTATCCAAAACAGCGACTCAGCAGGGATCCCGCGGAACCCCAATCGGAAACAACGGCGGTAGCGGAAAGGATGGCTACAAGAGCAACCGCAACAGCAGGCACAGTAAATCCGGTGGCCGGTCGAAGCCCGGCGCTACAACTACTCCTACTGTACCAGAAACAAACCCCGATCTCGCAGTCGAGGCTACCGAACTGCACTAGTACCGCTTACCGAAGTAAAAACCCACGGCAACCACGCCGTAGAGGCCTGTCTCCCCGGACACGGCCGACCTGGACACACAGTCCAAAGTGCAACCCCGACCATCCGGTCGCGGGTACCACACAACAAGACGCAACCTCGGTAAAGCAACTAGCACTAGTTTCACGGCGCGAGAGCCGACACACGTGCCACGGTGAAACACCTGGAACTCAACAGTCAACGCGACCGAAACCCGAAGGTCGAAGTCACACGGAAACTGATAGTCTGTCACTCTCTGTCCAGAACAGGAGTACCTCCCACTAGAAGAACGACCGGATGCGTCCCCTGACATCTTACACCGCGTCACAAGTGTCTAGCTACGACACCCTAGGCGTGAGAGTCAGACGCACACAGTAACCAGTACCACAACAAGGACTAGCTGGGGTCACGCACGTCAGCGCGTGTCCTAAGCCCCCAACTACGTGTGCACACACAGACCATCTGCTCTAGGTCGGGTCTCTAGCTGGTTTCCCCCCCCCCCCCACCGGACTCTGGTGGCAAAGGCAAGGGGCCGACGGAAACCAGCCTAAAAACCGCGTCTCACCGGGTCGCGCTCTCCACCACTCCCAGGTGGGTACGCACACGCGTGCGCAGGAAGCTACGACTAGTGGAGGATCACAGAGAGAGTAGACTCTCAAGACAATGAAAAACAACGTCCGAACCTGACGAAGTACGGGGACCGTCCCACATACCAGCACCATCGCACGGTGACCACGGTCGGAGAAGAAATGGATGCACCGCCCACGGCCAAACACATGACCCACTCGGGGATCATCTTCCAGGAAGACTCACGACATGCGGGGGAACTCCACCGCACACACGCCGATACACGGTGACTCGATCGAGCGAGAACATGGAAACCCGAAACGCCTGGGGTCACCCAGACCCACCAAGCCCACGGGCACGCTAATCAAGGTGAACTGAACCTCCGGACACCCAAAGACACGGTCACGGAACTCCACGGGTGTCCGGGACACACACGGCCCAAGAGGAACACCAGACGACATGACAGATCGCGCTAGGGACCCCTAGCACGATAAGGAAGAACGCGCTAGGACCTCCTAGCGCGACAAGACAGGTCGCGCTAGGGACCCCTAGCGCGACAAGGAAGATCGCGCTAGGAACCCCTAGCGCGACAAGGCAGATCACGCTAGGACCCCATAGCGTGATCGGAACCACCCTACTGTTCATCTTCTCCGATGAACGCGCCCCATCGGGGCAGCGCGACCATCAAGAACGCGCTACTGGAGCATAGCGCGTTCTCAGTCCGCGCCCGAAAATGGTGGAAACCACGGGAAAAATGATTCCACGCCCCGTTCACCCCCAGGTGAAGAGGAAACAAAAGGGGAAACCTTCCCCAAGCCCCTAGTCATGCATCTAAACCCCTGGATAGCCCAAAAACACGGTAAAATGAGAGATCCTGTTCACACCTCAAAACATGCATTTTCCCCCAAATCGCCCCGTTTAGCCCGCTCGGCTCACCACGGCCTACAAAACTCGCGGGAAATGAAGTACGTGGGTTGAGGGTCCATCTCCCTACCTCCACCGAAGATTCGACGCACCATGGACGCTGATCCACGAAGAAAACACCGTTTAAACCCTCGCCGGTTCACGATCCCACAAACTGCCTCCACCATCACGATCCTCGTCCCGAGCCCGTCGCCCCACATCCCACGAACCACACCACCCCGCCCTCGCCGCCTCCGTTGGCCGCCCGGAGTGAGAGGGGGAGAGGAGAGAACGTGAGAGAAGAGAGAGGGAGGGAAGAGAGAAATGAGATGGGGAGAGAGAGAAAAGGTTATATATAGAAAATCCAAAAATTCTCAAAAAATACCGAAAAATAGAAAATCACGTTTCTGCGATCCTCGGAACACACCGATCGCAACGGTACCACTCGCGCCCTGGTGAACAGCCCGATTCACCCGTAACGAGGTTCCGAAGGAATTACCGAAACACACACCGGGAATCGGAAAACACATGCGGAAAAGCCGCGGAACGCTTCCGGGCCTCCGAAACAACTCTGGATAGCGCCGATCCGGACACGAAAGATGTCCAAAATGAAATTTCAAACACAACGGAGTCGGACACTCCAAGAAACCAGATCCGGGACCCATGAACAAGGATCCGAAAAAAAATCCGGGGCATTACAGCCCTCCCGCCTTAAAGAAATTTCATCCTCGAAATTCAGGACTAGAACCAAGTCACAGGGGAAGAACGCCTCCACTAACTGACAACGCTGCCAAGGCCCCAACACAGAAAAAACCTCAATTCTCGCAAAAGCACCGATCGTGAGGGACACAGCCAGACCATAATCACGAACAATGCCATGCTCCGCACACCGCGCACACACCGGCCACCAGAGCAGGCATAACACAAGGGCACACGTCTGGTATCACCTCGGACACAACAGAAACCACTCACGGCATCGCTGCCACCTTCTCGCTCACCGAGGTAACGCAATCCTAGCCACAAGGACCAATCCACCGGTCAACGCCCAAGCTCGGCGGACCAACCAAACGCCAGCTTCACAACCGCTGATCGATCTCACACCCTGCACCAGGGGCAACCAATCACTGAGCTTCCACCAGCTCACCCCAGGCAAGCAAAATACCAAGGACAGCACGGGACCAACTCTCTCAGAACTCAAACTTCGACAAAGCTCATATCCCATCTGGAAAAATGCATCTCATAAACGGACACCATAGGCCTCGCTGGCACTCGGCTCTCTCCATTCTCGAGCCCCTACAGCCAGCATCTTCTGTCTGTGAAAAGACCATCCACTGGTCACCAGACATTCGTCAACAGGAAACCTCCACCGGCCCAGCAGGCACGATCCAACTCATGACAGGCCATCCGTTGACTCTTCGCACAGACCACCACTACATCCAGATGGACCCCTGCGCCAACTCTACCCTTCGGGGGAGCACGGCGGGATCCAACGACTCCATCTCCTCTCAATCTTCACGTCACTCGACTCAGACTTACGGGGAATCCTCCCTTGTTGGCCGCGGACTGAGGATCAATATCCAACGCCAACGTCTCATCAGAGACCACTCTCTGACGCCAATCTCACGAAAAAGGCCTCCGCCCATAGGCGTCACTCTTCCATCTGGTCTCATCAAATCCTTCGATCAATCCAAATGGACACCTGCCAATGCCATGAACCATAATATCTCAAGCAACGGCACGCCAACCAACACGTCTCACACCGCCGGAGACAACGCACATCGATGAACCAATCCTCCACTGCTCTACACTTCCTCAGAAATCCACCCGCAGCAACCAATGCTACGATCCGCGCACTCTGATCCAAACGCACAGTCACCACAACGCCAACTCGGGATCCACCAACTCGACAACCATCTTCAACCCCGCAGACTCCGATCCTCCGCACATCAGAAACCACAACACCAATCGCAATTCTCGCGAACACCGCCCAGCCGACATCCGTCCTTCCGGAATAGCGCCAACACCCTAACACTCCAGGGAACGGGCAACGCTTCTCACAGGCAACCACCTTGCCAAAACGCGGAACGTGTCTCGCACGGATTTCACGGCGCACAAAGGCAAACCAATCCGGACACACAGTGCAAGACGACGAACCTTGGCCAAATGCAATCTTTCCAACCAGAGGAGAGACCAATCAGCTGTAACGACCAACGGAAGGAAAACTCCGCACTCGACCTAACCTCGAGCCTCGCGCATGCCTGGAATAGCACCTTCCAGCACCAAGAAAACCATCACTTCCGTCAGGTCAGATCCTCCGACAACACTTACCAAGTGTCCCGTCAGACCATGATCACAACATCTCACAATGCACCACCGCTACAATCCCCCGAACTGCAACACGCACGCTGGCAACCTCTGCCCAATGCAACACAACCAGGGCCACCAACCACGGGAGAAAGCTCTTGACCTTGATCCGCAGACCCCACGCCGGCACTCCAACGAGAACAGCAACCACCCTCACCGCGCCACACAACGCACTCAAGCTCTCGAGTGAGAAACAAAGCGGAAAACATGCACGAAACCCTATGCCAACTGCCGACTGTACTGGACCTTACGGACTCTGATCACTGTAATATCTCGAATTCTCATGTACGTCCACAACCACGCTCTGATACCAACTGTGACGACCCGAGATCCGGATACCGGGAAGGCCCGATAACCCGAGACTCGAACCGCCGCCCACGAGCCGGGAGGGCTCGGAAGGGCTAAAAGGAGTGTGGAGGCACAAAGAAATACGAAATAAAGCAGGACAACAATTAAACAATTAACAGAATTAAATAAACAACTACAACAGAGTCCAGTCCAACAGAAAGTACAGTCTAAAGCAGTAAAACGTACCACGTGCCAAGTGAACACTCGGCCCGGCAAGCTGGCAACTAAGAACCTCCGCATCGCGCCCTCAAACCTCGAAGAAGAAGAACCGCCTCACCTGAAAAGTAGGGAATGAGTCTCCAAAACAGAGACTCAGCAGGGATCCCGCGGAACCCCAACCGGAAACAACGGCGGTAGCGGAAAAGAAGGCTACAAGAGCAACCGCAACAGCAGGAACAGTAAATCCAGTGGCCGGTCGAAGCCCGGTGCTAAAACTACTCCTACTGTACCAGAAACACACCCCGATCTTGCAGTCGAGGCTACCGAACTGCACTAGTACCACTTACCGAAGTAAAAACTCACGGCAACCATGCCGTAGAGGCCTGTCTCCCCGGACACGGCCAACCTGGACACATAGTCCAAAGTGCAACCCCGACCATCCGGTCGTGGGTACCACACAACAAGACGCAACCTCGGTAAAGCCACTAGCACTAGTCTCACGGCGCGAGAGCCGACACACGTGCCACGGTGAAACACCTGGAACTCAACAGTCAACGCGACCGAAACCCGAAGGTCGAAGTCACACGGAAACTGATAGTCTGTCACTCTCTGTCCAGAACAGGAGTACCTCCCACTAGAAGAACGACCGGATGCGTCCCCTGACGTCTTACACCGCGTCACAAGTGTCTTGCTACGACGCCCTAGGCGTGAGACTCAGGCACACACAGTAACCAGTACCACAACAAGGACTAGCTGGGGTCACTCTCGTCAGCGCGTGTCCTAAGCCCCCAACTACGTGTGCACACACAGACCATCTGCTCTAGGTCGGGTCCTCTAGCTGGTTTTCCCCCCCCACCGGACTCTGGTGGCAAAGGCAAGGGGCCTACGGAAACCAGTCTAAAAACCGCGTCTCACCGGGTCGCGCTCTCCACCACTCCCAGGTGGGTCCGCACACGCGTGCGCAGGAAGCTACGACTAGTGGAGGATCACTAAGAGAGTAGACTCTCAAGACAACGGAAAACAACGTCCGAACCTGACGAAGTACGGGGACCGTCCCACATACCAGCACCATCGCACGGTGACCACGGTCGGAGAAGAAACGGACGCACCGCCCACGGCCAAACACATGACCCACTCGGGGATCATCTTCTAGGAAGACTCACGACATGCGGGGGAACTCCACCGCACACACGCCGATACACGGTGACTCGATCGAGCGAGAACACAGAAACCCGAAACGCCTGGGGTCACCCGGACCCACCAAGCCCACGGGCACGCTAATCAAGGTGAACAGAACCTCCGGACACCCAAAGACACGGTCACGGAACTCCACGGGTGTCCGGGACACACACGGCCCAAGAGGAACACCAGACGATAGGATAGATCGTGCTAGGGACCCCTAGCGCGACAAGGAAGAACGCGCTAGGACCTCCTAGCGCGATAAGACAGGTCACGCTTGGGACCCCTAGCGCGACAAGGAAGATCGCGCTAGGAACCCTAGCGCGACAAGGCAGATCGCGCTAGGACCCCATAGCGCGATCGGAACAGCCCTACTGTTCATCTTCTCCGATGAACGCGCCCCATCGGGGCAGCGCGACCATCAAGAACGCGCTACTGGAGCATAGCGTGTTCTCAGTCCGCGCCCGAAAATGGTGGAAACCACGGGAAAAATCATTCCACGCCCCGTTCACCCCCTGGTGAAGGGGAAACAAAAGGGGAAACCTTCCCCAAGCCCCTAGTCATGCATCTAAACCCCTGGATCGCCCAAAAACACGGTAAAACGAGAGATCCGGCTTACACCTCAAAACATGCATTTTCCCCCAAATCACCCCGTTTAGCCCGCTCGGCTCACCACGGCCTACAAAACTCGCGAGAAATGAAGTACGTGGGTTGAGGGTCCATCTCCCTACCTCCACCGAAGATTCGACGCACCGTGGACGCCGATCCACGAAGAAAACGCCGTTTAAACCCTCACCGGTTCACGATCCCACAAACCGCCTCCACCATCACGATCCTCATCCCGAGCCCGTCGCCCCACATCCCACGAACCACGCCGCCCCGCCCTCACCGCCTCCGTTGGCCGCCCGGAGTGAGAGGTGGAGAGGAGAGAACGTGAGAGAAGAGAGAGGGAGGGAAGAGAGAAATGAGATGGGGAGAGAGAGAAAAGGTTATATATAGAAAATCCAAAAATTCTCAAAAAATACCAAAAAATAGAAAATCACATTTTTGCGATCCTCGGAACACACCGATCGCAACGGTACCACTCGCGCCCTGGTGAACAGCCCGGTTCACCCGTAACGAGGTTCCGAAGGAATTACCGAAACACACACCGGGAATCGGAAAACACACGCGGAAAAGCCGCGGAACGCTTCCGGGCCTCCGAAACAACTCCGGATAGCGCCGATCCGAACACGAAATATGTCTGAAACGAAATTTCGGACACAACAGAGTCGGACACTCCAAGAAACCAGATCCGAGTCCCATGAATAAGGATCCAAAAAAAAAATCCGGGGCATTACATATAGCGCCTTCATGCTTGGCCTGGCAGCTTGCTCGATTTGCTTCGGCTCGACAGCTGGCTTGATTCCCATCAAACCCCTCCACTTTGGAAGGTTCATCCTCGAATCTCGTAGCTCAAGATCCCAGTCTGTGAGAACAGCCTGGTTCCCTAAGCTCTGATACCATTTGATGTAGGACGAAAGTGGGTGGTCTTCTTCTTCCTTCTGATCATAGTCGCACTATACCCTTTACGTGTGTTCTGAAGAACGCGCTATATCGTTTATGCGCGTTCACAGACAGTAGCAGAATGAAGAACCTCGACGTTGGGGCTCCCGTGGACGACTCTGGGGGTTTAAACCACAAGGGAAAACACACAGGACGACGGAGAACACCTAGGGAATGCAAAAATTTAAATCAAACCAACCTAATACTATCTAGGATAACTTTTGGGAAGGTGGATGTGGGGGTGAGCGGCAAGGGAAGGAGGGTGGACGTCGATGATGTTAGGGTCATGAAGAAGCTTGGCTGGGGCCTCTCACCCGAACCCATCGCAGGTACGGTGCAGCCGAGCTCCATCCTGACCTTAACAACATCTTTAGCGGTGGTGGGGAAGTGGAATCGTGGTTGGAAGAAGAACGAAGCTCCGAACGGAGCCTCTCACTCGACCCCGTCTCAGAGCCGATGCATCTGTTGCTTCGATCGTCCTCCATTGAAGGGGAAAAGAGAGGGGATCAGGAGAAGAAGATTGGGCATCGCACCCGGAGAGGGGAGGAAGAAAGGGGGTTCCAAAGATTGGGGGAGATAGCCATGCTATACTCATAAACTCTCATAGATTCATTGTTTCATTGCTTAATCAAATGAAATGGGATACATATATAGGGGAAGGGGAAGACAAAATGACACTAGAACATTGATTACAACCTTGGAAAATAGCACACATTGAAGACTTTGGGGAGTTTCGACGCCGGGAAGTTGGACCGACTGCAACCCGTTTCTGTCTGTGATCGTGCTAGGGAGACCTAGCGCCTTCTTCAAGATCGCGCTAGGGACCTATAGCGCCTTCATGCTTGGCCTGGCAGCTTGCTCGATTTGCTTCGGCTCGACAGCTGGCTTGATTCCCATCACTAGATCTTCAGGTTGCTGTTCTGGATTTCGTCGTTCAAGACAGCAGCTCAGAGATGTTGTTGTAGCGGCTCGACGGCGGCACGAACAGAGGCGGCGGAGGCGGTGGCTGGAAGTCGCATCCAGCGGAGGTGGTAGAGGTGGGAATCACTCCCAAAATATGGCTTCACACCATAGATTAGGGCAACCTTCACAGCTGCAAGGGGAGAGGGAGAGAGGGGCGCCCTTGGGCTTGGCGCAACAAATGGGATTTTTCTTCATTAGTTGCTATGGAATTCACAAAATACATGGGTTATATAGAAATGGAAAAAAGACCTAAACTACCCTCAGATCTAGGGTTAGGGAGGGGTAAACAAGGAATAGGATAATTAATCCCCATGTGGTCAAATTACCAAAATAAAAAAAATATAACATGAATAAAGTATCCATTAAAGGGGGGCGCCCCTTTGAAAATAAGAGGAGAATTTTGAATTTTCTTCCTTCCTTGTCCCCTTGGTCCAAGTCCAATCTTGGACATTGAACCAGCCCCACATGGGCCCTAGAGCCTACGTGGACCAATGGAAAATAAGGTGGGGGCCCCGCTGTGCCAACATTGCCTTTTGCAAAGAAACCCAAAGATTCCTGAAGACTAACAAATTGGCTTATAATGCCTTACAATTGTAAACTCAATTAGCCAAGGATATAAATGTAAACAAAAGGATTCAAATGCAAAAATAAAATGTTAGTGCTCGTTGTTGATTCCCATCAATTCTCCCCAGGTGGGAAGAACTCGACCCCGTCGAGTAAGGGGTGCGGCTGCTCGTGTGGCTCCTGTGGATCTGTCACCGTGCCAAGTAGTGCGGAGTATGCTCAACTCCAAGTAATCATCATCTGCTCATCCCGTATATATTCAATATGCACATGCTGCAGTGGGAATGAGGCTAGTGGTGGACACTCTAGGGTGGGGTCACTCTCAAAAGAAGGAGACGGTCACTGACTCACTAGGAATCACCGCGGAGTCCCTATATGTGACTAGATCTGAGACATAGAATGGTAGAGCTGATCCCAAATTCTGGCAAGTCTATAACGTACGCAGTAGACCCGACTTGCCTCACACTCGAAAGGGACTGACACTGCGAGCTTGCATTAGACCAACTGACTCGACGTATGCAGGCTCTATGCACTCGACAAATGTATGTATAGACTCTTAACAAACTGTACAAATAAAGAAGAACACGGACTCACACATGACCCTAAACAAACCTATTGTTAGATCGACCCATACATATGCAATGGTGGACCAGGACATCCGAATGTGTGCCAAGCATACACTCGAGGCAACCGGTGGTTGGCAGAATGGGGGACTCTTAGACTCCCAGAAAATGACTTCCTATTGGACTGGGGAGGTTTAGGAGGTTTGGGTGAACCATAAGAGTTGAATGCACATTTCTCATCACCCATATATGTATGTATATCTCGCCAGTGAACAGGCTTGATGGGTGTAGATGGCCCGGCCCGTGGGGAAGGGGTATGATAGTGGACTCCCTCGAAGAAGTGGAGTAGATGTGGTGGGTCAAGGGGTTCACTAGGGAAGGGGTAGAAGGGATCAAAGAAACTGTGACCCCTTGGGACGGGTTCACTCATGACACGGTCCCAAGTTTGACGTTCTAGAAGGTGTAAATGATCACCTTCATTCATTGTGGTAGGTGGGACGACGGTCATATGTAGAAAATATGGTTCCTCCCTCGGGATAAGTGTAATGAAATTAGGCTCACCAGGAATGGGGAGGAGCAAAAGGATCTCTGTGCTGACACGACCCACGGTGCACACGGAGGTAATGGATCTCAATGCCGGATGTGTGAAGCTACGACTATGGAGTTGGTCGAAGCCTGGGGCCAACATGTTCGTCAACTTCCATTGCCTGTCTAATCCCTTAAGAAGGTCATCCAGTGTATCAACATGGTAACAAGACCAGAATGTGGTATGGAATGAGTTGACTGGCACTATTTGTAGTGTGGGGTCCATGGATGGGTAGAAAAAGGTTTTAGGGACCAAGTCTTGCTTGAGCCAGCTAAAAAGTGGCTCTATAATGACAATCTCACCCTTAGTACGTAGGTATGGCTCCGGTTGAAGTTCGAAGGGTGAAGGTTCTAGCACGACATCTCCCTCGGTTGGGGAAGGGACTTCCTCCATGATGGGGAGAGGACTTGGGGACTCCGTAGACAACACCGGGTTCAGACTACCGGCTACTACCTCCTTAGGCTCGGGTAGGAGTCGTGCCAACATCCTATCCCTCCTATCCATCCGGTCCATAAACATTTGCACGAGATCGTCTAAGGTGCGGTTTGGACTAGGGGCATCATGGTGGGTTTGCTCATGTTCAATTGGCCTAGTCTTGGGTCTATGCTCATCTACGTACGGGGCTCTTTGCCTCCGACTATAACCCACTTGGTTGGAGGTGACTGGGTGGGGTCGGTTGGAGGTGACTGGGTGGGGTCGGTTGGAGGTGACTAGGCCGGGTAGGTAGACCCTTCTAAGCTCACCCATCATCTCACGCCAAGATTCTATAGGCCATTGCCTCCTAATGTCCCTCAAGCATTCTATGTCCCTCCACTTCTCGGCGGCTTCGTAAAAAAGCCATTTTGTGGCAAAATCGACTTCTATGGCATCGGACATAGTGTAACACTCGAAATACTTGTCCATAGCAGCTTCCCACTTTAGGTAGTCAGTCGAGACTTTAGAGCCATAGAAGTCTGGGCCTTCGGGCCTACAGAGGTGGAAGGGTTGGGTTCCCCATCCTTGGGTGTGTCGCCACCAATCATATGACGTGGGCTTTTGGGGATCCATGGGACACGGGGGAGCTATAGGATGGCCATGCCGACACTTGGTGACAAGACAAACCGACTAGACACGACCCTACAACAACAATGCAAAATTGGAATGCGGACTCGACTACAAACCTAGACTCAATCAGTATCCGGTATGGGACGGAGGTATGATCCGAAGACCGCACTCACGCAAGTGTGCAACCTTCCCAATAGGCGTAACCTATCGTTCCGGAAACACCTTTTGATATGCCGAATAGAGAGACGCAATGAGATACTTTAGACCGACTACCCTAGACTCTAACCCGCTTTGATATCAATTTGATGCGGGACGGAACGTGACTCGAGACAACAATGGACTCTAACTCGCGGGCGTCCCTAAGCGAGGGAAACGCGTGGATTTACACGGTTGAGGAACCGGCAATGAGTCTCGGTGATGTGGCACAGCCCAAAGACCACTAAATATGATAAGGTGACCCTAGGACTTAGACCCGCAAGCATACAAGCGCTCAATGATTCTCACAACGACGATTTCTGCTCACTCGGTTCACACGTTCACCCGGTGGGTCCGGGAGATGATGGTGAGGGTCCGAGGCGGGACCCAATTGTCCTAATGGACTTACAATGCTAAGGCTGACCTCCAATGGGCCTGGGAGTCCCAACTTTGTGGGTGGCTGGCCCGCAAGGCGGGGTGTGGGGTGGCACTCACTCACGGGCCGCGGTGGGCACGATATTGCTTAAAATGAATTCCGAGCACTCTCTTACCGTCCGACGGGCATTCAAGGCAATACTACATTTGCAGAAATGAAGCTACAAGGGTGTGATTAGAAGCTCACCTGATTGGTGTGAAGACACCGATCCCGTTCGGAGACGAGGGGCGCCGGGAGGCGAGGGTATACACCCGATCGCCGCGGCGATGGAGCTTGACCTGAAAATGTGAAGAGGTACATTACTACGCCCCTTGCGAGGGGGGGATCTTGGGGTGGGGGTTAATGTATTACAACCAAAAATTACCTCCACGCAGGGAGGGGCCTTCAGCCAGCCAAGCGGGGAGGGGAACGAGCGAGATAGAGTCGACTTTCCGAGCTTTGCCGATTCTGCCTAGCTTCTGTAATTCTGGACAGAGGGCCGATGTCGATGCTGCCAATAATTCCACCGAGCTTGGAATCTGATGAAACTTGCGCCAAAAGCTTGCTAACCGGAGAGGGGTGCGGCTTGAATTTTTGGACGACGTTCTGATCTGGGGACTGACTGTTCCAGCGACTGGAAGATGGATGCAGCTCTGGTCTCTGGCCGAGCTCAGTCTGAAATAGCAGGTTGCAGAAGCTGCCACGATCGCTCCTGAGCTCCAAATTTGGCACCGCTAGACTCGTTGGAATCGTGGACGAGTCTAGTTTGCATCAAAACAAACGGGGAAGTCTTCTGATGTTGGAGATGAGCTGGGTGTCCAGAGAAGTGGACGGTGGTCGGTGCAGACTGTGAGGAGGCAGACCGGCGTGGGTGTGGTAGAAAATTGGTATCTCTGGTTGTCGGATTCTGAACGGGGTTCTGCCTTCTGTTCCTGGACGCTGACAGGGGGAGGAAGAACTTTGTAGAAGACCTCGAAGACTGGTTCCTTTAAGGTTCGTCGTGGGAGAGTCTTCTCTGCCGCTCTGGCTCCTGGTCTGAGAGGTTCTGTGCAGTCGGGGAAGAACAGCCTTCACGGATGGCCACGAACTTCGAATGGAGTGATTCCACCTCGCCTGCGAAGAGAACAGGGAGGCCTTTCCAGAAAGTTAGGCCACGCCACCAGCAGAACCAGGATGCAGTCGTGGACATCGCTGCAACAGAGTGCTAAACTGCAGGTCGGCCTGCACACAAAGCTGGAGTGGAGAAGAGAGGAGGGGGCGAACTTGGCTTGAGGGGAGAGGAGGGGTGCGACCTAGGGAGCAAGGAGGGAAGGGGAGATTCGAATTTGGGCTTTGGAATGTGTTAATTCAGCCTTGGGAAGGTGGAGATATGCTTAGGGAAGTGAAAGGGGTAGGTGGTGGTTGGAGGGTGGGGTTTTGAGTGGTGGAACTTCCTTGGGACTAGGTGAGGATTAAAGAGGGGTTGTGGGAAGTTGTGGGGAGTTAATGGAGGTAGGTGGGGGTTGGAAGTGGTTGAGAGAGGGAGGAGAGAGAGTGAATTTCAAAATTTAGAGAGAGGAGGAGAGAGAATGGAGAGATAATGAGAGAGAGAGAGATATTGAGAGAGTTTGAAAGGATTTTCTTCAATATTCATCAAAAGTTTAATACAAGAGGAGAGATGGGGCCTATATATAGGCAACCATTCTTTACATGACCAAAATACCCTTGACAATAAGATAAAAGACCGAGCATATCCTAGACTCAATCCTATGGGCCCATAACTAAAGTAATAAGGCCCAATTAAACATAACAAGGGAAATGGACTAAAACCATATGACTCAATAAAGGAAAATACATAAGATAGGACTCAATAAAAAGAAAATACATAAAATGAAACTTGGGAAATGAAGATAACAAGTGTAGACCATGATCAATCAATATCAAGAGTGTGCAGGCGATCAAAGCTAGAGGGGTGTCAGGAGATGCCCTCATCAAATCCCCCGGGGTGGGGAGAGCTCGACCCTGTCGAGTATGGGTCTGCCTGGCTGTCGACTGCTCCATCATGTCGGGATCCAAGCATATCAAATCCTCCCGACTCACCCATGTATCCTCGATCGGGGGACGGCTCTTCCACCTAACCAGATAGCGCTGATACACCCTGTGCCTCGTAATGATACTCTGCTCATCCAGTATTGCCTCTACCTGCTCTCGTCGGTCTCTCAAGCTAGAAAGTGGAGTCCCTCCGGGAGTGTCTCTCATAAGGGGGGGTAAAGGCTCAAGCTCCTCACTGGGTTCCACCGCGGGGCCTTTGTGGGGTACCAGGTCCGCCACACTGAAGGTAGGGTGCACCCCATAGCTTTCTGGTAGGTCAAGCTCATAAGCATTGCTGCCAAGTCGTCGTAGAACTCGAAAGGGTCCCGAACCCCGTGCCCTCAACTTGGAGGCAGGTCCCAGAAGGAGCTGCTCCGTCCTCACCATCACCGAGTCTCCCACTTGGAACTCGTAGTGGCGCCGATGAGCATCTGCCCGCCTTTTGTAAGTCTCATTGATCCTTCCTATATGCTTGCGAGAATGCGTATGCCATGCATGATGATGCGATGTTAGTGTGAAACGAATGGTATGCCAAGGTGGACCTGGGCAGCCAAATGTAGACCGATCACACTTTGATGCTATGAAGACTGTGGTAGTCTTAGGAGGGCCGGGACATCCATAGATGAACCTTTTATGCATGGGTGTGATAAATGTCGGGGGACCCGGACATCCATGTATGCTCCTATCATGCTTAAGACTCATGATGAATGAAGGTGGGCCAATACATCCGAATATGGTCCACTTATGCTACCTACTTGGCATGTGGGTGATGTGGATGAATGTACCCGACTTATGAATCATGTCAAATGGTGTGGTAGGCCTAGACACATGCATGTTTATCCCAAAGGTGACTTCCATGTGCATAGATGTGGGATGACTTTTGAACGTCCACGTGAATGGGTCGAAGGGATCTACGAACGTGGTTATGGGGTGGGGCACTTCATCAATCCCAAGGTGTTTGTTGCCTAAGGTCAAGGCTCTCATGTTGTAACCCGATTCTAGGAAGGGAGGAGTTTGGGTCGACATGGGCGGTGTGGGTAAGGTGAGGTGGGTGGTGAATAGGGAAAGTGGGTCACATGGAGATTTAGGCTCCCATAGAAAAGGGTCAAAGGGATTATGGTAAGGGTCACCTAGGTAGGGGTACTCCATGTTCTCAAGGTCCTCAAATGGCGAATCATCTCTCTCTAAGATAATTGGGCCAAGGTTGCTAATGGGTTGGCTAATCAAAGTACTTGGGATCTCAATGGTTGGGGAGTAGACTAGGATGGGTTCCTCCTCCATGGGAAGAAGGAGTATGATCTCACTTGTAAATTGGCCATTGGTGTAGATGGAAGTGATGGAGCCAATGGTGGGGTAAGCTAAGCTAATGGTGCTAGACTCTGATGGCCTCATGGCTAGCATATCGGTCAAGTGGACTTGCCAATGTAGGTAGGCCACTAAGTCTCCCAAATCTTCTACACAATAGGAGGTTTGATAAGTGACATGAGGCTGAGTGGGAATGAGTTGGGATTGATGTCTCATGAGTAGGTGGCTTGGTTGTAAACTAGGAATGGTGAGGCCTCGCTTGAGCCATAGGAATATGGACTTATCTATGGTGATGGTGTCATGGGGAAGGGTGTATAGCTCTTGAGGAACTAGGTTAGGAGGGGTGGGTGAGTTGTATGGCCCTTGGATTTCCTTGATTTTGGGAGGTGGATCCGAATTGGTATCCCTCTCCACTTGGGTAGGTGTGTGGGTTGCAACTCCTAAGGACAATGGGGTAGGAAGGTCTATGGTGGGTGGGTTAGTGTTAGTCGAGGCATGGCGCACTCGAGGAGGTGAGCAAGGTCGGACATGGGTTGGACTTGGGAGTGGAAGTAGTGGAGGCCTAATTTGGGGTAAGATTGGTGTAGGAAGCGGGAGGTGGGTTGGGTGAGGGGTTTTGGGTTTTGGGGTGGTGGCCATTATGGGCCTTGGTGGAGGGGTGGACATGGTGTCCACATGGTTTTTAATGGTGAGGGTTGGATGAGTGGTGGTCACCATGGAGGGAATTGGGTTGGTTAGGGGTCTCTTGCCCTTGGGATCACTTGGGGTGGAAGTGGGGGCTAAAGGGGCTTGACTAGTGTAGGTTAGGGAAGGGGGTTTTGGTTGGGATGTGGGGGACCTCATGGGGTTAGGTGGGGAGGTGGAGGTCTTAGGTACTTGGGTTTTAGTGATAAGGGTTTGGACGGGTGGGGTGGGAGGAGTGGGAGTGCTCCTTGGGTTTTGGTGATCCGAGTGGGATGGGGACACATACCTAGCCCTTAGTTGATCCTTCATGTCCTCCCATGTGGTGAGGGGAGCTTCCCGTCTAATTATCCTTAAGCCCTCAATTTTACACCAATGAGTTTGAGCCCTTTTGGTTAGTTGTATTTTGGCAACCCATGCCTTTTCATCCTCGGAAATATGATACCAATTGAAGTATTGGTCCATTGTAGCTTCCCAATCTAAATATTTACTAGGAGAGGTCCCATCAAAGGTGGGAAGTGGGAAAGGGGCCATCCTATCGTCCGTCCTTAGGGCGGGCCTATTTTTTTCAAGTTGGTTGAGTCGGCCCGATATGTTATCAAGCCGCTCATTGGCATAGGTCAAGGCTTTCATGAAGTAGTTGAAGTCATGAGTGTTAGTGGTAGGTATCCCTTGGGGTTTTGGATTCATTGTGAGATTGGAAGATGTAGTATTGGGTTGAAAGCGAGTACCACTACGAGTGGTCATGCAAGGTTGGGTGGGCTATGCAAGGGTGTGCGGATGCACCTATGAAAGACTTAGTGTGACCCAAGACTAGACTTGTAAGGACAAGCCTATGACCGCTCTGATACCACTTGATGTGGCACAGCCCAAAGACCACTAAATATGATAAGGTGACCCTAGGACTTAGACCCGCAAGCATACAAGCACTCAATGATTCTCACAACGACGATTTCTGCTCACTCGGTTCACACGTTCACCCGGTGGGTCCGGGAGATGATGGTGAGGGTCCAAGGCGGGACCCAATTGTCCTAATGGACTTACAATGCTAAGGCTGACCTCCAATGGGCCTGGGAGTCCAAACTTTGTGGGTGGCTGGCCCGCAAGGCGGGGTGTGGGGTGGCACTCACTCACGGACCGCGGTGGGCACGATATTGCTTAAAATGAATTCCGAGCACTCTCTTACCGTCCGACGGGCATTCAAGGCAATACTACATTTGCAGAAATGAAGCTACAAGGGTGTGATCAGAAGCTCACCTGATCGGTGTGAAGACACCGATCCCGTTCGGAGACGAGGGCGCGCCGGGAGGCGAGGGTATACACCCGATCACCGCGGCGATGGAGCTTGACCTGAAAATGTGAAGAGGTACAGCACTACGCCCCTTGCAAGGGGGGGATCTTGGGGTGGGGGTTAATGTATTAAAACCAAAAATTACCTCCACGCAGGGAGGGGCCTTCAGCCGGCCA
Organism: Amorphophallus konjac; assembly: GCA_022559845.1. Taxonomy (NCBI): domain Eukaryota; kingdom Viridiplantae; phylum Streptophyta; class Magnoliopsida; order Alismatales; family Araceae; genus Amorphophallus; species Amorphophallus konjac. The sequence goes on along the minus strand of CM040121.1, from coordinate 314,457,377 downwards.
AGCGGGGAGGGGAACGAGCGAGATAGAGTCGACTTTCCGAGCTTTGCCGATTCTGCCTAGCTTCTGTAATTCTGGACAGAGGGCCGATGTCGATGCTGCCAATAATTCCACCGAGCTTGGAATCTGATGAAACTTGCGCCAAAAGCTTGCTAACCGGAGAGGGGTGTGGCTTGAATTTTTGGACGACGTTCTGATCTGCGGACTGACTGCTCCAGCGACTGGAATATGGATGCAGCTCTGGTCTCTGGCCGAGCTCAGTCTTAAACAGCAGGTTGCAGAAGCTGCCACGATCGCTCCTGAGCTCCAAATTTGGCACCGCTAGACTCGTTGGAATCGTGGATGAGTCTAATTTGCAGAAAAACAAACAGGGAAGTCTTCTGATGTTGGAGATGAGCTGGGTGTATAGAGAAGTGGACAGTGGTCGGTGCAGACTGTGAGGAGGCAGACCGGCGTGGGTGTGGTAGAAAATTGGTATCTCTGGTTGTCGGATTCCGAACGGGGTTCTGCCTTCTGTTCCTGGACGCTGACAGGGGGAGGAAGAACTTTGTAAAAGACCTCGAAGACTGGTTCCTTCAAGGTTCGTCGTGGGAGAGTCTTCTCTGCCGCTCTGGCTCCTGGTCTGAGAGGTTCTGCGCAGTCGGGGAAGAACAGCCTTCACGGACGGGAACAAACTCAGAATGGAGTGATTCCACCTCGCCTGCGAAGAGCACAGGGAGGCCTTTCCAGAAAGTTAGGCCACGCCACCAGCAGAACCAGGATGCAATCGTGGACGTCGCTGCAACAGAGTGCTAAACGGCAGGTCGGTCTGCACACAAAGCTGGAGTGGAGAAGAGAGGAGGGGGTGAACTTGGCTTGAGGGGAGAGGAGGGGTGCGACCTAGGGAGCAAGGAGGGAAGGGGAGATTCGAATTTGGGCTTTTGAATGAGTTAATTCAGCCTTGGGAAGGTGGAGATATGCTTAGGGAAGTGAAAGGGGTAGGTGGTGGTTGGAGGGTGGGGTTTTGAGTGGTGGAACTTCCTTGGGACTAGGTGAGGATTAAAGAGGGGTTGTGGGAAGTTGTGGGGAGTTAATGGAGGTAGGTGGGGGTTGGAAGTGGTTGAGAGAGGGAGGAGAGAGAGTGAATTTTGAAATTTAGAGAGAGGAGGAGAGATAATGGAGAGATAATGAGAGAGAGAGAGATATTGAGAGAGTTTGAAAGGGTTTTCTTCAATATTCATCAAACGTTTAATACAAGAGGAGAGATGGGGCCTATATATAGGCAACCATTCTTTACATGACCAAAATACCCTTGACAATAAGATAAAAGACCGAGCATATCCTAGACTCAATCCTATGGGCCCATAACTAAAGTAATAAGGCCCAATTAAACATAACAAGGGAAATGGGCTAAAACCATATGACTCAATAAAGGAAAATACATAAGATAGGACTCAATAAAAAGAAAATACAGAAAATGAAACTTTGGAAATGAAGATAACAAGTGTAGACCATGATCAATCAATATCAAGAGTGTGCAGGCGATCAAAGCTAGAGGGGTGTCGGGAGATGCCCTCATCACTCGGATATCGGCTTTTCCGCATGCTTGGATCGAGTCACGGGACGGGTTCCACTCACTCACTCTCGTAGCGGTGATAAAAATTTGACGAGCTAGTTATCCTATCGCTCATGCAGCGGCATATAACAATATATGAGACAAGCAAAATGCCAAAGTAGGAGGGTGGCGAGTATACCTCCACGCTCCGGGCGTGGGGAAGATGACCCCGGCCAAGACCGTAACTCCCGGTACAGTAAATGTAATTAATTACAGAAGTGAATTACTATGCCCACTCCACGCAGGGAGGTAAAGGGCTACAAAGGGACCCGAGAGTAGCTCTCTTGGGTTGACAGGCAGCAAGCCGGAAGGGCTCTCGGACCGGAGGTGGGATGCTGGTCCGGCTCGGATCTGCAGGGCCTGCGGGACAGCAGGTGGGTCCGGCAACTGGGACGGTATTACCCGGGCGTCTCCTTACTGTGGCGGCCGGCTGGGGCGCTGCTGAGGGGTTGCTGGTCGACCTCCGGGCGCGGCGGTCGCCGAATGTGAGCTGGCGAATTTTACTGGGATTAACCAGCAGACTGCCTTGCTGGCCTGTTCTCGGGACAAAATTGCTCGCTTCCACAAAATGAATTGTTGAGCCTAGATCCAGCGTCGGATCGAGGCGAAATTGGTACCGTTGGAAACTAGAATCGAAGGGATACACCATATATTATTTTCATATCCATCCAGTAAACGGATTGGAATTGAAAAACTCTGTGGGTTGTAGTTGTTTCTGGCCCGACATTACAGACAGTTAGGATAGAACAGGATCTGCCTGAAAAGGAATTTTGACCGGCAGGGGAGTGGTAGATCTAGACTTTAGGAAAATTATGGGTGAATGGGGGGGATGTGAGGATCACATATGAATTTTTTGGGAATTTTTGGGGGTGACTAATAGGAAGGGAAAAATAGAAGAACAAGACACTACCCCGCATATCTGCTGATTGGCAGACTGTTAGAGGTAGAACTAAAATATTAGAAAAAAATATCAAATGGTGGCGAATTGACATGAAATTTAAACTGGGAATGGCTAACAAGGAGGGGGATGATCTCTCAAAATTTCAAGATCATCAGACTCACGGATTGAGAGGACCAACCAGATCTTCAGGTTGTTATTCTGGATTTCGTGGTTCAGGGACAACAGCTCGGAGATGTTGTTCTGGCGGCTCGACGGCGGCACGAACGGAGGCGGCGGCGGCGGTGGCTGGAAGTCGCATCCAGCGGAGGTGGTAGAGTGGGAATCACTCCCAGAATATTGTTAGCGCAGCAAGAGTGATATAGAAGGGGGGGATGAATAGATCACTCCCAATTTGTAGAAACTTAGGCGGAAAATAAATTCTACTGCTAACGCACCTCCTTAACCCGTACACAGAGAAGTGTAAATGAGAATGAAGAACTATTCACATGGAAGCAAAGAGACAAGTAGATGAAGAGCGCAGATAACAATAGCAAACCACAAAGGAGGCACTCGGTTTTTAGGTGGTTCGATTGCAGACAGCAATCTACATCCACCCCTCACTCCAACTAGAATGAGGATTCCACTAGACAATGCTAGATCAATGCAGACTCAGTCTGCGAACAACATGCTGCCACACAGCTTGAACACCCAAGGGAAACAAATCCCTCAACCAAGCTCTGCTACCCACAGAACTTGAAACCTGTTCTAGCTCCCAGCTAGAACACAACCGGAGAATCCTCTCCCTTCCTCCACACACCGGAGGGAAACCAATTCAAATCAGAAGGATGAACAAAATGAAACGAAAACAAAGTAGAAACAAAAACCAATGAAGAAGAAATCAGTTCTGAAATCCAATACAAATGTAGCTTCAAATGAAGCAATTCATCAATCCACACACACTACTCTCTCTCTCGAACAAACTCCTCTCAGATCTGGAACTCTATGCTCTTTTTCTTTTCTGGATCGTGCAAACTCTCACCAATGGCTTCTGCTTTTTCTTTTCACGATAAAGCTTCTACTGAAGGATGAAGCTCTATATTTATAGCAGATATTGGTGTGTGGCTGCCATGTTCCCGCCCATGCACTTTTTGCCAGATCATTTGAATTTCGACCACATGGTAGCATCCTGCCTAGGTTGCCATCCACGTGTCATGCCCCTGTTGTCTTGGATCACGTGCCAGGTGCCAACCTTGGTTCATGTGCCCAATCATCAACCTAAATCGCCTACAGACAGACAGAAGTAATGTATATACTTAGTCAGTTCAGGCTATTAACTAGAATGTATATACTTCAGAAACACAACTGAGTAAGTGTGTACAGTGTGAGAGAGTGTGCAGACTTACTGAATAAAACGCATGTGAAGGCAGTGTATAGACATATGAACAGTGCGCATGAATGCCAGTGTATAGACATGTGAACAATGCAAACAAATGGCAGTGTATAGACTTATGAACAATGCATATGAAGGCAGTGTATAGACATGTGATGAATCAATGCATACGAGCCTTACCATTGTGTAAACTTAACAAAGCTTTAGCCACTGTATAGACTTCACGAAGTCTAAACAGTGTACAGACTTGGAACCTGTGTGAGACTCTTAATAAGACTGTGAGCAGTGTGTAGACTTGATGCTCAACGGAGATGTATGGACTTCGACAAGCTTTAGCCAATGTATAGACTATGCAAAGGTGAGACGATGCATTAGACACTCGGCAGTACAGACTTGGAAAGTTCTGTATGAGACGATCGGCTGTTGAACCGATGTACAGACTCTAGATGTAAAGGTAGTCTGTATAGACTTGAATCGCTTGAAGCGAAGTACAGACTAGATGAAGCTCAAGCACTGTACAGACTTGTGAAGACTTCAGCGTTGTACAGACTTGGTGAAGCTTAAGCAGTGTATGGACTTGTGAAGGCTTCAACGTTGTACAGACTTGGTGAAGCTCAAGTGAATGTATAGACTTGATGAACCACTGTGGATGTGTGGACTTGAGCGAATGAAGCCGATGTACAGACTTGCCTAAGACGCAGCATGAGACGCTGGCTGAGACGGACGTTGTACATACTTTGAAGAGCAGTTCAATGTATAGACTTAAACGAATGAGGCCGATGTACAGACTTGCCTAAGACGCAGCATGAGACGCTGGCTGAGACGGACGCTGTACAGACTTTGAAGAGCAGTTCAATGTATACACTTAGTGATGTACAGACTTGGCCAGGAAAGCGTAGGGAAATGTTGAGTGTATGGACTTGGCCAAGCGTAGGAACAGATGAGGAGTGTACAGACTTGGCGTTGTATAGATTTGGCTTTGAACACTTGGGCTGAAGGCAATGTGCAGACTAAGCGATGTATAGACTTTACCCAAGGAGCCGAATGTATAGACTTTGCCACAGTCTAATGTACATGCTTTGCAGAAGTGAACGAGCCAATGTATAGACCTCAAAAGAAGCAGTCCGATGTACAGACTTCAAGGATTCTAGACAACGGACGCTGTACAGACTTGGACTCAAGGAATGTATATACTTAGCATGAAGACTGCCAGTCTATGTATAGACTTTGCTGAAGCTATCTCTGAAGCAATGTTCAGACTTTGTGCAATGTATGTACTTTAGTGTGTGCGAGCCTGTTGACAAGCAATGTGTAGACTTGAGTGTGTGAAGCAGGCGTTGTACAGACTATGCAAGCAGACGTTGGGCGCTGTATAGACTTACACTATCGGATGTGTAGACTTCATGAGAATGCAGTAACCAGTGTATAGACATTAAGCTTGACACTCCAATGTATAGAGTTGAAGATTGGAAGGATGTATAGGGTTGAGCTGAACTGACTTTGGCAATGTGCAGACTTAGTTGGTCGGGCAGTGTACAGACTTAGAATTTTAATACCAGTGTGTAGACTTCAGTTAGAAGGTGCCCGATGTACAGACTTGAAGAAGTTTTGCCAATGTACAGACTCAATAGACCAAGCTGGTGTATAGACTTTGGTACCCAGACAAACAATGTACAGATGAGTCGACGCATCAGCGAGGGTGGGTCGACCCACTGCTGTCTATACTAACTAGGCAGAGTGTAGATAGAATCATGATAGCATGCTTATCTGACAACCAAATGAACTGTACTCACTCACATGATGAAACAGCATTAATCTAGAGATAGAAGATTGATTTATAGTGTGAGACATCATCAAAATCATAGGGATGCAACAATCTCCCCCTTTTTGATGATGACAACACTATGAATCAAGCAATATCAAGTTTCAACAAGAAGTTAATACCAGCTGCAACAAGCAGAATAAATTCAAGGCATGCTCATGCAAATGAATTAAACATTCCCTACTACACACTCTCATCTCCCCCATAACTCATGACCATATTTCCCCCAAAGCTCAAGACAAATCCAAGACTGACCTTCTCACTGATATTACAAACTTCTCTCCCCCTTTGACATCAGCAAAAAGAACTACAGAATGTATGACAGTGCTGGAAACATGAGGACTAAGGGCAGTAACTTCTTAGTGTAGAAAGTCACGAGTAGGTCTTAAGAGAATAAGTGAGTTTCTAATCTCAAGAGAAGATTCTTTAAAGTCCAGTACACAATAGAGAAGTAGAATGATTGACAAGTTTATCAGCATACTTAGTGGATGATTTAGAGCAGGAGTTCACAAGGATGGTCATATATAGCTGATCATTCAACTATCCCACAAGACAGCAAGAGACGAAATCAGAGAGGTGTTCTCAAGGTATTGAAGACAAGCAATCCATTAGTTGCATAACAACAAGGAATTTATTTGTTGGAGATGATTTTCAAGAAGATCAATGAGTAAGTTGGTAGTTCACTCCTTTGACATTAGAGAGACACCTTGATTAGAGGCCTGAATCCCCAGTTACTCAGAGTGAGTACCTCATTACTTCCCTTTTTATTAATTTATTAAGGAACAGAGTTAGTAACTGTGGCTTTTGACATGAGGAAACACCTTGATTAGAGGCCAGAGTCCCAGTTACTCACCAGCAAGCCACCATTGCTCTGTCATGTCTTTTCATTCATTTTAAGCATTTGACACCTCATGACATGGGAGAAATATTCATTTCATTGATGAAGCTCCCAGTTTCTCAGTGATCAAAACAGAACATTTTTGTTCAGTTAAGCCCTTGAGTTAAAGAGATAGAATGATTGAAAAAAATACCAAAAAGGACTTTTCTTGAATTGAGTCTTGAAGTCTAGATTTCAAGTTGATTGGGTCAGATATCAAGACATACAAGTTTTTGGCCTGAACCAGAATCAATGACAATGTAGGAAGATATACTTTATGCAATTAGTCCAGATCTCTGAAGAGTACCAAAGAAAGATTCTAACTGGAGATTAGAGTCACTGACTTATAGACTTAAGAGATAAGTGACACTCTACTGTCTGAGAGAACCACACTAGATCAGTCATGCAAGACCAGCAAAGTTACACATCTGGACAGCCCTTTTGAATCTGTCAAAGAACTTCTCTTCTCACATCACAACTCAGCTCCCCCTAAGACATAGCATTCCTCAATAAAACAATCTAGCATAATCTCAAAGCTTCCCCTTACTCAAAGCATTCTGAAAGCTAACCAGTAAGCATTCTGAACTCCCCCTTAAACCAGCATGAAAGAAGGCTAAACATCAGACAAATACAACTCCCCCTCACAACAAGAACATGCTTCATAATTAAGACAATTTGTATAAGCCTAATTCTCTTCTCAATGTGGTGAATTTTTCATTATCCAGAGGTTTTGTGAATATGTCAGCAATCTGATTATCTGTGCCTACATGAATCAGTTCAAAATTATTCTTAGACACCTCATCTCTTATAAAATGATGTCTTATCTCTATGTGTTTGGTTCGTGAATGCAAAACAGGATTTTTAGCAAGATTGATGGCACTAGTATTATCACAGTAAATTGGTGTGCACCCCAGGTCTACTTGGTAGTCCTGAAGCTGGTGTTTAATCCATATTACTTGTGTTCCACAACTCCCTGCAGCCACATATTCAGCTTCTGCAGTGGAGAGGGCCACAGAATGTTGTTTCTTGGAGCCCCAAGACACTAAACACCCACCCAAGAATTCACAATGGCCACTAGTGCTTTTCCTGTCTAGTTTACAGCCTGCATAATCAGCATCTGTGTATGCTACTAAGTTAAGTGTGTGAGATGCAGGAAACCATAACCAAGAGAATGAGTAGCTGACAAATATCTGAAGATTCTTTTAACTGCAGCTAAGTGTAATTCAGTAGGTCTAGACTGATACCTTGCACACATTCCTACACTGAATTGTATATCAGGTCTAGAGGCTGTCAAGTAAAGAAGTGATCCAATCATACCTCGATAAAGTTTGGCATTTACTTCTTTACCTGTCTCATCTGCATCCAATGAGGTATTGGTGCCCATGGGTGTAGTAATGTGCTTTAAGTTTTCCATACCAAACCTCTTGAACAGTTCCATTGTGTATTTGGTTTGGTTGATGAAGCACCCATCCTCTAGCTGCTGTACCTGCAATCCAAGAAAATATTTTAGTTCACCAACCAAGCTCATTTCAAATTCAGCAGACATCATGGTAGAAAATTCATCACATAGTTCATGCTTAGTTGATCCAAATACAATGTCATCTACATATACCTGAACTATGATGAGATCTCTGTTTATGCCTTGGTGAATAAAGTTTGATCAACTTTACCTCTTTTGTAGCCCTTGCTGATCAGAAATTCAGACAATCTTTCATACCATGCTCTTGGAGCCTGCTTTAGACCATACAAGGCTTTGTTTAACCTGAAAACTTGGTTAGGTTGAGGAGAGTATTGAAATCCAGGAGGTTGTTCAACAAAAACTTCTTCTTTAATGACTCCATTTAAAAAGGCACTTTAACATCCATTTGTTGGAGTTTTATATTCTTTGAGCATGCAAAGGCAAGCAACAATCTTATAGCTTCCATCCTAGCAACAGGTGCATAGGATTCATCAAAGTCTACACCGAATTCCTGACAGTAGCCTTTGGCTACTAATCTGGCCTTATTCCTCGAGATGATTCCATCTTCATTCATCTTATTTTTGAACACCCACTTGGTTCCTATGATATTATACCATCTGGTCTTGGGACAAGCTCCCAGACATTATTCCTTCAAACTGACCTAATTCCTCACTCATAGCATTGACCCAAGCTTGATCAGCTAAGACCTCTTCTACTGTTTTGGGTTCAATTTGTGAGACTAATGCAATTAAGTCATCATTATTCACATTTCTAAAATGAGACCTAGTCCGAAGAGGATCTTCAGGATTGCCTATGACATTATCTAATGGATGGTCTTTAAGAAATCTAATATTTGTTGAAGACTCACCTGTTTCTCTTGGCCCTTCCTGATTGGGGGAATTTGTTTCTCCACTCGGCTGAGTCTTCTCTTCTTCCTGTTGGTCTTCTAGAAAATCTCCACCATGATTGGAATCCCTGTCAAGATTTTCAACATTAGAAACATCTTTCTTTTCACTAAAAAGGATGTGTGGAGACTCTTCCACTTTCTGATCTGATATGTTAAATACCCTATATGCCCTTGACACTTCAGAGTAACCCAAGAATATTCCAGGTGAGCTTTGGCTTCAAACTTGTCTAAATCTTTCTTATCATTGTTATGAATAAAACATTTTGCTCCAAAAATTCTGAAATGAAACAAGTTTGGTTTCTTACCTTTTAGAAGCTCATAGGGTGTTTTCTTGTGAATGGGTCTTACCATGGCCCTGTTGATTATGTAGGTTGCTGTATTGGCCGCTTCTGCCCAAAACCTTCTAGGTAATTTACTTTCAATCAACATGGTTCGGGCCATCTCCACCACAGTTCTATTTCTTCTCTCCACAATCCCATTCTGTTCAGGTGTCCTGGGAGAAGAAAACCTGTGAGTTAGTCCCTCTTTTTCACAAAGATCAGTAAACATGGAGTTTTCAAACTCACCTCCATGGTCAGATTGAATAGAACAGACCTTGTATTTCCCTTCTTGTTTGACCTTATTGAAAAACAGATTAAACTTTTGAAATGCATCACTCTTATTTGCTAAGAAAAATATCCATGAATATCTAGAGAAGTCATCTATGATGACATAGCCAAACATGTTTCCATTAAGACTCTGAGTTCTAGTGGGACCGAAAAGGTCCATATGAAATAGTTCCATTGGTCTAGAAGACAATGGCTCAGATCTTAAATTAAAGGAATTTCTGGTCTGTTTGCCTAGAGCACAGGCATCACATGCTTTTGATATTGAGTTGAATTTAATTCTAGGCATGCCTCTAACTAAATCATGCTTGACCAATTTATTTAAAGTTGAAAAGCTAGCATGACCTAGACGTCTATGCCATTCAAAAGCATCATTTTCAGAGTTGGCAGATAAGCAAATAGTAGATTCAGATTCTCATCTAAGTCTACAATGTAGACATTATTAATCCTGTTGGCTACAAATTTAACCATGTCAGAATTTGTTTCAAGGATTTTGCATGAACTATCATCAAATACAACCCTGTGACCCCTGTCACATAACTGACTAATGCTAATCAGGTTGTGTTGAAGCCCTTCCACAAGTAAGACTTTTTCAATGGAGTTTGTGGAAGACTTACCTACTGTACCAACTCCAATTATTTTACCTTTGTTCTTTCCTCCAAACTTGACCAGACCCCCTGGCTTCATCTCTATCTTGCTAAACTTGGATCGATCTCCTGTCATATGCCTGGAGCAGCCACTGTCGAGGTACCACTTGTTGTCTTCAGCTGCCAGGCCGACCTACACAAATACATCAAGCAGAGTGATTTGGAACCCAAGATGAGTTGGGTCCAAGGACATTGTTCAAATCTCTGATCAAGTGTTTAGGTATCCAGATTTGCTTCAGCATGGTTTTCTCTGGCACCTTCCTTTCTGGTTTATTAAAGTTGAATCCAGCTGACTGGAGAAGTGAGTTCTATTCCATTCATTAGTCTTCCTATTCCTAGGAAATTTCCTGTAGGCTTGTTGATTAGCATATCTTTGACCATGAAAGTTATTTCTCCAGTAGGTCCTGTTTGGACCCATCTGATTGTTGTAATTCCAGCTCTTATTCTGATTTACTTTCTTGGTCCATCTACCATTTGTGTTCTGGTGAGTGGGCTTAGTGTTATTCTTCATAAAATTCATTCCCATCTTAAATGGTTGTCCAGTACTGGTTTTTGTGTTTTCTTAGGACTTTGAATTCCTTAGAGCTGTTTGAGCTGGATGGTGTGTCCAGCTTCTCTTTTCCCTTCTCTGGGCAGAAGGTGATGGTCTTGAATTGCAAGGGTCTCTTGTTGGTTGGGTCATAGCCTAGACCCTCCTTATTGAAATTGACCCTAGTCCCTAGTATAGCATCTAAGCTAGTCTTTCCTTGGACAAACTTTTCTAAGACTTTCTGTTTGTCTTCCAGCTCCTTTTGAAGGGACTCAGAATTTTTTAGGAGTTCAACATTTACTTTCTTCACAGCTTCATATTTCTCTGAGTTCACTCTAATTTCATTCATGCTTTCTTCAATTTTAGTTTTGAATTCATTGAGCTGTTTTTGACTTTCTTGAGTTTCTCCTTGAGCTTATCATTTTCTTTCCTTAGTGAGGTCATTTCTTCTAGTTGTTCTTTTAGCTTCTCATTTTCCTCACAGACCAGAGTTTGTTCTTCAACATTTGTGTTAAATTTTCTTTTCAGAACTCTGTGCTCTTTGCTAAGAGAATTAAATTTATCTAGCAAGTCACCATAAGCATCCTCCCAGTCATCAATTGAGAAATTTTCAAAAACGTTTATTACCTCCTCTTCACTGTTTGCCATGAGGCAAATTCCATCTTCATATTCTTCTGAGGAAGCGTCTTCGGGGTCTTCTTCTTCCTCGCTCCATGTGCAGACCATCGCCTGTGGCTTCTTCTTCTTCTGCACCTTTATGTTTTTCTTCTGAAGATAGGGACCCTTCTTCTGGAGGTCTGGGCATTCGCCTTTCATATGTCCCTGTTTGTTACAATTAAAACAAGTCAGTCTCTTAGGATTTCTATCCCTGTAACTAGTAAATTCAGCACTCTTGTTGAAAGAGTGTGGCTTCTTCTTCCTAAAGGTCTTTCCCTTTTTCTTCAAAAATTTTCTGAACTGTCTAGTGAGCATTGCCTGCTCCTCCTGGTCGAGATTTGACAAACCTTCAAGCTCGGACTCAGACTCGGGGCTACTGCTGCTGCTCCCGCTGTTGCTACCCTTGTTGCGGGATGCTCTTAGAGCCACATTCTTACCCTTCCTCTCACTTCCTTCTCCACCTCCTTTGAAATTCATCTCATATGTCATAAGAGATCCTATGAGTTCATTCACAGTCAAGATAGTCAGATCTTTTGACTCCTCAATCACAATGGCCTTAGTGTGCCATGCCGGGATAAAGATCTAAGGATTTTCCTGACTATATCTGCCTCAGCAAGATCCTTCCCTAGCCCTTTAAGTGTGTTTGTGATTAAGGACAACCTGGCATACATTTCAGTTATATTCTCATCTGCATTCATCTTAACATTTCATACTTAGAAGTGTAGAGGTTTACCTTCGAGGCTTTCACTTGAGCTGTACCTTCATAGATCAATTGCAGCTCATCCCACATTCGCTTGGCAGTTCTGTATGCAGATATACGGGCATATTCCTCTGGATGAACAGCACACTGGATGATGTTCAGCGCCGTCCAGTTGAGTAAGGAGAGCTTGACATGGTCATCTGTCTAAGCGTCCTCGTTTGGTGGCAGATCATATGGCCCCACCGTGATTACTCTCCACAGTTTATGACTCTAAGCCCTGATGAACACTTCCATCCTGTTCTTCCAAAACAGATAGTTACTACCATCGAAATAAGGAGGGCGACTAATGGATTGACCTTCGGCCATGAAGGTTCTAGGACCACTAGCATTTCCTTGACCGTTTGTCCACATTGCGTAAACCTGCTCTGATACCAAGTGTTAGCGCAGCAAGAGTGATATAGAAGGGGGGGATGAATAGATCACTCCCAATTTGTAAAAACTTAGGCGGAAAATTAATTCTATTGCTTACGCCCCTCCTGAACCCGCACACAGAGAAATGTAAATGCAGTCACTAAACAAGACAGTATACGTGAATGAGAATGAAGAACTGATCACATGGAAGCAAAGAGACAAGCAGATGGAGAGTGCAGATAATAACAGCAAATCACAGAAGAGGCACTCGGTTTTTAGGTGGTTCGATTACAGTCCGCAATCTACATCCACCCCTCACTCCAACTAGAATGAGGATTCCACTAGACGATGCTAGAACACTACAGACTCAGTCTGCGAACAACATGCTGCCACACAGCTTGAACAACCAAGGGAAACAAATCCCTCAACCAAGCTCTGCTACCCACAGAACTTGAAACCTGTTCTAGCTACCAACTAGAACAGAACCGGAGATACCTCTCCCTTCCTCCACACACCGGAGGGAAACCAATTCGAATCAGAAGAATGAACAAAATAAATGGAAACGAAATAGAAATAAAAACCAATGAAGAAGAAATCGGTTCTGAAATCCAATACAAATGTAGCTTCAAATGAAGCAATTCATCAATCCACACACACTGCTCTCTCTCTCGAACAAACTCCTCTCAGATTTGGAACTCTCTGCTCTTTTTCTTTTCTGGATCGTGCAAACTCTCACCAATGGCTTCTGCTTTTTCTTTTCACGATCAAGCTTCTACTGAAGGATGAAGCTCTATATTTATAGCAGATATTGGCGTGTGGCTGCCATGTTCCCGCCCATGCACTTTTTGCCAGATCATTTGAATTCCGACCACATGGCAGCATCCTGCCTAGGTTGCCATCCACGTGTCATGCCCCTGTTGTCTTGGATCACGTGCCAGGTGCCAACCTTGGTTCACGTGCCCAATCATCAACCTGAATCGCCTGCAGACAGATAGAAGTAATGTATATACTTAGTCAGTTCAGGCTATTAACTAGAATGTATATACTTCAGAAACACAACTGAGTAAGTGTGTACAGCGTGAGAGAGTGTACAGACTTACTGAATAAAACGCATGTGAAGGCAGTGTATAGACATATGAACAGTGCGCATGAATGCCAGTGTATAGACATGTGAACAATGCAAACGAATGGCGGTGTATAGACTTATGAACAATGCATATGAAGGCAGTGTATAGACATGTGATGAATCAATGCATACGAGCCTTACCATTGTGTAAACTTAACAAAGCTTCAGCCACTGTATAGACTTCACGAAGTCTAAACAGTGTACAGACTTGGAACCTGTATGAGACTCTTAATAAGACTGTGAGCAGTGTGTAGACTTGATGCTCAACGGAGATGTATGGACTTCGAAAAGCTTTAGCCAATGTATAGACTATGCAAAGGTGAGACGATGCATTAGACACTCGGCAGTACAGACTTGGAAAGTTCTATATGAGACGATCGGCTGTTGAACCGATGTATAGACTCTGGATGTAAAGGTAGTCTGTATAGACTTGAATCGCTTGAAGCGAAGTACAGACTAGATGAAGCTCAAGCACTGTACAGACTTGTGAAGACTTCAGCGTTGTACAGACTTGGTGAAGCTTAAGCAGTGTATGGACTTGTGAAGGCTTCCACGTTGTATAGACTTGGTGAAGCTCAAGTGAATGTATAGACTTGATGAACCACTGTGGATGTGTGGACTTGAGCGAATGAAGCCGATGTACAGACTTGCCTAAGACGCAGCATGAGACGCTGGCTGAGACGGACGTTGTATAGACTTTGAAGAGCAGTTCAATGTATAGACTTGAACGAATGAGGCCGATGTACAGACTTGCCTAAGACGCAGCATGAGACGCTGGCTGAGACGGACGCTGTACAGACTTTGAAGAGCAGTTCAATGTATACACTTAGTGATGTACAGACTTGACCAGGAAAGCGTAGGGAAATGTTGAGTGTATGGACTTGGCCAAGCGTAGGAACAGATGAGGAGTGTACAGACTTGGCATTGTATAGACTTGGCTTTGAACGCTTGGGCTGAAGGCAATGTGTAGACTAAGCGATGTATAGACTTTGCCCAAGGAACCGAATGTATAGACTTTGCCACAGTCTAATGTACATGCTTTGCAGAAGTGAACGAGCCAATGTATAGACCTCAAAAGAAGCAGTCCGATGTACAGACTTCAAGGATTCTAGGCAACGGACGCTGTACAGACTTGGACTCAAGGAATGTATATACTTAGCATGAAGACTGCCAGTCTATGTATAGACTTTGCTGAAGCTATCTCTGAAGCAATGTTCAGACTTTGTGCAATGTATGTACTTTAGTCTGTGCGAGCCTGTTGACAAGCAATGTGTAGACTTGAGTGTGTGAAGCAGGCGTTGTACAGACTATGCAAGCAGACGCTGGGCGCTGTATAGACTTACACTATCGGATGTGTAGACTTCATGAGAATGCAGTAACCAGTGTATAGACATTAAGCTTGACACTCCAATGTATAGAGTTGAAGATTGGAAGGATGTATAGGGTTGAGCTGAACTGACTTTGGCAATGTGCAGACTTAGTTGGTCGGGCAGTGTACAGACTTAGAATTTTAATACCAGTGTGTAGACTTCAGTTAGAAGGTGCCCGATGCACAGACTTGAAGAAGTTTTGCCAATGTACAGACTCAATAGACCAAGCTGGTGTATAGACTTTGGTACCCAGACAAACAATGTACAGATGAGTCGACGCATCAGCGAGGGTGGGTCGACCCACTGCTGTCTATACTAACTAGGCAGAGTGTAGATAGAATCATGATAGCATGCTTATCTGACAACCAAATGAACTGTACTCACTCACATGATGAAACAGCATTAATCTAGAGATAGAAGATTGATTTATAGTGTGAGACATCATCAAAATCATAGGGATGCAACAATCTCCCCCTTTTTGATGATGACAACACTATGAATCAAGCAATATCAAGTTTCAACAAGAAGTTAATACCAGCTACAACAAGCAGAATAAATTCAAGGCATGCTCATGCAAATGAATTAAACATTCCCTACTACACACTCTCATCTCCCCCATAACTCATGACCATATTTCCCCCAAAGCTCAAGACAAATCCAAGACTGACCTTCTCACTGATATTGCAAACTTCTCTCCCCCTTTGACATCAGCAAAAAGAACTACAGAATGTATGACAGTGCTGGAAACATGAGGACTAAGGGCAGTAACTTCTTAGTGTAGAAAGTCACGAGTAGGTCTTAAGAGAATAAGTGAGTTTCTAATCTCAAGAGAAGATTCTTTAAAGTCCAGTACACAATAGAGAAGTAGAATGATTGACAAGTTTATCAGCATACTTAGTGGATGATTTAGAGCAGGAGTTCACAAGGATGGTCATATATAGCTGATCATTCAACTATCCCACAAGACAGCAAGAGACGAAATCAGAGAGGTGTTCTCAAGGTATTGAAGACAAGCAATCCATTAGTTGCATAACAACAAGGAATTTATTTGTTGGAGATGATTTTCAAGAAGATCAATGAGTAAGTTGGTAGTTCACTCCTTTGACATTAGGGAGACACCTTGATTAGAGGCATGAATCCCCAGTTACTCAGAGTGAGTACCTCATTACTTCCCTTTTTATTAATTTATTAAGGAACAGAGTTAGTAACTGTGGCTTTTGACATGAGGAAACACCTTGATTAGAGGCCAGAGTCCCTAGTTACTCACCAGTAAGCCACCATTGCTCTGTCATGTCTTTTCATTCATTTTAAGCATTTGACACCTCATGACATGGGAGAAATATTCATTTCATTGATGAAGCTCCCAGTTTCTCAGTGATCAAGACAGAACATTTTTGTTCAGTTAAGCCCTTGAGTTAAAGAGATAGAATGATTGAAAACAATACCAAAAAGGACTATTTCTTGAATTGAGTCTTGAAGTCTAGATTTCAAGTTGATTGGGTCAGATAACAAGACATACAAGTTTTTGGCCTGAACCAGAATCAATGACAATGTAGGAAGATATACTTTATGCAATTAGTCCAGATCTCTGAAGAAGTACTAAAGAAAAGATTCTAATCTGGAGATTAGAGTCACTGACTTATAGACTTAAGAAATAAGTGACACTCTACTGTCTGAGAGAACCACTCTAGATCGGTCATGCAAGGCCAGCAAAGTTACACATCTGGACAGCCCCTTTTGAATCTGTAAAAGAACTTCTCTTCTCACATCACAACTCAGCTCCCCCTAAGACATAGTATTCCTCAATAAAACATTCTAGCATAATCTCAAAGCTTCCCCTTACTCAAAGCATTTTCTGAAAGCTAACCAGTAAGCATTCTGAACTCCCCCTTAAACCAGCAAGAAAGAAGGCTCAACTCCCCGTCACAACAAGAACATGCTTCATAAGTAAGACAATTTGTATAAGCCTAATTCTCTTCTCAATGTGGTGAATTTTTCATTATCCAGAGATTTTATGAATATGTCAGCAATCTGATTATCTGTGCCTACATGAATCAGTTCAAAATTATTCTTAGACACCTCATCTCTTATAAAATGATGTCTTATCTCTATGTGTTTGGTTCGTGAATGTAAAACAGGATTTTTAGCAAGATTGATGGCACTAGTATTATCACAGTAAATTGGTGTGCACCCCAGGTCTACTTGGTAGTCCTGAAGCTGGTGTTTAATCCATATTACTTGTGTTCCACAACTCCCTGCAGCCACATATTCAGCTTCTGCAGTGGAGAGGGCCACAGAATGTTGTTTCTTGGAGCCCCAAGACACTAAACACCCACCCAAGAATTCACAATGGCCACTAGTGCTTTTCCTATCTAGTTTACAGCCTGCATAATCAGCATCTGTGTATGCTACTAAGTTAAGTGTGTGAGATGCAGGAAACCATAACCCAAGAGAATGAGTAGCTGATAAATATCTGAAGATTCTTTTAACTGCAGCTAAGTGTAATTCAGTAGGTCTAGACTGATACCTTGCACACATTCCTACACTGAATTGTATATCAAGTCTAGAGGCTGTCAAGTAAAGAAGTGATCCAATCATACCTCGATAAAGTTTGGCATTTACTTCTTTACCTGTCTCATCTGCATCCAATGAAGTATTGGTGCCCATGGGTGTAGTAATGTGCTTTAAGTTTTCCATGCCAAACCTTTTGAACAGTTCCATTGTGTATTTGGTTTGGTTGATGAAGCACCCATCTTCTAGCTGCTGTACCTGCAATCCCAGAAAATATTTTAGTTCACCAACCAAGCTCATTTCAAATTCAGCAAACATCATGGTAGAAAATTCATCACATAGTTCATGCTTAGTTGATCCAAATACAATGTCATCTACATATACCTGAACTATGATGAGATCTCTGTTTATGCCTTTGGTGAATAAAGTTTGATCAACTTTACCTCTTTTGTAGCCCTTGCTGATCAGAAATTCAGACAGCCTTTCATACCATGCTCTTGGAGCCTGCTTTAGACCATACAAGGCTTTGTTTAACCTGAACACTTGGTTAGGTTGAGGAGAATATTGAAATCCAGGAGGTTGTTCAACAAAAACTTCTTCTTTAATGACACCATTTAAAAAGGCACTCTTAACATCCATTTTTTGGAGTTTTATATTCTTTGAGCATGCAAAGGTAAGCAACAATCTTATAGCTTCTATCCTAGTAACATGTGCATAGGATTCATCAAAGTCTACACCAAATTCCTGACAGTAGCCTTTGGCTACTAATCTGGCCTTATTCCTCGAGATGATTCCATCTTCATTCATCTTATTTTTGAACACCCACTTGGTTCCTATGATATTTATACCATCTGGTCTTGGGACAAGCTCCCAGACATTATTCCTTCCAAACTGACCTAATTCCTCACTCATAGCATTGACCCAAGCTTGATCAGTTAAGGCCTCTTCTACTGTTTTGGGTTCAATTTGTGAGACTAATGCAATTAAGTCATCATTATTCACATTTCTAAAATGAGACCTAGTCCGAAGAGGATCTTCAGGATTGCCTATGACTTTATCTAAATGATGGTCTTTAAGAAATCTGATATTTGTTGAAGACTCACCTGTTTCTCTTGGCCCTTCCTGATTGGGGGAATTTGTTTCTCCACTTGGCTGAGTCTTCTCTTCTTCCTATTGGTCTTCTAGAAAATCTCCACCATGATTGGAATCCCTGTCAAGATTTTCAACATTAGAAACATCTTTCCTTTCACTAAAAAGGATGTGTGGAGACTCTTCCACTTTCTGATCTGATATGTTAAATACCCTATATGCCCTTGACACTTCAGAGAAATCCAAGAATATTCCAGGTGAACTCTTGGCTTCAAACTTGTCTAAATCTTTCTTATCATTGTTATGAATAAAATATTTTGCTCCAAAAATTCTGAAATGAAACAAGTTTGGTTTCTTACCTTTTAGAAGCTCATAGGGTGTTTTCTTGTGTATGGGTCTTACCATGGCCCTGTTGATTATGTAGGTTGCTGTATTGGCCGCTTCTGCCCAAAACCTTCTAGGTAATTTACTTTCAATCAACATGGTTCGGGCCATCTCCACCACAGTTCTATTTCTTCTCTCCACAATCCCATTCTGTTCAGGTGTCCTGGGAGAAGAAAACCTGTGAGTTAGTCCCTCTTTTTCACAAAAATCAGTAAACATGGAGTTTTCAAACTCACCTCCATGGTCAGATTGAATAGAACAGACCTTGTATTTCCCTTCTTGTTTGACCTTATTGAAAAACAGATTAAACTTTTGAAATGCATCACTCTTATTTGCTAAGAAAAATATCCATGAATATCTAGAGAAGTCATCTATGATGACATAGCCAAACATGTTTCCATTAAGACTCTGAGTTCTAGTGGGACCGAAAAGGTCCATATGAAATAGTTCCATTGGTCTAGAAGACAATGGCTCAGATCTTAATTTAAAGGAATTTCTGGTCTGTTTGCCTAGAGCACAGGCATCACATGCTTTTGATATTGAGTTGAATTTAATTCTAGGCATGCCTCTAACTAAATCATGCTTGACCAATTTATTTAAAGTTAAAAAGCTAGCATGACCTAGACGTCTATGCCATTCAAAGGCATCATTTTCAGAATTGGCAGATAAGCAAATAGTAGATTCAGATTTCTCATCTAAGTCTACAATGTAGACATTATTAATCCTGTTGGCTACAAATTTAACCATGTCAGAATTTGTTTCAAGGATTTTGCATGAACTATCATCAAATACAACCCTGTGACCCCTGTCACATAATTGACTAATGCTAATCAGGTTGTGTTGAAGCCCTTCCACAAGTAAGACTTTTTCAATAGAGTTTGTGGAAGACTTACCTACCGTTCCAACTCCAATTATTTTACCTTTGTTCTTTCCTCCAAACTTGACCAGACCCCCTGGCTTCATCTCTATCTTGCTAAACTTGGATCGATCTCCTGTCATATGCCTGGAGCAGCCACTGTCGAGGTACCACTTGTTGTCTTCAGCTGCCAAGCCGACCTACACAGATACATCAAGCAGAGTAATTTGGAACCCAAGATGAGTTGGGTCCAATGACATTGTTCAAATCTCTGATCAAGTGTTTAGGTATCCAGATTTGTTTCAGCATGGTTTTCTCTGGCACCTTCCTTTCTGGTTTATTAAAGTTGAATCCAGCTGAACTGGAGAAGTGAGTTCTATTCCATTCATTAGTCTTCATATTCCTAGGAAATTTCCTGTAGGCTTGTTGATTAGCATATCTTTGACCATGAAAGTTATTTCTCCAGTAGGTCCTGTTTGGACCCATCTGATTGTTGTAATTCCAGCTCTTATTCTGATTTACTTTCTTGGTCCATCTACCATTTGTGTTCTGGTGAGTGGGCTTAGTGTTATTTTTCATAAAATTCATTCCCATCTTAAATGGTTGTCCAGTACTGGTTTTTGTGTTTTCTTCAGGACTTTGAATTTGCTTAGAGCTGTTTGAGCTGGATGGTGTGTCCAGCTTTTCTTTTCCCTTCTCTGGGCAGAAGGTGGTGGTCTTGAATTGCAAGGGTCTCTTTGTTGGTTGGGTCATAGCCTAGACCTTCCTTATTGAAATTGACCCTAGTCCCTAGTATAGCATCTAAGCTAGTCTTTCCTTGGACAAACTTTTCTAAGACTTTCTGTTTGTCTTCCAGCTCCTTTTGAAGGGACTCAGAATTTTTTAGGAGTTCAACATTTACTTTCTTCACAGCTTCATATTTCTCTGAATTCACTCTAATTTCATTCATGCTTTCTTCAATTTTAGTTTTGAATTCATTGAGCTGTTTTTGACTTTCTTGAGTTTCTTCCTTGAGCTTATCATTTTCTTTCCTTAGTGAGGTCATTTCTTCTAGTTGTTCTTTTAGCTTCTCATTTTCCTCACAGACCAGAGTTTGTTCTTCAACATTTGTGTTAAATTTTCTTTTCAGAACTCTGTGCTCTTTGTTAAGAAAATTAAATTTATCTAGCAAGTCACCATAAGCATCCTCCCAGTCATCAATTGAGAAATTTTCAAAAACGTTTATTACCTCCTCTTCACTGTTTGCCATGAGGCAAATTCCATCTTCATATTCTTCTGAGGAAGCGTCTTCGGGGTCTTCTTCTTCCTCGCTCCATGTGCAGACCATCGCCTGTGGCTTCTTCTTCTTCTGCACCTTTATGTTTTTCTTCTGAAAATAGGGACCCTTCTTCTGGAGGTCTGGGCATTCGCCTTTCATATGTCCTTGTTTGTTACAATTAAAATAAGTCAGTCTCTTAGGATTTCTATATCTGTAACTAGTAAATTCAGCACTCTTGTTGAAAGAGTGTGGCTTCTTCTTCCTAAAGGTCTTTCCTTTTTTCTTCAAAAATTTTCTGAACTGTCTAGTGAGCATTGCCTGCTCCTCCTGGTCGAGATTTGACAAACCTTCAAGCTCGGACTCAGACTCGGGGCTACTGCTGCTGCTCCCGCTGTTGCTACCCTTATTGCGGGATGCTCTTAGAGCCACATTCTTACCCTTCCTCTCACTTCCTTCTCCACCTCCTTTGAAATTCATCTCATATGTCATAAGAGATCCTATGAGTTCATTCACAGTCAAGATAGTCAGATCTTTTGACTCCTCAATCACAATGGCCTTAGTGTGCCATGCCAGGGATAAAGATCTAAGGATTTTCCTGACTATATCTGCCTCAGCAAGATCCTTCCCTAGCCCTTTAAGTGTGTTTGTGATTAAGGACAACCTGGCATACATTTCAGTTATATTCTCATCTGCATTCATTTTGAACATTTCATACTTAGAAGTGTAGAGGTTTACCTTCGAGGCTTTCACTTGAGCTGTACCTTCATAGATCAATTGCAGCTCATCCCACATTCGCTTGGCAGTTCTATATGCAGATATACGGGCATATTCCTCTGGATGAACAGCACACTGGATGATGTTCAGCGCCGTCCAGTTGAGTGAGGAGAGCTTGACATGGTCATCTGTCCAAGCGTCCTCGTTTGGTGGCAGATCATATGGCCCCACCGTGATTACTCTCCACAGTTTATGACTCTGAGCCCTGATGAACACTTCCATCCTATTCTTCCAAAACAGATAGTTACTACCATCGAAATAAGGAGGGCGACTAATGGATTGACCTTCGGCCATGAAGGTTCTAGGACCACTAGCATTTCCTTGACCGTTCGTCCACATTGCGTAAACCTGCTCTGATACCAAGTGTTAGCGCAGCAAGAGTGATATAGAAGGGGGGGGATGAATAGATCACTCCCAATTTGTAGAAACTTAGGCGGAAAATAAATTCTACTGCTAACGCACCTCCTTAACCCGTACACAGAGAAGTGTAAATGAGAATGAAGAACTATTCACATGGAAGCAAAGAGACAAACAGATGAAGAGCGGAGATAACAATAGAAAATCACAGAGGAGGCACTCAGTTTTTAGGTGGTTCGATTGCAGACAGCAATCTACATCCACCCCTCACTCCAACTAGAATGAGGATTCCACTAGACAATGCTAGATCAATGCAGACTCAGTCTGCGAACAACATGCTGCCACACAGCTTGAACACCCAAGGGAAACAAATCCCTCAACCAAGCTCTGCTACCCACAGAACTTGAAACCTGTTCTAGCTCCCAGCTAGAACACAACCGGAGAATCCTCTCCCTTCCTCCACACACCGGAGGGAAACCAATTCAAATCAGAAGGATGAACAAAATGAAACGAAAACAAAGTAGAAATAAAAACCAATGAAGAAGAAATCGGTTCTGAAATCCAATACAAATGTAGCTTCAAATGAAGCAATTCATCAATCCACACACACTGCTCTCTCTCTCGAACAAACTCCTCTCAGATTTGGAACTCTCTGCTCTTTTTCTTTTCTGGATCGTGCAAACTCTCACCAATGGCTTCTGCTTTTTCTTTTCACGATCAAGCTTCTACTGAAGGATGAAGCTCTATATTTATAGCAGATATTGGCGTGTGGCTGCCAGGTTCCCGCCCATGCACTTTTTGCCAGATCATTTGAATTCCGACCACATGGCAGCATCCTGCCTAGGTTGCCATCCACGTGTCATGCCCCTGTTGTCTTGGATCACGTGCCAGGTGCCAACCTTGGTTCACGTGCCCAATCATCAACCTGAATCGCCTGCAGACAGATAGAAGTAATGTATATACTTAGTCAGTTCAGGCTATTAACTAGAATATATATACTTCAGAAACACAACTGAGTAAGTGTGTACAGCGTGAGAGAGTGTACAGACTTACTGAATAAAACGCATGTGAAGGCAGTGTATAGACATATGAACAGTGCGCATGAATGCCAGTGTATAGACATGTGAACAATGCAAACGAATGGCAGTGTATAGACTTATGAACAATGCATATGAAGGCAGTGTATAGACATGTGATGAATCAATGCATACGAGCCTTACCATTGTGTAAACTTAACAAAGCTTCAGCCACTGTATAGACTTCACGAAGTCTAAACAGTGTACAGACTTGGAACCTGTATGAGACTCTTAATAAGACTGTGAGCAGTGTGTAGACTTGATGCTCAACGGAGATGTATGGACTTCGAAAAGCTTTAGCCAATGTATAGACTATGCAAAGGTGAGACGATGCATTAGACACTCGGCAGTACAGACTTGGAAAGTTCTATATGAGACGATCGGCTGTTGAACCGATGTACAGACTCTGGATGTAAAGGTAGTCTGTATAGACTTGAATCGCTTGAAGCGAAGTACAGACTAGATGAAGCTCAAGCACTGTACAGACTTGTGAAGACTTCAGCGTTGTACAGACTTGGTGAAGCTTAAGCAGTGTATGGACTTGTGAAGGCTTCAACGTTGTATAGACTTGGTGAAGCTCAAGTGAATGTATAGACTTGATGAACCACTGTGGATGTGTGGACTTGAGCAAATGAAGTCGATGTACAGACTTGCCTAAGACGCAGCATGAGACGCTGGCTGAGACGGACGTTGTATAGACTTTGAAGAGCAGTTCAATGTATAGACTTGAACGAATGAGGCCGATGTACAGACTTGCCTAAGACGCAGCATGAGACGCTGGCTGAGACGGACGATGTACAGACTTTGAAGAGCAGTTCAATGTATACACTTAGTGATGTACAGACTTGACCAGGAAAGCGTAGGGAAATGTTGAGTGTATGGACTTGGCCAAGCGTAGGAACAGATGAGGAGTGTACAGACTTGGCGTTGTATAGACTTGGCTTTGAACGCTTGGGCTGAAGGCAATGTGTAGACTAAGCGATGTATAGACTTTGCCCAAGGAACCGAATGTATAGACTTTGCCACAGTCTAATGTACATGCTTTGCAGAAGTGAACGAGCCAATGTATAGACCTCAAAAGAAGCAGTCCGATATACAGACTTCAAGGATTCTAGACAACGGACGCTGTACAGACTTGGACTCAAGGAATGTATATACTTAGCATGAAGACTGCCAGTCTATGTATAGACTTTGCTGAAGCTATCTCTGAAGCAATGTTCAGACTTTGTGCAATGTATGTACTTTAGTGTGTGCGAGCCTGTTGACAAGCAATGTGTAGACTTGAGTGTGTGAAGCAGGCGTTGTACAGACTATGCAAGCAGACGCTGGGCGCTGTATAGACTTACACTATCGGATGTGTAGACTTCATGAGAATGCAGTAACCAGTGTATAGACATTAAGCTTGACACTCCAATGTATAGAGTTGAAGATTGGAAGGATGTATAGGGTTGAGCTGAACTGACTTTGGCAATGTGCAGACTTAGTTGGTCGGGCAGTGTACAGACTTAGAATTTTAATACCAGTGTGTAGACTTCAGTTAGAAGGTGCCCGATGTACAGACTTGAAGAAGTTTTGCCAATGTACAGACTCAATAGACCAAGCTGGTGTATAGACTTTGGTACCCAGACAAACAATGTACAGATGAGTCGACGCATCAGCGAGGGTGGGTCGACCCACTGCTGTCTATACTAACTAGGCAGAGTGTAGATAGAATCATGATAGCATGCTTATCTGACAACCAAATGAACTGTACTCACTCACATGATGAAACAACATTAATCTAGAGATAGAAGATTGATTTATAGTGTGAGACATCATCAAAACCATAGGGATGCAACAAATATGGCTTCACACCATAGATTAGGGTAGCCTTCACAGCTGCAAGGGGAGAGGGAGAGAGGGGCGCCCTTGGGCTTGGAGCAACAAATGGGATTTTTCTTCATTAATTACTATGGAATTCATAAAATATATGGGTTATATAGAAATGGAAAAAAGACCTAAACTACCCTCAGATCTAGGGTTAGGGAGGGGTAAACAAGGGATAGGATAATTAATCCCCATGTGGTCAAATTACCAAAATAAAAAAAATACAACATGAATAAAATATCCATTAAAGGGGGGCGCCCCTTTGAAAATGAAAGGAGAATTTTAAATTTTCTTCCTTCCTTATCCCCTTGGTCCAAGTCCAATCTTGGACTTTGAACTAGCCCCACATGGGCCCTAGAGCGTAGGTGGACTAATGGGAAATAAGGCGGGGGACCCGCCAGGCCAACATGGCCTTTTGCAAAGAAACCCAAAGATTCCTGAAGACTAACAAATTGGCTTATAATGTCTTGCAATTACAAACCCAATTAGCCAAGGATATAAATGCAAATAAAAGGATACAAATGTAAAAATAAAATGTTAGTGCTCGATGTTGATTCCCATCATGTATCTAGTGGCCACGCACCGGGGTACGTATCATATACTTAAAAAAGACTCTAGATGAGAGTGAATCGAGATAAACAGCGATCAAAT
Source organism: Amorphophallus konjac (assembly GCA_022559845.1). Classification (NCBI taxonomy): domain Eukaryota; kingdom Viridiplantae; phylum Streptophyta; class Magnoliopsida; order Alismatales; family Araceae; genus Amorphophallus; species Amorphophallus konjac. The sequence goes on along the minus strand of CM040121.1, from coordinate 314,431,584 downwards.
ATCATCAACGACACAAGTCTCATAAGCACATGAACTTTAGCTATAATACAAAAGTATATGATTTTGGCATGAAATTAACATAAGTTAAAATAGGCGTTTTAACCATCTAAGACATGCAACCTATCAAGGATAATGCACAATATAACTAATATTACGAATAAGAAGTCAAAACTAAGAATAAAACTTATTTACCTAGGCTTAACATATAGTTAATAGGGTCAATCTACAATCTGTTTAGAGTTAACAGGTTGCAGAGAACAGAAAGAAATAGTGGTCAGGGGAGGACCGCATGCAGGCGCTTAGCGGTCTATCCCAGGGCCGCTAAATACCTATGGCGATATAATAGAGACCGTTTCTCGTCTGTGACAGACAGAAGTAAAATAGGTCATATAGGCCTTATTGTTAGCAATAGATAAATGAAAATCATGCTAAACAGAAGGATAAGACATGATAGAGTATAAGAAATGCATGGAGATGCATGGTTCATAGGAATTAAGTCAAATTTATCAATTTCTCATTAAAGGGTAGGATTCATGCATGATGTGATAACCTAGATGCGCAGTTGAAATAAAACATCAAATACTACAATTATAGTGCATGAAATCACGAGGTAACAGAGGACTTTTACTCCTGACATATTATTCTAGCTATCCACGAGATAACCTACCTCTGTGACAAGCTTTCTAACTGGAAGATCGCTAAGGTTCCTGCACATCCTGTGTCAAACCGGCAACTTTCCGCCCCTCTATCTTCTAATTCTCTTGACCTAAAATCGTGAAATTTGGAGGGTAGGTAGAAGATACGAAGGGAAACAAAAAGTTCTAAAGGATCAACTTCTAAATACCTCGATTAGGGCTTCTAATTTCGTGATCTTCACTGGATCGGCACACTGGTTCCTGTACAACCTGTTGCAAACCAGCAACTTGTGGACGCCCTAATTCTTCAACGATTGGGTCTTCTAGCCCGAAAATTTGAGGGGAGTTAGATAAAACTAAGGAGAATAAATTATTCTAAAGAACTAACCTGAGAAGATGTCTCCTTACCTTCGAAATACGCGAGCTAACATTAGGGTTTGCATGGGTCGAAGTTAGGGTCTATTTATAGGGTTTTGAGTTTGGGTTGAGGATTTGATCGAGTTGGGAGTCCTAATTAGTGGTAGGATCGATCCCTAAGAGTCCTAGAGAGTCTCCTAGGCCAGATAGCTTTGATCCAAGGTGATTTGGTTGCCAAAAATCTAAGCTTCTCAAGTTTCTTCCATTCACGGAATTAGAAGGGTTTAGCAGTCATGGAGGGACCGCTAGGATGAAGTGGCGGTCTCGCGATAGACCGCCAATTGACGTTAAATTCAAAAAATTCAGATTTTCCTATTATTTCTTATTTATCTCCTAATTGGTGTATATATCTAATTTTAAATCTGTAAATTACCCAAATTACGTTTCTAGTAATGGGCTTGGGCCTAAAGGGCTTGGATTTGGGTCTTGTGGGGCTATTTAGGTTGATTTAAAGCTAGCATCATATCTGGGCCTTTAAACAATTATTAAATAGACCTATATTCATTAAATAACCCACTTAGTCTACTTAAATACTTAATATATATATTAAATCTCCAAAAATTCTTAGAAAATTCCTAAAAAAATCTTAGAAAAATCCTAGAAAATTCTCAGGTGTTACACCCCCCCACTTAAAAGAATTTGGTCCCCAAATTTAATGCATGGGTTTTACCAAGAGTATACTTACAATCGAATAATTCTAAAAATCTCTTGCGCATAGTTTCTTCCGTTTCCCATGTCGCCTCGTACGGCCAGGATTTGCTCTATTGGATTTTGACCATAGGAATATTTTTATTTCGAAGCTAACGTACTTCTCGCTCAATTATCTTGAGTGGCCTTTGCTTGTACATTAAGTCTTCTCGTATCTCCAGGTTATCATAGGTGATGACATGGAATGGATCATGGATGTACCTTTTTAACATCGAGACGTGAAAGACATCATGAACTCCTGCTAGTTGAGGAGGTAAGGCTAGTCAATAAGCAACCTCACCGACCCTTTCAAGAATTTCAAAAGGGCCTATAGATCTTAGAGTAAGTTTGCCTTTGATGTCGAATCTTCGGATACCTCGACCCGAAGAAACTTTGAGGAATATGTGGTCTCCTATTTGGAATTCCAAGTCACGCCGTCGATTATCAGCATAAGACTTTTGCCTATCTTTAGCCATCTTGAGTCTTTCTTGAATCAGCTTGACTTTTTCAGTAGTATCCCGAAGGAGTTCTGGACCTAGAAATTGATTTTCCCCAACCTCACTACAGCATATAGGTGAGCGGCAACTCCTGCCATATAGGGCTTCAAATGGTGCCATTTTAATGCTAGCTTGATAGCTATTATTATAGGAGAATTCCACTAGAGGCAAGTGGTCGTGCCAACTCCCACCAAAATCAAGTACACATGCCCGAAGCATATCTTCCACCACATGATTGGTTCTTTCGATTTGACTATCAGTATGTGGGTGGAATGCGATGTTGAAATTCAACCGGGTCCCTAATGAATGTTGTAGACCCTTCCAGAATTGAGATGTAAATCGAGGGTCTCGATCAAATATAATAGTGACTGGGACTCCAAACAGTTTCACAATTTCCCTTACATATAAGGCAGCCAAGACATCCACGGACCATCCACTCTTAATAGGTAGGAAGTGAGCCGACTTGGTCAAGCGGTCAATGATTATCCATATACCATCATGTCCTCCTCTTGATTTAGGTAGACCCATGATAAAATCTGTCACGTCCCGAACCGATAGCAACAGAACGTGTCGTTTGCTCAGAACGTGGCAGTTAAAAAGTCGTGTCAATCAGAGCATAGCCATAAGACGAGATATAATTGGACAAAATAATATTTTATTTCAAATAGAAATTGATTACAATTTGGACCCAATAAAAGAAAACTCAATAAAGAAAAATTACAAGAGACTTATGACTAGACAAATCTTTAACGTAGACACAAGATAACCAGACTCGGGTATTCATCTAGGCTTGCCGAAGTTCTCTTCAGTCTTGCCCTTGCCCATCTTTTTTGGTCTCGTCATCACTAAGGTCGTTACCTGAAAAATATTAGAAAACACTAGGTGAGTGAACGCCCAGTAGGTCTTAATATCTCAAGCTCCAAGCTAGCTTTAAGTGATTATAAATTTAACATGCACATGCAAATCATGCAAGATATCATAATCGGGAACTATAACGGTACGAGATAAATTCGAGATCTATAAAGGAGAGTAGACAAGACGTTAGATACTTTCAAGAGATATAAAGACAATAGATAGACGAGAGAATATATCAAGGACATTCATAACTAGATAACAAGCACTTTCATAAGGTAATTCCAAGAGTGTTCATGAGGAGACAATAACAATCGTTTCACTAAGGCATTCACTTTCACTAGAGCTTTTTACGTAACTATCACTTTATAAGATTGGCCATTGTATATAGGACACTTGAATAATGAGTATGGAAGCCACTTGTGGAAATGTCATAGACTAATTTTGCTATCCTTGGTGCAATGCCACACCCGATCAATCACGATACCGTCACACGTTTGGACTTTGTCTCGCCTCTAGGATCAGATCTGGACCCCGTATTTATGCTCTAGCATTGAATGTCAATTTGTTTGAACCCATAGCCCCTTTTTGTGTCCAGACTAATTCCACGTCTTTTAATGAGTCTCGTAGTAATAAATAAGGTAGATTTCATAAAGCATAGAATTCAAGGATAGAACTTGTAGTAAGGACAATATATCAATAACCTATATGAAAGCCACGACAATCTGGAAATCTGGGTGATTAGGTACAACCAGCTCGACTGTCTTGAGGGAATCCAAGGCTAGCGTAGACTTACAGATGCCTTAATGAAGAAAGTACCAGTCCGAAGGAAGGAATATCCCACGGAGGGTCCAATCATGACCAAGTGTTGAGGTGTATAACGTGAAACGCCGTGAAATAGGGACTCTATCTCGGCCATGAGATAGCAGTGCCAAAAGACCCGCGATATGGGTCAAAACTCGATAAAACTATGAGATACAAAATTCACGTTCATTAATTTGTGTCTCCTTAGAGAGGTGCCAATTTCTAGAATTTATCATAATTATAAAATTATATTAATTGGCGTCCATGTATGGAGGCATCATTTCATTAAGTCATGTCGTTAATTCTTTGATTTTTCATATTATTTTATTTTAATAAAATAAACAAGTATGTGCGGCTCTTTAAGAAGGCGTTAATTTATATTTCATTTCTATTTAATTTAATAATTCACAATAAATAATGTCTCATCAATTCATTATTTTATTAATAATTTAGATAATGACGTCTCTTTAAAAAGATATATTTTATTACACTATATATTTATTTTAAAGGGATAAGGACATATAGATAAGATTTTAATAGACAAAGAAAATTGACAAAAATTAGATAAGACATATAAGCAATTGAGACTTTTATAGGGTTAGAGGATAAATAAAAAAATAAACCAAAAGAATGAGCGTCCAACCCTTTGGATATTCATTCTTTTCTAATATTTTTTCATTCTAACGTTATCAGTGATGCTTTATTTATTGATAATTTAGTGAAAAAAATTTATATGAAAAATAAGAGGAAGATTTAAGGACTTAGACTCTGAAGTATCATAATTTTTCTGTGTCAAGATAAAAAGATAAAAAATAGACCAAAGTGGTACGGGTGGTTAAATAAATCAGGTCACTTTTTATTTCGGTAAAATTTTAGGGCAATAAATATACCAAAATTTTCAAAAAAATCTAAGGATCTTTAAAATATATATATTATAATTTTATTTTCTATGATTTCTATAAATTTTTAAGATAAGTGCAAAAGCTATTTATATATAGATAGATATATCAAGAATTAACGTCAAACATTGTTTTCTTAAACAAAGAATGGACGTCAACTTCTCATGACGTCATTGTTTTTAAAAATAAATTTAGAAAAAACTAAAAACACGGTCATCTAGAGAAAAATATTAGGAATTCAAAAATATATTTATTATCATTTTTATTTACCATAATTCGTTGATATAGATTTTTAAAAGATGAGTGTAAAATGGGATCTCTAGGAATGGACGTCAACAAACTTGACGTCAATTCTTTAAGTAATTTTTCAAGTGAATAGTATCACTTTTTATCTAATAAGAATTTTGTGAAACAAAATATATGAAAAATATGAGAAAATATAAGGATTTTACCCGTATATATATCAAGATTTTATCTCGTCCGGTTTACTAGATATAAAATTTTGAAGTTAGTACGAGATTTTAACCGGATAAATAGGGTCACTTTTATTCCAGTAGTATTTTAATAAAATAAAATCATGAAAAATATCAAAAAAATCTAGGGATCAAGAAAACATGCACTTTACTATTTTTATTAACATAGTTCATTAGATATTAAATTTTGAAGGTTGTAACAATTATTAACTAACTAAAGAATTCACATTTTTAACAAAGCACGTAACACGATAATAATAGGGAACATGATAGAATTATGCAGGATGGATTAACACAAGGATTAATCTATTTTGCTTGGGAGAATGCCTACCTTTTCGTCGCTTTAACACGAAAGAAGAAGAACGGCAAAATGACGCGGCAGCACAACGACTGTAGTAGAGGAAGAACTACTGTGGCAACAGCAGCAGCACGTTTACAACGGCAGAGGAAGAAGCAGCACACAGGAAGAAGTCCTCCAGCCGCAGCCTACAACCTCGCGAACGGCAGCAGCATCAGCACGCTCCCGCCGATCGCAGGGGTGATATATATAAAGTTTCGAGGCTTTAAGTGTAATGCCCTGGATCCTTGGTAGGTCTTGCTTGATCTTCATTGGATCTTTTGAATTGGTTTTGGTGAGTTTCGGTTCGCTTTTGTGGCTTCCGAGTTGAGCTTTACGAGCCGTGTGGATTTTTCTATCGTACTAGTTACGGAACCCTACGGTGAGTTTGTTTCTCAGTTCCTCGACTCGTAGATCCTACAACGACGATGTACTCTTCGAGCCGGTCGTTTCGACTATATTTTTACGTATTTTTCTGAATTTGTGCATTTTCGGCGCATTTTCAGAATTTTCAGAAATTAGGAAAATTCCTAATTTCTTTTCATTTTTCTTTCCTTTTCCTCTCTCCTCCTTCTCACTCGCCGCCGTCGTCTCACTCTCCCGTTTCCTCTCCTCTTGTGGCTTCTCGGCTCCGACTGCAGACGGGGTACCTAGAGGCACGTGTTGGGGATGCTGTGGAGCTGGCTGGGTACGTGATGGAGCGAGGATCGGAATGGTTTTGGCACGATCCCGAACGGTGGATTCAAAGCCGGTGTTCGAGCTCGCGGCGTGGTTTTCGGCGCGGTTTAGTCTCTTCGGGGCACGGTTTCTTCGGTGGAGGTAGGGTGATAGTTCCTCACTTCCTCCTGCTCGTTTTCCCTGCCCTTGCACTTCGTTTGGTGCAGAAACGGCCGAGTTTGCGCTTGTTTAGCCTAAACCGTGATTTTCGGGTTTTGTAGGGTTCGCTGGAGAACGGCAACCATTTGTAGCTTGGTTAGTGTTGAACTGACCGTTGGGATGTTAGGATCCCATCCATGCTAGTTTCGTGTTGATCGGTGGTCATTCGAGGCCGGTAGGAGCCCGAGAACCTCGTTGACCCATTTAGGGTCGATTCGTTGGAATCGCCCCGATCTCTCGTTTTAATACTTGCATGTGGGCTTTTTAGCCTTCTTATGTTGTTTCTCATCGTCGAGGGTTGTTTCCCCTGCGCTTCGGCGTGAATGGGGCGTGGAACGGGCCGATTTGGCCAACCCTCCGTTTTCCCGCCGTAACTAGTGTGGCGGTCGTTCTAGGGACCGTTACATGCCCTGACGGCCCCACGACTGACCTTTACAGCGTCTGGCTTGATTCTTTGTTCTTCGGGGTTTTGAGAGTGTGACGGCCCAGGGGTGGCGCGTCACATCTCTCTGACGCATCCCGTGAGACGCGTTACGTCTATTTTGTCGTTTTATGTTTGGGTTAAGTCGATTCCTCTGACGCGCTTGCCCCTGTGCGTCAGGTGAGTGTAACGCGTCTGCCCCAGGCCATTACATTCTGGTTGACTGACGTTGACCTTTTGACGCGGTTCCCCTGGCGCGCCTGCCCTAGCGCGTTAGGTGTGCGTAACGCGCCTGCCCCAGGCCGTTACGTTCTGTTTGACCGTGTCTGACCGAGTGAGTCGGTTCGCCTAACGGCCGTGCTCCCGTGCGTTAGGTGTGTGTAACGCGCCTGTCCTAGGCCGTTACATGCTATTTTGGCTGAGTTGGGTGGTTGCATCGTTGTCTCTAACGGCCTCGTCCCCGTGCGTTAGGTGATTGTAACGCGTCCGGTTGGGACCGTTACATGCCTCTCAGCTAGTTGTTGTTCAAGGTTTGGTTGGCCCTGACACGCTTGTCCTAGCGCGTTAGGTGGCCGTAACGCGCCTGGTCTAGCGCATTACATGGTCCGTGTGCGTTTTGAGTTTGAGGGTTGTTGGCCCTGACGGCCCCGGTCGGGCGCGTCAGGTTGGTGTAACGCGCCCGGTGCTAGCCGTTACATGCCTTTGCGTTTCTAGAGTTGGTTAGGGCAGTGTGTGTGACGGCCTGTTCCCCGACCGTCACGTTGGATGTAACGGCCTAGCGTTAGACCGTCACGTTCATGTAGCGGTCTAAGGGTGGTGCGTTACATGCCTTGTGCTCCGATTTCCGTGATTCTGGTTTCTGCTTGTCTTAGCTTGGCCTTGTGGTCTGCCTGTTGTCCCGTGGATGTCTCTTGACGTCCTATGAGGGCTAGGACTACGTTGTAAGGTAGCCAGGAGTCTTCTTGCTTGTGGTAGGATTCTCTATCCTACTCTTATGTGTGTCTTTGGTTGGGTTCCGGTCAACCCGGGGTGACCCAGCGGTTGACGGGCGACCTTGCGTGTGGGTGTCTTGGCGGTTTTGTCCAGCCCGAGACACTAGTTCTGGATGCCTCGAGGTATCGTCTTACCTCAGTTTGCGTGTCCAGACGTGTGCTGAGGGTCTTCGGTGTTCCCTCAGGTCTCCGTGAGTTATTTTCTGCGGAGTGTCGTTTCTTGTGGCTTAGGATTAGACCGATTGGCGGCTTGTTCCGCTGTTTGTGACAATCTTGCCTTTGAGTCGTTCGACTCGGGATCGTTACGTGGTAGGTCTAGTTGCCTGGTCCTGAGTCGGTTGGTAGTGGTTGTACTGCCAGTGGTGCTTCGTAGTACGTGTGACAGGGCTTCCGTAGACTGTCTGTACTCTAGCACTTGTGTTTTGGAGTCCGTGCCTTGTGAACCTCCACTAGTCGTAACCTGTGACGTAGGCATTTTTTTGTACGTCACCCACCGGGAGTGGTGGACGGGAAGTTTCCCGTTACACGATTTTTAAGCTAGTTCCGTGGGCCCCGGCCAACGGTAGCGTCCTACCGAGGGGAATACTAGCTAGATGCCTGACTTAGGTAGTGGTCAGTGTGTGCACACGTGGTCAGGGACTGAGGACTTACGTCGACGGGCGTGACCCTGACTAGTCACTCGTAGTTGTGGTACTGCGGTCTTGTGTTCGTGAGGTGCCGTTTTTCCTTGGAACGTCATTGTTCCTTGGACCTGGTTCTTGGTGTGTCTAGTCTCCTCCGTGCTGCACACGGTCTGGTAGACGTGACACTTGTGGCGCAGTGTAAGACGTCAGTGGACGCATCTGGCTATTCTTCTAGTGTGAGGGTACTCCTATCACTTGACCGGCGACTCTCGCGTTTCTCGGAGCCGGTGTTGTCCTTTCCGTGTCGGCTAGTCTTGGCCTTGCCCAAGATTTGCTTCCCTGGCTGTGTGGTCTATTCTTGGCTGTGTCCAAGATGAGCCTGGGGTTGCGTACACGATGTTCCAATCGTGTAGGCCGTTGTAGTTGTTTTATTCGTCCTGGCAGGTCTTCATTTTGGACCTGGTGTCGGGTCGACAGATCGGTAACTTCTGACTTTGCTGGGTCAGAGTCGCCCTTTTGTTGTTGCTTGGAGTAGTTTGGGGTGCCGAGGTTAGTTCGGCCGCCGCTTGTCTGGCGCGGGTTCTTCCCCTTCCGTACTTGTTCCCTACTCCTACTTCCCGTCTGCTTACTACTGCTTGTAGTGTAGTTTTACAGCTTTGTAGTGTAGTTCCTGCTTTGCTACACCTGCTGTTTTGTGTTTATTGTTCCATGTTACTGCGTGTTTTTCAGTGGGGATCCGCGTGACCCCTACTGAGCCAGTGACACGTGGCTCACCCCTGCTCTTTCAGGTGGGGTGGCATTGTTCGTTCTGCTTCCGTGTGGTTCCTGGAGTGTGCGTGCTTGTTGCGTGCCGTTGCTGGCAGCTGGTACCTGCGTCGGGCTGCCCCCGACTTCTTGGTACGTCTTTCCTTTCTGTCGACTGTACTGTGCTAGACTTGTTGTCTTTAGCTTTGGACTGACTCCGGGATATAATTGTTAATTTGAAGAGTTAATTAAAAAATAATTTTATTTCTGCTACTTTAGCAAACCTATCTAATGAAATTTAATTGCTTGCTTTACTATCTCTGTGGCTTCAATGTACTCTACACGTGCCTTTTTCCCTTCGGAGCTTTCCCGCTCTTGGGAGGCCTCGCGGGTTCCATGCGGTATCACGCGTATCTGGTAGTCCTACCGGGTATGCCGAGTATCCGGAATCCGGGTCGCTACAGCTTGGTATCAGAGCAGTGTTCTGAGATGTTCGGAGTTCTTTTCTGAGCTATCAGAGCATTGTCGTGTGAAGTACATGGGAATCTGAGATATATAGTATCCAGAGTTGTGAAGGTCTAGTACAGTCTTCAGCTGGCTTCGGTTTGCAATTCTTTGTCGCTTTGTTTTCTTCGTATGTTGTCTTGTGCGTGCTGTTCTGGCACCGTGCGAGATGGTCCTGCTCTCATCAGGATGTGACGAGGTGTTTCTTCTTCGTCATTGCGTTTGTCTCGATCATGTTGTACTTGGCAGTGTTCGCCGGAAGGCTTGAATCTGCAGTACGTTGTTTGAGATTTTCTCCGTGTGTTGTTCAGGTTGCTGTTGACCTTTGGCCTTGGTTTGATGACAGTACATGTTCTTACATTGTCTTGGTCGTCCTGGCTTAAGTCTGTTAAGCTCCTGATGTGTTTCGCTTCTGTTGAAGTGCTCGATTAGATTTCGTGTTTGAGAAGTTGCTCAGGCAAGCTAGGATTTTTCCTCCCTGGTGAGCTTTTGTGGTTGAGCTTCCTGCTTCTCGTCCCTTCTGGTGGAATCTTTTTCGAGGTTTGCCTTGGAATTGCTGTCTTAGTGATGCCTTTGTGCTGTGTCTGCTTAAGTGTGGACAGCTTTGTTTTGAGCCTGATCTGCTCTCTACTATACGGTTGCTTGGCTTTGGATTCCATGATGGTGTTAAGAGCTGTCGCGTACCGTAGTTGTCGCGCAGTGTCCAGCGGCCGATGTATGGTAAGGGCTCATTTATTGTTTTCGGGACGTGAAGGTAAGCTGAGATTGATGCTTTCCTTGTGCTTTGTGCTGAAGCTGGTGCTCTTCTCTTGTTGCACTTAGGCTCCTTGTGATTGGTTGTTCGCGAGATCGGTACTCGTGGCGTGTGATTTGCGATCTTCATTGATTGCGATGGCACCTGGTGTGTGCTGAGGTGCGACTACCGAGGTTGTTCTGTTGCCTATGCGCGTTATTAAGAGTGCAGCGGAAGTGTGTGGGTTGGCTACCCACGGGTCGAGAGATTTGTTCTTTCTCGATGTGACTTCGTCTTGGCTTCTTATGCCTTGACGTTGTTGTTGCCGTGCAGTGCTGGTGTTTGTCTAGTATTGGCATTGGCATTTGCGAGTATTGGGGAATTTGTCAGCATTCCTGCTGATTGAGTACCCTTTGCTCTGCATTTCTTTCTTGGGTGTTGTGCTCTCGAGACGTGTTGGTGGTCCTTGAGTTGCGTTCCCCAAGATTATTGTCGTTTCTTGTTATTGTGGGTCTTCTCTTGGTGAGCAGTCTGATGCGTGACCCATTTCTTGTGGTCATGTGCTCAGCTATTCTTGTGCCTTGTTGTGACCCTGCTTGCAGTGGTATTCTGTGGCCCTGCGTGTTGTGCGGAGCCGGAATCCTGCAGGTGCTGCCGCTGTGTTGTTTCTGTAAGTGCTGTTTCTCTATGATTTTGTGTCTCTGTGTGGACCAAGTCTTGTCGGTTAGCCTTGCTGTGCTTTTTTCCTAGAGTTAGCTTGCGACTCGATCAGATGTAATATCTGAGTGAGGACTGACTTGATTGTGTTTGTGGTCCAATGCTGTTGTTGTCATTGGTGTCCTGTGTGCCAGGTGTTCCCTGTTGCCTTTGGCACTGGAGCCGATGATGTGGTCGAGCTGTCAGCTGACAAGATTGTGTCTCCTCGTGTAAGCTGTCGCTTGCCGTGTTGTCGTTGTGTTTCTCGGTTGGTTGTTTGTTGTTGTGGCAGTCGTGTCTCCTGTCCTGTGAGACGTAAGCGACGTTGCCTTGTTTCGGAGGTGTCAGAATTGTGCTCACTTGGGTACCATGCTCTTTTGTGGATTGTTGCCTTGAGATCCTGAGCGTGTGCTCGTGATTGTGGTCTGACAGTGTTCCTCTGAATTGTGTTCTCTCGAGATTTGTGTTATTTTGTGTTGTTGGGTTGTTCTTCCCTGCTTCTCCTTTGTTAGTCCTTAATTTCGAGGGAGAAATTCCTTAAAGGAGGGGAGGATGTAATGCCCTGGATCCTTGGTAGGTCTTGCTTGATCTTCATTGGATCTTTTGGATTGGTTTCGGTGAGTTTCGGTTCGCTTTTGTGGCTTCCGAGTTGAGCTTTACGAGCCGTGTGGATTTTTCTCTCGTACTAGTTACGGAACCCTACGGTGAGTTTGTTTCTCAGTTTCTCGACTCATGGATGCTACAGCGACGATGTACTCTTCGAGCCGGTCGTTTCGACTATTTTTTGCGAATTTTTCGGAGTTAGGGCCAGAAATCGGATTTTTTCAGAAATTAGGAAAATTCCTAATTTCTTTTCCGTTTTCTTTCCTTTTCCTCTCTCCTCCTTCTCATTCGCCGCCGTCGTCTCTCTCTCCCATTTCCTATACTCTTGTGGCTTCTCGGCTCCGACTGCAGACGGGGTACCTAGAGGCACGTGTTGGGGATGCTGTAGAGCTGGCTGGGTACGTGATGGAGCGAGGATCGGAATGGTTTTGGCGCGATCCCGAACGGTGGATTCAAAGTAGGTGTTCGAGCTCGCGACGTGGTTTTCGGCGCGGTTTAGTCACTTCGGGGCACAGTTTCTTCGGTGGAGGTAGGGTGATGATTCCTCACTTCCTCCTACTCATTTTCCCTACCCTTGCACTTCGTTTGGCGCGGAAACGACCGAGTTTGGGCTTGTTTAGCATAAACCATGATTTTCGGGTTTTGTAGGGTTCGCCGGAGAACGGCAACCATTTGTAGCTTGGTTAGTGTTGAACTGACCGTTGGGATGTTAGGATCCCATCCATGCTAGTTTCGTGTTGATCGGTGGTCATACGAGGCCGGTAGGAGCCCAAAAACCTCGTTGACCCATTTAGGGTCGATTCGTTGGAATCACCCCGATCTCTCGTTTTAATGCTTGCATGTGGGCTTTTTAGCCTTATTATGTTGTTTTTCATCGTCGAGGGTTGTTTCCCATGCGCTTCGGCGTGAATGGGGCGTGGAACGGGCCGATTTGGCCAACCCTCCGTTTTCCCGCCGTAACTAGTGTGGCGGTCGTTCTAGGGACAGTTACATGTCCTGACGGCCCCACGACTGACCGTTACAGCGTCTGGGTTGATTCTTTGTTCTTCGGGGTTTTGAGAGTGTGACGGCCAAGGGGTGGCATGTCACATCTCTCTGACGCGTCCGATGAGACGCGTTACGTCTATTTTGTCATTTTATGTTTGGGTTAAGTCGGTTCCTCTGACGCGCTTGCCCCTGTGGGTCAGGTGAGTGTAACGCGTCTGCCCCAGGCCATTACATTCTGGTTGACTGACGTTGACCTTTTGAGGCTGTTCCCCTGGCGCACCTGCCCTAGCGCGTTAGGTGTGCGTAACGCTCCTGCCCCAGGCCGTTACGTTCTGTTTGACCGTGTTTGACCGAGTGAGTCGGTTCGCCTAACGGCCGTGCTCCCGTGCGTTAGGTGTGTGTAACGCGCCTGTCCCAGGCCGTTACATGCTATTTTGGCTGAGTTGGGTGGTTGCGTCGTTGTCTCTAACGGCCTCGTCCCTGTGCGTTAGGTGATTGTAACGCGTCCGGTTGGGGCCGTTACATGCCTCTCAGCTAGTTGTTGTTCAAGGTTTTGTTGGCCCTGACACGCTTGTCCTAGCGTGTTAGGTGGCCGTAACGCGCCTGGTCTAGCGCGTTACATGGTCCGTGTGCGTTTTGAGTTTGAGGGTTGTTGGCCCTGACGGCCCCGGTCGGGCGCGTCAGGTTGGTGTAACGCGCCCGGTGCTGGCCGTTACATGCCTTTGCGTTTCTAGAGTTGGTTAGGGCGGTGTGTGTGACGGCCTGTTCCCCGACCATCACGTTGGATGTAACGGCCTAGCATTAGACCGTCACGTTCATGTAGCGGTCTAAGGGTGGTGCGTTACATGCCTTGTGCTCCGATTTTCGTGATTCTGGTTTCTGCTTGTCTTAGCTTGGCCTTGTGGTCTGCCCGTTGTCCCGTGGATGTCTCCTGACGTCCTATGAGGGCTAGGACTACGTTGTAAGGTAGCCAGGAGTCTTCTTGCTTGTGGTAGGATTCTCTATCCTACTCTTGTGTGTGTCTTTGGTTCGGTTCCGGTCAACCCGGGGTGACCTAGCGGTTGACGGGCGACCTTGCGTGTGGGTGTCTTGGCGGTTTTGTCCAGCCCGAGACACTGGTTCTGGATGTCTCAAGGTATCGTCTTACCTCAGTTTGCGTGTCCAGACATGTGCTGAGGGTCTTCGGTGTTCCCTCAGGTCTCCGTGAGTTGTTTTCTGCGGAGTGTCATTTCTTGTGGCTTAGGATTAGACCGATTGGCAGCTTGTTCCGCTGTTTGTGACGATCTTGCCTTTGAGTCATTCGACTCGGGATCATTACGTGGTAGGTCTAGTTGCCTGGTCCTGAGTCGGTTGGCAGTGGTTGTACTGCCAGTGGTGCTTCGTAGTACGTGTGACAGGGCTTCCGTAGACTGTCTGTACTATAGCACTTGTGTTTTGGAGTCCGTGTCTTGTGAACCTCCACTAGTCGTAGCCTGTGACGTAGGCTTTTTTTTGTACGTCACCCACCGGGAGTGGTGGATGGGCAGTTTCCCGTTACACGATTTTTAAGCTAGTTCCATTGGCCCCGGCCAACGGTAGCGTCCTACCGAGGGGAATACTAGCTAGAGGCCTGACTTAGGTAGTGGTCTGTGTGTGCACACGTGGTCAGGGACTGAGGACTTGCGTCGACGGGCGTGACCCTGACTAGTCACTCGTAGTTGTGGTATTGCGGTCTTGTGTCCGTGAGGTGCCATTTTTCCTTGGAACATCGTTGTTCCTTGGACCTGGTTCTTGGTGTGTCTAGTCTCCTCCGTGCTGCACACGGTCTGGTAGACGTGACACTGGATGCATCAGGCTGCTCTTCTAGTGTGAGGGTACTCCTATCACTTGACCGGCGACTCTCGCGTTTCTCGAAGCCGGTGTTCTCCTTTCCGTGTCAGCTAGTCTTGGCCTTGCCCAAGATTTGCTTCCCTAGCTGTGTGGTCTGTTCTTGGCTGTGTCCAAGATGAGCCTGGGGTTGCGTACACGATGTTCCAATCGTGTAGGCCGTTGTGGTTGTTTTATTCGTCCTGGCAGGTCTTCGTTTTGGACCTGGTGTCGGGTCGACAGATCGGTAACTTCTGACTTTGCTGGGTCAGAGTCGCCCTTCTGTTGTTGCTTGGAGTAGTTTGGGGTGCCGAGGTTAGTTCGGCCGCCGCTTGTCTGGCGCGGGTTCTTCCCCTTCCGTACTTGTTCCCTACTCCTACTTCCCATCTGCTTACTACTGCTTGTAGCGTAGTTTTACAGCTTTGTAGTGTAGTTCCTGCTTTGCTACACCTGCTGTTTTTTGTTTGTTGTTCCGTGTTACTGCGTATTTTTCAGTGGGGATCCGCATGACCCCTACTGAGCCAGTGACACATGGCTCACCCCTGCTCTTTCAGGTGGGGTGGCATTGTTCGTTCTGCTTCCGCGTGGTTCCTGGAGTGTACGTGCTCGTTGCGTGCCGTTGCAGCCAGCTGGTACCTGCGTCGGGCTGCCCCCGACTTCTTGGTACGTCTTTCCTTTTTGTCGACTGTACTGTGCTAGACTTGTTGTCTTTAGCTTTGGACTGACTCTGGGATATAATTGTTAATTTGAACAGTTAATTAAAAAGTAATTTTATTTCTGCTACTTTAGCAAACATAGCTAATGAAATTTAATTACTTACTGTACTATCTCTGTGGCTTCAATGTACTCTACACGTGCCTTTTTCCCTTCGGAGCTTTCCCGCTCTTGGGAGGCCTCGTGGGTTCCATGCGGTATCACGCGTATCCGGTAGTCCTACCGGGTATGCCGGGTATCCGGAATCCGGGTCGCTACATTAAGAGTCCCACGAGAATTGAAATCCTAATGGGTTTCGATGTTTCTTAAGTGAATCTCTTCCCTACCATATCCACAGCCGCTATCCGTGATTTAACCTTTAAACCCTAATCTTCCAAGCCCATGCACGTCTTCGTATGCAAGAAAGGTTTGACCCTTAAGAGAAAAATCTATTATTAATATATTAATATATATATATAGCCCATTTTATGTGTTAGACGTCAGTCCCTTAAGGCCTTTAGGTTTTTCAAAGCCCATTAGTTAAAAGTCCATATACAATCTATCCTCCCAACCTCTTTATATATGTGTATATAAGGTGTTTTGGGTTTACGTTACACTTTTTAGGCCTTATAAACCCATTGGTCCATTAATCGTGGGGGTTTTGTTTCATTTCAATAGCCATGTAACCGTGGGCCTCTTCCTATATTGTTTTAGCTAATGCCCATTTTTAGATTCGATTTAATTTATTTAGGTTTTATCCATAGTGGATTTTAAAGCTCACTACTGACTGTATTCTTTAAGAAGACCCATTAACTTAATATTAATGCTTATTTTGAGTTCTACATGTTCTAATTCGTGGTTGGGCCTTTATCTTTGAGGATTTATTTGTAGCCCCCTTATACATATTCAGGCCCATTATTTATTTTAACTATTTTCATCTTACTTATATTAGAATTTTATTTCCCATAATTTGTCATATGACCAATATTATATAATTGTCATTATTTTTTTTTTTCAGATTGCTACACCCTCCCCCACTTAAAAGAATTTGATCCCAAAATTCACATGATTTATAGTGGGGTACATTCACCATATTCAAAACATGTGTTCTATCTAGATTCATTCTCATAGCATGCTAAGTACTAAGATCACCATATTCGATGAATAAGATGATTTCATAGGATTACCTTCCAATGCTTGTAGTTTGCCATGTTGTTTCGGTCCACCTTGTTGTTTCTCCCACAGTGCCTTTTCCTTTACAAGTGGACAACGAGTGATTTTATGTTCTTCACTCCCGCATCTGATGCACTTTCCAAGTTTATACCCGCATTCTTCCGATTTGTGTCTTCCTTTCTTGCAATGCTCGCATTTTTCCTTAGCCGGAACAACTTGTTGATCATCATTCCGGGGTTTCTTGTCCTTCCGGGAACCGTTATCTCCATTGGACATCTTCTTGCCATTCACGGGTTCCTTATTCTTGGATCCATTTGCTAACTCTTTAGCAATTTTTTCTTTGATTTGTTCCATCATATCCATAACATCTTCTAATAGTTGCGCTTTCCTAACCATCTCCGTGTAAGTTTGAATTTCTAGCGGAGCTAATTGAGGAATAAGCTCCACCTTTAAACTATTCATGAATCTCCTTGCTCTCATTTTCTCCGTGCAGACTAAGTGTGGTGCATGTCGGGCCAATCTAGAAAGCTTCGCTTCATAATTCGCTACCGTTAATCTTCGTTTGTTTTAGTGTTGCGAACTCCATCACCTTCTTATCTCGGATTCTCTCCGAAAAATATTTCTCATTAAAGTGTTCTAAAAACTCGTCTCATGTAACTTGGTCGTTGGGCAAGATCACTCCGACGGATCCCCACCATGCCCGAGCATCCTTCTCTAGTTGATAAGTTCCCAATAGTACCTTCTCTTGGTCGGTACATTGCATCACCTTGAAGGTCCTCTCTCTTTGTTGCACCCAATCTTCTGCCTCATCCGGGTCGGTAGACCTACTAAACTTAGGGGGATTCATCTTTTGGAATTTCCTATGCAAATCTCCGGTTCCATGTTGTGCTCCACCTTGTGCAACTTATTGTTCAGCTTGTGTTAATCTTTGTACGATGCATTGCATTTCTCTCCATTGAGCTCTCTCAGCGGCCATCTTAGCCTACAAAACTCGTTTTAAATTAATGATTACTCATATCTTGTCATTAATCTAGCGTAGATGGACATATTTTAATGATTAGCCCATAGCTCTACCCAAATCTCACGGGATTCCTATGGGATAACTTGAGAAGGATACTCAACCTATCACTTAGACTTAATTACCTAGGGATTTAGAAAGCCTAGGCTCTGATACCACCTTCTGTCACGCCCCGAACCGATAGCAGCGGAACGTGTCGTTTGGTCGGAACGTGGCAGTTAAATAGTCGTGTCAATCAGAGCATATCCATAAGACGAGATATAATTGGATAAAATACTATTTCATTTCAAATAGAAGTTGATTACAATTTGGACCCAATAAAAGAAAGACTCAATAGAGGAAAATTACAAGAGACTTATGACTAGACAAATCTTTAACGTAGACACAAGATAACCAAACTCGGGTATTCATCTAGGCTTGTCGGAGTTCTCTTCACTCTTGCCTTTACCCATCTTGTTTGGTCTCGTCATCACTAAGGTCGTTACCTGAAAAATATTAGAAAACACTAGGTGAGCGAACGCTCAGTATGTCTTAATATCTCAAGCTCCAAGCTGACTTTAAGTGATTATCAATTTAACATGCACATACAAATCATGCAAGATATCATAATCGGGAACTATATATAACGGTACGAGATAAATTCGAGATCTATAAAGGAGAGTAGATAAGACGTTAGATACTTTCAAGAGATATAAAGACAATAGATAGACGAGAGAATATATTAAGGACATTCATAACGAGATAACAAGCACTTTCATAAGGTAATTCCAAGAGTGTTCATGAGGAGACAATAACAATCGTTTCACTAAGGCATTCACTTTCACTAGAGCTTTTTACGTAACTATCACTTTATAAGATTGGCTATTGTAAATAGGAGTTCAAACACTTGAATAATGAGTATGGAAGTCACTTGTAGAAATGTCGTAGACTAATTTTGCTATCCTTGGTGCAATGCCACAGCCGATCAATCATGATACCGGCACACGTTTGAATTTTACCTCGCCCCTAGGATCAGATTCAGACCCCATATTTATGCTCTAGCATTGAATGTCAATTTGTTTAGACCCATAGCCCCTTTTGTGTCCAGACCAATTCCACGTCTTTTAATGGGCAAAGAGTTCCAAGGATCAAGTCTCGTAGGAATAAATAAGGTAGATTTCATAAAGCATAGAATTCAAGGATAGAACTTGTAGTAAGGATAATATATCAATAACCCATATGAAAACCATGACAATCTGAAAATCTGGGTGGTTGGGTACAACCAGCTCGACTGCTTTGAGGGAATCCAAGGCTAACGTAGACTTACGGAGACCTTAATGAAGAAAGTACCAGTCCAAAGGAAGGAATATCTTGCGGAGGGTCCAATCATCACCGAGAGTTGAGGTGTATAACGTGAAACGCAGTGAAACAGGGACTCTATCTCGGCCATGAGATAGCAGTGCCAAAAGACCCGCATACGGGTCAAAACTCGATAAAACTATGAGATACAAAATTCACGTTCATTAATTTGCGTCTCCTTAGAGAGGTGCCAATTTCTAGAATTTATCACAATTAAATAAATTTATATTAATTGACGTCCATGTATGGCGGTGTCATTTCATTAAGTCATGTCGTTAATTCTTTAATTTTTCATATTATTTTCTTTTAATAAAATAAACAAGAATGTGCGTCTCTTTAAGGAGTGTTAATTTATATTTCATTTCTATTTAATTTAATAATTCAAAAAAAATAGCGTCCCATCAATTAATTATTTTATTAATAATTTAGATAATGACGTCTCTTTAAAAAGATGTATTTTATCACACTATATATTTATTTTAAAGGAATAAGGACGTATAGATAAGATTTTAATAGATAAAAAAAATTGAGAAAAACTAGATAAGGCATATAAGCAATTGAGGTTTTTATAGAGTTAGAGGATAAATAAAAAAATAAACCAAAAGAATGAGCGTCCAACCAGGGTTTGCCGACCCGTCCGACTCGGCCGACCCGGTCTCTGCGCGGGACGGGTCGGGTCGGGCTGGTCGCACAGCGACCCGGTCCGCCCCGTTGCCTCTCCCACCTCCGGCGCCTCCCACCTCCGGCGCCCCCCCGCCCCCCTCCTGCTGCGGCCCCCCTCCTGCTGCGGCCCTCCGGCTCCCCCCCGCCCACTCCTGCTGCGGCCCCCCACCGCCCCCCTCTCCCACCTCCGGCGGCCACCACCGCCCCCCCAACTCTCCCCCCTCCCCCCTCCCCCACCGCCCCCAACCTCTGGCGGCCCCACCACCGAGATCGCCCCCCCCCCCCCCGCCCCCACCGCCCCCTCCCTCTCCCACCTCCTGCGGCCCCCCACCACCCCCTCTCCCACCTCCGGCGCCCCCCCCGCCCCCTCCTGCTGCGGCCCCCCACCGCCCCCCTCTCCCACCTCCAGCGGCCACCACCGCCCCCCCCACTTCTCCCACTTCCCCCTCCCCTCCTGCTGCGGCCCCCCACCCCCCCCCTCTCCCACCTCCGGCGGCCACCACTGCCCCCCCACCTCTCCCCCCTCCCCCACCGCCTCCCAACCTCCGGCGGCCCCACCACCGAGATCGCCCCCCCCCCCCCCCCCGCCCCCTCCCTCTCCCACCTCCTGCGGCCCCCCACCACCCCCCCTCCCCCTCCTGTCGGCCCGTTAAATGGCCGACCCGCCCCGACCCGCTCGTACCGAGCCGGGTCTCACCTCGCACCGCACCGGTACATGGCGAGACACACGGGACAGAGCGGTTCGGTGCGTCCCGTCCACGACCCACGGCCCGTGCGACCCGGCGCCCGCCTGGGTCGGGTCGGGTCGGGTCGTGCGGGTCGAGGCGGGACGGCAAACCCTGCGTCCAACCCTTTGGACGCTTATTCTTTTCTAATTTTTTTTTCTCATCTTTAAAAAGACGTATTTTATCATACTATATATTTATTTTAAAGGAATAAGGACGTATAGATAAGATTTTAATAGATAAAAAAATTGAGAAAAACTAGATAAGGCATATAAGCAATTGAGATTTTTATAGAGTTAGAGGATAAATAAAAAAAACTAAAAGAATGAGCGTCCAACTCTTTGGACGCTTATTCTTTTCTAATTTTTTTTCACATTCTAACGTTAACGGTGATGCTTTTTTTATTGATAATTTAGTGAAAAAAATTTATATGAAAAACAAGAGGAAGATTTAAGGATTTAGACCCTTAAATATCATAATTTTTTTGTGTCAAGATAAAAAGATAAAAATAGACCAAAGTGGTATGGGTGTTTAAATAAATTGGGTCACTTTTTATTTTGTAAAATTTTAGGGAAATAAATATACCAAAATTTCTAAAAAAATCTAAGGATCTCAAAAATATATATATTATAATTTTATTTTCTATGATTTCCATGAATTTTGAAGATAAGTGCAAAAGCTATTTATATATATATAGATATATCAGGAATTAACGTTCATTCTTAAACAAAGAATAGACATCAACTTCCCTTGACGTCATTTTGTTTCTTAATTCCTACTATTTGAGTATCAACGTCAACAAGAGTTGATGTCAATTCTTTGATATCCCATTTTACACTCATCTTTTAAAAATTTATATCAATTTATAAGTGAATAGTATCACTTTTTATTTAATAAGAATTTTATAAAATAAAATATATGAAAAATAGGAGAAAAATATAAAGATTTTATCTCGTCTGGTTTACTAGATATAAAATTTTGAAGTTAGTACGAGATTTTAACCGGATAAATAGGGTCACTTTTATTCCAGTAAGATTTTAATAAAAGAAAATCATGAAAAATATCAAAAAAATCTACGGATCAAGAAAACTTACACTTTACCATTTTTATTGACATTGTTCATTAGATATTAAAATTTAAAAGCTGTAACAATTATTAACTAACTAAAGAATTCACGTTTTTAACAAAGCATGCAGCACAGTAATAACAGGGAACATGAAAGAATTATGCAGGATGGATTAACACGAGAATTAATCTGTTTTGTTTAGGAGAATGCCTACCTTCTCGTCACTTTAACACGAAAGAAGAACGGAAAAATGACGCGGTAGCACAACGACTGTAGTAGAGGAAGAACTACTGCGGCAACAGCAGCAGCACGTTTACAATGGCAAAGGAAGAAGCAGCACGCTGGAAGAAGTCCTCCAGTCGTAGCCCACGACCCCACGAACGGCAGCAGCATCAGCACGATCCCGCCGATCGCAGGGGTGTTATATATAAAGTTTTGAGACTTTAAGACTTCCACGAGAATTGAAATCCTAATGGATTTTGATGTTTCCAAAGTGAATCTCTTCCCTACCAGATCCACCGCCGCTATCTGTGGTTTAACCTTTAAACCCTAATCTTCCAAGCCCATGCACGTCTTCGTACGCAAGAAAGGTTTGGCCCTTAAGAGAAAAATCTATTATTAATATATTTATATATATATACATCCCATTTTATGTGTTAGACGTCGGTCTCTTAAGGCCTTTAGGTTCTTCAAAGCCCATTAGTTAAAAGTCCATACACAATCAATCCTCCCAACCTCTTTATATATGTATATATAAGGGGTTTTGGGTTTACGTTACACTTTTTAGGTCTTATAAAGTCCATTGGTCCATTAATTGTTGGGGTTTTGTTTCATTTCAATAGCTATGTAACCGTGGGCCTCTTCCTATATTGTTTTAGCTAAGTCCCATTTTTAGATTGGGTTTAATTTATTTAGGTTTTATCCATAGTGGATTTTAAAGCTCACTACTGACTGTATTCTTTAAGAAGGCCGATTAACTGAATATTAATGCTTATTTTGGGTTCTACAAGTTCTAATTCATGGTTGGGCCTTTATCTTCGAGGATTTATTTGTAGCCCCCTTATAAATATTCAGGCCCATTATTTATTTTAACTATTTCCACCTTACTTATATTAGAATTTTATTTCCCATAATTTGTCATATGATCAATATTATATAATCGTTATTATTTTTTTTCTGGGTTGCTACACCCTCACTTAAAAGAATTTGGTCCCCAAATTCATATGATTTTATTTCCGTATAGTGGGGTACATTCACCATATTCAAAACATGTGTTCTATCTAAATTCATTCTCATAGCATGCTAAGTACTAAGATCACCATATTCAATGAATAAGATGGTTTCATAGGATTACCTTCCAATGCCTGTAGTTTGCCCTGTTGTTTCAGTCCACCTTGTTGTTTCTCCCGCGGTGCCTTTTCTTTTACAAGTGGACAACGAGTGATTTTATGTTCTTCACTCCTACATCTGATGCACTTTCCAAGTTTATACCAGCACTCTTCCGGTTTGTGTCTTCCTTTCTTGCAATACTCGCATTTTTCCTTGGCCGGAACAACTTGTTGATCACCACTCCGGGGTTTCTTGTCCTTCCGGGAACCGTTATCTCCATTGGACCTCTTCTTGTCATTCACGGGTTCCTTATTCTTGGATCCATTTGCTAACTCGTTAGCAATTTTTCCTTTGATTCGTTCCATCATATCCATAGCATCTTCTAATAGTTGCGCTTTCCTAACCATATCCGTGTAAGTTTGAATTCGAGATTTACAGGGAGATTGTGACCTTCTATGATAACTTCACTATCAAGAAGATAAGTTTTAAGTTACATTCCCGAACCGAAGAGTGTACTTATAGTTAAATTCGAAGGTAACGGGATAGGTGAAATTGACAAGGTTTTAGCAAAAGAGCTAGAAATAAAGGAATGAGAAGCACCAGTATCAAATAACATAAATGCAGGATGTGAGTAAATTTGGACGGTACCTTCCATCAATTCCCCTTTTTCGGTAGCTTCTTCGTCCACAACAACATTGAGACGAGCCTATCGCCTTCGTCCGTCATCATTCCTGGAGGGTTGTTCCTTCATGTAGGGACAGTCTGGCATGCGATGCTCCCGACTGCCACATCTTAAGCAAGCGCCGAGACGCTTCCAGCTTTCCTCGGCCGCATGGCCGAATTTCTCACAGAACGTGCAAGCCGCCATGACTTGATTGTGTTCCTCCTTCGCCTTCTTGTTCTTGTGGTAGCCACTACCACTCCCGTTCCAAGATCTCTTCTCATTATCACGGGATTTGTAAGGTTCTGTAATGCTGAACTTTTCCTTCTTTCCACGTCAATCCATCCTTCGGCTAGATTCTTCTCCCTTGCCCTTAAGTTTCTCGATCTTCTCCAAGGTCCTTTCATATAAATGTGCTCGCTGGACCATCTCCGCGTAGGTCCAAATCTTTTGTGAGCTAAGTTGTTGAATGAAGACGGGCCTTAACCCATCCAGAAATTGGTTGGCCTTTAAGATATCTGTACTCACTAGATGTTCATCATAGGGGGCCAAACGGGAGAATTGGAGCTCATATTCTGCCACCGACATCATGCCTTGGCGTAGAGAAGTGAATTCAGCAGCCTTTTGCTCCTTGACGTGCTCAGAGAAGTATTTCGCCCGGAAGAGTGTAACAAACTCGTTCCATGTAGGCTGGGCATTTTAGGGTTGTGCCGAGGTGGTCTTCCACCAAGTACGCGCATCCTTATTAAGTTGAAAAGTGCCGAGACGGACCTTCTCTTGATCCGCACACTGCATAACATTGAAGATTCTTTCCATATCATCTATCCAGTTCTCTGCCTGGGTAAGACCTACAATAGTATGTTGCATCCCGTCCCAGTCAACACGATGTGCCATCGTGAAAAATAAGGTACCTGCGAGGATAATCAATTAGTTAATTTCTATGGAATTAATAGAATTATCCTACAGAAAATTTCTAATTTAACTATCTCATCCCAGCTCTACCCATTCTCACGTGGTTGGAAATTTCTTCCCTTAGTTCATAGGTGTGGGTCCTTAATCCTTGGACTTAGCCAATGACATGACATCTTCCTAGGACATACTTAAGCCTAGGCTCTGATACCAACTTAACTATCACGTCTCGAGACATATGTACAATAGAAGTAATATCGGGGGAAGTGAGCAGGAGACAATACGCCTCAAGCTAGCAATATAATCAGAGCGCAATAAACATCCACATAAAGATGGAGTACACAATATTGACCAAAATTTTAACTTTTATTGATTATAATGATCCATAATTACATAAAGTTGACTCATGGTCTACTAGACTCAAGAAAAATAAAAATTACATAGTGAGACTTGATAAAGTAAAAATTACATCATGACTCTAGACTACTTAAATACACTTGACATTCTAAGTCTTCTCTCAACCATCAGTCATCACTCTTGGACCCGTTGCTAGAATGCTCCGAATCCGACTCACTTGAACTTCCTGAAAAGATTGGAAAAGTAGGGTAATGAGCACACTTGCCCAGAAGGTATCTTCGCATCAACATGGAGGCATGCTTAAAGTAATTACATTTTCGCTCTAGTGAATAAGGTAAGGAAAATGTGACAAAACACTCGAACAAAATCCAAGTAACAAGACATGAATTATACAGACACGAAGAATATGAATGGACAATAGAGCATGATCAAGCAAGATTTCTAAGGTAAAAGTGGCCTTTCATTAACAAGAATGTACTTCATAATCATAAAGGCTATGCAGTAGAAACTCATGAACAAGAAAGTACTAGCAAGCATGTCAATTATCACAAGTTTTCCTCATGGTTTTCACCCGTCTATAAAAAAAATACTCTCGGCGCAATACGACGTCAATACTCATCGTACCTCATGGTTTTCAGAACGTTTCCGGCTATCTGCTGAGGGGGCTAGTGTGGAGCCCTTGGATACTGTCCGTGCCTGCTCTTGCATCTTCAAGTTACAGATCAGGCTACTTCCATGATAAATAATATCGTTTCGGCCAATAATATTCATTCCAACATTAGTTTCCATGATAATGTAGCCAAGGTAGAGAACATACTCAATGTAAGATCACGAGAGTTCAATGAATGATTTAAAACAAGGTCACGCCACGGAAAGAATCCGGCAGCATAATGACATATTCTTTAACTTCCATAATTTATTAGATAGCTTTGGAATAAGGTGTTAGGTTCTAGATAATCAATAGACCATCTAGGATCATAGAAAATCAACCCTTATGTTAAATCTTGGGTTAAGAACACTTGAGACAATTACGGCCATGACTGGACTGTTTATTGGAAATAGCGATCGTTTACTAGACCGTTTATATACCATAGCAGTGTCATGCCCCGAGCCTTTATTACAGTAGAAGATTAGCTCGAGGAACGTGAACAGCCGGCTTGGTAAGCCTCTTGCAAGCAAGAACGATCAGAGCGCAAGACAATCACACATAAAAATACAATTGCACAATAATTTACTCAAACTCCAGCTTTATTTCATCAGATCAAAATATTCAAATACAATAACTTTTCAACCTTCTTTAATCTCCTGGGATTTACACGGACACCATCGAGCAGAGACAGAGGGCAGTCCAGGGTTAGAACTGGAGCCATCAGGGCTGGAGTATGCCGGGGAAGGCTATGATGACCACAGCCTTCTATCCGGGATCCTGCGATAGAGTGCTGTTAGCTGGTATGGCCGCTGGGCGGTGATTTCGTCACATAGATATCGCCAGGGAGCTACTGAGAGGTTGATGGGCATAGTACACCACTATCGGGTGCTACTAGATCGAGCTGGTATTAGATATGCCGTGACCGTGGCTTTGTACGGGTACCCCTGCTATACGGGGCTTCTACAGGCATTGGCAGAGCGCTTCAATCGCAGGTGGAATACCATGGCGACGGCTGAGGGAGAGACTTCGTTAGACTTGTGGTCTCTATACAGGATCTCCGGGTTGTCGATCAGCGGCAAGGGGTACGAGGAGGTAGTGCTGGATGATCTTTATCGTAGCCATACCGACGGACATGGGAGATACCAGGTTTCTTACAGCTACCGGTATTTGCTGAAGACCTGGAGGGACTTAGCCCTGGCCGGGAGAGAGAGAGCAGCGCAGACTCCAAGGGTGCCGCTGAACGTGCGGGTTCGCCACTTCCACAACGGACCCTCTTGCTTTCACCAGGAGTTTGTGAGAGACCAAACCCCCTAGGAGTAGTATACAGAGGTGGAGCTGCATTTTCAGACATACACAAGGTACATCTACGCGCCACAGGAGGGGTGGAACCCCCATAGACTGCCGGACGTGACCCACCTGGTCGCGTACTTGGCATACTGGTTGGCAATGTTTGTGGTCCCACACGGTGAAGACGGCCAGCTGAGGGTGGAGCTGTTGTGGCCTGCGTGCCAACTGGCAGAGGGACGAAGGCTGGCCTTAGCCCTGATGGCTCTAGCTAATGTTTACCAAGGGTTGGGGGTACTAGCGGCGCACCCGGTGCCACGTGAGTGGAGTCTGCTTCTGTCGGCCCACTACCTCTATGTGTGGGCTGGCCTACTATTTCCAGGGTTGGTGTCTCGCGGGTCCGTGGCGAACCAGGCAGCACCATTGTTATTCAGCTTCACCAAGCAGCCGGACGGGGACGCAGTCGTACAGTTGGAGGAAGCCATGAGGGTCTTATGCTACTCACCCGGCAGGGGCGAGGAGGGAATTCCCTTTGATGGTGCCACCAGGGACTCCCACCGGATTCTGGTGCCTTC
This sequence comes from Amorphophallus konjac, assembly GCA_022559845.1. Classification (NCBI taxonomy): domain Eukaryota; kingdom Viridiplantae; phylum Streptophyta; class Magnoliopsida; order Alismatales; family Araceae; genus Amorphophallus; species Amorphophallus konjac. The sequence continues at coordinate 314,404,519 of CM040121.1, read as the reverse complement.
GAATGGTGGGGCGGCATGCGCCCTTCCTTACCAGTAGGAGCCGAATACGGCATTGTACACAGAGTGGGTGATGAGCACCCGGCCAGTGGTGCTGCCTCTACACCGGTCCGTGACGAGCTTCCTAGAGCTGTACTACATGCACAGGTTCGCTCGGAACTTTGGGTACGACCAGGGAATCCCGCCGAACCAGGAGTTCCCTTTGGCAGGTCGACAGTACAGAGGTCGGGACACACATTTGCTAGCTGCAGCGTGGTGGGACTTCTACTGTCGCCGAGAGCCGGAGTGACTACCGACGCCTATGTCGGGACGCAGGGGACGGTTCGACGTCCACTATGCCAGGTGGTGGTTCGAGCACAGTCACCAGTATTGGCAGAAGGCCTCAACGATCCGAAAAGCCGGAGACCCATCTCTTGAGGGAGGATCTGCCCCTTATCGTACTCGACGACGAGTACCTACGGACTCGCTTCTCTCGGATCCGCCGGGAGGTGGAGCGGCTGGCACAACAGGCGCCCCGGGGGAGTCGAGGCTCACTGTCTGCAGGGTGAAGCGGCAAAGGGGGACTGAAGCCCCTCAGGCAGGGGCGGCCGGCGCCTATAGGTACTGGAGGTGGGGTGCCTCGACTCGAGGCACCGAAGACTTGGTGGACCCAATTTCTAGCAGATTGCAGGTTTGAGCAGAGGGGCTCACTGGATCGAGTGCTTCCAGAGGGGAGCTTTGCAGACACGGTGATTGACGATTGGAGGCGCCATATCGCCCATGCGATCGGGTCGGCTGGACCCATGGAGCTCGTGTCCCTCATCGAGTGCGCCTACACCCTGAGGGACGTGAAGGAAGCGGTCACGAAGGCCGCACGGGTTGTGGGCTTGAAGCCGGAGCAGTTGGTTCCTCTGCCGCTGACCCCCTTTCTGGCTTCAGGTAAGACCTCTTCGTTAGCCTATTGTCCCTGCTTCATTGTTTCCTAGGGTACGTGGCTAAGACATCTCGTGTGGTTGTGTTTATTGGCAGGTTCTGTGGCGGACAAGGATCACCCCTCCACGGGGACGTCTTCTGGGGACGGTGACGGGGCCCTCCAGCCCCAACGAAAATGCCCCCGGGTAGAGACAGGAGTAAGGGAGGCCGGCGAGTCCTCTCGGGGACCCGATATCAGGGAAAACATTGAGGCGGAACCGGCTCTGAGTAAGTGCTATATCCGCTTGCTTATTTTATATTGATTAAGTCTATATGATCGGCTAACCCTGTATAATTGGATTTGCCTGTCACAGCGCCACTGGAGGACAGGGCTGACGCGGCCTTCTCGCCACCTCAGGAAGTCGACCCACTACCTGACGACGGGGTCGATTATGAGATAGATATGGAGGTGCTGCTTTGTCTAATGGACGAAACTACCCCCAATGTTGAGACCTTTCCCGATTTTGAGTTGTGGAAGGTTTCAAAGGATGCCCAGCCAGGTAAACCACTCTGAGACTGAGCATGTTGTGTTTATGGCTGTACTTGATTCTGGGAGTTGACATAATTATCGGTGTTATATAGAGGTGGCCGGGGCATCAGAGACCACCGCTCCCTCCGATATGCGAGGCGAGGTGCCCCTATATGTTGACGGGCAGGAGCCTGCAGCGACCCAGGATGGCTTGGGTAAGTATTGAACCGCTACAGAGGGGATTGCCCTCGCGCTTGTACAACTGCTGGGCTGTAGACGCTGACTGGTTTTATGTTTCTATTTGCCAGGTGAGGATCCAGCCGCCACTCTGGAGATGATTCAAGAGCTGGTCCGTACTGGCCCTTCAGTGTCCCTTCCCTCCTTTGAGGGGGAGCCTGAAGGGAGGAGTGCTTCAATGTCGTCGACGGCTGAGGAAGCATCTAGCCTGTTACCACAGCTATTGGCAGGGGTGGAGCAAGTTTCCCTGCCAGCCGTGGTGTCGGCTTGTACTGTGGGGCTGGTCGGGTCTTCGAGCATGGGACCCGTAGGTATGTAGCTGGGGACTCAATCACTTTTTGTTAAGCCCCTTCTGTTGATTGTCTTCTAGTGCTGAAATCCTGTTGGCATTGTTTACAGGTGCTCCTTCGCCTCTAGAAGAAGGTGAGGTACCCCGTGACAGGGCTGAAATGGTGGAAGAGGGGCCTGCTGATGTGGCTCCAGTTGAGGGCGACGAGGAGATCGTCGACATTGAAAAGGTTTCGGAGGGGAGTGCTCCGGCCGGTGAGTTTTCTATTTGCAACTCTTAGCTGGAGAAACGCCCTTGTATAAAGCTAGGTCGTGTAGTTACCTTGTTTGCTTTGTTGGCTTGCAGGAGCCTCCGGTTCGGCCACCTCCGGGAGTTCATTGGGGGCTTCGTCGAGCTCTTCGGACGACGACAGCTTGGAGATGGATACAGAGGAGGGTTTGTGCTCGAGCTCTTCATCCTCCGGGGTTTCTGCTAGTAGGGAGGTTCCGACGGGGACCACTTCTAGAGGTATGCGGTGGTTCTTCTCATTCTCATTTGGTGCTTGTTAGCTTTACATGCTAGAGTGCTGACGTTCTTGGGTTGCCCGCAGCGTCAGAGTCTGGAGAGGAGCGCGCGTCAGCTCCGGACAAGGTCAGGCTGGAGAAGCCCCCTGTCCCACCCATGCTTGCTGGGGACGACCGGACGGTTGAGGAATCACTGCCCTCTCCGACCCTGGTCGGTGATGCTGTTGAGGCGGAGGAGCGGTTGCCCTCCCTGACCCCAGCGGATGATGCCACAGGGATTGCTGGACTTGCTTCAGGTAAGGAGTCAAGGCTTGCCTTTCTTTTTTTCTCAGGTTTTCACCTTATCTGTCAAAGGAAGTCTTACGTGTATTGCTCACCCCGTTTGGTGTTTGTCGAAACTATGCAGGTACCACTGGAGTGCTGGCCACATCCGGAGACCTCTCCCTGGATTTAGGGGTCAAGTGACCCACATCTGTTTCTCCGCAAGAGCCATTGCTAGAGGTGAGTGTAGGTGCATCCTTGCTCCAGCAGGCGTGAGGTTATTCGCAGAGCGACCCTCTTCCTTCTCCAGAGGCTCTGAGGCAGCGGCTGCGGGAGTGCACCCAGGGCTACCACGCGTTTGGCTTCCCACGCGAGCTCTGGATGTTTGGGTTAGTTGGGATCTGGGCCGAGTACCTGCGACTCCGCGAGGCTCAGGAGCAGAGGGCGCGGAGGCTAGCGATGATCTGAAAGGCGCAGGAGCAGTGGGCTCAGCTTGTGTCAGCCGTAGCTGAGTAGAGGAGTCACGCCGAGGCGACTGTGTTGGCATCTCAGGAGCGAGCCGCACAGCTGAGGGAGGTAGAGAGTCGGGTTGAGGTTTTGAGGAAGGCTTGGGAGGAGCAGTAGGCAGTCACCGAGCGCGTCCGAGCTGAGTGGCAGGTGGCTGAGATGACAGCCGGAGCTAGTGCCCAGCTCTTGTCCACCTTGGAGGTGGAGCTTACAACTGGGGACTCTCACCTTGCGGTGCTAGAGGGGACTGAGTTTGAGACTTGATTGTATCTTTCTCTTTTCCTTTTTCGATATCTGGAGTGTATGGACTTGTCACCCCAAGGGCATGTCTTGGGCTCCTTTTACAGAGTATTAATGACAAACTCAAGATCTTTTGCTTACTTGGTTGTTCCCTCCCCTTCTCGATGGAATGGAGTGGTGTGCGTGAACTGGCGACCACTTATGGTTAGTCGTGCTTGTTTGTTCTACAATACACCGACATGAGTGGTAGGGAACAACAGGGATCGGGTTCAGGGAACCCGATGTTAAAAACTGGAGGCTGAGTACTGGGTAGTGGAGGAAAGAAAAGGCTATATGTGGGGGCCAATCCTCCTGGGGGATGAAAGCCCGCATGCCAGGGAACCAACGTAGGCCCACAAGAACGGGAAAGTTTACGTGGTTTAGGGTTGTAGAGGCGATTCTGGAGGGTGTATTGACCCTAAACTGGATGGTGGAGTATTGGCTAGCATTATGCCGTTAGCCGAAAAATGCGATTCGCATGTGTCTAAAAAGCTGGGATTGAGCTGGTTGGGTGGCCTAGGAAGACATGGCAACCAAGACCGGGACTGGGAGAAGGACTGGAAATTGAAGCTGGGACTGTGACTGGAAATTGAAGCTGGAAATGGGGACTGGAGCTGAAGCCAGCTGGTGACCTGGAAAGGTGCGATAGCTGGGAGCTGGAACTGGTGGCTAGCCTATGAAGGCCTTGTAGCCGGGACTGGAACTGGGAGCTGGCGGCTGGCCTGTGAAGGTGTTGTAGCCGACACTGGGGCTAGAAGCTAGCGGCTGGCCTGTGAAGGCGTTGTAGCCGGAACGGGGACAGGAGGCTGGGCAGCTGGCCTGTGAAGGCGTTGTAGCCGAAATTGGGACTAGAAGCTGGCGACTGGCCTGTGAAGGCGTTCTAGCCGAAACTGGATCTGGAAGCTGGCGGTTGGCCTGTGAAGGTGTTGTAGCCAAAAATGGGATTGGAAACTGGGTGGCTGGCCTGTGAAGGCGTTGTAGTTGGGAACTGGAGCTGGAAACTAGAGCAGGCCAGCTGTCCTGTGAAGGCGTTGTAGCGGGAGACTGGAACTAGAGACTGGAGCTGGTCAGCTAGCCTGTGAAGGCGTTGTAGCCGAAACTGGGACCGGAATCTGGGTGGCTGGCCTGTGAAGGCGTTGTAGCCGAAACTGGAACTGGAAGCTGGCGACTGGCTTGTGAAGTCGTTGTAGCCGAAACTAGGACTGGAAGCTTAGCGGCTGGTCTGTGAAGGCATTGTAGCCGAAACTGGAACTGGAAGCTGGCGGCTAGCCTGTGAAGGCGTTGTAGCCGAAACTGGGACTGGAATTGGCGATGACCGACCCTCGGGGGTGTAGTGGCCACCATTATCGTGGAGTGACGTGAAGGTGGCCGTCAGCGAGGTGTAGCGGTTGACGGCTTTCGTTAGTGAAGAGTAGAAAGGGAGAGAGAGTTTTTTTTCTCTTTACTAGCTCTACCACCCTTGCGGGCTTTCGCCAGAGCTGGCCCCCTTTTGCATTTTCCTGTGCGCCCTCACGGGTTTTCACACCGAGGGGTTACTCGATTTTGCCTGAGGCACCCTTTCGGGTTTTCACCTCAGCTGGGTTAGGGGCAATTTTTTGCCCCCAATCGTCTCTTTGTAATGAGGACGGCTGGGTCCGCTAGGGTATCTCTATTTTTAACCCCATTATTTGTTTATTCTCTTTTTTATGAGGAATTGGCATCCATAGCATTCCGCTGTCAGGGGATGTAACCTGGAACAGGAGACCGTAGACGACTGGATATTGTTCCGCCTTTAGCAACGGCTTTTGGAAATCGTCACGTTATGGTGCTGAGGGCCACTCCGCGGTGGCAGAATGTGACTGGGGTTATAGCTGGTGGATCAAGGATTGTAGGAGAAAACTGGGGTCATGACGAAGCTTGAAGGCTCTGGATTTGCAGGGGATATAGGATGGAGTGGCATAGAATAACAAGTGTCTGGGGATATGCTTGGACATAGGTCTACTGGGATGGTGACTAGGACCTTGACTGTCATAGGGACTGGGTGACCTGTGGTGTCAAAGCGAGGGCTGAAGGTTGGCCGAACTGAGTGAGTGTAGTGCGAGGCCAACTGGGAATTATAGGGTTTGTGCTCTAGCAGTGCAAGTTGATTGAAGGCTGGTTCTGGGTGAGGCTAACGGCTCACCGAGGAGCGGGTGGAAGGCCGTTCTGACGGGTGGGGAGAGGAAGATTTTCTCGTTATCGGCTATACCGCCCTTTCGGGTTTTCACTAGAGTCGACCCCCTTTAGCTTTTTCCGATGTGCCCTTATGGGTTTTCACGTCGAGGGGTTTCCCAATTTTGCCTGAGGTACCTTTTCGGGTTTTCACCTTAATCGGTTGCTGGCCTTTTTGCCCCCAGTCACCCGCTGGCTGTGAGGATGACTAGGTCTGCCAGGGCATCTGCATTTTTAACCCCATTTTTTTGTTGTTTTTTTTTGACTTACTTGGGAGCCTGACAGCTAGACTGGTGCCGGTGCAGAAGTGCTCACGCTCTCGTGTTGACGGGAACGGGGGCAAGGGATTAGTCCCCGCGGATGCCTGGCGGCTGTTTCGGGGAGCTGGGCCAGCTGCTTGACTGGGAATTGAAGACTGGGAGGACTGGCCGGTTAGATCCTTCTTGGGGAAGGACCGGCCTCACTGGTGGTAGCTGGGACGTGCGCCTTAGTCTGTCTGGAGCGTAAAATCATGTTCCGACGCATAATATAGCTTCATATGTTTGCCGTTGAGAGGCGGGAACGGTCGATGACCTTTGTGATCGACAACCGTGTAAGCCCAACCCTCGTAGACATTCTGGATAATATACGGACGTCGCCAATTTGGCTGTAGTTTTCCACTGGAGCGCCCTGCCATGACTTTCTTTTCATTGATCATGACAAGGTAACCTTGCTTGAAGGCTCGCTGTGACGACCCGGATCCCGGATACCAGATATACCCGATAGGACTACCGAGTAGACCCGATACCACTTGGAACCCGCGAGGCCTCCCAAGAGTGGTAAAGCTCCGAAGGGATAAAAGGATTGTCGTGTAGTATATTGAAGCCACAGAGATAGTACAGTAAGTAATTAAATTCCATTAGATCGGTTTGCTAAAGTAGCAAAAATAAAATTACTTTTTACTTAACAGTTTAAATTTAACAATTATACCAGAGTCTAGTCCAAGAAATTAAAGGTAAGTATAGTCTAACAGAAAGAAGACGTACCCTAAGGTCGGGGGAAACCCGACGCAGGTACCGCTGGAAGCTACGGACACGTCACACCAGGAACCGTAGAAGCAAAACAACGCCACCCACCTGAAAAGTAGGGGTGAGCCTCGTGTCACTGGCCCAGTAGGGGTCACGTGGATCCCCACTGAAAAATAACGTAGTAACACGGAACAACAAAATAGCAGTAGTAGCAAAGTAGGAAAACTACAGCTAGAAAGCTATAAAAGGAGACCGAAACGGAAGGAGTAGGAACAGATAAAAGAAAAGGGAAAAGCCGTACCAAACGAAACACGGCTGCCAAACTAACCTCGCCCCCTAAGCTACTCCAAACCACAACAGCAACAGATGGGTAAACTCTAATCTGACAAAGTCAGGAGCCACCGGTCTGTCGAGCCCACAAAGATAGGCAAAAAGCCTAGAAGGAACCTAGACAGACACAGACGCCCAAAAACATACACGACTCGAGTGCCATGCACGCTCTTCTAGATACGACCACACACACACGACTAGAACGCCGTGCAGAAGACACAAAACTGACCTCGGGCAAGACCACGAGAGGGCTAACCCGGAAAGGTCACAACGTACGAGAAACACGAGAGTCACATGTCACTTGACGGAAGTACCTCCTCACTAGAAGAACAGCCAGCTGCGTCTGCTAACGTCTTATGCTGCGCCTATAAGCATCTCGTCTACTATGCCTCCTGAAGCACGACAGAGACTAAGACACACTGGTGCGGACACCCGAGCGATCGAGAAGCACAAACCGGCGAGCCACCGGTACCGTATGCGGAGCACCACCCTAGCCACTTCGGCGTCCATCTGGCTCAGAGACAGTCTGGAGACTCCCTCTTGAGTCTTAGTATTTATGATATTTATGAGGACTTTATTTTGTCTATAATATGTTTTTATTCGCATTGTAATTTGAATTGTAAGGAGGGTTTTTGTGCAAAATGGGACCCCTGGGTCCCACGGTCCCCCCATCTCTCCTCCCATTGATCCACCTCAGCTTTAGGGCCCATGTGGGGTCAGTCAACCTTCCATTGTGGGCTTCTAGAAGGTGTGACCAAAGGAGGGGACAAAGGGGGGAGCATCTCCTAGATCTCTCCTTAATACAAGGGGGTGTCCCCCCCCTTTTGCATTAGTTTAATAGGTTTTGAATTTTATTTTGTTTGATTCCAAACCACATAGGAGAAATAAATTGTGGACTCCCTATTGTACCCCTCCGCAACCCTAGATCTAGGGATAGTTAGTGTCTTTTACCATTTCATATAAATAGATTGTATTTTCATTTGAATAGAATTAATGAAGAGAAAAAATCATTTTGTTCCAAGAAGAGCAAGGGGCGCCCTCCTCCTCTCTCCTCCCTCTCCCCTTTGTAGCTGGGAAGGCTGTGTTCTTGAGGTGTGACGCCTCCTCTATCTGGTGTGAAGATCATCGCCGCCGCCGCCATCGTGCCGCCATCGCACCGCCACCATCGCCGCCGGTATTTTGACCACCCAGGACAGATCCTCCATCCACAAATTTCTACTCTCAGCCACGAGATCTTCTGGAGCCCAAGCTTTCAGGGTGTGTTCCAGAGGTGTCTCCCACTCTCCAGAAAAATTGGTTGGCCTTCTAGCTTCCATTTCATATTTTTTCATTTTCGTTTCCCCTTCCCTCTCAGATCTGTCAGCTTTCTGTTCACTGTGACAGCAAGCTTGAGATCACCGCCATCGAACCCATTCATGATTTTTTATTGAACCCCCAATTTTACTGGAGGTTCTTTCCACCTTCCCCTACAGCCAAGAAGTTTCTTGGAATTTAAAAAGACCTTTACCTATTTTATAAAAATCAATTCCAGATCACATTCAGTTCTGTCTGCCCCTGTCCAGATCCGACCACCCGCCAGTATAAAATAGTTTTCGCCATCCAAACCTCCATCAAACCCAGCATAAAAAATATCCCCGTTTTCCTATTTCTCCCCTCTACAATTTTTCTGAAGAATGCAACACCCAGATCGGAGATCTTCCCCACGGTCAATGCTAATTCTTAGGAAACTCCATTCCTGCCCGAGCAGATCTGAAACTGAGATCAGTCTTGATCAAAAAATCGGCCAACAGAAGTACAGCGCCGGTGAATTTTTCTGAAGCCCAGTAGGTTGAAGGGTTTCGCGTCAGCGTTCCAACCGCGTTGGTTTCGTTGCATTTTGACGTCGGTGCTGGTCGCAGCGAGATTTCTCGCCGGATTGCGCGCCTGGAAATAGAAACATCAGATTCGTGGGCAGCAATTCCCACGAGTGGAGATCGGAGCCGCCCAGCCTCTGATCGATGTTCCCGCCCGACCGCCATCCAGGGAGGCGCGCCACCAGGGGTCTCCACCACAATGGGACCCACCCCGTCAGACCCGGAGGATAGAGCGGTCCGTGGGCCCCACGTACCCCTAGATCGCGCCGTCCGGACAGCACCAAAACACAGGTTTCAGCACCGACAAACGACATCAAGATGCTGCCCGTCAACCCAATTCGCGTGACTCCCAGGCCCCACATGTGACCAATTACCTCCCTGCGTGGAGTGGGTCAAATCATTTGTACTGCTGTAATAATTGTTAACTGGGAGTCCAGATTTTGCCGGGGTTGTCTTCCCCACGTCGGGAGCGTGGAGGTAACGATCGTAACTTCTTGGCATTCATTTGCTAGTTTAGTATATGATCTTAGGCCGCTGCCGAGTGCGATTGGAACTAGCCCGTGAGTCCATGTCACCGCTGTGAGTGTGAGAGTGACCCATCCCGTGGCTCGATCCGAGCACAGAAGTGAGTCAGACTACCCTTAACTCTGCCGGTTCCTCAACCGTGCACGATCCGCGTTTCCCTCGCTTGGAACGATGAGTGACCTTGCGTTTCTATTAGCGATGTATAGCCCATAGGAACTCCTAGTGTCGGGCCGAAGTGTCTCTCATACTCGTATGTTGCTGGTCGCACTTCCATCTAGAGTCCGAGGTCCATATCACTTAGAGTCGGTCCCCGTGTCCGTCCCGCATCAGTTTGGTATCAGAGTCAGTTGAGTCTAGGGTAGTCATTCATCATTGCTTAACAAAAATACAAAAAAGAGTCATTTAAGTCGAGTCTAATTTTAAGTCGGTCCAAGGTTGCATCGCATACCTTTATTCGGTATATTAAAAGGTGTTGTCCGAATGTTAGGCTACGCCTATCGGGAGGACCGCACACTTGCGCGAGAGGATCTTCGGATCCTGTAACTCCGCCAACATACCGAGTCTTGGTTGTGTCTAGGTTGTAGTCGAGTCTCATTTCAACTTTGCATTTGCATCTCATTATAAGTCGTGTCTCTTGCATTAGTTGGCATAACATTTTGCTTATAAAACAAAAACCAAAAAATGGCCTTGCATGTCCATTCCTTGGGATCCGTTCCATCCTTTGGCAACTATGGCCAACCCATGCCAACCCGTCCAAGGCGACAAGTCCGTGTCCGAGTACATTAGGGACTTCGAAGTGTACCGGTTTGGAAACTAGAGCACCACGACTTCCTCTCAGTTCCGGAGAGGTTTGCGGCTTCATTTCCGGTATGAATGTCTTATCTGCAACACGTTCTCTCTGGCGCAGTGTTATCAGGTCGCTCTTGAGGTCGAGCCTTTCGAGGCCCGGTTTGATGCCGCCATGTGTCGAGCAAACGTCGCCCTTCGGCAAGCCTCTACCTCTCAGTCAATTCCTAAGCCGATCGGATAGCCTACCCCATGGTCTTCCCCACCCATGAGAGCTCCATTACCATCACACTCACCTTCCGATCTTATTTCGGAGCCCTCTCATTTGGAGCTACCAAAGCTCGAGCCACCCGTGTTTCTAACGGGTACACTTTTCATAGCCGAGCCGCTTCTTAGTTGGCTCAAGGATGGCTTGGTCCCGCCTCCTTACCCATCCATGGACCCCACCCTACCATTAGTGCCAGTCAACTCATTCCATACCACATTCCGGTCTAGTCACCATATTGACACATTGGATGACCTTGTTATAGGATTAGACTCACAATGGCAGTTGACGCACTCCTTGGCCCGAAGCTTCGACCAACCCACTAATCTTAGCTTCACTCATCCGGTCTTAGGGTCCATTACCTCCGTGTGCACCATGGGTTGTGTCACCACGGAGATCCTCTTATTCCTCCCCATGCCGACCGAGCCCGAATTCATACCCTTTTATCCGAGGGAGGAATCATACTTCTTACCTACGATCACCGTCCCTCCCGCCACAAGGCATGAAGATGACCATCCACACCTTCAAGACTTCTACACATGGGACTGTGACTTGTGGGAACCCACCACAAGGGGTCATACCTTCTTTGATCCCTTTGACCCATTGCATAGTGGGCCCCTTGACCCACCATATATACTTCACTTCTTAGAGGGAGTCCACTACCACACCCCTCCCACTCAGGCCAATCAACCTCCACATAGCAATAGGTCTGATGATTGGGGAACATGGCATGCCTTACCTACATCTAGGGGTGCTGACAAAGGTAGTTTTAGATCTCCCAATCCTCCCACATCCAAGCCCGATACACCTACATCCGGCCCTCCTAGCCCTCCCAAATCCAATGGGTAGCCGCATGCTAGGGACAAAGTAGGATGTCTAGGAGTCCCACTTTCCGCCAACCACCAGTTGCATCTAGTGTATGCATGGCACACATTCGGGTGTCCTGGTCCACCTTTGCATATGCATGAATCGGACTAACCGCATAGGGCTGTTTAGGGTCGTGTGTGCATCTGTGTGTTTTTCTTTTTGCTGAGCATGTTAGGAGTCTGCATGATGACGTACGTCGTCATATTGAGGCCAGCAATGCACGGTATAAGGAGCTAGCCGATGCCCATAGACACCACCGTGAGTTCCAAGAGGGCAAATATGTCATGATCAGGGTAAGACCTGAACGGTTTCCCTTTGGAACCGTTAAGAAATTGCAAGCTCGTGGAGCCGGTCCATTTAGAGTGTTAAAACGTGTTAGATCAAATGCGTATGTTGTAGACCTGCCCGAGGAATATGGTATAAGCTCAACTTTCAATGTGTCGGATCTAGTTGCATATAGGGACCCAGCGGTGATCCCTAGTGAGCCTTTCAAGACATCCCCTCCCATTGAGAGTGATCCCACATCTGAGTGTCCACCTTCCGCCCCTTTTCCACGGCAGCGAGAGCATATAGATCATATACTGGATGAGCAGGTGACAGTTATCAGGAGTGGATCCTACCCGCGCTACCTAGTGCGATGGAGAGGACGGCCCGCCACCGAGGATACTTGGATCACCCATGGAGAGTTGCAGCGGATCGATCCGGACCTTCTGGAGCGGTATCAGAGTGATGTAGACCCTTACTCGACAGGGTCGAGTTTCTCCCACCCGGGGAGAATTGGTGCCGACACCCGAGCGATCGAGAAGCACGAACCGGCGAGCCACCGGTACCATATGCGGAGCACCACCCGAGCCACTTCGGCGTCCATCTGGCTCGGAGACAGTCTGGAGACTCCCCCTTGAGTCTTAATATTTATGATATTTTTGAGGACTTTATTTGTGTGTAATGTGTTTTTATTCGGATTGTAATTTGAATTGTAAGGAGGGTTTTTGTGTAAAATGGGACCCCTGGGTCCCACGGGCCCCCCATCCCTCCTCCCATTGATCCACCTCAGCCCTAGGGCCCATGTGGGGTCAATCAACCTTCCATTGTGGGCTTCTAGAAGGTGGGACCAAAGGAGGGGACAAAGGGGGGAGCATCTCCTAGATCTCTCCTTAATTCAAGGGGGTGTCCCCCCCCTTTTGCATTAGTTTAATAGGTTTTGAATTTTATTTTATTTGATTTCAAACCACATAGGAGAAATAAATTGTGGACTCCCTATTGTACCCCTCCCCAACCCTAGATCTAGGGATAGTTAGTGTCTTTTACCATTTCATATAAATAGATTGTATTTTCATTTGATTAGAATTAATGAAGAGAAAAAATCATTTTGTTCCAAGAAGAGCAAGGGGCGCCCTCCTCCTCTCTCCTCCCTCTCCCCTTTGCAGCTGGGAAGGCTGTGTTCTTGAGGTGTGACGCCTCCTCTATCTGGTGTGAAGATCATCGCCGCCGCCGCCATCGTGCCGCCATCGCCCCGCCACCATCGCCGCCGGTATTCTGACCACCCAGGACAGATCCTCCATCCACGAATTTCGGCTCTCAACCACGAGATTTTATGGAGCCCAAACTTTCAAGGTGTGTTCTAGAGGTGTCTCCCACGCTCCATAAAAATTGGTTGGCCTTCTAGCTTCCATTTCATATTTTTTCATTTTCGTTTCCCCTTCCCTCTCAGATCTGTCAGCTTTCTGTTCACTATGACAGCAAGCCTGAGATCATCACCTTCGAACCCCTTCGTGATTTTTTATTGAACCCCCAATTTTACTAGAGGTTCTTTCCACCTTCCCCTATACCCACGAATTTTCTTGGAATTTCAAAAGATCTTTACCTATTTTATAAAAATCAATTCCAGATCACATTCAGTTCTATCTGCCCCTGTCCAGATCCGACCACCTGCCACTATAAAATAGTTTTCCCATCCAAACCTCCATCAAACCCAGCATAAAATATCCCCGTTTTCCACTTTCTCCCCTCTACAACTTTGCAGAAGAACTCAACACCCAGATCGGAGATCTTCCCCACGGTCAATGCTGATTCTCAGGAAACTCCATTCCTGCCCGAGCAGATCTGAAACTAAGATCAGTCTTGATCAAAAAATCAGCCAACAGAAGTATGGCATCGGTGAATTTTTCTGAAGCCTAGTAGGTTGAAGGGTTTCGCGTCAGCGTCCCAACGGCACTGGTTTCGTTGCATTTTGACGTCGGTGCTGGTCGCACCGAGCGTTCTCGCCGGGTCGCGCGCCTGAAAACAGAAACGTCAGATTCGTGGGCAGCAATTCCCGCGAGTGGAGATCGGAGCCGCCCGGCCTCCGATCGACATTCCCGCCCGACCGCCATCCAGGGAGGCGCACCAGCAGGGGTCTCCACCACAGCGGGACCCACCCCGTCAGACCCGGAGGACAGAGCGGTCCGTGGGCCCCACGTACCCTTAGATCGCGCCGTCGGACAGCACCAAAACGTGGGTTTCGGCACCGACGGACGACATCAAGATGCTTCCCGTCAACCCAATTCGCGTGACTCCCGGGTCCCACATGTGACCTATTACCTCCCTACGTGGAGTGAGTCAAATCATTTGTACTGTTGTAATAATTGTTAACCGAGAGTCCGGATTTGGCCGGGGTTGTCTTCCCCACACCGGGAGCGTGGAGGTAACGATCGTAACTTCTTGGCATTCATTTTTTTTAATCCGATCAATACCTGTTACGGCAGGGAGAGGGAGAGCGATCACCCCTAGGATAGTTTAGTATATGATCTTAGGCCGCTGCCGAGTGCGATAGGAACTAGCCCGTGAGTCCATGTCACTGCTGTGAGTGTGAGAGTGATCCGTCCCGTGGCTCGATCCGAGCACGAAAGTGAGCCGGACTACCCTTAACTCTGCTGGTTCCTCAACCGTGCACGATCAGCGTTTCCCTCGCTTGGGACGACGAGTGAGCTTGCGTTTCTGTTAGCGACGTATAGCCCATAGGAACTCTTAGTGTCGGGCTGAAGTGTCTCTCATACTCGTATGTTGCTGGTCGCACTTCCATCTAGAGTCTGAGGTCCATATCACTTAGAGTCGGTCCCCGTGTCCGTCCCACATCACACACTCAGAACCAGAATAGGACTACAGTAACGAGTGACTAGACAGGGTAACGCTCGTCGGCGTCAGTCCAAAGCCCCTGACCACGTGTGCACACACCGACTCTTGCTGGAGAGCCAAGCCTCTAGCTAGTTTTCCCCACCCAGCAGGATGCCACTGTACAGCGGGGGCCCACAAAAACTAGCTTACAATCCGTATATCGGGAACTACCCCGCCACAAGGGCCGACACGCTGTAATGTGTCGTAAGACTACGACTAGTGGAGGCTCACTAGACACAGACTCCAAAACACGAGTGCTGAAGTACAGACAGGCAAGGAAGCACTGTCGCACGTACTACGAAGTACCATGACAGCACAATGACTACCAATAGACTCAGGATAGGGCAACTAGACCTGCCAACACGACGATCCTTGAGTCAGATGACTCGGAGGCAAGATCGTCACTGACAGCGGAACAAGCCGCCAATCGGTCTACTCCTAAGCTAGAGGAAACAATCGTAGAAAATGACACACGGAGACCTGAGGGATTAACAAGACCCTCAGCACACCTGGACACACAGACCGAGGTAGGACGATACCTTGAGGCATCCAAAACCAATGTCTCGGGCAGGACAGAACCGCCGAGACACACACAAGGTCGCCTATCAACCACTGGGTCACCCCGGGTAGACCGGAACTAGACAATGACGACTCTACAGTAGGAAAGAGAATCCTACTTCAAGCAAGAAAAACTCATGGCTACCTCCTAACGTGGTCTTAGCCCTCATAGGACATCAAAAGATATCCACGGGAACGGTAAACCATATGGTCAAGCCAAGACATACGGAAATCGAAACGACGGGAAACGACACTCTGGGCATAAGCAATCCATCACTCAAATGCTAGGGAAACCAAGTAGTCAAGGAGGAAGTCGCTACGCACACAGAGACAAGGACAATGGCGGGCACAGACGAGGTCGTTAGAAAACTGTGGCAGTCAGAGAGTAGACCACACTCAGTCGACCTTGAACCGACTCATCTGGAGAACCACCGACACCCAGACACCGCCCTAAACAACCTAACAGACAGACACGGGATAGCCATCACGGCCGACAGACAAGGCGACGGACTCAACTAGTTGGGCGATCACACAGGGACAACTCAACAGGATGAACGGTCCGGACAGGACCACTCAACCAAATAGGGATGGGCGGTCACAAAGGGACCACTCAATGGGATGACCGGTCCGAACTGGACCACTCAACCAAACAGACCCAAAACACTAACGGGGGATGGGCGGTTAGGGCTAGACCGCCCATGGCGTTGAGCGGTTAATGGATAGCCGCTCAAGCCAACTGACCTACTACAGTGTCGGTCAGAGCGGTTTTTACCATGCCGCTCGACGCGACCGACACAAAATTGTTGACCAGAGGTCAACGGCGATAAGCGGTCCAAATCTGACCACTCAACCCAACGGGAAGATGAACGGTCCAGGATGGACCACTCAAGGGGGATAAGTGGTCTATCGAACGACCACTCAACCTCAACCCGGGACAGGATGAAAGGTCCAAAGCCAGCCGCTCATACCATGAACGGTTCTAGTTCGACCGTTCAAGCGTCACGGCGAGCAAATCGTGGGATCGGCCCGACGAAGGCCTTTCCACGCCCTGTTCGTTCTGAGACGAAGGGGATACAGCCATGGACCCACTGGCAATCACATAGACTCCGACCGAAGTCAAAACGACGCACGAATCACAAGAAACGGGCGATTCTAACGAAATCACCCAAAAAGGGTTTCCAGACTTCCCGGAGCCCTACCGGTCAAACGGGACCACCAATCGAGATGAAATTAGTGACTATGGAACGCTGATGTTCCAGGGAGTCCATTGACAGTAACTGATCTAAAAACTGTCGCCATTTTCTGACGAACCCTACGAAACCCACGAAACCCCGATTTAGGCTAAACGAGCCCAAACTCGGTCGTTTATGCACCAAACGACGTGCAATAGCAGGGAAAACATGCAGGAGGAAGTGGTGATCCATCTCCCTACCTCCACCAAAGAAACCGTGCGTCGAGGCGACTAAACCACGCCGAAAACTACCAGGAACACGAACGACGCCTTCTCGGAATCCACCGAGGGATAGCACCCGCCACGCTCAAACCGCTGCTCTAACCCGCGAACCGATCACCCCAGCACGTCCATGCCTCTGCCAGCTCTCCACGGTCGCGCGCCCCGGGTCGAATAGTCGAGGGACGGGAGAGAACAGAGTGAGAGAACGTGAGGTTGAAAATGAGCAGGAGAGATAGTGGAGTTAAATTTATAGAAAGAAATTAGGAAAATTTCCTAATTTTTGAAAATCCGATATTTGAGCCGAAAATCCACTAATTCAGAAAAATACACAAAAATAGCCGAAACGATCCTCGCGAAGAGTACATCGCATCTATAACGTCCTCGAGTCGATGAACTGTAAAATAAACTCACTGTAGGGTTCCGTAATTAGTACGAGCGAAAAATCCACACGGATCGTAAAACTCAACTCGGGAGCTACAAAAGCGATCCGAAACTCTCCAAAAAGGATCCGAAAGACCTAATAAAGATCCGACAAGACCCATTAAGGATCCGGGATGTTACATCCTCCCCTCCTTCAAGAAATTTCATCCTCAAAATTTAAGGACTAGCAAGAAGGAAGAAGCAGGGAAGAACAACCCGACAACACGAACACAAAAATAACACAAATCATGAGAACACAGCTCAGAGGAACACAGTCAGACTATAATCACAAGTACACACTCAAGACCAAGCATGACACAAGTGAACATGAGTCCGACACTTTAGAAACAGGGCAACGTCACTTACGTCTCACAGGACAGGAGACACGACTGCCACGACAACAGATATCGAGGAAACGAAACGACAAACATGACAAGCATAAGCTTACACAAGGAAGCATAGTCCTCACAGCTGACAGCTCGACAACATCATTGGCTCCAGTGCCAAAGGCAACAGGGAACACCTGGCGCCCAGGACGCCAACGATAACAACACCGGACCACAAGCACAATCAAGTCAGTCCTCACTCAGATATTACGTCTGATCGAGTTGCAAGCTAACTCTAGGGAAGAAGAGTAGAGCAAAGCTAACTGACAAGACCAAGGTCCAGGATAGAGACACAAAGTTATCAAGAAACAACGCTTAGAAAAATAATGACAACGGCAGCACCTGCAGGATTCTGGCTCCGTATAGAACACATAACCATGGAACACAACTGCAAGCAAGGTCACATCAAGGCACAAGAACAGTTGAACACACGACCACAGGGGACGGGTCATGCACTAGACTGCTCACCAAGAAAAGACCCACGACAATGAGAAACAATAATCTCGGGGAACGCACCCCAAGGACCACGATCGCACCTCGAGAGCACAACACCCAAGAGAAGGAATGCAGAACATAGGGTACTCAATTAGTAGGGAATGCCGACAGATTCCCCAACAGTCGCAAATGCCAATGCCAACACCAGAATAACTCCAGCAACAGCACGACAAAAGACAACATCAAGGCACAGGAAGCCAAGACGAAGTCACATCGAGAAAGAACAAGCCTCTCGACCCGTGGGTAATCAGCCCACACGCTTCAACTACACACTCATAAAATGCACACAGGCATCAGAAAATATCTCGATATCCACATCTCAGCACACGTACGGCGACATCGTAATTCATGAAAATCACAATATAACACACAACGAGTACTGATCCAGCGAACAATCGATCACAAGAAACCTAAGTGCAAAGAAGAGGAGTACCAGCTTCAGCACAAGGCCCAAGGAAAAGGCTAATCTCAGCTTACCTTCATGTCTTGAAAATGATAAATGAGCCTTCACAATACATCAGTCGCTGGACACGGCACGACAAATACGGTACACGACAGCTCTTAACACCAAGATGGAGTCCAAAGCCAAGCAACCGTTAGACAAGGAGTAGATCAGGCTCAGAATAAACGCTGTCCACACTTAAGCAGACACAGGACAAAGGCATCACTAAGACAGCAATTCCAAGGCTTACCTCGAAAAGACTCCACCAAAAGGGATGAGAAGCATCAAGCTCACAAACAGAAGCTCACTAGGAAGGGAAAATCCTAGGTCGCCTGAGCATCTTCTCAATCGAAGGAATCTAATCGAGCACTTCAACAGAAGTGAGACACATCAGGAGCTGAACAGACTCAAGTTGGGACGACCAAAACAACGTAAGAACGTGTACGGTCATCACAACAACTCTGAAAGTCAACGACAACTTGAACAACACACAGAGAAATCTCGAACAAAGTATCGTAGATTTAAGCCTTTCGGCGAATACTGCCAAGTACAGCATGATCGAGATAGACATAACGGTGAAAAAGAAGCACCTCGTCACATCCTGACGAGAACAGAACCACCTCGTACAGTGCTAGAACAACACGCACAAGATGACACGCGGGAAATAAAGTGATAGAGCATCGCGAAACCTAACGCCAGCTGCAGACTGTACTGGACTTTCAAGACTTTAGTGATTGTATATCTCGGATTCCAATGTACTTCACACAATAACGCTCTGATACCAACTGTGAGGACCCGGATCCCAGATACCGGATATACCCGATAGGACTACCGAGTAGACCCGATACAACTTGGAACCCGCGAGGCCTCCCAGGAGCGGTAAAGCTCCGAAGGGATAAAAGGATTGTCGTGTAGTACATTGAAGCCACAGAGATAGTACAGTAAGTAATTAAATTCTATTAGATCGGTTTACTAAAGTAGCAGAAATAAAATTACTTTTTATTTAACAATTTAAATTTAATAATTATACCAGAGTCCAGTCCAAGAAATTATAGGCAAGTATAGTCTAATAGAAAGAAGACGTACCCTAAGGTCGGGGGAACCCGACGCAGGTACCGCTGGCAGCTACGGACACGTCATACCAAGAACCGCAGAAGCAGAACAACGCCACCCACCTGAAAAGTAGGGGTGAGCCTCGTGTCACTGGCCCAGTAGGGGTCACGGGGATCCCCATTGAAAAATAACACAGTAACACGGAACAACAAAATAGCAGTAGTAGCAAAGCAGGAAAACTACAGCTAGAAAGCTGTAAAAGGAGACCAGAACGGAAGGAGTAGGAACAGCTAAAAGAAAAGGAAAAAGTCATACCGGATGAAACACGGCTGTCGAACTAACCTCAGCCCCTAAGCTACTCCAAACAACAACAGCAATAGATGGGTAAACTCTGATCTGACGAAGTCAGGAGTCACCGATCTGTTGAGCCCACAAAGATAGGCAAAAAGCCTAGAAGGAACCTAGACAGACAAAGACACCCTAAAGCATACATGACTCGAGTGCCATGCACGCTCTTCTAGATATGACCGCACACACACGACTAGAACATCATGCACAAGACACAACACTGACCTCGGGCATGACCACGAGAGGGCTAACCCAAAAAGGTCACGATGTATGAGAAATACGAGAGTCACGTGTCACGTGACGAAAGTACCTCCTCACTAGAAGAATAGCCAGCAGCGTCCACTGACGTCTTATGTTGCGCCAACAAGCATCTCGTCTACTATGCCGCCTGAAGCACGATAGAGACTAAGACACACTCAAAACCAGAACATGACTACAGTAACGAGTGACTAGACAGGGTAACGCCCATCGGTGTCAGTCCAAATCCCCTTACCACGTGTGCACACACTGACTCTTGTTGGAGAGCCAAGCCTCTAGCTAGTTTTCCCCACCTAGCAGAACGCCACTGTATAGCGGGGGCCCACGGAAACTAGCTTACAAACCGTATATCAGGAACTGTCCCCCGTAAGGGCCGACACGTCGTAACGTGTCATAAGGCTACGACTAGTGGAGGCTCACTAGACACAGACTCCAAAACACGAGTGCTAAAGTACAGACAGGCAAGGAAGCACTGTCGCATGTACTATGAAGCACCATGGCATCACAACGACTGCCAATAGACTCAGGATAGGGCAACTAGTCCTGCCAACACAACGATCATTGAGTCGGACGACTTGGAGGCAAGATCATCACTAACAATGGAACAAGCCGCTAATCGGTCTACTCCTAAGGCAGAGGAAACAACCATAGAAAATGACACACGGAGACCTGAGGGATTAACAAGACCCTCAACACACCTGGACATGTAGATCGAGGTAGGACGATACCTCAAGGCATCTACAACCAATGTCTCAGGCTGGACAGAACCGCCGAGACACACACAAGGTTGCCTGTCAACCACTAGGTCACCCCGAGTTGATCGGAACCAGACAATGATGACTCTACAGTAGGAAAGAGAATCCTACTTCAAGCAAGAAAAACTCCTCGCTACCTCCTAATGTGGTCTTAGCCCTCATAGGACATCAAAAGATATCCACGGGAACGGTAAACCACAAGGCCAAGCCAAGACGTACGGAAATCGAAATGACGGGAGATGACACTCTGGGCATAAGTGATCCATCACTCAGCTGCTAGGGAAACCAAGCTGTCAAGGTAGAAGTCGCTACGCACACAGAGACAAGGATAATGGCGGGCACAGACGAAGTCATTAGGGAACTGTGGCAGTCAGAGAGTAGATCGCACTCAGTTGACCCTGAGCCGACTCATCTGGAGAACCACCGACACCCAATGATGGGGACATCACCCATGATTCTCTCTAGCTCGGGACTTCACTTCCTCCAGGAGAGGGATAGGATCAAGCTCCATGTCGAGCAGGGCCCCCACGACACTTAGATTATCTATCTGGATCATTTTGATGTATTTCTCTCTTTTATTTGAGTCATTTTGATGTAATTTTCCCCTTTATTTGAGTCATTTTCCTAGGTCCTAAGTCATTTCTCTATGTTTGTGTCTTCATCTACCCCTTGGTTTGCTTTTTGGTCAGCTTGGTCATTATATGTAAAGCCAAGGGTAGTCTTGTAATGTAAAAGTTTGGGTCCCTATAAATAGGACCCCAACCCCTCCTTGGAGAACTAATGAATAATTAGAATTAAGCATTCCATAAAATCTTGTGAGAATCCCTCTCTCTCTCTCTCTCTCTCTCTAGCACTCAATCTCTCTCTCATTCTCCCTCTCTCTCTAAAAGGGGCGACCCCCTTCTCTCTCTAGGGCGCACCATCCTCTCTCTCCTCTCCCCTTGCCACCTCATCCTCCACAATAGCCCCAACCCTTTCATCTTCCCAAGGCTCCTTCAATCCCACCATTACTCTTACCAAGCCCCAAGCATCCTTTCACCTTCCAAGGCAACCTTTCCCTTTCCCAAGTCACCCCTCCATCTCCCAAGGGAGAATCCCATCTCCCTAAGCTCCCATTCACCTTCCCAAGACAACCCTTCCCATTCCCAAGACCAAAATTAATCCCTCCTTTATCCCCATTTCAAAACAAAGGAAAGAATCCTCCTCTCCCTCCAAGACCATTTGCGCCCCCCCTCTCTCCTCCACCAAAGCCACCATCGCACCCCACCTCTCCCCCTTGCTAGCTCCGCCCCCCTGCCCATCTTCCCCACATCCCCTTCCCACCTTCCAACCCTTACCCATCATCAACACCTCCAAATCCTATACCCCTCCACCAAAACACCTCCCTTCTTCTACCTTGTTCCACTAACCTGAGTGCAGTTGAAGATCTACAAAAGACCCTGCCTGTTGCAGTGCCAACCACCACTACATCCCGGAGCTCCTGGAGGCACACTATATATTTCTGGAAAGATCCTCCAGTCCGCTTCGCAGGCGAGGTGGTGCTTCCTCGATCTGAGTTTTGAGCCACCCAGGAGGTTCATTCTCGTCCGACCGCGCAGCTGGCATCCGAGTAGAGACCAGAGCCCCAATGCTGAAGCTCTTGTGCCCACATCCTTGCTCCCCTTGGTGCGCCGTTTGACCGGAACAAGATTCTACCAGTCTCCTGTCCAGCCCAGCAAACGGAGCCTCGTTTGGAGTTTGGAACCCTCCGTTCCAATTATTCTCCCTTGGGTGCGCAGGTTAGTCCAGTCAGTGCCAGTCTCGACACCCCCCACTCTTCGGGCTCTTTCTCGTGACCCCGACCTCCCCTGGGGCCCTTCTTGGTTGCTGATTGAAGAACACTCGGCCACGCTCGCATCCGTTCTGGTCCCCCATCATTCGGATCTCGGGAGTGCTCATGGCGAGTTCATCTTTCTACTGCAGTACTCTGGAACCAGTCCGAGCTAGAACAAAGCCGCCCAGTTCCAGCACCTGCCCCGGCCGTCGGCGACAACTAGAAATTCCAAGAAAATTCAGGAGTCCACCCTGTTCAACCAATGAAAACTTGGTGCTGGTTTTGGTGACTTCCAAGTCCGGGAGAGTCCGTGGTGGCGACAACGGCGAGTACCTATCAGGTAGTCACAGAAGCAGGCAGAATCAGCGAAGGGATCAATCAGCTACTTCCTTAGCTACTCTCCCTTCCCCGCCTGGCCGGCTTAGTGCCTCTCCCTGCGTGGAGGTAGTGTTTGATTGTACCCTTATTCTCCCCACCCCGAGTTCCCCCTCTTGTGTGAGGAGTGATACGCACAGCGGAAAGTGAGATAGAAGAGGGGGGATGAATAGATCACTCCCAAATTCGATAAGCACAAAAAAAATTTACTCAACCCCTCGGAGCATAGTGATAAAAACTTCGGAGATATGTAAAAATATATCTAGACTATGAATTAAGATCGAGAAAGGAATTCACGATGAAGCAATATATCAAGTAGATGGAGAGCAAGCATAAAGTAGATAGGCAAATCCACAAGAGAGACAGAGAGTTTTTAGGTGGTTCGATTGCTACCCGCAATCTACGTCCACCCCTCACTCAGAAGAGTAAGGTTTCCTTGCAATGATCAACTGCACACAGCAGACTCAGTCTGCGACAACCGCTGCCAAACAGCTTGCCCTGAGGAACACCCTCCTCAGCCTTCTGATCAACTAGAAGAATCACTGGAGAACAAATATCCCTTCCTTTGCACGCAGCAAAGGGAACCCTGTGAAATTGCTCCCAAGCAACTCACACAACTAGAGGATCAAACCTCTCTTCCTCCAAGACAATGGAGGGAAACCGGAGAACTTCTCCCTTCCTCCGAGCAAGCTTGGAGGGTAACAAAGTGGAATGAAAATGAAGAAAATTTGATAATAAAAGACCGATGGAAAACAGTTATCTCTAATTCAAAACAATGTAGCTTCCGTAGAAGCAGATCTTCGGATTCACAGACGACTCTCACTCAGACTCTTCTCTCTGCTCTTGATGGAGTGGTTTTTCTCTGGTTTTCTCTCTTGATCCACACACTGCTCTCTCACTTCTCTTCGTCCTCACTGTTCCATCCTCTCCTTCGAACCCTTTTCCTCAGCATATATATGTATGTCTGCTCCTGGAGTGCGATAAAGATGCCCTGAACCTCTCAGATGACCTCTTACCGCCTGAACCTCTCAGATGACCTCTCTCCCCCTTTGACATCATCAAAAGGAAATGAACGATATATGCAGTTGCTGGAGACATGAGGAAGAAGTACAGTGGCTTCGTAGTGTAGAAAGACTCATGAGCATATCTTAAGAGAATAAGTGAGGCACTAAACTCAAGAAAAGATTCTTTAACTCTAGTAAGCAAAAGAGAATTAGAATGATAGGGAAGTTTATCCACATACAGGGTATATGATGTAGAGTAGGGATGAACAAGTATGACAAGACGTAGCTGATCAAACAACTCTACGAAGTAGACAACAGAGACAAAAGCAGAGAAGATGTGCTCAAGGTATTGAGGACAAGCATTTAAGTAATTTGCACACATATAAAGGATATTATAGAGATTTTCAAGATATTGACCATTAAGTAAGTTGGTAAATCATATCTTTGACATTAGGGAGACACCCTGAATAGAGGTCGGAATCTCCAGTTACTCAATGTGAGAACCTCATTATCTCTCCGCTATAGAGAACAGAGTTAATAATTGTGGCTTTTGACGTGAGGAAACACCTTGATCAGAGGCCAGAGTCCCCAGTTACTCACCACCTTGTCACCATTGCTCTGTGATGGTCAGAAACATTCAACTTATTTTGCAATTTTTTTTTTTGAATTTGACACCTCATGACATAAGAAATACTTCATTTCATTGATGAAGCTCCCAGTTTCTCAGTGATCACACCATAGACCTTTGTTTATTTAGTTGATCCCTTATATTGTGGAGATGAAGTGATTGAAGACAATACCAGAAGAACTATTTCTTTGAAATGAATCTTGAAGTCTAGATTTCAAGTTGTTCTGGACAGATATCAAAACATACAAGTTTTAGCCTGAACCAGAATCATGAACAATGTAGGAAGATATACTTCGGACACTTAAATCAAGTCTCTAATAGTCTACCAGAGAAAAGATTCCAGCTGGACTTTAGTTACAAAAACTTATAGACTTAAGAGATGAATGAGATTCTACTGTCTGAGAGAGAACAGCACTCATTCAATCATGAGAACCAGCAATGACACACATCTGGTCAACCTTTTGAATCAATCAAACTTCACTAACTTCCTAGCTCCCCCTCAATTGATGCACAGTAGGAAACTAATCAGCAAATACTCAGAACTCCCCCTTACGGTTAGGACAGGTGATGGGGGCATCAAAGGCTAATGGCTTGTATTAGTGTGTATTGGCTTGTATTAGTGTGTCTTATGGGTTGTATTGGCTTGTAATTTTGATTTTTTTTCATTTGGGCTCTTTTGTAAGGCTTTTAATAAGCCATTGGGCCACATTCCATGAAGAGTCCATTACTAGGTTTCTTTTATTAGGTCCATTAAGGGGGGTTAGTTCATATTGGACCATTAGGCTTCCTGATGGACCTTTAAATCACTTAAGGCCCAATTGGGCTTCTCCTTCTCATGGGCCACCTAGGTTGGAAGGCCTATAGGCTATCATGGGCTTGTGAATGGCCTTTGGGTGGCCTTGGACCAACTTGGCCCAAGCTAGGCCCATGAAGGGGGCACCCCTTGTTTTGTCCCTATTAGGCTAGTTAGGTGAAGTTTGAATAGATTATGTGTAATGTGTTTTGACCACATGGGAGAAATACTTTCCCCTATCCCCTTAGTGCCCCTTCCAACCCTAGATCTGAGGGCACTTTGAGTCATTTTCCATTTTATATAAATACTTGTGTCTCCACATTTTGTATGAATTAATGAGAAGAAAATATTAAATTGAGCTTGGAGCAAACCTACGCCCCCTCTCTCTCTCTCTCTGGTTCCTTCCTCCTCCTTCAGCATTTCAGGGTATAGATCCCTTCTATCTTAGCCCCTCCACCTCTGGATTCCATCTCTGCTGCCGCCGCCACCGTCGTGCCGCCATCGAGCCGCCAAGAAGCAAGTTCTGAAGTGTTGTCTAAGGTTCTATTTTGCTAGACAGAGGGTTACTCCGAGAATTTTACCTCCCAACTCCTACATCGACTGGAGTTGAGATTTTTAGGGGGAGTTATATAGGTCATCACCACATCCCAGAATATTGGAAAAAAATTCCAGCCCATGTTTTATATTTTTCCATTTTCGTGCTTCCCAATCCACCAGATCTGCCAGTTCCCTATTCAGTTTCACAGCAGTCCTGCGTTTCGCCCTTTTGTTCCCATTCTTGATCTTTTTTTGAACCCCCAATTTTACTGGAGATTTTGTCCACCTAGTACCATTTTCACAAATTTTCTTGTCAGTTTAGGATCTCGTTTGTATTTTCTAAAAAATCACTTCATATCCCAAGTTCTGCTCTATCTCTGTTGTCCAGATCCGACCACTCGGTACTAGAAAACACTTTTCCCCAGTCAAATCTCCACCAAACCTTTCATAAAATATATCCCCATTTTCCTCTCTTCGCCCTCTACCCCTTGCATGAAGAGCACAACAGTTGAATCGGAGATCTACAATGCTGTCAATGCCAACTCTCAGGAAAAAGTACTTATGTCCTGAGATTTCGGGTCCTGTCAACTAGCAGCTTGGAAATTCGGTCAAGGCCAGATCCGGGATAACCAATTTTTTCTCTCTAGCCATAGATCAAAGTATTTTGAGTTATCTTTCCAACGGCGCCAGTCTCGCGTTGATCCGACGTCGGAGCCGATCGCAGCATCAGTTTTCATCGGGACGCGCAGGTCTGAAAACACAATTCTGATCCGTGGGCAGCAACTCCAACCCGCACCGATCGGAGCCTCCTCGCCTTCCACGAGGCGAACCAGCGCGCCGCCTTCCCAGGGAGCACCCCTCTGGACGTCCCCGTCACAGCGGTGCCGCTCCGGGCCCACACGGCCCCACTGACCAGCACGTGAGTCCCACGATCGTGAGTACATGTGCCGCCGAAGCTACACAAGAAGCTGCCCGTCAACCCGAACCCGCTACTCCCGGGTCCCGCTGTGTCGCCCTTTACGTCCCTGCGTGGAGTGGGCAGTAAATCATTGCTGTAATTTAATTAATTATTATTCTGGGAGTACGAGATCGGCCGGGATCGTCTTACCCACGCCCGGCGCGTGGAGGTATCGTGGTCGCTCCTTTACTCGGCATTTGCTTTATTCGTATATACTTGTTTATGCCGCTGCTAGAGAGCATGTGTTAGGGTCATTAGCTTGATATATTTATTTCACCGCTGCTGCGAGAGAGAGCGAGACCATCCCTTGACCCGATCCGGGCATGAATTTATGAGTTGACCACCCTAGCTCACTGTCGGTTTCTCAACCGTGCACGTCCGTATGCTTCCCTCGATAAGGGACGATCATGAGCTTGCTTAGAGTCCGATGGTCGCATATCCAATTGGAGTCGAGTCGCATGTCCGTCCCGCATCAACAAGCTTCTCACACAACCTCTTCCCAAAAAAAATATCAGGAGATTAGAAATTAAGATAATTTAAATAAGCCTAATTCTCTCCTTAACGTGGTGAATTTGTCATTATCTAGAGGCTTGGTGAAGATATCGGTAATTTGATTAGCAGTGCCTACATGAATAAGTTCAAAGGTGTTCTTAGAAACCTCATCTCTTATGAAATGATGCCTTATTTCTATGTGTTTGGTGCGTGAATGCAAGACACGATTCTTGGCTAGATTGATGGCACTAGTATTATCACAGTAAATGGGTGTGCACCCCAGGTCTACTTGATAGTCTTGAAGCTGGTGTTTAATCCAAATGACTTGTGTACCACAACTCCCTGCAGCCACGTACTCAGCCTCTACAGTAGAGAGAGCCACAGAATGTTATTTCTTGGAACCCCAAGATACTAAACACCCACCTAGAAATTCACAATGACCACTAGTGCTTTTTCTATCTAGTTTACACCCGGCATAATCTGCATCTGTGTGTGCAATTAAATCTAGTGTGTGTGATGCAGGAAACCATAAAATAATGGTGTGTGTAGCAGACAGATATCTGAAAATTCTTTTTACTTCCGCTAGATGCAATTCAGTGGGTCTAGATTGATACCTTGCACATATTCCTACACTGAACTGTATATCAGGTCTTGAAGTTGTCAAATAGAGTAGAGATCCAATCATACCTCAGTAGAGCTTGGCATCTATTTCTTTACCTGTCTCATCTACATCCAATGAGGTACTGGTACCCATTGGTGTAGTAATGTGCTTCAAGTTGGTCATGCCAAACCTATTGAGAACGTCCAATGTATACTTGGTCTGGTTGATGAAGCATCCTTCCTCCAACTGTTGTATCTGCAGGCCAAGAAAATACTTCAGTTCGCCTACCAAACTCATTTCAAATTCTACTGACATCAATTTTGAAAATTCATCACATAGACCAGTACTTGTTGAGCCAAAGACAATGTCATCTACGCATACTTGGACTATGATGAGATTTTCTTTAAAGCTTTTTGTAAAGAGAGTTTGATCTACCTTACCTCTTTGGTAGCCCTTGCTGATCAGAAATTCCGTTAATCTCTCATACCAGGCTCGAGGGGCCTGCTTTAAACCATACAAAGCTTTGTTCAATCTGAAAACTTGGTCAGGTTTAGTGGAGAATTGAAAACCGGGGGACTGTTCAACAAAAACTTCTTCCTTGATAATTCCATTTAAGAACGCACTCTTCACATCCATTTGTTGGAGTTTTATATTTTTGGAGCATGCAAATACTAATATTATTCTTATAACTTCCATCCTAGCAACAGGTGCATATGACTCATCGAAGTCAACTCCAAATTCCTGACAGTAGCCCTTGGCTACTAGTCTGGCTTTATTTCTAGAAATAATTCCATCTTCATTCATTTTATTCTTGAACACCCATTTGGTTCCTATCACATTAGTGTTCTCAGGTCTTGGAACAAGTTCCCAGACATTGTTTCTATCAAATTGACCTAACTCTTCAGACATGGCATTGACCCAAGATGCATCGTTTAAGGCTTCATCTACTGATTTTGGTTCAATTTGAGAAACTAAAGTAATTAAATCTTGATTTTGAACATTTTTGAAATGAGACCTGGTCTTAGGGGGATTCCTTAAATCTCCTATGATATTATTCTCAGGGTGGTCTTTCAAGAATCTAACATTGGTTGAGGACTCACCTGGTTCGGTTGAGCTTACTTGATTCTGATCGGTTTGTCCTTTGGGTTGTTCATTTTCATCCTTCAATTTCTTCTCAAGAAATTCTCCATCATGCTTTGAAGACCTGTCAGCATCATCAAGGTTGTTAGCATCGGTTGATTCACCAATTATCACATGAGGAGTTTCTTCTACAGTTTGGTCTGTTACATTGAAAACCCTATAGGCCCTAGTTGTTTCAGAGTATCCCAGAAAGATTCATGGAGTACTTCTAGCATCAAATTTATCTAGGTCCCTTTTATTATTGTTATCGGTGAAACATTTTGAACCAAAAGTTCTAAAGTATGAGACATTTGGCTTTTTACCATTAAGGAGTTCATAGGGAGTTTTCTTATGGACAGGTCTTACCATTGCTCAGTTAATTGTATAGCAGGCTGTGTTGGCTGCCTCTGCCCAAAATCTCCTGGGAAGCTGACTTTCGACCAGCATAGTTTTGGCCATTTCGATGATTGTCTGATTTCTTCTCTCAACAATTCCGTTCTGCTCTGGACTCTTGGGAGAAGAAAATTTGTGAGTCAGTCCCTCTTTATTGTAGAAGTTAGAAAATAAAGAATTCTCAAACTCACCTCCATGGTCAGTTTGAATTATTGAAATACAGTGAGAACCTCCTTGTTTAATTTTATTGAAGAAATGTTCAAACTTCTGAAATGCATCATTTTTATTTGCTAAGAAAAATAGCCATGAAAACCTAGAGAAATAATCTACAATGACGAATCCAAACCTTTTCCCATTCAAGCTCAAAGTTCTAGTTGGACCAAAAAGGTCCATATGTAAGAGTTCCATAGGTTTGGTTGATAAAGACTCAGACCGGAGCTTAAATGACTTGCGAGTTTGCTTGCCTAGAGCACATGCATCACAGATTTTTGAGATTGAATTAAACTTGATTTTAGGCAAGCCTCTAACTAAATCATGCTTGATCAATTTATTCAAAGTAGAAAAACTATCATGGCCTAAACGTCTATGCCAATCAAAAGTATTATTTTCAGAATTAGTAGATAAACAGAGGTTGGATTCAGACTCAACATCTAAGTCTACCATGCAGACATTATTGGTCCTGTTGGATACAAATTTAACAAGATCAGAATTTATTTCGAAGATTTTGCATGAGTTATTATCAAACACAACCATGTGACCCTTGTCGCATAATTGACTGATGCTAATCAGATTGTGTTGAAGACCTTCCACAAGTAAAACTTTCTCAATTGAGTTAGTGGAGGACTTACCAACCGTGCCAACCCCAATGATCTTACCTTTGTTCTTTCCTCCGAATTTGACCAGACCCCCTACCTTCATTTCTAGCTTGCTGAACTTGGATCGGTCTCCTGTCATGTGCCTGGAGTAGCCACTGTCAAGGTACCATTTGTTGTTCTCAGCTGCCAAGAATACCTACACAAGAGAAATCAAGCAAGGTGGTTTGGAACCCAAGATAAGTTCGGTCCAAAGACATCATTTAAATCTTTAAGCAGGTGTTTGGGAATCCAAAGTTGTTTCAGCTTGTTTTTCTCTTGGATCTTATTTTCAAGTCTATTGAAATTGTGACCAGAATTATGTCCAGCTGGTCTAGAGAAATGGAATTTATTCCAGTTATTAGACCTTTCATCCTTGGGGTATCTTCTGTATGTATGTTGATTACCAAATCTTTGAGGGTGTATGTTATTTCCCCAGTGACTTCTGTTCAGGCACATTATTTTATAGTAATTTCAGCTTCTATTCTGATATATTTGCCTGGTCCAGCTACCATTTCTGTCCTGGTGAATGGGCTTAGTGAAGTTCTTCCCTGTTTTAAGATATTGTTCAGCATGGTTTGTTGCTTTTTCCTTTGGATGCTGAATATTTTGATTACTGTTTAAGCTGGATGGTGTGTCCAGCTTATCTTTTCCCTTCTCAAGGCAGAAGGTAGTGGTCTTGAACTGAAAAGGTCTCTTATTTGTCAGGTTAAAGCCTAAACCATCTTTGTTGAAATTTACCCTTGTTCTTAGTATAGAGTCCAGATTTGTTTTCCCTTGAACAAATTTTTCTAAGATTTTTTGTTTGTCTTCCAGATCTCTTTGCATAGACACACAATTTTTTAGAAGTTCTGTGTTTACTTCCTTAACAGCTTCATACTTCTCAGTGATCATGCTCTTTCCATTTAGACTTTCTTCAAGTTTTATCTTGAGTTCGTTGAGCTGTGTGTGAACTTCCTGGTTATCTGATTTATGCTTTTCATTTTCCTTCTTCAGAGTAGTCATTTCTTCTAATTGTTCCTTCAATTTCTGATTTTCCTTACTTATTTGAGTTTATTCTTCAAAATTAGCATTGAGTTTTCTTTTCAGAACCCTATGCTCTATATTCAATGAATTGAACTTATCTAACAGTTCAGCATAGGCATCTTCCCAATCATCAATAGAAAAGTTCTCGAAGAGGTTTGTTACCTCCTCATAGCTATTTGCCATCAGGCAGATTCCTTCTTCGTCCTCCTCAGAGGAGTTGGCTTCTGGATCTTCTTCCTGATCGCTCCACGTGTAGACCATTGCTTGTGGTTTCTTCTTCTGCACCTTGGAGCTCTCTTCTTTTGAAAGTCGGGACCCTTCTTCTGAAGATCAGGGCAATCCCCTTTCATGTGTCCAGGTTTCCTGCAATGAAAGCATGTGATTTTCTTGGCATTCATATTCTTATCATTGCTGGAATCAAAGTTCTTACCAGAGGAATATGACCTCTTTCTTCTAAAGGTCTTTCCCTTAGTCCTCAATAATTTCCTGAATTGACGAGTGAGCATTGCTTGCTCCTCCTAGTCGAGGTCTGATAGCCCGTCAGACTCGTAACTACTACTCCCGCTGCTGCTACTGCCTTTGCTGCGGGACACCTTGAGGGCAATATTCTTGCCCTTCTTGTTGTTTCCTTCACCATTCCTCTTGAAATTCATCTCATACGTCATTGGGGATCCTATTAGTTCGGTGACTGTCATTTTCGACAGATCCCTAGACTCTTCTATCATAGTGGCCTTAGTGTGCCATGTAGGTGTTAGAGATCTAAGTATTTTCCTGACTATATCTCCCTCAGATATCTCTTTCCCAAACCCCTTAAGACTATTCATAATCAATGACAGTCTGGCATACATCTCAGTTATGGTCTCCTCCTATTTCATCTTAAACAGCTCATATTCAGAGGTGAGGAGATTTACCTTTGTCGCTTTCACTTGGGATGTACCTTCGTAGATTAACTCCAACTCATCCCACATTTTCTTGGCCATTTTGCATGTCGAGATGCGGGCGTATTCGTCTGGATGAACTGCACATTGGATGATGTTCAGGGCCGTCCAGTTGAGTGACAAAATCTTGACTTGATCATCTGTCCACGCATCTTCATTCGATGGGATGATCACCCTCCAAAGTTTGTGGCTCTGCGCTCTAATGAAAACCTCCATCCTATTTTTCCAGAAAAGGTAATTGTTACCATCGAAGAATGGAGGGCGGCTGATAGATTGTTCCTCAGTCATGAAGCTCCGAGGAGCATTAAATCCGGGGTTACCTTGGCCATTGGACCACATAGTGAAAACCTGGTCTGATACCAATTGATACGCACAGCAGAAAGTGAGATAGAAGGTGAGGATGAATAGATCACTCCCAAATTTGATAAGCACAAAAAAAAATTACTCAACCCCTCAGAGCGCAGTGATAAAAACTTCAGAGATAGGTAAAAAGATATCTAGACTGTGAATTGAGATCGAGAAAGGAATTCATGATGAAACAATATATCAAGTAGATTGAGAGCAAGCATAAAGTAGATAGGCAAATCCACAAGAGAGACAGAGAGTTTTTAGGTGGTTCGATTGCTACCCGCAATCTACGTCCACCCCTCACTCAGAAGAGTAAGGTTTCCTTGTAATGATCAATTGCACATAGCAGACTCAGTCTGCGACAACCGCTGCCAAACAGCTTGCCCTGAGGAACACCCTCCTCAGCCTTCTGATCAACTAGAAGAATCACTGGAGAACAAATCTCCCTTCCTTTTCACGTAACAAAGGGAACCCTGTGAAATTGCTCCAAAGCAACTCACACAACTAGAGGATCAAACCTCTCTTCCTCCAAGACAATGGAGGGAAACCGGAGAACTTCTCCCTTCCTCCGAGCAAGCTTGGAGGGTAACAAAGTGGAATGAAAATGAAGAAAATTTGAAAATAAAAGACTGATGGAAAATAGTTATCTCTAATTCAAAATAATGTAGCTTCCGTAGAAGCAGATCTTCGGATTCACAGACGACTCTCACTCAGACTCTTCTCTCTGCTCTTGATGGAGTGGTTTTTCCCGGGTTTTCTCTCTTGATCCACACACTGCTCTCTCACTTCTCTTCTTTCTCACTGTTCCATCCTCTCCTTCGAACCCTTTTCCTTAGCATATATATGTGTGTCTGCTCGAGAACCTTAGGCGTGTGGATACCCCGTTTCCCGCCTGAAAAGTTGGGGCACGTGTCGAAATGTTCTGGACCTCTATCTTCCTCGGATCACGTGCCATCCATCTAGTGAGCGCACAAACAAACTGTCAAAAAAGGAATAAACATTTAGTCACACACTTAGCACAAGTTGTACCAAACTAGCGAGTGAGTAAGCATAAACTGCATTGAGTAGGAGTTTCCAAGTCAAACAATGCACTGACTTACTACAAGGTGAACAAGAACTGCACCGACCTCATTGCTGTAGGGATTTGTATAGACTTGGCTATGCACTGTTCATGTTTTTATCTCAAGCAAAGTATGCACCGACTTCATGTTATTCAGAAAGAGAAAGAATGCACCGAGTTGAAATATGCAGTCCAAGCAAGAGTTGCACCGAGATGGTAGAGAGAAATGCGCAGAACGAAGAGAGATGCAAGACAGACTTGCACTGAGTTGGATTTGCACTGAGAAAGGAATGAGCAGACTAAATAATGCATTCTAGACAAGAATTGCACCGACCCAGATATTGCACCGACCCAGATATTGCACCGACCTCGAGAGGTGAGATGCAGGGACACGATATGCACGGACCTTGGTGCACACGACTTAGTGAGATGCACTCAGATAGAATATGAATGACAGAACCTGTGCATGAACAAGGACTTGCACTGAGGCAAGCTTTTTATGCGAGAAATGCAGAACTTGGAAAAACTTGCACTAAACAAGCTTATGAACGAGATAATGCATTCACTGACTTAATATTCATTAAGCAAAAAGACGAGTGTCAAACAATGCACGGACCTAAATCATGCAACAAGCACAGACCTTCTTCATGCTTAGAAACAAAGAAATGCACCAAGGCATACTATGCACGGACATTA
This sequence comes from Amorphophallus konjac, assembly GCA_022559845.1. Classification (NCBI taxonomy): domain Eukaryota; kingdom Viridiplantae; phylum Streptophyta; class Magnoliopsida; order Alismatales; family Araceae; genus Amorphophallus; species Amorphophallus konjac. The sequence goes on along the minus strand of CM040121.1, from coordinate 314,370,250 downwards.
TGCGAGATGCACCGAGCTCTTCTGAGTCGAACACAAGTGTTGAGCTTATAGAAAGAAACTTGCACCGAGGCAAGGACATACTACATCTAAAGAAAAGCATGCACTGATCTATTGAATGCATATGAACAGGAGAATGCACGGACCATTATTGCAAGAGTGCGATAAAACAAATTGATTTATAGAGTGAGACATCATCAAAACTGTAGGGATGCAACAAGGAGTAGTTCATGTAACTTATTAAACAGGGAGAAGCTTCACCGACACAGTGTGCGGGGATCCCACACTTCCCGGCTCACCAACGTCTCCGAACGGGGTCGGTTTCTTCAAACCGACCGGGTAAGCTCTAACCCCTTGCTCTCATTTCAGTGCTTGCTTATTTAATATCCGTAGAATTGCTCCGCTGGTCGGTGAGAGAGCGCCCAATCTCGGAGCTCCCAGCTCACGTGCGATCACCGTGGAATTGTGAGAGAGAGTGACCCAGTGCCCTCTCAGGCACCTAGCCAGCCCCTTGATTGTGGGCACCATACCCTTGGGAGGGCAACTCTAGCCCTGCTGGCCCTCTACCAGCAAGGGTCATGCTCCACTACCTCCACTTGGCATCACCGAGTCACCCCGGGAAGCGAGTGCGCACGGTGGTTCGGTATTTCACGTAAGTCTCCGCTCTTGTGCTTGTGTTTGCGTGGTAGGTCCATGGGATCACAATTTAGCTGCTACATTCTCATAAGTAGTGTCACATCAATTTGGTATCAGAGCCATGTTTTAGACTTGTCTCTACTAAGTCTAGTCCTAGGGCCATTGCATTTTCACCCGGTGCATCACCTTTGTCCACTAGAATGACCACCTCATACCCATCACATCCTTCTTCTTCATCTTTCCCCAGGGATCCCAAACCCCATGGGATTCCCGCTGCCAACAAGGATGACCGCATCAACTCCTTCATGAGGGCCATGCCCATCATTATTGGACGGCATGATGACATCGATGCCCGACTCGGTCGACTTGGGAGAAATGGTCTTACACCAAGAGAGAATGAGAGTGCCCCTCTAGAACATGTGGATAGTCCACTTTTGAGGCTCTTAAAACTCAAAACCCCCGCCTTTGACAGATGCCACGGCCTAAACCATTATCTAGAGTGGGAAGCTTCGGTGGGCCAATTCTTTGAATGGTACACCATGACCGAGGAGGAGAAAGTGAACCTAGCAAAAAATCATCTAACCGAGCCAGCCAGTGATCATTGGTTAACTATTGAATGTGTAAGGAGGCTCTGCGGGCAAGCCCCAATAGCCACTTGGGAAGAAATGAAGACCAAACTTAGGGAAGCCTACGCTCCCCAACACTCCCCTTCCCACCCGGCTAGCCAAAGCCCGAGGAGCACTACCACTCCTCCTTTCTCTCCCAGCCAACCCATGACCTCCCTTAGGGCCCAAATTCTACCACTCCCAATAATTCCAACCCCGATCACCACCACCAACTCTCCCGAAGTCCGAACGATGCCCCTTGGCCTCCTTGGTCCCCACCACTGCCCCTCCATCATCCCCAAAAAGGGACGCACCCCCCAAATTCAATCAACCCAAACCTCCTCACCCAACCCACCTTCCTCTTCCAACCCCAATCCTACCCCAACCTAGGCCTCCACTACTTCCCCTACCAATCCCAAATCAAGTTTCCCTTTATCCTCCACCCTGGGTGCACCATACACCAACCTTCATCACCCCACCCCCAAAAGACCCTCTCAACCCGCTTCAAAGAATAAACAAGGCCGTGAGTGAACATGAGGAGACCACGGCCCACAAGACTGAATCCCCAGGAATGAACACCAACCCAAAGCCTTCCCCACCCTTTGAGGAAATCCATACTCATATCAATAAAGTGGAAGGACATCAACTCATCCCCGTCCCAATTAACCCATACCTTTCCAAGCCGATCAATTTCACCCAAAAGGTGGTGACCATAGGAGAACTCATCATCAAATGGCTCAAGTAAAATCCCATCCCTCATGCCTTGAACTTACAAACCCCAACCTTGGAGCACCCTTTCCACTTAATACCCATTAACTCCTCCCACACCACATTCCAATCCTCCTATGAGGTGAAAACTTTGGATGATCTTATCAAAGGTCTTGAATGGCAACTTGAGCTGACTAGCATGTTGGCTTCGGGAATCGACCGACCTAAGGGGCTCGACCTCACTCACCTATGTGTCGGGTCCATCACCTTAATTTGCACTATTGGTTGCTACACTAGCGACCTTCTATTATTCCTCCCCACACCCGATGAGCCTGACCTTCTCCTCAATTTGGAGCTTCTTATATCGGGTAGAAAGCCAAGCCATCCCCTCATAGCCGATCCACTTACCAAAGACTTCGGCCCAACTGTTTCATTATAGGAGGAGGAACCGCCACTATGTGAGGACCATGAGGACCTAGAGTTACTCTCCCTAGGTGACCCTTACCATAACCCCTTCGATCCCCTCCTATACCCACGCACCTTACTCACCACTAACCTTTTCCTACCCCAACCAACCATGTTGGACTAAGCCCACCTCTCCCAAGACCCAGTCCACACCCCCAAAAGACCTTCCCATTCCCTTGGGAAAGGAGACCACACCAAGGGAACCATGACCATGGGTGAAATACAACTAGGAATTGAGGAATTGTCCGATTCCATGATGTCCACCTACCTAGATCCCTTCGACCCTTTTGAGTGGAAGCTCAAAGGCCACCCCACCACCCCACACAAGGAGGTCATCTTTTGGAAAGGAATTCATATGTCTTGGCACATCACATCGCTTGGCATGATTAGTACGTCGGGTCCACTCATTCATGTCACCCACATGTCAAGTAGGATGCATGATTGGTCCGTATTCGGGTGTAACGGCCCTCCCTCATTCATCATTGATTATACGCATGTTAGGAGCATCTACGGATGTCCGGGTCCCCCGGCATTCATAACCACTTTGTATGATAGGTTCACCTACGGATGCCCTGGCCCACCTAGGTCCATCAAAGTCTACATGGCGGCATTGCATCATAAGTCTACTTTTGGTTGTCCAGGTCCACCCATCACCCCTAGAATGTCAGCATTCACAACATTGCATAGCAACCTTCGCAAGTACATCAACAAGAACAACGAGGTGTACAAGAAATTGGCCGATTCCCACCGCCGCCACCAAGAATTCCGTGTAGGGGATTTAGTGATGGTGAGGACTGAGAGACTATTCCCTAGAAATGTCTCAAAACTGAGGTCTCGTGGAGCAGGCCCCTTCCAGGTTCTGAGGCGTATTGGCACTAATACTTATGTGTTAGACCTTCCTAAGGAATACGGAGTATGCCCCACTTTCAACGTGGCTGACCTGGTGCCATACAAGGGTCCCACGGTGACACCCAGTGAGGACATCCAGCCTGTTCCATCCTTTGAGAGAGCCCCTACCCATGAGAGAGCTCCACCAGTCCCGAGAAACCAGCGTGAGCAAGTGGAGCAGATATTGGATGAACATGTCACTACTACCCGGAGCAAGGTATATGAGCGCTATCTGGTTCGGTGGAAGGGTCGGCCTCCTTCGGATGATGCATGGGTGAGTCGAGAGGATCTCCAGTAGCTGGACCCCAACATACTGGAGCAGTATCGCAGCATAGTGGGCCCCTACTCGACAGAGTCGAGCTCTTCGCAGCCCGGGGGAAATGATGGGGACATCACCCATGATTCTCTCTGGCTCGGGACTTCACCTCCTCCTGGAGAGGGATAGGATCGAGCTCCATGTCGAGCAGGGCCCCCATGACACTTAGATTATCTATCTGGATCATTTTGATGTATTTCTCTCTTTTGTTTGAGTCATTTTGATGTAATTTTCCCCTTTATTTGAGTCATTTTCCTAGGTCCTAAGTCATTTCTCTATGTTTGTGTCTTCATCTACCCCTTGGTTTGCTTTTTGGTCAGCTTGGTCATTATATGTAAAGCCAAGGGTAGTCTTGTCATGTAAAAGTTTGGGTCCCTATAAATAGGATCTCAACCCCTCCTTGGAGAACTAATGAACAATTAGAATTAAGCATTCCACAAAATCTTGTGAGAATCCCTCTCTCTCTCTCTAGCTCTCAATCTCTCTCTCATTCTCCCTCTCTCTCTAAAAGGGGCGACCCCCCTTCTCTCTCTAGGGTGCACCATCCTCTCTCTCCTCTCCCCTTGCCACCTCATCCTCCACATTAGCCCCAACCCTTTCATCTTCCCAAGGCTCCTTCAATCCCACCATTACTCTCACCAAGCCCCAATCATCCTTTCACCTTCCAAGGCAACCTTTCCCTTTCCCAAGCCACCCCTCCATCTCCCAAGGGAGAATCCCATCTCTCTAAGCACCTCTTCACCTTCCCAAGACAACCCTTCCCATTCCCAAGACCAAACTTAATCCCTCCTCTATCCCCATTTCAAAACAAAGGAAAGAATCCTCCTCTCCCTCCAAGACCATTTGCGCCCCCCCTCTCCCCTCCACCAAAGCCACCATCGCACCCCACCTCTCCCCCTTGCTAGCTCCGCCCCCCCTTCCCATCTTCCCTACATCCCCTTCCCACCTTCCAACCCTTCCCCATCATCAACACCTCCAAATCCTATACCCCTCCACCAAAACACCTCCCTTCTTCTACCTTGTTCCACTAACCTGAGTGCAGCTGAAGATCTGCAAAAGACTCTGCATGTTTCAGCGCTGACCACCACTACATCCCGGAGCTCCAGGAAGTACACCCTATATTTCTGAAAAGATCCTCCAGTCAGCTTTGTAGGCGAGGTAGTCCCGCCTCTATCTGAGTTTGGAGCCGCCCAGGAGGTTCATTCTTGTCCGACCGCGCAGCTGGCATCCGAGTAGAGACCAGAGCCCCAGTGCTGAAGCACCTGTGCCCACATCCTTTCTCCCCTTGGTGCGCCGTTTGACCGGGACAAGATTCTACCAGTCCCCTGTCCAGCCCAGCAAACGGAGCCTCGTTTGGAGTTCGGAACCCTCCGTTCCAATTATTCGCCCTCGGGTGCGCAGGTCAGTCTAGTCAGAGCTAGTCCCGACACCCCCCACTCTTTGGGCTATTTCTCGCGACTCCAACCTCCCCTGGGGCCCTTCTTGGTTATTGATTGAAGAAGACTCAGCCACACTCGCTTCCGTTCTGTTCCCGGGACATTCGGATCTCGGGAGTGCTCATGGCGAGTTCATCTTCCTGCTACAGTACTCTGGAACCAGTCCGAGTCAGAACAAAGCCGCCCAGTTCCAGCACCTGCCCCGGCCGTTGGCGACGACTATAAATTCCAAGAAAATTCAAGAGTCCACCATGTTCAACCAGTGAAAACTTGGCCCTGGTTTCGGTGACTTCCGAGTCCGGGAGAGTCCGCGGCGGTGACAACAGAGAGTACCTATGAGGCAGTCACAGAAGCAGGCAGAACTAAAGAAGGGATCAATCGGCTACTTCCTTAGCTACTCTCCCTTCCCCGCCTGGCCGGCTTAGCGCCCCTCCCTGCGTGGAGGTAGTGTTTTATTGTACTTTTATTCTCCCCACCCCAAGTTCCCCCTCCTGCGTGAGGAGTAGTTCATGTAGCTTATTAAACAGGGAGAAGCTTCACCGACGCAGTGTGCGGGGAACCCACACTTTCCCGCTCGCCAACGTCTCCGAACGGGGTCGGTTTCTTCAAACCGACCAGGTAAGCTCTAACCCCTTGCTCTCATTTCAGTGCTTGCTTATTTAATATCCGTAGAATTGCTCCGCTGGTCAGTGAGAGAGCGCCCGATCCCGGAGATCCCAGTTTACGTGCTGTCACCGTGGAATTGTAAGAGAGAGTGACCCGGTGCCCCCTCAGTGTAGCAACCCTAATAAATGAATAATTGAAATAAATTAAAACATATATATTACAGAAGTAATATATAAAAGGAATAGGGTTAATTGGACGAAATAAAACAAATTAAAAATAACGCCTCTTATTAAGGCGTTAATTTATAAATAAACGCCTCTATCAAAGGCGTGACTAAAGAAAGGACGCCCACACATGCGGTCGTCAACTCTCACGACCAAATAGGCAAGTAAAAGAAACGCCCATATATGGGGCGTGTTTCAAAAACAAGGAACGCCCTTATCCAAGACGTTTCTTAAGAAACGACCTGAACAAGGTCGTTAATTAAAGAATACACGCCCTGACCTAAGGCGTTAATTCAGTTCGTGAACCGTTCGAACCCAGAGCTTATTCAGGGAAGATCAACCTAATCTAGTAAGTGTCTATTAGAGTAAGGACTCTATTAGGGATATACTACCCTCAATCAAACCCTACTCTTGTTAGGACTTCAATATCCTATAAATAAGCCTGTTCGATCCAACCCTAAACCTATTTGATCATTCGCCTGCTACGGTAAGTTGACGAACAGTGAGTTTTTTTTTCTGATAATCTTCTTCCATGATGCATGAAGAATATTGATTATTCTTCTTCTTCTTTTCTACAGTTTAAGAGGCTTGGACGTCGTGAAGAACAACAGTAAGTATTCTTCCTTCGCCTCCAACGACTAAGTACAAAGATGTTGATACCTTTGACGTGCCCGCTATAGGTTTTGCAATCGGGACTCATCTATAACCTTCAGAGTTCTTCTTCTACAATCGAAGCCAACATCTTCTTCCATCATCCAGTAGCCGTTGTCTTCAGGAGCGTAGCAAAGCATCATCTTCTTCTAGTCAAAACCCCTCACGGTTGTCTTCGAATCAAAAGGTAGGATTTTCTCAAGTTATTGTAGCCCAAATAAGAATTAATGCAAGATACCTATACATACGTATATGAGCATGGCATGCATACTGTTTATAAGGTTTTATTACGTTTTCTGTAAAATTTTAAAAGAAACGCCCTTGATTAGGGCGCTAATTTAAAAGAAACGACCATGCTAGTGGTCGTCAATTTAATATTTGACGCCCTCTACGCAGGCGTTAATTTCATAAGAATCGCATGTGATTAATAGTTGATCCTGTTTAAAAAAAAAATTACAATACATACGAAATAATGATTTTTAATATCTTGCATGACTCTGTGAATTCCTGTTAAATTTTACTGCCATGACATGTCTCCTGTCTCTCGAAATATTATTTATTAAAATATCATAAATTCCTTGAAATTCACGACTTGGACAAAGTCGTTTTCCATATTCTAACGCCCCAGAACAAGGCGTGAATCGGAAAAGTAACGCCCCTTCCTAGGGCATGTATCTGTTAAAATTCTGAAATTCACATATTCTGTAAAATGGAATTAGAAAGTAACGCCCCTCCCAAGGGCGCGTTTTTGATAAATTTCTGAGAATAATTATATCCTGTCGAATAGGTAAATGATGAGACGCCTGCCTCTGCAGTCGTCAACTTTGAAGAAACGCCCCCAGGAAAGGCGTGTTTTTGATAAATTAATGAAATAATGGAAATTCTGCAAATTGGCAATATATGTAAACGCCCTTCTGTTAGGCGTTAATTATTCAATACACGACTTTACTTAAGTCGTTATTTTACTGTAAACTGATTTTTATCCTGATTCTATTACCGATGGTTTCATATTATACATATATATATATATATATATATATATATATCGGCACTATTCTCCACTCCGTGAGTATAGTCCCACGTTTCATGTTGATTTATCGATCACACTCAACTCTCATTGACATACAAGCTCTCCATTAGACATTCCGTTCCTTTGGACTAGCGAGTTAGTCATAGAGACCTCCGTAAGACTCCTCGTAGCCTTGGATTCCCTCAAGGCCGACTGAGCTGGTTGTACCCTAAAAACCCATTACACAATTTTTGCCATGTCAATCTAAAGAAACATGGTATACCGGCCTTATGATTATACAGAGAGTATATCATAAGAAATTCTTAATGGGATGATGATATCATGCCATATCATGTCGTTCTTGTAAACCCCAATTCTATGATAAGAATGAGGGTATCTTGCTTGATCTAATGTTCATGTGGACCTCAATTCTATATAAAGAATGTCCATATTGATTTGTCATGGTACCTAAGTTAAGGGAATCATATTCTACCTAGTTTTATCAATATCGTGATTATACCGTTATTATCGCCATTCTATGTCCTTTGCCATATTTTGGACTCTATTCTATCAAAGTTGTCATACGTGTCTACAAGCTTGATTATTGAAATTCTATATTGGCTATATAAACAAGAGTGGATGTCAAAACACATGATAAATGCCTGCGCATATAGGGCCCGATCTGGTCCTGGGAGGAGCACCCGAAAGTACTTGTGCCCATGGGAGTTAAAATGATAAGGTATCTGGCATTATACCGAGTACTTGACTTGCTTGATTGGACATTCCACACACATCTTGTACTTGACTCGTACTTGACATGAAATGAAATGCGTGGCCCGAAAAAGGGTAATTTACTTGCTTGATACATGATAGCCAAAGTTCTTGACATGACTTGTTAAATGTACTTGCTTGAATATCTCGAATAAACTTGTTATCTTGTTGAAAGTTCATGATAAGTTCATCTTATTTCCTTGATACTACATTCTATCTATCCTGTCGTTTTAGGCGAGCATGCATAGCTTTATTGCATTCATGAAAATGTAATTACTTAAACCCCTTGCTAGTACTTGAGATATAATTTCCTACTGAGTGTTCGCTCATTCCGTTTGTCCCTTGTACTTTTCAGGTAAGTCCGACGACGATGGAAGTCAATCGGATGGGAATAGTCAAGAGTGAAAGTGATAGAGCTTCTACAAGTGTCGTCTAGTTGTTTCTATAGTTTTCTCGAGTCAACTATGTACTTTTCTTTTTATTAAACAGAGTATTGGATTTGTAATAGTCTATCCATTATGAAATAAAGGATTGGGTTATCTTGCTATTTTGCGCATCTCTGTCTTTGTGTCGAATACACGACCACTCTGATTGACATGATTGATATAGACACGTCGCGCATCTCCGGGTATCTTCCGCGCTCGGGGCGTGACAGTCTTTGTGGTATCAGAGCCTAAGGTATTCAATTCCTAGGAAACCCAAGTCCAAGGATAGGTTTCAAAACCTTTAACCAAGTGAGAGTGGGTAGAACCAAGGGTTAAATGATCAATGAGTCCTTTATAAGATCATAGTGATATAATACTAACATAGCTATTGTAATTGTAGGATAATGGCTGCCGAACGTGCTCAATGGCGCAACATGCAGCGTACCCTTCAAGGGATGACCCAAGTGCTACAACAAGTAGCACGAGGTGGTGCTCCACGAGCTGGAAGCTTACACCAAGCATTCAAGAATATGAATCCCCCGAAGTTCATGGGATCGACCGATCCAGACGATGCCGAGCATTGGGTTCGGGAGATTGAACGTATATTCCGTGTTATGCAATGCACGGATCAGGACAAAGTCTTATTAGCTACTTTCCAGTTAGAAAAGGATGCTAGATGCTGGTGGGAGTCGATTGAAGCTACTATTGACCCAACTCAAGTTACATGGGGTGAATTCGTTGAATATTTCAACGCCAAATATTTCTCTGATAGGGTCCAGGAAAAGAAGGCCGCCGAATTCGCCGCATTAAAGCAAAGATCTTTATCGGTGGCTGATTATGAAGCACAGTTTTCTAGACTGTCTAGATATGCTAAGCATTTAATTAGCACGGAAAAGATGAAAGCCCGTAGATTTCTTAATGGGCTTAGGCCCCACTACATTACTCAACTGGCGCCTATGGATATTCAAGTTTATACTGAAATAGTGCGCCGAGCTCAGTTGCTTGAAGATGCCACGGAACTATCTGATAGGATCCGTGGGAAAGACAAAAAGGAGCAAGTCACAAGTTCGGGTTCTTTTAAACCCAACTTTAAGAAGAGGCCCAATAATGGAGGTTCTTCCTCTCAAGATCAGAAGTTCAAGAAATCCAAGCCTTTCTCTATCACCACTACACCTTCAAACGTAGTATGCAAGCATTGCGACAAGGCTGGTCACAAAACAGAAGAATGCTGGAGGAAATTAGGAGCATGTCTCCGTTGTGGGAGTCGTGAACATCGGATTCCCGATTGTCCATTAATGAATGACCAAGCCGGTGAGGGTAAACGTCCAGTGACAAAGAATGCTCGTCTTCATGCAATCCAAGAGACCGAACCAGAAGAAGAAGGCGGATTGGTGGAAGGTACATTAAAAATTTGTTCCAAATCTGCACATGTTTTATTTGATACGGGTGCATCGCATTCCATTATTTCCAAGAAGTTTGTTGACCCATTACCTCTAGAACCAGAATGGATGAAGTTAATATTGTCTACTCCTCTCGGAAACGAGACGGATATCACACATCATTACCAAAACTGTGAGGTATTGGTTCGAGGAAAGAATTTTCCTATTGATCTTATCTGCTTAGATCTAAAAGAGTATGATGTTATACTAGGAGCAGATTGGTTATCCAAATACCAGGCAACGGTTGATTGCCGTGATAGCAAGATTGTTTTCAAGGAATTTCCGGAACTGACTTATACTAGTCCTAAGAGTCGAAGCAAATCCCCTCTTATTTCGGCTCTTCGAGCAAGCAAGCTCGTCAAGAAAGGATGTGTATCCTTCCTTGCTTTTGTCACTATTAAAGAAGCTAAAGAAACCAAGATAGAGGACATTCAGGTAGTGCGAGAATTTCCAGACGTATTTCCGGAAGAATTGCCGGGATTACCCCCTCAAAGAGAAGTGGCCTTCACCATTGACTTAGTCCCTGGTGCTGGTCCTGTTTCAAAGGCACCCTATAGAATGTCCCCTGCAGAACTAAAAGAATTGAAGAAGCAATTGATGGAATTGATTCAAAAGGGTTCATTAGACCAAGTACTTCCCCGTGGGGAGCCCCAGTCCTATTTGTAAGGAAGAAGGATGGATCCATGAGATTGTGTATCGACTATCGACAGTTGAATCATCTTACTATCAAGAACAAGTATCCACTGCCGAGAATCGATGAGTTATTTGATCAGATTTCAGGATCCAAATATTTCTCCAAGATTGATCTCAGGTCGGGATATCATCAATTAAGAATCAAGGATGATGACATTCACAAGACCGCATTCAGAAGCAGGTATGGCCATTACGAATTTGTTGTTATGCCTTTTGGACTAACAAATGCCCCTGCTGCCTTTATGCAGTTAATGAATAACATATTCAGGCCTTACTTGGATCAATTCATAGTAGTCTTCATTGATGATATATTGATATATTCTAAGACTATGGAAGAACATGAGGAGCATTTGAGGATTGCATTGCAAGTCTTAAGGACAAATCAATTATATGCTAAACTCAGCAAATGCGAGTTCTGGCTTGAAGAAGTGGCTTTTCTCGGACATGTCATATCCAAGGACGGTTTATCTGTAGATCCGTCAAAGGTTGAAGCTGTAAGAAACTGGGAAAGACCCACTAATACAAGCGAGATCAGAAGCTTCTTAGGTCTTGCAGGCTATTATCGGCGATTCATCAAAGATTTCTCTAAGATCGCCGTGCCCCTTACAAGGTTAACTCGCAAGGAGATCCGATACGAATGGAGTGAGGAATGTGAAAGAAGTTTTCAAACTCTCAAAAATCATCTCACCACAGCTCCGGTCTTAGCTCTACCGATAGAAGAAGAAAAATTCAAGGTCTACACTGATGCTTCTGGCATTGGCCTCGGATGTGTCCTAATGCAACAAGGAAAGGTCATAGCATACTCTTCACGTCAGCTGAAGAAGCATGAGGAGAATTACCCCGTCCATGACTTAGAACTGGCCGCGGTAGTATTTGCCCTAAAGATATGGAGACACTACTTATATGGAGCACAGTTTACTGTATACTCCGATCACAAAAGTCTCAAATATCTATTTTCACAAAAGGAGCTAAACATGAGACAAAGACGCTGGCTAGAATATCTCAAGGTCTTCGACTTCAATATCCAATACCATCCCGGAAAGGGTAATTATGTTGCTGACGCCCTTAGTCGAAAGCCGAAAGCAATGATAGCAAATTGTATGATGCAAGAATGGAGGTTACTTGAACAATTCTCCGAGCTCAATATAAGCTTGGACACGGAAGCCAAATTTATCACATTATCTCATGTAAGCGTACAGTCAGATTTATTATCTGAGATATAAGCACTTCAGGATGATGATCCTATATTAGTGGAAATCAAAGGCAGATTAGAAGGACAATCTGATTTTCAACTAACTTCCGAGGGAAGATTATTATTCAAAGATAGAACTTGTATACCTGATTGTCCGGAATTAAAGAAGAAGATCTTAGATGAAGCTCACAGATCAAGATACACTATTCATCCTGGATCAACCAAAATGTACCAAGATGTAAAGAGGAACTTTTGGTGGCCTAATATGAAAAGAGAAATAGCGGACCATGTATCGCGCTGTCTCACATGCCAACAGGTCAAGGCGGAACACCAAAAGCCTGCGAGAAAACTACATCCTCTAGATATTCCTAAGTGGAAATGGGAGGATATTGGTATGGACTTCATCATGGGTTTGTCTAAATCTAAAGGAGGACATGATGGAATCTGGGTTATCATTGACCGATTAACTAAATCGGCACATTTCTTGCCAATAAAAAGCCGATGGTCAATTGATGTGCTAGCTGCACTGTACATCAAAGAAATAGTCAGGATACATGGAATTCCTGTCTCAATCGTGTCTGACAGAGATCCCCGTTTTACTTCTCATTTTTGGAAGGGATTACAACATTCGTTGGGAACAAGGCTCAACTTTAGTACAGCTTTCCACCCACAAACGGATGGTCAGACCGAGAGAGCTAATCAAGTTGTTGAAGATATGCTGAGAGCATGCATTATTGACTTTGGAGGAAGCTGGCATGACCACTTACCTTTAGTTGAATTTGCATATAATAATAGCTACCAAGCTAGTATCCAAATGGCACCTTTCGAAGCCTTATACGGAAGGAGTTGCCGATCTCCCATATGTTGGAACGAAGTTGGAGAGAAACAACTATTAGGTCCAGACATGGTAAGGGATACAACTGAGAAGATACAAGTAATCAGAGAAAGATTGCAAGTTGCTCAGACGAGACAAAAAGCTTATGCTGATACAAGAAGGAGAGATCTTGAATTCCAAATCGGAGATCATGTATTTCTCAAGATATCGCCTGGACGTGGCATACGAAGATTTGGTGTTAAGGGCAAGCTTACGCCAAGATTCATCGGACCATTTGAGGTACTCGAAAGAGTTGGTGAGGTTGCTTATCGCATCGCGTTGCCTCCTCAGTTGTCCGAGGTACACAATGTATTTCACATATCTATGTTGAAGAAGTATGTGCACGATCCGTCACATATTATTGAGCATGGAGATCTGGTGATCCAGAAAGATCTCACATATGAACAGAGGCCTTTAAAGATATTAGATCGAGAAATACGAGCTCTAAGGAATAAGGTTATTCCCATGCTTAAGGTGCAATGGAATAAGAATCCTGAACACGAAGCAACATGGGAGACCGAGGAATCTATGAAGAAACGATTTCCCGAGTTATTCTAAGAGGTATATGTTCTACGCTCTCCACATGTATAATTATATATATATTGAATTTGGGGACCAAATTCTTTTTAAGTGGGGGAGGGTGTAGCAACCCTAATAAATGAATAATTGAAATAAATTAAAACATATATATTACAGAAGTAATATATAAAAGGAATAGGGTTAATTGGACGAAATAAAACAAATTAAAAATAACGCCTCTTATTAAGGCGTTAATTTATAAATAAACGCCTCTATCAAAGGCGTGACTAAAGAAAGGACGCCCACACATGCGGTCGTCAACTCTCACGACCAAATAGGCAAGTAAAAGAAACGCCCATATATGGGGCGTGTTTCAAAAACAAGGAACGCCCTTATCCAAGACGTTTCTTAAGAAACGACCTGAACAAGGTCGTTAATTAAAGAATACACGCCCTGACCTAAGGCGTTAATTCAGTTCGTGAACCGTTCGAACCCAGAGCTTATTCAGGGAAGATCAACCTAATCTAGTAAGTGTCTATTAGAGTAAGGACTCTATTAGGGATATACTACCCTCAATCAAACCCTACTCTTGTTAGGACTTCAATATCCTATAAATAAGCCTGTTCGATCCAACCCTAAACCTATTTGATCATTCACCTGCTACGGTAAGTTGACGAACAGTGAGTTTTTTTTTCTGATAATCTTCTTCCATGATGCATGAAGAATATTGATTATTCTTCTTCTTCTTTTCTACAGTTTAAGAGGATTGGACGTCGTGAAGAACAACAGTAAGTATTCTTCCTTCGCCTCCAACGACTAAGTACAAAGATGTTGATACCTTTGACGTGCCCGCTATAGGTTTTGCAATCGGGACTCATCTATAACCTTCAGAGTTCTTCTTCTACAATCGAAGCCAACATCTTCTTCCATCATCCAGTAGCCGTTGTCTTCAGGAGCGTAGCAAAGCATCATCTTCTTCTAGTCAAAACCCCTCACGGTTGTCTTCGAATCAAAAGGTAGGATTTTCTCAAGTTATTGTAGCCCAAATAAGAATTAATGCAAGATACCTATACATACGTATATGAGCATGGCATGCATACTGTTTATAAGGTTTTATTACGTTTTCTGCAAAATTTTAAAAGAAACGCCCTTGATTAGGGCGCTAATTTAAAAGAAACGACCATGCTAGTGGTCGTCAATTTAATATTTGACGCCCTCTACGCAGGCGTTAATTTCATAAGAATCGCATGTGATTAATAATTGATCCTGTTTAAAAAAAAAAATTACAATACATACGAAATAATGATTTTTAATATCTTGCATGACTCTGTGAATTCCTGTTAAATTTTACTGCCATGACATGTCTCCTGTCTCTCGAAATATTATTTATTAAAATATCGTAAATTCCTTGAAATTCACGACTTGGACAAAGTCGTTTTCCATATTCTAACGCCCCAGAACAAGGCGTGAATCGGAAAAGTAACGCCCCTTCCTAGGGCGTGTATCTGTTAAAATCTTGAAATTCACATATTCTGTAAAATGAAATTAGAAAGTAACGCCCCTCCCAAGGGCGCGTTTTTGATAAATTTCTGAGAATAATTATATCCTGTCGAATAGGTAAATGATGAGACGCCTGCCTCTGCAGTCGTCAACTTTGAAGAAACGCCCCCAGGAAAGGCGTGTTTTTGATAAATTAATGAAATAATGGAAATTCTGCAAATTGGCAATATATGTAAACGCCCTTCTGTTAGGCGTTAATTATTCAATACACGACTTTACTTAAGTCGTTATTTTACTGTAAACTGATTTTTATCCTGATTCTATTACCGATGGTTTCATATTATACATATATATATATATATATATATATATATATCGGCACTATTCTCCACTCCGTGAGTATAGTCCCACGTTTCATGTTGATTTATCGATCACACTCAACTCTCATTGACATACAAGCTCTCCATTGGACATTCCGTTCCTTTGGACTAGCGAGTTAGTCATAGAGACCTCCGTAAGACTCCTCGTAGCCTTGGATTCCCTCAAGGCCGACTGAGCTGGTTGTACCCTAAAAACCCATTACACAATTTTTGCCATGTCAATCTAAAGAAACATGGTATACCGGCCTTATGATTATACAGAGAGTATATCATAAGAAATTCTTAATGGGATGATGATATCATGCCATATCATGTCGTTCTTGTAAACCCCAATTCTATGATAAGAATGAGGGTATCTTGCTTGATCTAATGTTCATGTGGACCTCAATTCTATATAAAGAATGTCCATATTGATTTGTCATGGTACCTAAGTTAAGGGAATCATATTCTACCTAGTTTTATCAATATCGTGATTATACCATTATTATCGCCATTCTATGTCCTTTGCCATATTTTGGACTCTATTCTATCAAAGTTGTCATACGTGTCTACAAGCTTGATTATTGAAATTCTATATTGGCTATATAAACAAGAGTGGATGTCAAAACACATGATAAATGCCTGCGCATATAGGGCCCGATCTGGTCCTGGGAGGAGCACCCGAAAGTACTTGTGCCCATGGGAGTTAAAATGATAAGGTATCTGGCATTATACCGAGTACTTGACTTGCTTGATTGGACATTCCACACACATCTTGTACTTGACTCGTACTTGACATGAAATGAAATGCGTGGCCCAAAAAAGGGTAATTTACTTGCTTGATACATGATAGCCAAAGTTCTTGACATGACTTGTTAAATGTACTTGCTTGAATATCTCGAATAAACTTGTTATCTTGTTGAAAGTTCATGATAAGTTCATCTTATTTCCTTGATACTACATTCTATCTATCCTGTCGTTTTAGGCGAGCATGCATAGCTTTATTGCATTCATGAAAATGTAATTACTTAAACCCCTTGCTAGTACTTGAGATATAATTTCCTACTGAGCGTTCGCTCATTCCGTTTGTCCCTTGTACTTTTCAGGTAAGTCCGACGACGATGGAAGTCAATCGGATGGGAATAGTCAAGAGTGAAAGTGATAGAGCTTCTACAAATGTCGTCTAGTTGTTTCTATAGTTTTCTCGAGTCAACTATGTACTTTTCTTTTTATTAAACAGAGTATTGGATTTGTAATAGTCTATCTATTATGAAATAAAGGATTGGGTTATCTTGCTATTTTGCGCATCTCTGTCTTTGTGTCGAATACACGACCACTCTGATTGACATGATTGATATAGACACGTCGCGCATCTCCGGGTATCTTCCGCGCTCGGGGCGTGACACTCAGGCACCTAGCTAGCCCCTTGATTGTGGGCACCATACCCTTGGGAGGGCAACTATAGCCCTGCTGGCCCTCTACCGGCAAAGGTCTTGCTCCACTACCTCCACTTGGCATCACCGAGTCACCCCGGGAAGCGAGTGCGCACGGTGGTTCGATATTTCACGTAAGTCTCCACTCTTGTGCTTGTGTTTGCGTGGTAGGTCCAAGGAATCACAGTTTAGCTGCTGAATTCTCATAAGTCATGTCACATCACCCAGACAGCACCCTAAACAACCTAACAGACAGACACAGGATAGCCATCACGGTCGACAGACAAGACGACGGACTCAACTAGTTGGGCGGTCACACAAGGACCACTCAACAGGATGAACGGTCCGGATAGGACCACTCAACCAAATAGGGATGGGCGGTCACAAAGGGACCACTCAAGGGGATGAACGGTCTGAACTGGACCACTCAACCAAACAGACCTAAAACACTAATGGGGGATGGGCGGTTAGGGCTGGACCGCCCATGGCGTTGAGCGGTTAATGGATAGCCGCTCAAGCCAACCGACCTACTACAGTGTCGGTCAGAGCGGTTTTGACCATGCCGCTCGACGCAACCAACACAAAATTATTGACCAGAGGTCAACGGGGATTGAAGGGGCATGATCTCGCGCTGGTCCTGAGCTGGGAGGATGATCACCGGATAGTGAACTGCAGAGAAAGGGAAATGAATCAGGGGGCCCAGGGATGGTTCCCTGGGGAAAACCCTCCGATGCTTAAGTTAGTAGAGCAATGGTGAAAGGTATTGAGGGAGGTTGAAAGAGATGCGCGAGATTCCCCAACACCAAGATGGTGAAGTGGTTCTTGCTCAGGGAGTGTTAGGCATGTATATGCCTTACCTGCTGCCGGAGGGAGTCCTTGGTTTATATAGAGAGCTCCCCCGAAGAGTCCCATAAGCTGAGGAGTTTTAGGCGGGAGTTACGTCCTCATCATGGGATCGTTACGTCCTCATCATGGGCTCTTCATGACCTTGGGAGATCGTGGCACCCTTATCCCGCTGAACTCCTGCTCATAAAGGACTATCAACGGCTGCATGGATAAGCATTCGTCAGTTGATCCAAGCATGAGAAGTGCCAGCCCTGTCCGGGCGATGGGCGTAGCTCGGATGCAGTCAGATCGGAGTGGGCGCGGAGCGCCTGCCCGTATCTCAGTGGGGAGATGGCTCGGGCGTGGGTCTTCCTCCGTTCTGTCGTTCGGGCCTTCCGAGCCTAAGGGCCGCCGAGGAAGGATGGGATCCCGAGTAATCTTTATTGGACTTTTCTGCCGAAGTGGGCCCTAGAGGACTGTCACTCGGATGAGCTGAGCCTCGTTCGGTCCTGATGGGCCTAGTTTGGCTGCTCTTGATTGGGCTACAGAAATCCTCCTCTCCACTTGTGCCCCTCCTACTCCCGAGCTTTAGTAAGTTCGGTCGAGTAGCTGTTTGGGGTTTCGGACTAGCGTGGCTTAGGTGGGTGGAAATCTGGCGGTGTATAGGAAGCCATGTGTCGTGGTCACCTGTGCCCGTGTTAATGATGATCCTGACGGATTTGAACTGAAGGGGCCCCCTTTCCTCGGAGGTCGGAACGACGCGCCGCCTCCCGTGTGGGTTTATAGGCATTGGGCGCTTGATGTCATTCCAGACTCTCTCTGTTTCTTAGGGTTTTTGCTCTCCTTCGTTCTCATTTTTGGGGCTCTTCGATGCGCCGTGAGGACACGACGGAGGAGCAGAGGCTTGCGGCGGCATTCGAGGAGTTGGCGGCGATAACTGTGGAGGCCGTCCAGCAGCTTCCTCCTCCCCCGGAATCTTCAGGGTCTCGGGACCGCTTTCTCTCAGAGTCTTTTTCTGACTCCATGGCGGGCCAGCGCTCAGATGTTGAGGAGGGGGAGGACGAGCCGGTGGCGAGGGTGCCTGTTCCCAACTGCAGCGAACTGGGGGAGGGGGATGTGAGGAGGCTGGAGCACCAGTATCGCCTGCCCCACAAGTATAGGTTTGCCGCTGCTGCTCCATACGAGACGAGCCTGGACTCTCGTACAGGTCACATCTGTATGTTTCTTCTATCGTAGAAGGGTAGATTCCGCCTTCCTTTTGAACCTTTCGTCCTGCAGCTTCTCAATTTTTTTCGATTGGCGCCCATTCAGTTGGTAGCCAACTCTTATCTCCTCCTTTCCGCCTTTCGTATTCCCTGCCGTCAGTGCGGAGTCCCTCCTTCCATGGACCTCTTCCACTTTTTCTTTGAGTTGAAGGCGCATCCTTCGGCGGGGAAGGGCTTCTATTTCATCCAGGCAAGTCGAAATAGGAGTTGTATTTCTTTGGCGGCGAAGGATTCTTCGCATAAGGGGTGGAAGACCCAATTCTTCTGGGTGGGGATTTGCTCAGTGGAGGAAACCTGGACGTGCCCAGTAATCCCCAATTTCCACCCTAACATCCCTCCCAGACAAGACGAGTTCCCTCCTCATGTGGAGGAGTATGCTGCCATTTTGCTGAAGCACCGCCAGTCCACCGAAGAGCTGGTGATGCCGGAGAATATCGAGCGGTGTCTTCTTACGCGGCTGCATCTGTCGGGCTCAGGTGCCACAACTTAGATCCTCCTTCGGATGTGGGGGTCATCTTTCTTTTCCTGAGCACGTCTTCTTCCTTGTGCAGACACCAAGCGAGAGCCTCTGAAGGTGACCGCAGAGGTGATCGAGCTTGGAGATGACTCGGCTGCCGACGAACCGATTGCTCTCGCGGGGCGCTCCCGAACCAAAGATGAGGGCAAGGGAGTGGCCCAGGGTGAATCCTCCGGACCGCGGGGACCCAACCGCAAGGACCCTATGGAGGGTATGATCCGGGCCGTTGCGAGGGCCAGAAAGCGGGCCAAGAAGGCCGGGGTCGTACCCACGGTCGGAGGCGACCCTACCGCGGCTCACCCCTCCGCCGGGCACAGTGGGGCCGACCCTACCAGCCGAGCCAGAGGGGGCCAAGGAGGTCGGGGCTGCCCCTGCGGGTAGTGATGATGCATGCTTGGTTCCTCCTTTGGCTGGGACTGAGGGGGCTCCTGCAACCGACAGCGGGGCCGACCCGGCTTTCTCCTCAGCCGGAGCCAAGGGG
This sequence comes from Amorphophallus konjac, assembly GCA_022559845.1. Taxonomy (NCBI): domain Eukaryota; kingdom Viridiplantae; phylum Streptophyta; class Magnoliopsida; order Alismatales; family Araceae; genus Amorphophallus; species Amorphophallus konjac. Next base: position 314,350,416 of record CM040121.1, on the reverse strand, counting down.
GCCGTGGCCGAAGTTGGGGGTGCTGTGACTGCGGCCGGGGCTGGCACTTCGGGCGGTGGCGCAGGTGGCAAGCCGATCCAGGTTGAGGGGCCGCAAGCAAATCTGGCCCAGGCGCGAGGGGTGACTGAGGCTGGGGCTCGATCCGAGCCACACGGTGGGGCGTCGGGCGATAGGGGGTTCTCCGTTCCAGCGGCCTTGGAGAGGCTCGGTATCTCGAGCCCCCTGCACCAGGTATGCCGCGGTATAGCCGCGAAGGTGAGAAGGAGAGGTACGCAGCACTCCCCATCTACGGCTCTCGCCGGGGTTATGTAGGGCGGTCTGGCTCTGACCCAGATGGGGGCTGCTCTGGCGGAAGCGTATGCTCAGTCGGAATGGGAGCGAGCGAACCTGGCCTAGACCCTTGGTGGGTCGGACAGGAGGTTGGCTCGGCTCACCGAGGAGCGTGACGGGCTTCGGTGGGAGCTCTCCTCAGTCAAGGGGCTGATGCGATCAAGCCAGGTGGAGACCCAGGCGCTAACCGAGCAGCTAGGCAAGGCTCGTGAATCGCTCGAGAGGAAGAACAAGCTTCTCGAGGAGGAGCGCCTTGTGCGTGCTGAGCTGGAGGGCCAGTGGGAGATCGAGCGGACCGAGCTGGTAGATCGAGCGGAGGATGCCGAGCGCCTTCGGCGGGAGGCCGAGGCCGATCGGGTCGAGGCGGAGAAGCAGGTGGCGGCGGCCGAAGAGCGAACTGCTGAGGCCGAGCGGAGGTCAGCCGAGGTGGAGCGGAGGGAGGCCGAGGTCGCTGGTAGGGTGGGATCGGCCGGGGTAGAGGCCCTCGAGCGGTACAAGAGCTCAGAGGCCTACCGGGTCGACCTTGAGGAGGCTACCCTTCCCTACTACGAGTTAGCACTTCACCGAGACATCCGCAAGGGGTTCAAGCAAGGCTACGACCGGGTGATATCTTATGCCGGGGAACAGGATTCTGGGATTGAATTCCCATCCGGACAGCGCTACGACTCGGACTTGTCATCCTCGGGCTCCTCCATCTCGGCACCGGACGAAGAGGATCAGGAGGGGTCTTCGCCCGAGGGATCGCTAACTCCGGATGCCTCGGGAGGGCACGCAACCGAGGCAGTTCCCACGCCGGTGGGGTCAGTGCCAGGGTCGGCCGTCGCTGATCATGCCGAGGGCGGACTGTCCGAGACTTCCATTTCTGAGCTTCAGGGTGGGCCGGAGGCCTGATGTACCCGCTTCGCTTCCTTTCTTTGTATACCTTTTTCTTTTTGGAAGGAGAAAACTTCCTTCTTTTTGTGTTGAAATAAATAAGGCAGTTGTATTGTGATGAAGACTTATCTGTTCCATACCGCCGTTGCTGCATTCTGTTCAGCGTATCTGCGGTTGTTGGAAAGAGTCGATATTTTCTGCATGAATCTCACACGATGGTTGGGTGAGCGTCTGACAGGGTGTCTTCCCGTTTTCCCACGCTTTAAATGTCTGGCCGCTTCGTGTGTCCAAATGGGGCAGAAGACGAGAAGTTTGAGGTGACCGTTTGTAGGGAAAAATACTTCTGGCGTGTTTTTGAGGGGGGAAATCATTTAAGGCAAGTAGCCTCCCTTTGCCTATAAAAAGGACTGAAGGGCGTCCCTTCCTCTCCAATGCTTAGGGTTTTCCCTGACAGTCTTTCCTCATTCCTTCTTCACGTTGCGTTGTGCCGTGGTATTTGGAGCATGGAGAAAGCTCCAGATGAGGAGGCTGCTGACGATGGGGGGCAGGGAGTTCCTGCTGTTCCAGACTTGAAAAGGAGTCGACGATCGGCAGACAGACTTGAAAAGGGGCCGACGCGTGGAGGCACGCCGTTTTCCTTTTATCAGTTCCGGTGACGCTTGCAGGGGGTGAGATGGAGGACGGATGGGGGGATCAGACATCCCTACTGCCCGTCCCTTCCTGCTCGCCTCACGGATGGGAGGAGGAATCGAACTAAGCTCCATCCCTTCCGGGCCTTCCCCTGCCTCCTCATCCTGCTCCGCTGGTTTCTTTTTCTTTCTGGCAGCCTCTTTTTCCCTCTTCTGCTCTGGTCCTCCTTTCTTTCACTCTTCGGAGGGTGCCTGCACTCTCTTTCTTCCAAGGAGTTGGCAGTTTGGCGGGGGAGATGCTTTCATATGCATTCCCTCTTCTTCTTCTCTTCCAAGTTCAACTTGGAAGGTAGTCTTCTCTTTCTTAATCCCTCTGTCACCTTTGTCTCGAGCTGCCCGAGCCAACGGGGTCAACTATCCTTTATCCGAGCCAGTTTCTACATTAGGCAGAGTCAGTGGCTGGACGCAGGAAGGTCATCCGAGTCAGCCGAGCGACGGGCTCATACGACGGCGCTAGATGGATCTTTTGCTTTTTTGACATGTATTCTACTGGCTTCGGCCTTCTTGATGTACAAACGGGTTGTTTGAATAAAAAGAAAGGAGCCTTTTGTCTTATCTCATGTCGTTTGCACGATACTTAGTACTCAGAAGTAGAACTTGTGTAATGTAGTTGCGTTCCAGGTCCGAGGGATGGGTTCTCCTTCCATTGTAGACAGGCGATATTGATGGGGACATCACCTCCCATGCCCACGTTCACAGCTCGTCTCCTCGCCCCGGTTGCATCCGGCATAGTCTAATTATTTAATTTTGAGTCCTATGTAATTTTTATTTGAGTCATTTGATGTATTTTCCCTTTTATTTGAGTCATGTTCCTAGGTCTTGTGTTTATTTCCCTAAGTTTGAGTGTCATTAGATTGTCTAGTTAGCTATTGGGCCCAATTCATTGGGCTTGGCCCAAGGGCTCCCCCCTACCCCCTCGGTTATTTGTCATTGAGTCAATTGTGAGGGTCTTATTGTAAAATGTGGGTTACCTATATATAGGGCCCCATTCCCCCCCATTTGAAGTTAATGAATCAATGAATGAAAAAAAATGCCATTTTGTGAGTTCTATCTTTATTTTTATGGTGGAGTGAATCCATTAGTGAGGTGAGAAGCCTTAGGGAGAGAATCCCACCCATCCCTCTCTTAATCTCTCTCTTTCACTCCCCTTTCTCTCTCCTCCACACCCAATTTCAAAAATTTTCTCTCTCCTCCCTTCCCAACCACCACTCTCCCACCTACCCCCATTAAAGGCCACTCCCCTTCCCCATACATCCCATTACTCCACCCCCTAGTCCCAAGGGAGCATCCCCAATCACTAAGCCACCCTCCAACCACCTCATCCCTTTCCCATGCACCCTTCCCTCTCCCCCATGCAACACTCCACCTCCCAAGACCATTTGAATTTGAATATCCCCTTCCCTCCATAGCCCAAAGTCGCCCAACTCATTTCCCCATTGAGTAGGCCACCCCCATCCCCTTCCCTCCACTCCACTCTACCAAGAGTAGCCACCCAATCACCCTTCCTCCACCTTGGCTGAGAGCCTGCAGAGAACCAGTGGAGTTCAGCAGCGACCCCGTCTTCCCCCTGGCGTCTCTGGAGGTCCAAGAGCTATCGTCGGAAGCGTCTGCCTATCTTCTTCGCAACGGAAGTGGTTTCGTTGTCGTCCGAGCACCGTGCTGCCCGGGAGAGCCGTTCTCCCTCGACTGCACGAAGCTCTCCTGACAGAGCACCTGAACATGATTGGAAGCTCTGCCAGGACAAATCCAGCGTGAATCAAGACAAGAGCCCTTCTGCACAGTTTTTCCTCCTTCTGTCTACTTTCAGAATCAAGAAGTGGAACTCCGTTCGGCATCCTGTAGCAGGAGTTATCAATTTTCTCCCTCCACCACGCGGTTCTGCTTCCCACAGTCTGCACTGACTTGTTGTCATTGTTCAGAGTTTCCTGGTCCTCTCCGGCATTGTTTGGCTTCCCCGTCAGTTTTTCTGCGAAGAAGATTTGTCCACGGTTCCAACGACTCCGACGGTGCTTGATTCTGAGTTTGGGAGCTGTTGGGGCAACCTCTGCAACCTGCTGTTGGAAACCAGGAGCTGTCAGTCCGAGAATCTACCTCCCTGTTCGGGCCTCCACCCAGACCAGCATCGACGACAGAAGAAATTAATAAAATTTGGACGACTTCCCCGGCCTACTACGAAGATTTTATAGGTGGTTTCGTCCCCAACAAAATTCGGTAGCAGTTGCAGCAGTCAATTCATCAGTCTCCTGTCAGCACCCACAGAACTGGGCAGAATCGGCAACCTCCCATCTTCGGTGTTCCCTTCTCAAATTCCCCTCCCTGCTTGGCCGGCTGAAGGCCCCTCCCTGTGTGGAGGTAGTGTTTGGATGTAACTATCATCTTCCCTTCCCCATGATCCCCCCCTTGCATAGGGTGTAGTGTTGTAATAGCTTAAACAGGACAAGCTACCCCGGCGCGGCTTGTGGGGAACCCACGCTTCCCCGCTCGCCCTCGTCTCCGAGCGGGACCGGTTTCTTCAAACCGGTCGAGTGAGTGCTCCAAAACTTTGCTCTAATTCATGCTTGTTCTTTCAATATTAGTTCATAAACTCCACTGGCCGTGACGAGAGCCCAATCCTTAAGCTCATTTGCTATAAGTGGTCATCGTGGGAAGAGAGTGGAACCCGTGCTTTTTGGCACTTCATCGGACCCTTGATTTGGGCAGCCATACCCTTGGGGAATCAAACCTTGGCCTTGCTGGACCTCTACCAGCAAGGGCCTAGCCCACACAACCTCCCCTTGGCATTGCCAAGTTACCCCGGGTCTTAGTGAGCATCGGGTGAGCGGTTGCTATTATCGGTCCATTTTGAATGCTTAATTGTGCTTGCTTGTTGAGTCCTAGGTTGTGTCACATCAGGTATGCTCCTTTTCCAAGCATCTCGACCGCTCGGTAGGGACCCTCCCAGTTAGGGGATAACTTGCCCGCCGCCTCAAGTGGTCGAGAGGCTTCGGCTTTCCTGAGGACGAAGTCTCCCGGCTGGAAGTGTCTATCTCAGACTTTGGTGTTGTAGTATCGAGTGAGGCGGCATTGGTACTCCGTTGCTCTGATGCTGGCAATCTCCCGGATTTCATCTGCTAAGTCAAGATTTTCGAGCAGTTTTTTGTCGTTTGCCTCGGATGAGAAGCGGATGACTCTGAGGGAGGGGTTGCCGATCTCCAACGGGATCACGGCCTCGGTGCCATACACTAGTTGAAAAGGACTCTCACCGGTTGCCGTTCTGGGAGTTGTTCTGTGCGACCAAAGTACGTTCGGCAATTCCTCGAGCCAGTTGCCCTTGGCTTTGCCGAGCCTAGTCTTGATGCCTTTCAAGATAGCCTTGTTGGTATTTTTGACCAGTCCGTTAGCCTGAGGGTGGGCGACCAAAGTGAAGTGATTGCGAATATTGAGGTCAGCGCATCTGTCTCGAAAGTAACGAGAATCAAATTGTCGACCATTATCGCTCACTATCACCCGGGGGATGCCGTAGCGACAGATGATCAACTTCCAGATGAAATTCCAGACGACTATCTCGGTGATCCTTGCAGTGGCTTCGGCCTCGATCCACTTAGTAAAGTAGTCGATGGCGACGATGATGAACTTCTTCTGGGCATGGGCCGTGGGGAATGGCCCGAGGATGTCGATTCCCTAGCGAGCGAAAGGATAAGGCTCAGCTAGGGTGATAAGCTCCGTTGCTGGCTGATGGACCAAGTGGTCGAATCGCTGGCAACGATCACAACGTTGTGTGTAGGTCGAGCAGTCACGCTGTAGGGTGGGCCACCAGTAACCTCGCCGTAGCAAGATCCTGGCGAGTGACCTTCCCCCCAAATGCACTCCGCATAGACCTTCGTGAACTTCTTCGATCGCTCGGTTGGCTTCGTCGGTACCGAGGCACTTCAGAAGAGGGCTAGAGAAGGATCTCCGGTAAAGTGCGCCATCCAGGGTGACGAATCGCCGAGCTTGGTATTTCAACCTTCGGGCTTCCCGAGGGTCGGGAGGCTCCTCGTAGTCTTGGAGCCACGACAGGTAGGGGGTATGCCAGTCGCCTGGGCAGGCTGGGCCAATAGCTAGGAGCTCCGAATCAATGCTCGGGCACTCTAGCTCTTTGAGAAGGACCGATCTAGTACCCTCGGGGTCAAGAGAGGAGGCCAGCCGAGAGAGGGCGTTCGCTCGGGAGTTTTCCTCCCGAGCTATCCGGACTACCTCAAAACTCTCGAACTGTTGTGCCACAGTCTTGACCAGTTGGAGGTATTTGATCATCGGTGCCTCCCGAGCTTCATAATCACCGTTGACCTGACTAGCGACTAGTTGGGAGTCGGTGTGAATCCTGACTCGCTCAACTCCTAACCGCCGGGCCATGCGGGCTCCCGATATGAGGGCCTCATACTCGGAAGCATTGTTGGATGCTTGGAAGTTGAACTTCATGGCGTACTGTAGCTCTGCCCCTTTCGGGGGACTTCAGAAGGATGCCGGCACCGCTCCTGGCTGAATTGGAAGATCCGTCAACGAACAGTTCCCAGGTCGGCCCGGGTGCGGATGGAGATCTCTCTTCAGTCGGGATGGTGCTCTCGGCGATGAAGTCGGCGAGCGCCTGACCTTCGATAGCCGAGCGAGGCCGGTATGATATATCGTAGGCCCCGAGCATGATGACCCACTTGACGAGGCGTCCCGAGGCTTCGGGGTGAGCGAGGATGTTATTCAATGGTTTGCCGGTCAACATGGTGATGGAGTGCCCTTGGAAATAGGGTCGGAGGCACTTGACCGAGGTAACCAACACTAGCACGAGTTTCTCGGTTGTGGGGTACCTTCTCTCAGCCTCATTGAGCAACTTGCTTGTGTAGTAGACCAGTCTCTCGATTCCCGAGTCATTTTTGACTAGGACCGAGCTAACTGTGGATGGAGTTGCCGAGAGATAGAGATACAAGGCTTCCCCTGGGACGGGCTTGGAAAGCACTGGGGGCGAAGCCAGGAACTCCTTAAGCTCGGTGAATGCTCTTTGGCATTCCTCGTCCCACGCGAATGTAGCAGATGCCATTTTGGGCCCCCTTAGCAGTTTGAAGAAGGGTAGGCATCATTCAGCCGCGCGGGACAGGAATCTGATGAGTGCAGCAACGCGCCCGGTAAGGCGTTGAACGTCTTTGATGCAGGTGGGCGGGCGCATGTCCAGGATGGCCTGGACCTTGTCGGGGTTGGCCTTAATCCCATGCTGAGTGACCAAGAAGCCCAAGAATTTTCCGGACTTTACTCCGAAGGCGCACTTGGCGGGGTTGAGCTTCATGTTGTACTTCAGGAGGGTGTTGAAAGTTTCTGCTAGGTCGGTGAAGTGGTCCTCGGCCTTGGGGGTCTTCACGAGCATGTCGTTGATATAGGCCTCGACGTTCCGACCGAGCTGTCCCTCGAACATATGGTTGACTAGCCTTTGGTACGTGGCTCCGGCATTCTTCAACCCGAAAGGCAACCGGGTGTAGCAGTGTACGCCGAAGTCAGTGATAAAGGCGGTCTTCTCGATGTCTTCGGGGTGCATTCTGATTTGGTGGTAACCTGAGTAGGCATCCAGGAAGTTGAGTATCTCATTACCCGAGGTTGAATCAACCAGTTGGTCGATGCTCGGTAAGGGATAGCAATCCTTTGGAGTAGCCTTGTTCAAGTCGGTGAAGTCCACGCACATCCGCCACTTTGCCGAAGCTTTCGGCACCAGGATGACGTTAGCTAGCCACGTCGGGTACAGGACCGGCCTAAAAAGGCCAATCTTCCACCCCTTGGTGACCTGCTCCTTGATAATCGTTTGCTTCTCTGGCGCATGCTTCCTTCTGCGTTGTTGCACGGGCTTCATGGTTGAGTCGAGGTTGAGCTTATGCACCACCGTCTCTTCCGGTATCCCGGGGAGTTGATCATCAAACCATGCAAAGACCCGGATGTACGCGGAAAGGAACTCTTTGTATTGCTGTTGAACATCAGATGTTAGGTCGGCTCTGATCTTTACTCCTAGGGTCGGGTCATCGTTCAGGAAAACCGCTAGCAATTCGTGATGTGGCACAGCCCAAGTATGACTAAATATGTAATGAACAACCTAGGACCTAGATCCACAAGCATACAAGCACTCAATGATTCTCACAATAGCGTCTTACTTGCACGGCACACGCGATCACCCGGCGGGACCGGGGGATGATGGCAAGGGTCCGAGGTGAGACCCAATGAGTCTAATGGACTTAGTTGGCTTAGGCTGACCCCAAAGAGTCTAGGATTCCCAACTTAGTGGGCGGCTGGCCCGCAAGGCGGGGTTTGGGTGGCACTCTCTCACGGCCCGCGGTGGGCACCAACAAATGAACATACAAGAACGGACCCTCTTCTCATCGTCCGACGAGCAATCAAAGCAATACTAAACTTGCAGAAGTAAGGCTATCAAGGTTAGTATCAGCGGCTCACCTGATCGGTGTGAAGACACCGATCCCGCTCGGAGACGAGGGCGCGCCGGGAGGCGAGGGTATACACCCGATCGCCGCGGCGATGTAGCTTGACCTGAAAATGTAAATGTGTACAACACTACGCCTCGCGCAGGAGGGGTGATCTTGGGGTGGGGATTAGGCTTATTACATTCAAAACTACCTCCACGCAGGGAGGGGCCTTCAGCCGGCCAAGCGGGGTGGGGAATTAAGCTAAGGAACCCGACTTGTCGAATCTCGCCGGTTCTGCCAATCTGCAAATTCGCCAGACAGTGGGGCGGTGTTGATGTTGCCAAAAACTCCACAGAGCGTGGATCTTGATGAAACCTGCGCCAAAAGTTCCCCAACAGGACGGGGATGGTGTCTGAATTTTGGCAGGAGCTCTGGAACTCAGGGCTGGTCGGGCCGGTGACTGGAACAGGTCAACAACTTCTTCCTCTGGCTGGTGCAGAACAGGTACATCGAGTTGCAGATGGCACCACGGACGTTCCTGAACTCCAAATGAGGCGAGTCTGGCAGTGACGTGATCGTAGTAGGAGTAGCTTCGAGCAGGAATCGACGGGGCCCCAATCGGAGGTCGGGGAAGAGCGAGGTAGCCAGATAAGCAGGGACAGGTCAAACCTGGACCCACAGGGGGCAGACGACACACCCCGACGAAGAAAATGGTAACTGGAAGCTCCGGAGGCTGAATGAAGTCCTTCTTCTTGGAGATGACAGCTAACTGGTAGTAGTTTCAGCCCTCCGAAAATGGCACTCAGATCTTCAGGGAGGAAGCCGTGGTCGGACTGTGACTGCAGCTCTGGTTCCCTGCCTAAGAGCTTCTGCGAGGTCGCGGGAGAATGGCTGCTGTGGACTGCTCGGAGCTCGGATGCCGACGAAACCACCTCGCCTTGGAATCTCTCTGGATGACCTTTCCAGAGATGTAGGCCTTGCCACCAGGAGTATCAGGGAACAGCCGGAGACGATGCAACTTCAGGACCCCACTCTGCTGACTGCACCCTGCAACCTGAAACTCCAATCTTGCAAGACCAAAGGGAGTGGGAGGGAGAGTAGCACAGCTTGGGGTGATGGCTGATGGTTTGTGGATATGGGAAGGACGTGACTAGGGCTTCTGGAGGGTCTGGAGTGGCAGGGATAGATGGAGAGGGGGGCTGGAGCAGCTAGAGGTGGAGATGGGGGGTGGATGTGCACTAGAGATAGGATGAGTGAGAGAGGAGGTGGGGGGCGAATTTGGCTGTAGGGAGGAAGGGAATTTCGACCTAGGGTGATTAAGGAGGTGGGGAGATAGAAGGGCACAGCCCTAGGGAGAGGGAAATTCGAATTTGGGCTTTGGGAGGGGTTAATTCAGCCTTGGGAAGGTGGTGGGGTGCTTTGGAAAGTGGAAAGGTGCCTAGGAGAAGGGGTTTCCACCTAGGGGTTGGAGGGGGAATTGAATGTGTCACGCCCCGAACAAGGCGAAAATATCGGGACGTACAGTTAGGGACACGCTGGCAAGAGAGAGAACTAATCTAAAATAATACACAAGTGCTACAAGATGGAAATACTAAATGATCATTAACAAACCACAACTGATACAATAACCTCAAGTTCAACTTAATACAACTGGAATAATCAACCACTAAAACTCAATAACATGACTGAGACTAAAAGCTCTCCAAAATACAATTAAAGAAAGATAACACACTACTAACACACTAGAACTGATACACTCAAGACATCACTCCTGCCCTTCCCCATCGGTAAGCGCGTCACCTGAAAAGCCTGGAAAGGGGGGGAAAACACAACTATGAGCTGACGCTCAGTAGGAAATAACAGACAGGTATAAGTGATTAACAGTTTAATTACATTTTAAAATGTCATGCTACAAATGATAAAAACAATAAAAAGATAACGGTGATATCACGAAACAGAATTCAAAGATCTTGCAAGGTCAAGAAATATAATGAATAGAATAGTAAGACAAGAATTTACTACAGGAGATAACGATAAAAAGTTGGCCATATCAAGACAATTCAAGTCATGTCAAGCACGTATGTAATTTCATTTCCACGTCCAAGTAATAAGCAAGTAAAGTAACCACAAGTAGAGTATAGAACAGTGAAGAGTGGAAAGTGAAAGTAGTAGAAAGTAATGTAGAGAGTAGTGGAGAGAGTAGTGGACAGTCCTAGATTTAACACATGTCAAGTACTGGTGCCAAATGCCACACCTAGTCATTCACCTCCCCGGGGGTACACGTAGTGTTCGGGCGCTCTTCCCAGGACCAGACCGAGCCCTTAATTGTTTGCCAGGCATTGATTTCTTTGGATCAAAGATCCCACAAATCTAGACTTCCACAGTTTATGGCCAGAATTCTAAGTTTTAAACTAAGTAGCAATAACAACTTCACGTAGGAAAGAGATTCATTTCCAGAATTTTAAGGTAAGTATAATCATCAAGGAGATCGAAACCAAGTCACAACAAGAGTTAATCATGCTGCGCTACTGTAAAACAGCAGCAATCAAACAAGCTAATCAACATATTAATCCTAATCACCAAGTTAAGATATCATGATTAACCATTATCATTTGCATTAAGACAATTGCGAAGAAGCTGATTCAAGATGATAAGGCAAAGAACAACTCCCACAGGAGTGAAATAGAATGCATTAACAGAGATTTAGTTACACCATTAACCACTAATTATGTGGGTTTCTATTTAATCTTGTATGCATTGAAATGAAGATGATAAACGGTGTGTTTTTACACTAAGTTTGCATGTATGGACCAATGTTAATTGAAACTAAAAAGGGTACATGAATAGTTCATTAGTTCCTCAAAAATGTAGTTTTCAATGTGATTAGGTTGAATGGATTGATTCCCCAATGATCCGGATTGATCCCCCGGGTCAAAAACATCATTAATGGGGTCATACAGGGCATGGGTCGACCCATTGGGTCGACCCCTGGCATTCCAGGAGCCTTCCTGGGTGTGGGTCGACCCATTGGGTCGACCCCTCAAAAAAAAAGCTTCATGGGTCGACCCATTGGGTCGACCCCCTTCACTGGGTGCATGGGTCGACCCCATGGGTCGACCCCTACACTTCCAGAAGCGACGGGTGATTCCGTAAACCATGAAAACTCAATGATTTGGGGTCTAAATGAGTTGGGATTTTAACCAAATGCTCTAGGGTTCTTAATATACATACTAAGGTCATAAAACAAGAGATTGAAACAAGAAATTTTATGAAAACTCAATCGAATCACAACCTATTTATGATGAATACATGAAGAACCTAGTTCTTGACATGCGTCTACTAAAACGTAGATTTCTCTCAATATACACAACGGAATTTGGGGCTTTTTATATCAAAAGAAAGCTAACTTAATGATGAATCCAACCATATACTATAAGCCATATGTGGATCAAGTTATCTAATCCAAAAACAGCCCGAAAATCAAGCTTCTACTTGAAGAACATAATATACATCAAATTCTAGACATGCTCTTACTAAAAATCAAAATTCTCCAAGTATGCTCAATGAAATTTGGGGCTTCCTACGTTAAATGAAAGCTAACAACATGATGATTACATCATGTAAGTTAATTAGAGTTTGGTTGTTAGATCTTACCTCAAATCGGAGAGAGAAAACTCAAACCCTAGGATGAAGAACACTTGGACAGCACCTCACAAAAAGCTCGATTTCTCCACGGACACCTAATGAAAATTGTGGCTTTTGCCACCAATGGATAGAGCTCGATGAGAGGAACAATTTGCTATACTCATGATCAAGATTTGGTTGAGAATTCCTACCTCAATCGATGGATCAAAGAAGGATGAAGGAAAGCCAACGGTCTGCTGACCCACCTCCACAAATCGAGCTAGATCTCTCCAGATCTGAAACTTCAGCGAACCCCACAGTAGCCAAATGAAAGAAGACTCGTAGGGCTTCATTTTGATAGCTCATAGAGCTTCTGGAGCCTTCAGAATTGAGAGTATTCGCTGCTGCAAGCTACGTGTTTAGAAACGGCGCCGAAATCCTTGACTTGACCAAACTATGTCGGCAGCACGTTTTGGGGCTAGGTTTACCTCAAATTGATTGAGGGTAAATGTTCCTTACATTGTGGTCTTCCATTTTCCCTTGATTTCAGATCATTTGGTCGAGTATTGAGGTCGAATTTCGTGTTTTAAACTAAGGGTTAGGTATGGGTCAAAAGTGTGCACTTTTGGGTTTAAACTCTAAATAGATCTTACCACGGATTTACAATGGCCTAATGCCAGAAGGAAAAGTTGTTATCTACATCGACCTAAATCTATTTACTATTTTTATAGATTTTTCTAAGGTAGTCGGATTATTACTTATACTATTCCGTAAATAGTTAAATGTTAAGTTCGGAAAACTAAGTTCACTAATTCGGCATAATAAATGATTTTCTTAGGCTTAAATGTAGAAGACAAAGTTGCTAAACAAAATTAATTCTACAAGATGTGATTTTTGGGGATTTTTAGAAAATAGTTGAAAAATGACTTATTCTATCAATTAATTAATTAATCTAATTAATTTGGATAATTCTCATTAATTCGAATAACTTCAAATAAATTCCAAATAATTACAAATAACTTTCTTAATAAATTTCTAAAGAATTTGGGGTCTTACACCCTCCCCTACTTAAAGGAATTTGGTCCTCCAAATTCACTGCACTAAAACTGAGAGTAGAAAAAGATCGCTCACCTAGAATGGATCGGGATACCGCTTTCGCATAGTCTCTTCAGACTCCCATGTAGCTTCTTAGGTCCCACGCCGACTCCACTGAATCTTGACCATCGGTATCGAACGATTCCAGAGTTGCTGTTGCTTCCGGTCCAGAATCTTGACAGGTCTTTCCTCATAGGTCAAATCTTCCTTCACTTCAAAATCCACCTGCTGAATGATATGAGTGGGATCGTACACATATTTCCGCAACATAGACACATGAAAAACATTATGTACGCCAGACAAATAGGGTGGTAAAGCCAGTCTGTATGCCACCTCTCCCACTCTATCTAGAATCTCGAATGGACCAATGTACCTCGGACTCAGCTTGCCATGAATGCCAAATCTTCGGATCCCTCTCGTTGGAGAGACCTTTAAGAACACATGCTCGCCAACCTGAAATTCCAATGCTCTTCTCCTGTTGTCGGCATAACTCTTCTGTCTTGACTGGGCTACTTGTAACCGGTTTCGGATAACACGGATGTTCTGTGATGATTCCGAAACAAGATCTGGTCCAAGCCACTGTTTCTCACCTACCTCGTCCCAACACAACGGGGAACGACAACTTCTACCATATAGTGCTTCAAAAGGAGCCATCTGAATGCTAGACTGATAGCTGTTATTGTAAGCGAATTCAATTAATGCCAAATGCTCACTCCAATTATCACCGAAATCAATCATGCAAGCTCGCAACATATCTTCCACTATCTGATTGGTTCTTTTAGTCTGTCCATCTGTCTGTGGATGAAAAGTAGTACTGAAATTCAGACGAGTACCCAAAGACTCTTGCAGTCCCTTCCAGAAATGTGAAGTAAATCTGGGGTCTCGATCAGATACTATATTCACTGGGATACCATGCAATCTCACCACTTCCTTTATATACAAGGCAGCCAATACATCAATCGTCCACTTGGACTTAATTGGTAAGAAATGAGCCGACTTTGTCAATCGATCGACAATCACCCATATCGCATCAAATCCACCACGAGTCCTAGGTAGACCCATAATGAAATCCATGCCAATGCTTTCCCACTTCCATTGGGGTATGTCGAGTGGTTTCAATTTCCCTGCTGGTCTGAAATGTTCGGCCTTAACTTGCTGACATACCAAACATCTGCTCACAAAATCTGCAACTTCTCTTTTCATATTCGGCCACGAAAAGGACCTTTTCAAATCTCGGTACATCTTAGTGCCTCCAGGATGAATGGTATATCTGGATCTATGAGCTTCCTCAAGAATTTTGTTCTTTATTGTAGCCTCATCCGGAACACAAGTTCTGCCTTTAAATAATAATCTACCATCATCGGCCAACATGAAGTCAGGTCTGCTGCTCAAGCTTCCCTTGATCTCTACCAACTCGGGGTCATTATCTTGCAAGGACTTGATCTCTATCAATAATTCAGGTTTAAGTTGAATCTGAGCAATCAAGATCCGATCATTGTCAATATTAAGATCCAGACTAGATAATTGTTCCAACAACCTCCATTCTTGTAACATGAGACTTGACAATCTAGCTATCGGCTTCCAGCTTAATGCATCTGCCACAACATTACCTTTGCCAGGATGATACTCAATCGAGAAGTCGAAGTCTTTCAAGTACTCCAACCATCTCCGCTGCCTCATGTTGAGTTCCTTCTGAGAAAATAAATACTTCAAACTCTTATGATCTGAGAACACTGTAAAGGTTTCTCCATACAAGTAATGCCTCCATATCTTCAAAGCAAACACGACTGTAGCAAGTTCCAAATCATGAACAGGATAATTATCTTCGTGCTTCCTCAACTGTCTAGAGGAATAGGCAATCACCTTTCCATGCTGCATGAGTACACAGCCTAAGCCAATACCTGATGCATCAGTATAAACAACAAATCCTCCTTCACCAGAAGGTAAAGCCAAAACAGGTGCAGTAGTCAAACACTCCTTCAGAGTCTGAAAGCTTCGCTGACAATCATCTGACCAATCAAACTTATTCTCCTTGCGGGTTAATCTTGTCAGAGGTACTGCAATCTTGGAGAAATCTTGAATAAATCTTTGATAATAACCTGCCAGGCCTAGAAAACTTCTAACTTCTGTCACACTGGTAGGCTGTTCCCAATTCTTCTCTGTCTCAACCTTCGAAGGATCAACAGAAATACCGTTCTTCGTAATGATATGTCCTAGAAAGGACACCTCTTGCAGTCAGAATTCACACTTACTGAACTTAGCATATAGTTGATGATCTCTCAACAATTGCAATGCCATTCTCAGATGTTCAGCATGTTCCTCCTCATTCTTAGAATAAATCAGGATGTCATCAACAAAGACCACGACCCATTGATCAAGATAGGGCCGAAATGCATCGTTCATCAACTGCATGAAAGCCGCTGGTGCATTCGTTAGACCAAAAGGCATAACGACAAACTCAAAATGACCATACCTGCTGCGGAAAGCCGTTTTATAAATATCCTCTTCCTTAATCCGCAACTGGTGATATACAGATCGAAGATCGATCTTAGAGAAATATTGAGCTCCCGCTATCTGGTCAAATAACTCGTCAATCCTCGGCAAGGGATATTTGTTCTTGACAGTCTGCTGGTTTAATTGCCGATAATCAATGCACAGCCTCATCGAACCATCTTTCTTCCTGACAAATAGTACAGGGGCTCCCCACGGAGAAGTACTAGGACGAATAAAACCCTTCTCAAGTAATTCCATCAGTTGCTGCTTCAGTTCCCTCAGTTCCGCAGGAGACATACGATAAGGAGCCTTAGAAATAGGAGCTGTGCCAGGAATAAGATCAATAGAAAAGATAACTTCCCGCTCAGGCGGAAGTCCTGGTAGTTCTTCTGGAAAGACATCAGGAAAATCTCGGACAATAGGAATGTCCTTGATCTCCATTTGCTGCTCAGGAGTTGCACAAACAAAGGCTAGAAAAGTCTCACACCCATGCCTCAAAAGTTTATCAGCTCGAAGAGCCGAGATGAGCGGTACGGAGTTATGGTGCTTGACTCCCGTAAAAGATAAACCAGAATGTCTAGTAAAAGTCACTGAGCTAGAACTACAGTGAACATTAGCCTCATACTTGGCCAACCAATCTGCTCCTAGGATTACATCATAATCCTTCATGTCCATGCAGACCAAATCTGCTGGAAAGTTCTGTTCACCAATCATAACCTTACTAGAAGGATAGAAATACTGGATTGTTGATCTAGTGCCAATAGGGGTTGAAATCTCTAACGGAGTATTCATCAAAACAGGTTCCACAACTAATGACTTAGCAAATCTCCGAGAAATAAATGAATGTGTTGCACCAGTATCAAAGAGAGCAAATTCGGGCTTATCGATTATAGTAAGGGTACCTTCGACGAGTCCGCCATCATCAGAAATCCCAGTTTCATCTTCATGTAAAGCTTGAAGCTTGCCTTGTGGTTTCTTGAAGACTAGAGGTTTTGCCGGTGTAGCTTGTTCCGATATGAGAGGACAATTGGGGATACGGTGCTCCTTGCTACCACATCGCAAACAGGCGCCTTGCTTGCGCCAGCACTCCTCTATCTTGTGACCCGGACGATCACAATAGTTGCACACGCCCTTGAATGGAACAATAGGGCCATGCTTCTTGTCTTCATGCCTCGGCATCTTGCCCTTCCACGATCCGGACCCGCTCCACGAACCAGGTCCACTAACAGGCCTCTTCTTGGTATACCCGAGTTTGACACTCCCGGAACCCGTAGGTAATTCTTTCTTGGTGCCTTTCCCACGGATTCTCTCCGTCATCTCAAGAGTATCCTCTAGAACTTGCGCTTTCCTTACCATCTCAGAATAAGTGGAAATCTCCATCGGTGCCAATTGGTTGATATAATGAAGCTTCAATCCATTGAGGAAGCGCTCCGCCTTCATCTTCTCGATGGAAATGAGATGAGTAGCATAACGAGAAAGCCATGCAAATTGAGCCTCATACTCTGCCATGGACAAACCTCGCTGTTTCAAGGCCGCGAACTCTGCCGCTTTCTTCTCTTGCACTCTATCAGAAAAATACTTGCTGTTGAAGAGTTCTTCGAACTCTTCCCACATAACTTGCCGATCACCGAGAGTTGCCTTGATAGAATCCCACCAAGTACGTGCATCATGTTCCAGTTGAAATGTGGACAAAAGGACACGCTCCTGGTTGGTGCATTGCATAACTTCAAAGATTCTCCCCATCTCATCTAGCCAGTGCTCGGCTTGGTCAGGGTCAGTCGAACCAGCGAATCTAGGTGGGTTCATTCTGCGGAAGTTCCGGTATAGATCACCGGTGCCATGCGGTGCCGCTCCTGCCTGAGCTACTTGCTGAAGGGCCTGAGTAAGGCCTTGCACCGTATGCTGTAGGTTCCTCCATTCAGCACGATCAGCTGCCATCTACACGAGAAATAGATTACTTAGGTTTAATCAAGATAAATAATTACATGATTAAGAAACGATCTTAACCCAAGTTTCTACCCATTCTCACCAGGTCAGGTCCTAGACTTTTACAAGGTTAGGGATCTAATGCACCTAGACACGACCAAAAACTCGGTACTTGGCGGAGGTAATCGGTCCGAAGACCACTCACGCAAGTGTGCGACCTTCCCGATAGGCGTAGCCTAACGTTCGGACAACACCTTTTGATATACCGATTATTGGGATGCAATGCAAGAAAACCTAAAACTTAGGAAACCTAGGAATGTGAAACCTAGGCTCTGATACCAACTAAACTGTCACGCCCCGAACAAGGCGGAAATATCGGGACGTACAGTTAGGGACACGCTGGCAAGAGAGAGAACTAATCTAAAATAATACACAAGTGCTACAAGATGGAAATACTAAATGATCATTAACAAACCACAACTGATACAATAAGCTCAAGTTCAACTTAATACAACTGGAATAATCAACCACTAAAACTCAATAACATGACTGAGACTAAAAGCTCTCCAAAACACAACTAAAGAAAGATAACACACTACTAACACACTAGAACTGATACACTCAAGACATCACTCCTGCCCTTCCCCATCGGTAAGCGCGTCACCTGAAAAGCCTGGAAAGGGGGGGGGAACACAACTATGAGCTGACGCTCAGTAGGAAATAACAGACAGGTATAAGTGATTAACAGTTTAATTACATTTTAAAATGTCATGCTACAAATGATAAAAACAATAAAAAGATAACGGTGATATCACGAAACAGAATTCAAAGATCTTGCAATGTCAAGAAATATAATGAATAGAATAGTAAGACAAGAATTTACTACAGGAGATAACGATAAAAAGTTGGCCATATCAAGACAATTCAAGTCATGTCAAGCACGTATGTAATTTCATTTCCACGTCCAAGTAATCAACAAGTAAAGTAACAACAAGTAGCGTATAGAACAGTGAAGAGTGGAAAGTGAAAGTAGTAGAAAGTAATGTAGAGAGTAGTGGAGAGAGTAGTGGACAGTCCTAGATTTAACACATGTCAAGTACTGGTGCCAAATGGCACACCTAGCCATTCACCTCCCCGGGGGTACACGTAGTGTTCGGGCGCTCTTCCTAGGACCAGACCGAGCCCTTAATTGTTTGCCAGGCATTGATTTCTTTGGATCAAAGATCTCACGAATCTAGACTTCCACAGTTTATGGCCAGAATTCCAAGGTTTAAACTAAGTAGCAATAACAACTTCATGTAGGAAAGAGATTCATTTCCAGAATTTCAAGGTAAGTATAATCATCAAGGAGATCGAAACCAAGTCACAACAAGAGTTAATCGTGCTGCGCTACTGTAAAACAGCAGCAATCAAACAAGCTAATCAACATATTAATCCTAATCACCAAGTTAAGATATCATGATTAACCATTATCATTTGCATTAAGACAATTGCGAAGAAGCTGATTCAAGATGATAAGGCAAAGAACAACTCCCACAGGAGTGAAATAGAATGCATTAACAGAGATTTAGTTACACCATTAACCACTAATTATGTGGGTTTCTATTTAATCTTGTATGCATTGAAATGAAGATGATAAACGGTGTGTTTTTACACTAAATTTGCATGTATGGACCAATGTTAATTGAAACTAAAAAGGGTACATGAATAGGTCATTAGTTCCTCAAAAATGTAGTTTTCAATGTGATTAGGTTGAATGGATTGATTCCCCAATGATCCGGATTGATCCCCGGGTCAAAAACATCATTAATGGGGTCATACAGGGCATGGGTCGACCCATTGGGTCGACCCCTGGCATTCCAGGAGCCTTCCTGGGTGTGGGTCGACCCATTGGGTCGACCCCTAAAAAAAAAAGCTTCATGGGTCGACCCATTGGGTCGACCCCCTTCACTGGGTGCATGGGTCGACCCCATGGGTCGACCCTTACACTTCCAGAAGCGACGGGTGATTCCGTAAACCATGAAAACTCAATGATTTGGGGTCTAAATGAGTTGGGATTTTAACCAAATACTCTAGGGTTCTTAATATACATACTAAGGTCATAAAACAAGAGATTGAAACAAGAAATTTGCTGAAAACTCAATCGAATCACAACCTATTTATGATGAATACATGAAGAACCTAGTTCTTGACATGCGTCTACTAAAACGTAGATTTATCTCAATATACACAACAGAATTTGGGGCTTTTTATATCAAAAGAAAGCTAACTTAATGATGAATCCAACCATATACTATAAGCCATATGTGGATCAAGTTATCTAATCCAAAAACAGCCCGAAAATCAAGCTTCTACTTGAAGAACATAATATACATTAAATTCTAGACATGCTCTTACTAAAAATCAAAATTCTCCAAGTATGCTCAATGAAATTTGGGGCTTCCTACGTTAAATGAAAGCTAACAACATGATGATTACATCATGTAAGTTAATTAGAGTTTGGTTGTTAGATCTTACCTCAAATCGGAGAGAGAAAACTCAAACCCTAGGATGAAGAACACTTGGACAGCACCTCACAAAAAGCTCGATTTCTCCACAGACACCTAATGAAAATTGTGGCTTTTGCCACCAATGGATAGATCTCGATGAGAGGAACAATTTGCTATACTCATGATCAAGATTTGGTTGAGAATTCCTACCTCAATCGATGGATCAAAGAAGGATGAAGGAAAGCCAACGGCCTGCTGACCCACCTCCACAAATCGAGCTAGATCTCTCCAGATCTGAAACTTCAGCGAACCCCACAGCAGCCAAATGAAAGAAGACTCGTAGGGCTTCATTTTGATAGCTCATAGAGCTTCTGGAGCCTTCGGAATTGGGAGTATTCGCTGCTGCAAGCTACGTGTTTAGAAACGGCGTCGAAATCCTTGACTTGACCAAACTATGTCGGCAGCACGTTTTGGGGCTAGGTTTACCTCAAATTGATTGAGGGTAAATGTTCCTTACATTGTGGCCTTCCATTTGCCCTTGATTTCAGATCATTTGGTCGAGTATTGAGGTCGAATTTCGTGTTTTAAACTAAGGGTTAGGTATGGGTCAAAAGTGTGCAGTTTTGGGTTTAAACTCTAAATAGATCTTACCACGGATTTACAATGGCCTAATGCCAGAAGGAAAAGTTGTTATCTACATTGACCTAAATCTATTTACTATTTTTACAGATTTTTCTAAGGTAGTCGGATTATTACTTATACTATTCCGTAAATAGTTAAATGTTAAGTTCGGAAAACTAAGTTCACTAATTCGGCATAATAAATGATTTTCTTAGGCTTAAATGTAGAAGACAAAGTTGCTAAACAAAATTAATTCTACAAGATGTGATTTTTGAGGATTTTTAGAAAATAGTTGAAAAATGACTTATTCTATTAATTAATTAATTAATCTAATTAATTTGGATAATTCTCATTAATTCGAATAACTTCAAATAAATTCTAAATAATTACAAATAACTTTCTAAATAAATTTCTAAAGAATTTTGGGTCTTACAGAATGAGTGCATGGGGAAGGGGAAGGGGCCTTAATGAGGGGTGAATGGGGAGGAGAGAGAATGAATTTCGAAATTGGGGTGGGGAGGAGAGAGAGAGGGGGTACAACCCACTTGGAGAGAGTGATAGTAAGAGAGAGAGAGAGAGAGAGAGGGAGATATTGAGAGGGAGATGGCAAATGCTTTTCAATATTCATCCAAAGTTGTTACAATGAGAGGGAGGGGAGGCCTATTTATAGGCTCCATACTTTCATATGACCATAATGACCTTGACAAGCTCACTAATGACCAAAGCAGTCCAAGGGAGGGGTGCCCCTGGGCCTAGCCCACTAGTTGGGCCCAATAGCTTAACAAACCAACATAATGACACAAGACTTTGGTAGATAACCTAATAACCTAGGTACATGACTCAAATAATAGGAAAATTACATGGTTTAAGACTCAAATAAAATATAAAAATTACATGACTAGACTCACAAACACATGACGAACATAATGGCATAAGTTGACGACGATTCAAGCCTCAAAAAAGTGGAGGGGCAAGGGATGCCCCCATCATACCCCCGGGGTGGGGAGAACTCGACCCCGTCGAGTATGGGTCCGCTTGGCGATAGTACTAGCTCCAGAATGTCGAGGTCAAGTCGCAACAGGTCCTCCCGACTCGCCCAAGTATCCTCAATCGGGCGACGGTTCTTCCACCTAACCAGGTAGCGCTGATACACCCTGTGCCTAGTAATGATACTCTGCTCATTCAGTATTGCCTCTACCTGCTCTCGTCGGTCTCTCAAGCTATGAAGTGGAGTCCCACCGGGAGTGTCTCTCTCAAGGGGGGGTAAAGGCTCGAGCTCCTCACTGGGTTCCACCGCGGGGCCCTTGTAGGGTACCAGGTCCGCCATATTGAAAGTAGGGTGTACCCCAAAACCCTCAGGTAGGTCTAGCTCATAAGCATTACTGCCAAGTCGTCTCAGAACTCGAAAGGGTCCCGAACCCCGTGCCCTCAACTTGGAGGCAGGTCCCGAAAGGAGCCGCTCCATCCTCACCATCACCGAGTCTCCCACTTGGAACTCGCAGTGGCACCGATGAGCATCTGCCCGCCTTTTGTAAGCCTCATTGCTCTTTCCTATATGCTTGCGAGAATGCGTATGCCATGCACTATGATGCGATGTTGGTGTGAAAAGTATGGTGTGCAAAGGTGGACCTGGGCAGCCAAATGTAGACCGATCACACTTTGATGCCATGAAGACTGTGACAGACTTAGGAGGGCCGGGACATCCATAGATGAACCTTTTATGCATGGGTGTGACAAATGTAGGGGGACCCGGACATCCATGTATGCTCCTCTCATGCTTAATACTCATGATGAATGAAGGTGGGTCAATACATCCAAATACGGTCCACTTATGCTTCCTACTTGACATGTGGGTGATGTGAATGAATGTATCCGACTTATGAATCATGCCAAGTGGTGTGGTAAGCCTAGACACATGCATGTTTATTCCAAAGGTGACTGCCATGTGCATATATGTGGGATGACCTTTGAACTTCCATGTGAATGGGTCGAAGGGATCTAAGAATGTGGGCATTATGGAGAGAAGCTCTTCCTTGTCTCCTAGGCATATGTTGTTTATGGTGATGGTTCCCTTTGTGGGGCCTGAGTCTTGGAAGAGTTGGTCTTGGTCAAACATGGTTGGTTGGGGTAGAGAAAGGTGGGTTGTGGGTAAGGTGGGCGGGTCACATGGGTAACTAGGCTCCCATTGGAAGGGATCAAAGGGGTCATGGATCGGGCTTCCTCGAGGAAGGAACTCCATGCCCACAAGGTCCATACAAGGTGGGTCATCCTCTTCTAATGAAGTAATTTGGTCGAAGCTCTTGGGAGGTATATCGACCATGAGGGAAGAGCTTGGCTTTCTACCCGAGATAAGAAGCTCCAATTTGAGGAGATGGTCGGGCTCATCGGGTGTGGGGAGGAATAATAGAAGGTCACTAGTGTAGCAACCAATGGTGCACATTGAGGTGATAGACCCAACACATAGGTGTAGGAGGTCAAGGCTCCTAGGTTGTTCGGTCATGGGGGTCAACATGCTAGTCAACTCTAATTGCCATGCTAAGCCCTTGAGAAGGTCCCCTAGTGTCTCCACTTGATAAGATGATTGGATGGTGGTGCAATAGGAGTTGAAGGGCACTATGGGGAGGTGTCGCTCCAAGGAAGGGTAGGCCATGATCGGGTGAGCTGGGCTCTCTTTTAACCATCTAGCCAAGGACCCACTTATGATGAGTTCACTCCCTACTAGAAGAGAGGGCATAGAGTGAAGATCGTGATGCAAGGCTTTGTCCTCATCTTGGGCATGTGTTTCTTTCAAGGTGGGAGTTGGATCCGGGGTGTTCACCACTATGGGGCTGGGTGTCAGGATTATGGGTTCTTCTTCCAAGGAGGTGGGTAGGTACTTTGTGGGTGGGGTGATGATGATTGGCGCATGGTGCATCCGGGGTGGTGAACGAGGTCGGATTTGGGTTGGGGTTGGAAGTGGAAATAGTGGTGGCCTAGGTTGGGGTAAGATTGGGGTTGGAAGAGGAAGGTGGGGTGGGTGTGGAGGCTTGATTTGATTGGTTTTGGGAGGTGTGTCCCTTTTAGGGGGCGATAGAGGGGTAGTGGTGGGGGCCAAGGGGATTTGTGGGGTAAGGGTTTGGTGATGGATTTTGGATTGGGGGGTGGTGGCCATCATGGGCTTCGGTGGAGGGGTGGACACGGAGCGCACATGGGCTGGTGGAGCTATGGTTGTGGTGAGGACTTGGAGGTAGAGTGTAGATGTAGTGGTGGTAGATGTGGGAAGTGGTGGGGATAGGGTGATTGGGGTCTTGGGTTGGCCAAGGGGAAATGAAGGAGTTGAAATGTTCTTTGGGCTTTGGTGTTCGGAATGGGAGGAGAAAATATATCTAGCCCTAAGTTGTTCCTTCATGTCTCCCCATGTTGTGAGGGGAGCTTCCCTTCTAATTATCCTTAAGCCTTCAATTTTCAACCAATGAGTGTGGGCCCGTTTGGTAAGTTGTAATTTGGCAAATCGGACTTTCTCATCCTCGGACATGGGATACCAAGTGAAGTAATGATCCATGGAAGCCTCCCATTCTAAATACTCATTATGATGAGTCCCATAAAAGGTGAGAGGTGAGGGAGGAGCCCTACTATCATTCATCCATGGGGCGGGCCAAATTTCTTCTAGTTGATCAAGTCGTCTAGATAGGTTATCAAGCTTGCCATTGGCATGGGTCAAGGTTTTCATGAGGTAACTGACGTGGCCAGGGAAGTCATGGGTGTTAGTGGTAGGTATCCCTTGGGGTTTTGGATTCATGGTGGTATTTAGAAGAGGATGGATTGACTTGATAATGGACTCTACTACGAGTGGTCATGCAAAGTTGGGTGGGCTATGCAAGGGTGTGCGGATGCACCTATGAAAGACTTAGTGTGACCCAAGACTAGACTTGTAAGGACAAGCCTATGAACGCTCTGATACCACTTGATGTGGCACAGCCCAAGGATGACTAAATATGTAATGAACAACCTAGGACCTAGATCCACAAGCATACAAGCACTCAATGATTCTCACAATAGCGTCTTACTTACACGGCACACGCGATCACCCGGCGGGGCCGGGGGATGATGGCAAGGGTCCGAGGCGAGACCCAATGAGTCTAATGGACTTAGTTGGCTTAGGCTGACCCCAAAGAGTCTAGGATTCCCAACTTAATGGGCGGCTGGCCCGCAAGGCGTGGTTTGGGTGGCACTCTCTCACGGCCCACGGTGGGCACCAACAAATGAACATACAAGAACGGACCCTCTTCTCACCGTCCGACGAGCAATCAAAGCAATACTAAACTTGCAGAAGTAAGGCTATCAAGGTTAGTATCAGTGGCTCACCTGATCGGTGTGAAGACACCGATCCCGCTCGGAGACGAGGGCGCGCCGGGAGGCGAGGGTATACACCCGATCGCCGCGGCGATGTAGCTTGACCTGAAAATGCAAAGGTGTACAACACTACGCCTCGCGCAGGAGGGGTGATCTTGGGGTGAAGATTAGGCTTATTACATTCAAAACTACCTCCACGCAGGGAGGGGCCTTCAGCCGGCCAAGCGGGGTGGGGAATTAAGCTAAGGAACCCGACTTGTCGAATCCCGCCGGTTCTGCCAATCTGCAAATTCGCCGGACAGTGGGGCGGTGTTGATGTTGCCAAAAATTCCACACAGCGTGGATCTTGATGAAACCTGTGCCAAAAGTTCCCCAACAGAACAGGGATGGTGTCTGAATTTTGGAAGGAGCTCTGGAACTCAGGCTGGTCGGGCCAGCGACTGGAACAGGTCAGCAACTTCTTCCTCTGGCTGGTTCAGAACAGGTACATCAAGTTTCAGATGGCACCATGGACGCTCCTGAACTCCAAATGAGGCGAGCCTGGCGGTGACGTGATCGCGGTTGGAGTAGCTTCGAGCAGGAATTGACGGGGCCCCAATCAGAGGTCGGGGAAGAGCGAGGTAGCCAGATAAGCAGGGACAGGTCAAACCTGGACCCACAGGGGGCAGACGACACACCCCGACGAAGAAAATGGTAACTGGAAGCTCCGGAGGCCGAATGAAGTCCTTCTTCTTGGAGATGACAGCTAACTGGTAGTAGTTTCAGCCCTCCAAAAATGGCGCTCAGATCTTCAGGGAGGAAGCCGTGGTCGGACTGTGACTGCAGCTCTGGTTCCCTGCCTGAGAGCTTCTGCGAGGTCGCGGGAGAATGGCTGCTGTGGACTGCTCGGAGCTCGGATGCCGACGAAACCACCTCGCCTTGGAAGCTCTCTGGACGACCTTTCTAGAGATGTAGGCCTTGCCACCAGGAGTATCAGGGAACAGCTGGAGACGATGCAACTTCAGGACCCCACTCTGCTGCCTGCGCCCAGCAACCTGAAACTCCAATCTTGCAAGACCAAAGGGAGTGGGAGGGAGAGTAGCACAGCTTGGGGTGATGGCTGATGGTTTGTGGATATGGGAAGGACGTGGCTAGGGCTTCTGGAGGGTCTGGAGTGGCAGGGATAGATGGCGAGGGGGGCTGGAGCAGCTAGAGGTGGAGATGGGGGGTGGATGTGCACTAGAGAGAGGATGAGTGAGAGAGGAGGTGGGGGGCGAATTTGGCTGTAGGGAGGAAGGGAATTTCGACCTAGGGTGATTAAGGAGGTGGGGAGATGGAAGGGCACAGCCCTAGGGAGAGGGAAATTCGAATTTGGGCTTTGGGAGGGGTTAATTCAGCCTTGGGAAGGTGGTGGGGTGCTTTGGAAAGTGGAAAGGTGCCTAGGAGAAGGGATTTCCACCTAGGGGTTGGAGGGGGAATTGAATGAGTGCATGGGGAAGGGGAAGGGTCCTTAATGAGGGGTGAATGGGGAGGAGAGAGAATGAATTTCGAAATTGGGGTGGGGAGGAGAGAGAGAGGGGGTACAACCCACTTAGAGAGAGTGATAGTAAGAGAGAGAGAGAGAGGGAGATATTGAGAGGGAGATGGTAAATGCTTTTCAATATTCATCCAAAGTTGTTACAATGAGAGGGAGGGGAGGCCTATTTATAGGCTCCATACTTTCATATGACCATAATGACCCTGACAAGCTCACTAATGACCAAAGCAGTCCAAGGGAGGGGTGCCCCTGGGCCTAGCCCACTAGTTGGGCCCAATAGCTTAACAAACCAACATAATGACACAAGACTTTGGTAGATAACCTAATAACCTAGGTACATGACTCAAATAATAGGAAAATTACATGGTTTAAGACTCAAATAAAATATAGAAATTACATGACTAGACTCACAAACACATGACGAACATAATGGCATAAGTTGACGACGATTCGAGCCTCAAAAAAGTGGAGGGGCAAGGGATGCCCCCATCAATTCGCCTCCCGGTTCGGCGGTTGCGGAATTTTTCTCGACTTCCCGGAGGCCCTTATTTTTTCCGTCCAGTCTTGTGGCTTCGACCGAGATATTGTAGCACCTTCGGGCCATTGCCTGGTTACCTCGGACTTCCCCCAATCCATTTTGGTGGGGAACTTCATCTTTTGGTGATAGGTAGAAGGCACCGCTTTCGTTCGGCTGAGGATTCCTCGACCGAAGATTGCATTGTATGCTATCATACCTTTGATTACTATGAAGTTCACCATGACCATAACGGTCTTGGGTGGGGTGCCAAGAGTAACCGGCAGGCTTAGGGCTCCCTCGGGATAGGTGGCCTGGCCATTGAACCCGCACAGGGGGGTCCGGATCGGGCAGAGTTTAGACGGATCCTCCCCCATCTTAAGGAAACATTCGTAGGATAATACATCAGGGGCACTTCCATTGTCAACCAGAATCCTATCTACGTTACAACGGTTTATTGTGGCCGATATCACTAGGGCGTCGTCATGCGGGGTGCTCAGCCCCTCCAGGCCTTGGTCAGAGAAGACTATGACCTGGGGCTCGCTCGGCGGGGCCCTGGGAGGCTCGATGGCTCGGCTCTCCCGCTTAGCATGACACTTCCTTCCTCGGCCACTATCTCCTCCTGATGCAGCTCCTCCGGCGATGACGTTGATGTGGACCCCTCGGGGGGCGTTGTCGATCTCCTCTGGGGTGCCTCGGTCTTCCTAGTGCCCGGTCACGAACCGGGAGAGGTGCCCCTGACGAATGAGACGCTCGATCTCATCCTGGAGCTGGTGGCAGTCGCCGGTATGATGCCCTTGGTCGCTGTGGAACAAGCAATGCTTGTTGCGACTGCGGTTCTTTGACTTCATTGGCTCGGGTTGGCGGAGGAGGCCCGAGCCTTTGATGTCTTCATAAATCTCGTACACTGGAGCGGTTAGAGGAGTGTACCGCTCGTACTTCCGCGACGGTTCCTTGCGCTCCCCGTCTCGGTTCCGCCTTTTTCCTTGGCCCGAGCTTGGCTCGGGTGCCCGCTTCTTGTCCCCCCCCGACCCTAGCCGGTTGCGTCTCGGCATGCACTGAGAACTTCTTCGCACTCGGCGTGTCGCAATGCCAGAGTCACTAGCGCAGCAAGGGTCGAGGGAGGGTGGAGGACAAGTTCGCGGCGGAGGTTCTCGTCGCGGGTGCCTCCGGTCAGAGCAGTTATGGCTGAGGCGACGTCCAGGCGGGGGACCCTCAGGGCTTCCAATTTGAATCGGAGGATGTAGACCCAAAGTTTCTCCCCTTGCACCTGTTTGAGGGCCAAAAGCCCCGCTACCGACCTAGGGGGGCTGCTACCGGTGAAACTCTCCTTGAATACTCGCCCGAACTGCTTGAAGTCTCGGATGGATCCGGAGGCGAGGGCCCGGAACCATGCTTGGGCATCTTGGACTAGGGTGGTCACAAAGGCTCGGCACTTGATGGCGTCGGATGCTCCGTGAAGGGTCATCAGAGCGTCGAAGCTGTCAAAGTGGTCGGCTGGGTCACCCTGGCCGTCGTAGGGCTTGAAGGTCGGGATAGAGGTTCGGGGAGATACCTCTGCCTTCAAGATATGGTCAGAGAACGGGGATCTCTCCTCATCCTATGGTGGAGAGGTCTTCTACAGGGCTCGCAGGGTGCGCTCCTGCTATGCCAAACGCCTCTCGAATTCTCGCAGTTGGAGGGAGAGCT
This sequence comes from Amorphophallus konjac, assembly GCA_022559845.1. Lineage (NCBI taxonomy): Eukaryota > Viridiplantae > Streptophyta > Magnoliopsida > Alismatales > Araceae > Amorphophallus > Amorphophallus konjac. The sequence goes on along the minus strand of CM040121.1, from coordinate 314,321,818 downwards.
CCGGCTGCCGCTGCGCCGTAGGGCTGAGGGGACTTCGATCTTCGAGAGGGGACGGCATGCCCCGTGCCTGTCCCGCTTCGGTGTGGAGGAAGCCTCTTGCTCCGGCGGGGGGGCTTGTGAGGGTCCTCCTACTTTGTTGCGGATGAGCTGCTGTCCTCGGAGGGTAAAGCGGCCTCCGATGGTGTGTTGGGACACGTTCTCACGGGGAGGGCTCTCTGGAGGGGCACGTGACCTTCCATCCCTGGCCGCCTGGGTCCTCATGAGTTCCATGAGGACGTCCAGTTTCACGTTGAAGGCTTGGAAGGCGTTGACGCCGCCGTTGAGCGGCAGCCCTACCGTCGTGGGAGGAGGGGGCGGCAGCCCGGCCGCAGGAGGAGGGGGCGGTCCGTCGGCGGGAGTGCTGGCACTAGAGGGGGGGTTTTGGGAGGCTTGTGAGCGGCCTTTCCCTGCCGCCACCGTGGCCTTTCCCCTGTCGCCGACATACCTCCTCCATGTACTTCTTCTCACCATACTGGCTCTTTGGTCGTTTCCCACAGACGGCGCCAGATGAAGGGGCGTGATCTCGCGCTGGTCCTGAGCTGGGAGGATGATCATCGGATAGTGAACTGCAGAGAAAGGGAAATGAATCAGGGGGCCCAGGGATGGTTCCCTGGAGAAAACTCTCCGATGCTTAAGTCAGTAGAGCAATGGTAGAAGGTATTGAGGGAGGTTGAAAGAGATGCGCGAGATTCCCCAACACCAAGATGGTGAAGTGGTTCCTGCTCAGGGAGTGTTAGGCATGTATATGCCTTACCTGCTGCCAGAGGGAGTCCTTGGTTTATATAGCGAGCTCCCCCGAAGAGTCCCATAAGCTGAGGAGTTTTAGGCGGGAGTTACGTCTTCATCATGGGATCGTTACGTCCTCATCGTGGGCTCTTCATGACCTTGGGAGATTGTGGCACCCTTATCCCGTTGAACTCCTGCTCATAAAGGACTGTCAACGGCTGCATGGATAAGCATTCGTCAGTTGATCCAAGCATGAGAAGTGCCAGCCCTGTCCGGGCGATGGGAGTAGCTCGGATGCAATCAGATCGGAGTGGGCGCGGAGCGCCTGCCTTTATCTCGGTGGGGAGATGGCTCGGGCGTGGGTTTTCCTCCGTTCTGTCGTTCGGGCCTTCCGAGCCTAAGGTCCGCCGAGGAAGGATGGGATCTCGAGTAATCTTTATTGGGCTTTTCTGCCGAAGTGGGCCCTAGAGGGCTGTCACTCTGATGAGCTGAGCCTCGTTCGATCCTGATGGGCCTAGTTTGGCTGCTCTTGATTGGGCTACAGAAATCCCCCTCTTCAGGGATAAGCGGTCCAAATCTGAACACTCAACCCAACGGGAATATGAACGGTCCAGGATGGACCACTCAAGGGGATAAGTGGTCTATCGAACGACCACTCAATCTCAACCCGGGACAGGATGAAAGGTCCAAAGCCAGCTGCTCATACCATGTACGGTTCTGGCTCGACCGTTCAAGCGTCACGGCGAGCAAATCATGGGATCGGCCTGTCGGAGGCCTTTCCACACCCCGTTCGTTCCGAGAGAAAGGGGATACAGCCATGGACCCACTGGCAATCACATAGACTCCGACCGGAGTCAAAATGACGCACGAATCACAAGAAACAGGCGATTCTAATGAAATCACCCAAAAAGGGTTTTCAGACTTTCCAGAGCCCTATTGGTCAAACGGGATCACCAATCGAGACGAAATCAGTGACTATGGAATACTGACATTCCAGGGAGTCCATTGACAGTAACTGATCTAAAAACCATCGTCGTTTTTCGACGAACCCTATGAAACCCACGAAACCCTGGTTTAGGCTAAACGAGCCCAAACTCGACCGTTTCCGCACCAAACAACGTGCAATGGCAGGGAAAACATGCAAGAGGAAGTGGTGATCTGTCTCCCTACCTCCACCGAAGAAACCGTACACCGAGGTGACTAAACCACGCCAAAAACCGCCAGGAACACGAAAGACGCCTTCTCGGAATCCATCGAGGGATCGCACCTCCCACACTCAAATCGCTGCTCCAACCCGCGAACCGATCACCCCAGCACGTCCACGCCTCGGCCAGCTCTCCACGGTCACGGGCCCCGCGTCGAACGGTCGAGAGACGGGAGAGAACGGAGTAAGAGAACGTGAGGTTGAAAATGAGCAGGAGAGATAGTGGAGTTAAATTTATAGAAAGAAATTAGGAAAATTTCCTAATTTCTGAAAATCTGATATTTGAGCTGAAAATCCACTAATTCAGAAAAATACGCAAAAATAGCCGAAATGATCCTCGCGAAGAGTACATCGCAACTGTAATGTCCTCGAGTCGATGAACTGAGAAATAAACTCATCGTAGGGTTCCATAACTAGTACGAGCGAAAAACCTACATAGATCGTAAAATCCAACTCGGGAGCTACAAAAGCGATCTGAAACTGTCCAAAAAGGATCCGAAAGACCTAATAAAGATCAAACAAGACCCATTAAGGATCCATGATGTTACACTCGCTGCTTGACGAGCTTATCACAGGCCCGGGCCATGCGGGCCTGGTATACTTATAGGTGTTTGTAGGGTTTGAGCCGCCTGCCTTCTAGATCGGCGTACTCTTCTAGCCTTCTCTGGTACTCACTTTCGTCGGGGACGGCAAGGCCGGTGTGAACCGCCACGAGGTAAGAAGCTAACTGGATTTCGATGGGGATGACTGCTTCTATCCCGTAAGCAAGGGAGAACGGCGAGCACCCCGTGGGGGTTTTGTAGACCGTCCGATAGGCCCATAATGCTTCAAAGACCTTCTCACCCCAATCGCGTTTCTGGTGGCTAACAATCTTAGCCAGGAGCTTGCAGAGGGTTTTGTTGAAGGCTTCCGCCAAGCCATTGGCCTGAGGGTTGTAGACCGAAGAGGTTCTCCAGTCGACGTGGAATTTGGCCGCTAACTGGTATACGGCCTTATTCTTGAATGGTGTCCCATTGTCGGACACTATGCGGCTGGGAGTACTGAATCAGTATATGATGTCATGTCGGACGAATCTAGCAACGATTTCCCCGGTGACTTCTGGCAAAGGGAGAGCCTCCGCCCATCGAGAGAAATAGTCAGTGGCGGCCAAGATGTATTTATGGCCCTTGGAAGATGACGGGAAAGGCCCCGCGATGTCCATGCCCCACTCAGCGAATGGCCAGGTGGGGGCTGTAGGACGCAATGGATTAGGAGGTCTCCTGGGTACTGGGCTAAAGGCTTGGCATTGATGGCATGTACGGGCATACTGGAGACAATCTGTGTACATGGTTGGCCAATAAAAACCCTTGAGCTTGATACTATGCTTCATTCGGTCTCCGGCCTGGTGCGCACCGCACAACCTGGAGTGGATCTCCTGTATGACGGCTCGAGCCTCGGCGAGGGAGACACATCTCAGGAGAATTGACTTTTCCTTCTCGTGGACGAGCCGATATAGGGAGTCGCCGATCAACTCGTATGAGATTGCTCGGCGGAGTAGCTGGACCCTTTGAGCTTGGCCAGGGGGAAGCCACCCTTTCTTGAATTTGATGATGGGCGCACGCCAATCATCTTCTTCTGGAGGTGTGTTCTGGTCAAGGTCGTGGACCTCGTAGATAGTGAGACTGGTGTTGCCTTCGAGTGAGCTCGGCACCAGCCTTCTATGTTTGATGACGATGTCGACCTCACCCTCGGGCGGGAGCTTGATGGCCGCGGCCAATTTTGCTAAGGCATCCGCCTGAGCGGCACTGCTTTTGGGGATATGATCTATTTCAAAGAAATAGAACTTCTGGGTTAGTCTGGTGACGGCGGTATGGTACGGAACCAACTCTAGCTTCCGTACGTCATAGATGACGAGGACCTACCGGACTATCAGCTGAGAGTCTCCGTAGGCTTTGAGACATGTAATGCCCATGTGGAGAGCCATCTGGAGCCCAATGAGTAGAGCTTCATACTCCACTTCATTGTTGGTCAGGGACTTCATGAGGGCATAGGAGTTGTACAAAACTCCGCCCTGAGGAGTCAGGAAAACAATGCCGGCACCTGTCGTGGTGGCTGGATCCTGGTTGCTCTGGGTAATCCCTCAGGAAGCACCATCGAAGTAGAGCTCCTAGCAAGGCACGCTGGTTGTGAGAGCGCTCTGCTGCCAGTAATGCAAGACATCTTCGCTCTGTTCAACTGGTTGTTGTGATTGAGCAATAAGGGACTCCTTGTCTGGGAGCTCCGAGATGAAGTGATGCGGGACAATATGCTCTGATACCACTTTGATGCGGGACAATATGCTCTTATACCACTTTGATGCGGGACGGGACTGAAAGGGCTAGGACCTATGAAAGCAACACAGTGCGGCCAGCACTCGCACGCCAAAGGCAAGCCGGGCGGCTGACCTCCGTAGCGTTCCTCCGGGTGGAGGCGTCTCTCAACAAGAAACTCAAGCCCAACGACCGTCCCTATGAGGGAAGCGCGGGGATCTCAGCGGCTAAGGAACCGCCGTACGCCTAAGGGAATCTAGTCCGAGCTCGGCGCTCGACTAGGGTCACGGGATGGGTGCTCTCAACTCACAGTCACGCGGTGACGAAAAGACTAGCTAGGATCCTAAGCACTCACGCGGCATAATAGAAAGCATACTAGCAAAGCAAATGCCAACAAAGGGAGCGTCGCACGTACCTCCACGCCTAGGCGTGGGGAAGAAACCCGGGCTGAGATCAACAACCCCGATACACAAGGAGGAACAATAATACAACCTCAACCACAAATGCCCACTCCTCGCAGGGAGATAACAGGCTACAACATAGAGATTCGGGGCTGCCGATGTACGGGCTGACGGGCGGCACTCGGTGAAGGGTTGGCCGCGAGGAGGACCCGAGCGGCGATCGGCAGGTTCGCAGCAATGCGTGACTCGGCGGTGAAAGCTCCCACGACCTGATCCGGTGTCCGATTGAGGCGCCGTCAGCAAGGGCGCGTAGCTAGTTCATGGGAGGAAGTCTCGGCCAAAGGGGGCATGCAGATTCCGTCCGTGGAAGCCGGGGGCGCACCTGCAAGTTGTGACAGGGATTCTGCTCCCAGAACCGCGTGATCGAGCGGGAAAAATGACAAGAAATAGCTCCGAAGGGCGAACGGAGCTCCGCTTGTTGGAGGACGAAGAGGACGCAGGGCAGCAGGTCCCGACTGAAGGGCTCGTTCAGATCCAGTCGTGATTGAGTGCAGCAAACTCGGGAATCTGCAGGTAGTCCTGGCGCCGGGTGGACAGGGCAGACCTGCACGACCTCACGGGAATGGACGTCACGAACAGCTCGGACGTCGGAACGGGGTGAGGTCAGCGGCGCTGGAAAGAGGACGAAGAGAGGTATGACCGGTGAAGATCTTACGTCCAAAGTCGCTGATGTCCATCCCGTGGGATTTTTGCAAGGGGGCAGACAGAACCAGGTTCGCAGGGAGAGGGGGTCCTGCGCGCGCTCACGAAGAAAACTGCCACGGGTGATGCCGAACTCCGAATGAGGCGAGACCACCTCGCACGCGTTGGCGACTCGTAGCAGGATCACCCAAAAATGGGCTGGTCGCCCAAAGTCACCAGGAACAGAGGAGGATGTCGCAGCTCTTGGAGACAATATCTGGTTGCACTGAGCTTGAATCTGTGAAGAGATAGAAGAGAGGGGGAACCTCGGCGTCGCACCGAGGGGATGGGGAGTCACACCCCAAGCTTGATCCCGTCACAGGATCAAATAGAAACAGAGGGGGGCGCAGCCTCCTTCAAGAGAAACAGCAACTTTTTTTTGTTTATTCATTTGATAATCCACCAAAAGAAAAAATACAAGCCTTATATATCCGGGGGGGAAGAGCTAGGGTTTCATCCCAAGCCACAAGGAAGGGGGGGGGGCGCAAATGGAAGGGGGGGTACGACCAGCCCTCCTCCATTCAAGGGGGTTGCGGCCAGCCCCCCTCCAATCAAGGAGGGATCAAGGGGGGGGCGCCCAAAGGGGAAAGGGGGGGAGATGGAATGGGGAAAGGGGGGGGCGCCCAAAAAGGGAAGTGGAGGGGCCAAGGGGAGAAGGTGGCGCAGCCACCAAAGGTGAGGGATGCGCCCCCCTCCCCAAAACCCTAACCCTAATTCAACCATCTATGGGCCAAGGCTAAGCCTAATAATAAAGGAAGATAGCCCAATACTCCCTACACATAGTCTGATAACATAAAAGAACTAGATAACGTGTCCACGCAGGGACCAAACCTAGGCCCAACATGGCCTCAAATGAGAAGAAAGATCCTCTAGTAGATGCCGTAGTCGCCTAGCCAAAGAGATGCTGGCGTGCTCCGTGTGCTCCGTCGAGTGATGCGGTGCGTGTCCTCACCAATTCTCCCCGGGTGGGAAGAACTCGACCCCGTCGAGTAAGGGTCACGGTCGCTCAAGTAGCGCTCCAGCAGGTCCGGGTCGATCCTCCCCAGCTCTCCACGTGTGATCCAGGCGTCGTCTGTCGCAGGGCGCCCTCTCCAACGCACTAGGAAGCGTTGGTAGGCTCCGCTCCTGGTCGTGGTCACCTGCTCATCCAGTATACAATCTATATGCTCGCGTTTCTGTAATGGGGCTGGAAGAGGTGGACGCTCAGAAGGTGTAATACTCTCAACAGGAGGGGAGGGCCCAAAAAGCTCACTGGGAATCACCGCGGGATCCCGATATGCCACTAGATCTGAGACATTGAACGTCGAACAGATCCCATAGTCGTCTGGCAGCTCAATCTCATACGCATTCGACCCAATTCGCTTCAAGACTCGAAAGGGTCCAGCACCACGGGCCTGGAGTTTCTTCACGGCCCCCGAAGGAAACCGTTCAGGTCTGACCCTGATCATGACGTACTCTCCCTCTCGGAACTCACGGGTGCGTCGATGCGCATCAGCTAACTCCTTATAACGTGCGTTGCTAGCCTCGAGGTGGTGATGATGCAGACTCCGAACTAGCTGTGTTGACTCATACCTATGTGAATGCAGTGGTGGTCCTGGACATCCAAACACAGACCTAGCATGCCTATGACTCCTACATGATTGGACAACACGGGGAGGACCTGGACAACCAAAGTTGTATCTATCATGCATGGGTGTCCTACTGAATGTGGTAGACTCATGGGGACTAGATTGCCCAAACTCACTCATGACATTACCCCTATATGATGAGGGACATGGAGAAACATGAGAGTGAGACATGTGTCCCTGGCCTCCTAAACTCTGGCGTCTGGGTGTATGCGAGGTGAGATGTTGACTAGCAGGCCTAGATGGGGTGTGATAATGGACCTTCTCGACAAGGTGGGGAAAAGAATATGAGTCGAGAGGCTCACTAGGGAGGGGATCGAATGGGTCAAAGAAATGATGACCCCTCCCGACAGGTCCCTTTACTATACTTGCCCATGTCCGACATTCGCCCAGGTGTAGATGATCACCTTCAGGCGCTCTAATATATGGGGCAAGGGGCTCATGAGGGAGGCAAGGAAAGCTAGGTTCCTCCCTCGGGACCGTGATACCATAAGAGGGGACAAAATCAACCTCCATGGGTATGGGAAATAATAAAAGGACCTCAGAGGTGATATGTCCTATGGTGTAGACCGAGGTAATAGAACCCATAGCAGGGAGTGTAAAGCTATGACTATAGGGTTGGTCAGACCCTAAGGTCAACATATATGTCAACTCCCATTGACAATCTAAACTCCTAAGGAAGTCCTTCACATTTTCAAGAAAGCGGAAGGACCAAAAAGTGGTGTGAAAGGAGTTAAGGGGTACTATTGGGAGGGCTGGTCCCATGGGTGTATAGCAAGGAATGGAGACATCTAGAAGTGGACCCTCCCTTAGCCAGCTAGCTAAAGACTCTCCAATGACCAGTTCACCCTCGGAAGGTAAGAATGGCACTATATGAGGGTCTAAGGGGGAAGCATCTCTCTCGGGAGTGGAAATGGAGTCATCTATGATGTGGAGGGGTCCCTGGCCCTCAGTCGAGGGTCTCGGGCCGAGAGTGTCGGCCCTAACCTCCAAAGGTTCAGGCACGACTGGGTGCTCAATGGGATCACTCCCTAACTCCTCAACCTCAGTTAGGTACTCCTCAGCCAACTCCTGTTCAGCCTCGTAAGTCACCGGAACAAGCCCAGGTGGGGGACATGAGCCCGGAGGCGGAGTGGATCGCTGGGGGTGGGTGGCTAGCGACACGGAGGTGGTCGGCACAGCGCCGTCGTGGAAGACGAACTCGCCTGGAAGGTGAGATGGGTGTAAGGTACAGGTCCTCCTGTCCAGGTCGATGGTCGCTCTTCTCTCCTCCAACCAAGTTTGCCCTAAAATGATGCATGGGCCAGCAAGTGTGTCGATCTTACACCATGCGCCATCGTGATATAGAACGGGGCCGAACCACCGTTGAAACTCGATAAAAGCTAAGCCACCGTGGAGAGCAATCTCCCCAGTCTTAGAGAGAGACTCAACAATGTCCTGTGAGACCCAATTAGATGGAACCCTACTGATGAAGTCGATCTCCGTATGCAACCCATTAGGTAGGACCGCCACGAACATGACAGGGCGCTGGAACGACTCGGTCATCGGTATAGGGATCGGGTCTCCCGACGACTGAGTGGTAGGGGCGACACCTAGGGGTTGTGCCATAAGAGCCTCGAATTGGGCCACCAGGGATGACCAATCTGACACGTGGGCTCGAGGAACCACCATGGGGCTGGCGGTGAGCTGGACATGCAAGACTCAACGAGACAAGGATAAAACTCTAACTAGACACAAACCTAAAATGACAATGCAATGGTAGGTTACCTAGATGAACTAAGAGACTCAATGCACCCTAGACAACCTAAAGACTCAAATGACCTAAGACCCCAATTTGTTAGAATAAACTGGTTCCCTAAGCTCTGATACCACTTTGATGCGGGACAATATGCTCTGATACCACTTTGATGCGGGACGGGACTGAAAGGGCTGGGACCTATGAAAGCAACACAGTGCGGCCAGCACTCGCACGCCAAAGGCAAGCCGGGCGGCTGACCTCCGTAGCGTTCCTCCGGGTGGAGGCGTCTCTCAGCAAGAAACTCAAGCCCAACGACCGTCCCTATGAGGGAAGCGCGGGGATCTCAGCGGCTAAGGAACCGCCGTACGCCTAAGGGAATCTAGTCCGAGCTCGGCGCTCGACTAGGGTCACGGGATGGGTGCTCTCAACTCACAGTCACGCGGTGATGAAAAGACTAGCTAGGATCCTAAGCACTCACGCGGCATAATAGAAAGCATACTAGCAAAGCAAATGCCAACAAAGGGAGCGTCGCACGTACCTCCACACCTAGGCGTGGGGAAGAAACCCCGGCCGAGATCAACAACCCCGATACACAAGGAGGAACAATAATACAACCTCAACCACAAATGCCCACTCCTCGCAGGGAGATAACAGGCTACAACATAGAGATTCGGGGCTGCCGATGTACGGGCTGACGGGCGGCTCTCGGTGAAGGGTTGGCCGCGAGGAGGACCTGAGCGGCGATTGGCAGGTTCGCAGCAATGCGTGACTCGGCGGTGAAAGCTCCCACGACCTGATCCGGTGTCCGATTGAGGCACCGTCAGCGAGGGCGTGTAGCTAGTTCACGGGAGGAAGTCTCGGCCAAAGGGGGCATGCAGATTCCGTCCGTGGAAGCCGGGGGCGCACCTGCAAGTTGTGACAGGGATTCTGCTCCCAGAACCGCGTGATCGAGCGGGAAAAATGACAAGAAATAGCTCCGAAGGGCGAACGGAGCTCCGCTTGTTGGAGGACGAAGAGGACGCAGGGCAGCAGGTCCCGACCAATGGGCTCGTTCAGATCCTGTCGTGATTGAGTGCAGCAAGCTCGGGAATCTGTAGGTAGTCCTGGCGCCGGGTGGACAGGGCAGACCTGCACGACCTCACGGGAATGGACGTCACGAACAGCTCGGATGTCGGAACGGGGTGAGGTTGGCGGCGCTGGAAAGAGGACGAAGAGAGGTACGACCGGTGAAGATCCCACATCCAAACTCGCTGATGTCCGTCCCATGGGATTTTTGCAAGGGGGCGGACAGAACCAGGTTCGCAGGGAGAGGGGGTCCTGCGCGCGCTCACGAAGAAAACCGCCACGGGTGATGCCGAACTCCGAATGAGGCGAGACCACCTCGCACACGTTGGCGACTCGTAGCAGGATCACCCAAAAATGGGCTGGTCGCCCAAAGTCACCAGGAACAGAGGAGGACGTCGCAGCTCTTGGAGACAAGATCTGGTTGCACTGAGCTTGAATCTGTGAAGAGATAGAAGAGAGGGGGAACCTCGGCGTCGCACCGAGGGGATGGGGAGTCACACCCCAAGCTTGATCCCGTCGCAGGATCAAAGAGAAACAGAGGGGGGCGCAGCCTCCTTCAAGAGAAACAGTAACTTTTTTTTGTTTATTCATTTGATAATCCACCAAAAGAAAAAATACAAGCCTTATATATCCGGGGGGGAAGAGCTAGGGTTTCATCCCAAGCCACAAGGAAGGGGGGGGGGGCGCAAATGGAAGGGGGGGTGCGACCAGCCCTCCTCCATTCAAGGGGGTTGCGGCCTGCCCCCCTCCAATCAAGGAGGGATCAAGGGGGCGGCGCCCAAAGGGGAAAGGGGGGGAGATGGAATGGGGAAAGGGGGGGGCGCCCAAAAAGGGAAGTGGAGGGGCCAAGGGGAGAAGGTGGCGCAGCCACCAAAGGTGAGGGATGCGCCCCCCTCCCCAAAACCCTAACCCTAATTCAACCATCTATGGGCCAAGGCTAAGAAGCCCAATAATAAAGGAAGACAGCCCAATACTCCCTACACATAGTCTGATAACATAAAAGAACTAGATAACGTGTCCACGCAGGGACCAAACCTAGGCCCAACATGGCCTCAAATGAGAAGAAAGATCCTCTAGTAGATGCCGTAGTCGCCTAGCCAAAGAGATGCTGGCGTGCTCCGTGTGCTCCGTCGAGTGATGCGACGCGTGTCCTCACCATGAAGGGTGCGTTGTCTGGCACTGGATGGGCTGCCAAGAATTCAGCCATACCTTGTCCCTTGATTGCTTTCATGGGGACAGAAGTAATGTCGTACTCCATCAGCAGGAGATCCCACCTCCCCAGTCTACCTGAGAGGACAAGTCGCCGAAGGAGATACTTCAGAGGGTCGTGCTTGGATATAAGCTCGACTTGATGGGACAAGAGGTAATGTCGCAGCTTCTTAACTGCGAACACCAATGCCAAGCAAACCTTCTCCATAGGGGAGTAGCGGTACTCGGCACCAATTAGCTTCCGGTTGAGATAATAGAGGGGCTGCTCTTTACCTTCCTCATTGATTTGCGCTAGCAGAGCTCCTAGCGAAGCGTCCATGGCAACAATATAAAGAATGAGGGGTTTACCCTTGATCGGTGCCCCCAGAATTGGGGGACTAAGGAGGTACTCCTTGATTTGCTTGAAAGCCGCATGGCATTCTAAGTCCCATGTGAACGGGGCATCTTTCTTCATCAGCTTGCTGAAAGGCACGCATCGACCGGAGAGGTTAGAGATAAACCTCCAAATATAGGCCAGCCTCCCTTGGAAGGACCTAAGCTCGATGATGTTACTGGGTGGTGGAAGCTCCCGGATTGCCTTGATCTTGCTGGGATCCACCTCGATTCCTCGGTACCTGACGATCAAGCCGAGAAATTTACCGCTGGATACGCCAAAGGCGCATTTCATGGGGTTCAACTTAAGCCCATATTGTCGGAGACACTCGAAGACTTGGCAGAGGTCGCGTAAATGGTCTTCGCGCCTCTTAGTTTTGACGATGAGGTCGTCGACATAGCATTCGACGGTCTTGTGCAACATCTCGTCGAATATTTTGGTCCTGGCCCTTTGGTAAGTAGCGCCGGCATTCTTCAAACCAAAGGGCATGCGCTTGTAGTTGAAAATCCCCTTGGGGGATCTGAAGGCTGTATGGTTCTTATCTTTAAGGGACATCCGGATTTGATTGTAGCCAGATGACCCGTCCATGAAAGACAAGGCCTCATGACCGGTGGTCATATCCACCATCATTTCTGTGATGGGGACTGGGAAGTCATCCTTCGGACAGGCCTTGTTGAGGTCCGGGAAGTCAACGCAGATGCAGACCTGGCCATTCTTCTTCTTGACTGGGACTATGTTGGCGAGCCAAATTGGGTAGATACACGGCTCGACGAAGTTGACCTCCACCATTTTATGGACTTCGGCTGAAACCTGGAGCTCCAGCTCATGGTGCATGCACCGCCGTGGTTGCTTGACCGGAGCAACTGAGGGAGAAATGACTAGGTTATGCTCTGCTACGGAGGGGTCTAGTCCTAGCATCTCCTTGTATGTCTAGGCAAAGTAGTCTTTGTATTCGAGCAGGAGTTACTTATAGTCTTGCCTTTCTACCTCGGTAAGGAGAGCACTGACGAATGTAGGCTGAGGGGCTTCTTCTTCACCCAGGTTGATCTCCACGAGCTCGTCCACGGTCGCCTGGCCGCCGTCTTCCAGCTCGGGAGGAGCGGGTTGGAAATCGATGAAATCCTCATCGTCTGTGTCGGCTTCGTGTATTTCTTGGTTCTCGAAGACACTAGTTGACGTTAAAGGGACTGGAGAGTGGTTGTTGCTGGGATCCATGGAGGATTGATCTGGACCGCCGGTTCCTGGCTAGCAGTTGTCAACTTGCTTCGACTCTAGCTCTGTCGTCGGTTGGTTGTGCCAGGCCTACGACGTTGACTGCGTGGTAGACGCGAAAGTCCGGGTCCTGGTCGTAGCCAAGTGCCCTGGTATCCTTATGGAAGGACGGGGGTTGCCCCCGGACCTGGGAAGGAGGAGTCCACAGCTGACAAAAATGTCTTTGTTGTGTAGAAGTTTTCCACAGGGGAATGTGTTGCATCAGACACATTTCTTGAATATGCGACGACAAATCGCCCCACACCTGAACTGCTTCAGGGGCATCATCGGCTTGCCTGGACCAGCGGAAGTGATGGGAATCGACGCCAAGAGCACTAACATTTTATTTGCATTTGTGTCCTTTAGTTTATTTTTATATCCTTGGGAAAGTATGTTCAAAATTGTAAGTCTTTATAAGCCAATGAGTCATTCCTTAGGATTCTTTGGGTTTTTGTGCAAAAGTCCAGTAGGACCAGCAAGGGACCCCCATCTCCTTTCCTATTGGTCCACCTAAGTCTTAGGGCCCATGTGGGTCAATCAAAGGTCCAAGGTGGGCTTCTAGATGGCTTGACCATTTGTAATGCCCCGGGTTTTTTGGATCCCTCTTTGTGGGTCCCGGATCTAGTTTTTGGAGTGTCCGACTCCGTTGTGTCCGAAATTTTGTTTCGGACATCTTTCATGTTCGGGTCGGCGCGATCCGGAGTTGTTTCGGAGGCCCGGGAGCGTTCCGCGGCTTTTCCGCGTGTGTTTTCCGATTCCCGGTGTATGTTTCGGTAATTCCTTCGGAACCTCGTTGCGGGTGAACCGGGCCGTTCACCTAGGCGAGTGTGGTACCGTTGCGATCGGTGCATTCCGAGGATCGCGAGGGTGTGATTTTCTATTTTTTTGGGATTTTTCTGATTTTTTGAATTTTCCAATATAAGCCCCCCACTCTCTCTCTTCCCCTCATTCTCTCTTCCTCACTCTCTCCCTTCTCACGCTCTCTCTTCTCTCCCTCTCTTCTCCGGCGGCCGACGGAGGCAGATGGGGGCGAGGTGGCGAGGCCCATGGGACGAGGGACGGCGAGGATGGGTCGAGGAATGAGGCGGTGGTGCGTGGCGAGCCGGTTCGCGGGCGTGGAGGCACCGGTGGGGTTTCGGAGGCGTTTCTTCGTGGATCGGCATCCACGGTGCGCGAAATCTTCGGTGGAGGTAGGGAGATGGACCCCCAGCTCGTGCACTTCCTTCCCCGTGAGTTTCGTAGGCCGTGGTGAGCCGAGCGGGTCGTTTGGGGCATTTTTGGGGAAAACCATGTTGTGGGGAGTGATCGCCCGATCTAACATTTTGTTGCGTTTTTGGCCGATCCATGGGTTTAGATGCATGCCTAGGGGCTTGGGGATGGATTCCCCTTTGTTTCTCCATCACCCGGGGGTGATCGGGGCGTGGATCGGATTTTTAGGCGTTTTCCCGCCGTTCTCGATTTTCCGAAATGGTCGCGGTCTACCAGTAACCGCGTTCATTGGTCGCGGTCCCGGAAGAACCGCGTTTGACCAAGAGCGTCGGCAAGCGTCGCGGACGTGCGATAGACCATTTTCATCTAGTCGCGGTCATGACCCGATCGTGACTGTGTGGTCGCGGTCCTTGGGCGACCGCTACCATCGGGTTTGCGCGTGGCTAGTTGCGGTCGTGAGGTGACCGTGACTGCGTGGTCGCGGTCCTCGGTCGACCACTACTGTGTGGTCGCGGTCCCCAGTCGACCGTGACTATGGTCACGGTCCCCAGGTGACCGTGACTACGTTGCGGTTCCCGTTTACGTTGTTTTGACCTCCGGTCGACCCGGTTGTGACCCAGTGGTTGACTTTAGGTCTTGTGAATGTCCTTGACACCCCGTGGAGTTCTGTGACCGTGTCTTTGGGTGTCCGGAGATTCCGTGTTACCTTGATTAGCATGCCCATAGGTGTAGTGGGTCCGGGTGACCTCACGTGTTTTGAGCTTTCGTGTTACGCTTGATCGAGTCACCGTGTATCGGTGTGTGTGCGGTGGGGTCTCCCCCGCATGTCGTGGGTTTCTTTGGAAGGCGATTCCCATGTGGGCCATGTGTTTGGCCTTGGACTGCAAGTCCAGTTGTCCGGCCTGGGGCTGGAGGTTTCTCGCCTGCTCTGGGATAGGAAATCGACATGGCGGCTTGTGTGCTGCCTTGGGAATCATGTTTCTGTGTTTTCCGTGTGGCCCGTGTGGGTGGCTTTAGTCCTTTGCGTTCCCTTCCAGGGAGTGGTCTTGGCGGCTCGTGAGTTGTCTCGGTACTCGTGTTACCGTGGTTTTAGACCTAGAGATTGGACTAGATTGACGGCCTTGTGCTATTGCGTGGAACGGTCTTGACCCCGAGTCTTGTGACTCAAGGATCATTGGGTGTAGTGCGTCTAGAGGACTGTCCAGAGTCCAGTGGCTTAGTGCCACTTGAGTTTTCCCGACTCTCGCGCAGGGTGCGTGCGTGGCCGTGGACTGCGAGTCCTGTTTCTTCTCCGACTGTGGTTGCCGTGCGACGGGGCCGGTACCTGGGGTGGTCCCCGTACGTCGTCGGATGCGGACGTTGTTTTCCGTTGACTTGAGAGTCTACTCCTTCAGTGACCCTCCACTAGTCGTAGCCCACCAGTACGAGGTGCTGGTCGCACCAGGGAGTGGTGTACGTGCTTACCCTTAGAGATGGTTTGTGGAACGGTTTCCGTCGGGCCCCACGTCTTGCATCCAGAGTCCGGCTGAGGGGAAAACCGGTCAGAGGGCCAGACCAGGGACGCGCGGTCTGTGTGTGCACACGTGGTTGGGGGCGGTTGGACCCACGTCGACGGGCGTGACCCCAGCTAGTCACTTGTTTGTGGTTACTTGTATGGTGTTCGTGCCTTTGGTAGGCGCTACCACATCAGACAGTTCACCTGCGGTGCAGTGTAAGACGTCAGGGGACACTACCGACTATGCTTCTAGTGGGAGGTACTCCTGTCGAGTTGGGAGTGGTAGACTGTCAGTTTCCGTGACTTTGACCTTCGGGTTTTTGGTCTTGTTGACCGTTGAGTTCGGTTGTTTCACCGTGGCGCGTGGGTCGGTTCTCGCGCCGTGAGACTAGTGCTAGTGGCTTTACCGAGGTTGCATCTGGTTGTGCGGTACCCACGATCGAATGGTCGGGGTTGCACCTTGGACAGCGTGTCCAGGTAGGCTGTGTCCGGAGGACAGGCCTCTACGGCATGGTTGCCGTGGGTTTTTACTTCGGTAAGCGGTACTAGTGTAGTTTGGTAGCCTCGACTGTGAGTTCAGGGTGTGTTTTTGGTACAGTAGGAGTAGCTGTAGTGCCAAGTTTCGACCGGCCACCGAGTTTACTATTCCTGTTGTTGTGGTTGCTCTTGTAGCCTTCCTTTCCGCTACCGCCGTTGTTTCAGGTTGGGGTTCTGCGGGATCCCTGCTGAGTCTCTGTTTTGGAGACTCATTCCCTGCTTTTCAGGTGTGGTGGTTCTTCCTCGAGGTTCGAGGGTGCGGAGCGGAGGTTCTCAGTTGCCAGCTTACCGGGCCGAGTGCTCACTTGGCATGTGGTACATTTTACTGCTTTAGACTGTACTTCCTGTTGGACTGGACTCTATTGTAGCTGTAGTTGTTTATTTATTTCTGTTAATTGTTGAATTGTCCTGCTTTATTTCCTATTTCTTTGTGCCTCCACACTCCTTTTAGCCCTTCCGAGCCCTCCCGGCTCATGGGCGGCGGTGCGAGTCTCGGGTTATCGGGCCTTCTCGGTAATCGGATTCTCGGGTCGTTACACCATTCAAGGGGACAATTAGATTAAAAAGTCAAATATTCCAACCCTTAAAGTCTAAGATGCTTCCCCCTTATAATATAGTTTATCCCATGTTGTAATTTTTATTTTTTTTGGTCATTTGACCACATGAGGAAGAAAATCCCCTCTCTCCTACGAAATTCCCAGCCCCCCACCCCTTGCCATTCTCTATATAAGCCCATATATAGTGTCATTAGAGATTTAATGAAGAATTAAGCATTTTTGCCAAGAGCAAGCCCAAGGGCACCCCTTATCTCTCCCCCTCTCCCCCTTTGCAGATGAATTTCTACTGAATCTTGGGTGTGAAGCCCTCTCCTACATTCTCCTTAGCCCCACTGAGTTCTTCTCTGCCGCCGCCGCCGCCGTTCGAGCCGCCATCGTGCCGCCACCGCCACTCGTCGGAGTTCTGTCTCCATCAGGACAGAACCTCACCTACAAAATTTTATCTTTTTTTATAGTTGTCTGTTCAAGCCTTAATTTTGAGGGTTTGTTCTGTCCATCCCCCTTAACCTCCAGTTCAAATTTCGTGTCATTTGGTAGTCATTAGGTAATTTTGCCAAATTTTTGTTTGTCCTCTCAGTAATCTGCCCTTTTACAGATCTACTAGATAGAGTCACCTTGTCGTATTTTTCCGAACCCCTTAAAAATTTTTAGAAAATCCCAAAAAATTACTCAGTGTTCCACATATATATCCCCTTCCACCATAATTTTGGTGGAGTCTAGAAAAATCATTGTCCCCTCCGTCAAAGGTCAGTTTCAGGTAGATCCCTTGTTGTCCTGTGTGTCTGTCAGTCTGAGTCTGAAACAAAAATAGTGTTACAGTCATATTCATTTTCAATCCATTTGGTGGATGGAGCTGTCAAAAATATATGTTGTAGATCTATGAGTACTCTTTCTAACGGTACCAGCCACGCCTTGATCGGCCTCCGGATCTGAGCGTCGTAAGTTTTGCAGCCGAGGCGTGTAGATCTGTTCCCTGTGCAGGTTCGAAATTGTAGCCCAGGAGAAATTCAGAAATAAATATCAAAAATCAACTTCAGCAGCCGCCACTTCAAGAAGTCGTTCAAGGACGTCCTGCCATCGTCCCAGCGAAGCGACGCCTCCATAAGATCTTAGGAAGGCGATGTTCCTTTGGAAACCGTTGCTTGCTGTCCAGTGAGTCAGCAACCGAGTTGGCGCAACACCGAGTTGGAATAGTGCCAAGTCGGACCAGCAGGCCGAGTTCGTGCCGTACGCACCTCCAGATTGCTGCCCGTCAACCCAGGGTCAGTCCTCCTGGGCCCCACTTGTAGCCATTTACCTCCCTGCGTGGAGTGGGCAATAAAATTCACGGTTGTAATTAGCTTTTTACTGTTGTTACCGGGAGTTACCGTAACTGGCCGGGATCGTCTTCCCCATGCCCGGAGCATGGAGGTAAACTCGCCCCACTCTTTATCGCATTTTGCTTATCTCGTATATCTTTGAATACCGTTGCGAGTGTAGGTTTCTAGCTCGATATATATTGTTATCACCGCTGCGAGAGTGAGTGAGTGCACCGTCCCGTGACTCGACCCGAGTTAACGCGGAAAGGCCAATACCCGAGACTCACGGCCGGTTTCTCAACCGCGCCCGGTCCCACGTCTTCCCTCGCTTAGGGACGATCGCGAGCTAGAGTCCCAGGTCGCGTGTCCGTCCCGCATAAATTTGGTATCAGAGCACCAGTTGAGTCTAGGGTGTTTAAATCAAAAAAAAAGAGTGTCATTTACGTCTAGTCATTAGTCATTGTCTATGTCGGTCTAGGTTGCACTTACATACCATTAATCGGTATATCAAAAGGTGTTGTCCGAACGTTAGGCTACGCCTATCGAGAAGGCCGCACACTTGCGCGAGTGATCTTCGGATCGATTAACTCCGCCATGTACCGAGTCTTGGTTTAAGTCTAGGGTCCTTAGTGTGCATTAGTTAGTGCATTCCAACCTTGCATAGTCGGTCTAGTGTCTTGTCACCAACTGTTGGCATGTCCATTCACTAGTGTCCCCGTGTCCCATGGATGACCAAGGGGCCGCATCTTCTGCATGGTGGCGATACTATCTAAAATGGAAGGATTACCCGGACCACCCCAAAAGGCCCGTAGCCCGGGACTTCTACGGCTCCGATAATCCGAGTGACTACCTAGAGTGGGAAGCCATTATGGACGACTACTTTGAGTGTTATCTTATGTCCGGTCCCGCGCAAGTTGACTTTGCCAAAAGGTGACTTTTCTATGAAGCCGCCGAAACATGGAGGGACATCAAGTACTTCCGGGAAGATAGGAGGCTAAGGCCCATCGAGTCATGGTGGGATATGAAGAGAATGCTTAGGAGGGTCTACCTTCCCCGTCCACCTACCTCCAACCACGGGGGTCATACCACTAGCCAACCCCACCAACTCACCCACAATCAAGTGGGCCACACTTCCAACCAACCCCGCCCCTTCACCTCCATCCAAGTCCACCAAAGCAACCGCAATCAAGTGGCCCTCCCTATCTCCTCCAACCAACCACCCCTTGGCACCTCCGTCCAATCCCACCCAATCGCCTCCAACCAAGTGGAAGCCCTACTTATAGTCGAGTCTAGGTCCGCATCCGGGCTGAGAGATGAGGAGCGAGTCCACCACGAGGTCCCTACTCTAACCCGCACCTTTGATGAAATCGAGAAAATGTTTTTGGATTGCTTGGAAAGGACACATGCTTCTTCACCACCCGTGAGTGCTCCATTGCTACCCTCTACTTCCGAACTTTATTCGGAACCATCTTATTTGGAGCCACCAAAGCCTGAGCCACCCGTGTTTCTAACGGGTACGCTTTTCATAGTCGAGCCGCTTCTTAGTTGGCTCAAGGATGGCTTGGTCCCGCCTCCTTATCCATCAATGGACCCCACCCTACCATTGTTGCCCGTGAACTCCTTCCACACTACATTCCGGTCTAGTCACCATGTTGATACCTTGGATGACCTTGTTATGGGATTAGACTCGCAATGGTAGTTGACGCACTCCTTGGCCCGAAGCTTCGACCAACCCACTAGTCTTAGCTTCACCCATCCGGCCATAGGGTCCATTACCTCCATGTGCACCGTAGGTTGTGTCACCACGGAGATTCTCCTATTCCTCCCGATGCCGGTCGAGTCCGACTTCGTTCCCTTTTTGCCCAAGGGAGGAATCATATTTTCTAGACATGGCCGTCGTCCCACCAACCACAATGTATGACGGTGATTATGAATTCTTAAATTGGGACCGAGTCATGGGGGAACCCACTTCATGGGGTCATACCTTCTTTGACCCTTTTGACCCCTTCACTAGTGAACCTCCCGAGCTATCATATTCACTCCACTTCTTCCAAGGAGTTCACTATCCCACCCCTACCCCTCGGTCTAGTTGGCAAGCCGTACCAACGTCTAGGGCTAATGACGAGGGTAGTTTTGGATCTCCTAGCCCTTCCCCACCCAAATCCCACAGGTCGCCAATGCATGAGTGGTACATCTTAGGGTGTCTAGGAGTCGTCCATTCCGTCAACCATCGAGTACATCTAGTGTATGTATGGCACATATTCGGGTGTCCTGGTCCACCATCGCCTATGCGTAGGTCGGACTAACATTAGGTTTGTTTAGGGTCTTTGTGAGTCTTTATTTCGTTTGTTTGTCGTGTGTTTGTGCATACATCAAGTCGAGTCGGTTTGTACGCTCGTGTTGTTAGTCCCTTTCGAGTTCGAGACTAGTCAGACTTCGGGATCAGTTTTACTTCATATGTCAGATCTAGTCACATAAGGGACAAGCGGTGATTCCTAGTGAGTCTTCGAGCCGCCTTCCCTCCTTTGAGAGTGACCCCACCCCGGAGTGTCCACCTCTGGCCTCATTCCCATAGCAGCGTGCACATATCGAATCTATACGGGATGAGCAGGTGTCGATTGTTTAGAGTGGAGCGTACTCCGCGCTTCCAGGTTCGGTGACGGATCCGCCGAAGCTACTCGAGCAGCCGTACCTCTTACACGACGGGGTCGAGTTCTTCCCACTCTGGGAGAGTTGATGGGAATCGACGCCAAGAGCACTAACATTTTATTTGCATTTATGTCCTTTAGTTTATTTTTATATCCTTGGGAAAGTATGTTCACAATTGTAAGACTTTATAAGCTAATGTGTCATTCCCTAGGATTCTTTGAGTTTTTGTGCAAAAGTCCAGTAGGACCAGCAAGGGGCCCCCATCTCCTTTCCTATTGGTCCACCTAAGTCTTAGGGCCCATGTGGGGTCAGTCAAAGGTCCAAGGTGGGCTTCTAGATGGCTTGACCATTCAAGGGGACAATTGGATTAAAAAGTCCAATATTCCAACCCTTAAAGTCCAAGATGCTTCCCCCTTATAATATAGTTTATCCCATGTTGTATTTTTATTTTTTTTGGTCATTTGACCACATGGGGAAGAAAATCCCCTCTCTCCCATGAAATTCCCATCCCCCACCCCTTGCCATTCTCTATATAAGCCTATGTATAGTGTCATTAGAGATTTAATGAATAATTAAGCATTTTTGTCAAGAGCAAGCCCAAGGGCACCCCTTGTCTCTCCCCCTCTCCCCCTTTGCAGATGGATTTCTGCTGAATCTTGGGTGTGAAGCCCTCTCCTACATTCTCCTTAGCCCCTCTCAGTTCTTCTCTGCCGCCGCTGCGGTTCGAGCCGCCATCGCGCCGCCACCGCCACTCGTCGGAGTTTTGTCTCCATCTAGATAGAACCTCACCCACAAAATTTTATCTTTTTTAATGGTTATCTGTTTGAGCCCTAATTTTGAGGGTTTGTTCTGTCCATTTCCCTTAACCTCCAGTTCAAATTTCGTGTCATTTGGTAGTCATTGGGTATTTTCCCTATATTTTTGTTTGTCCTCTCAGTAATATGCCCTTTTATAGATCTACGGGACAGAGTCACCGTGTCGCATTTTCCCCACCCCCTTAACAATTTTCAGAAAATTCCAAAACATTACTTGGTGTTCCACATATATATCCCCTTCCACCATAATTATCGTGGAGTCTAGAAAAATCATTGTCCCCTCGGTCAAAGGTCAGTTTCAAGCAGATCCCTTGCTGCCCTGTGTGTCTGTCGGTCCGAGTCTGAAACAAAAATAGTGTTACAGTCATATTTATTTTCAATCCGTTCGGTGGATGGAGCTGTCAAACATATATGTTGTAGATCTATGAGTACTCTTTCCAACGGTACCAGCCACGCCTCGATCGGCCTCCGGATCTGAGCGTCATAATTCTTGCAGCCGAGGCGTGCAGATCTGTTCTCTGTGCACGTTCGAAATTGCAGCCCAGGAGAAATTAAGAAATAAATATCAAAAATCAACTTCAGGAGCCGCCACTTCAGAAAGTCGTTCAAGGACGTCCTGCCATCGTCCCAGCCAAGCGGCACCTCCAGAAGATCTTAGGAAGGCGACGTTCCTTTGGAAACCGTTGCTTGCTGTCCAGTGAGTCAACAACCGAGTTGGCGCAGCACCGAGTTGGAATAGTGCCGAGTCGGACTAGTAGGCCGAGTTCATGCCGTACGCACCTCCAGATTGCTGCCCGTGATGGAGGCATCATCCACAACTCCCTTTGGCTAGAGTCTTCTTCACACTCCAGCATCGTTTGAGTTCGGGCCTCTCTCTATAAAGGCCTAATTATCCCTTTTGTGCTATCTATTTGAGTCATTTTGATGTAATTTTTATTTTATTTGAGTCATGTCCCTAGGTCTTACATTTATTTTCCTAAGTTTGAGTGTCATTAGATTGTGTAATGTGCTATTGGGCCCAATTCTTCGGGCTTGGCCAAAAACCCCCCCTACCCCTTCGGTTATTTGTCATTGAGTCTTTTGTAAGGGACTTATTGTAAAATGTGGGTTTCCTATATATAGGGCCCCATTTCCTTCATTTGAAGGTAATGAATCAATCAATGAAAAATGCCATTTGAGAGTTCAAAGCTTAGTTTAATGGAGAGAATCCAATTGGGTGAGAAGCCCTAGGGTGAGAGAGTCCCCACCCCTCTTCTTCTCTCTCCACTCTCTCCTCCACAAAGGGGTTCGCCCCTTTCTCTCTCTCCTCCTCCTCCCTCCCAACTTCCAACTCCCACCTACCCCATTAAAGTCCCTCCACTTCCCATAGCCACCATTACTCCACCCCCTAGTTCCAAGGTAGCATTCCCCCCATTCCAACACTATCTTCCCCATTCCAACACACTCACCCCGCTTCCCCACACAATCCCACAACTTCCTAGGCCCATTTAAATTTTGAAACTCCTTCCCTCCAAAGCTTTGGCCGCCCCTCTCCCCTTCCCCTTGGCCAAGTTTGCCCCCCTCCTTCCCTCCACCCCTCACCCTCCACTTCACCCTCCACCCTCCTCTCATCCTTCCCTTTTGGCTGAACCAGCACAACATCTGCACCCTTCCCCTTCACTAGCCTCTCCACCACCCTTAGACACCCTCCACAACTCCCCCTCAACCCCCCTCCACCCTTCATCCACCTCCCCTTCACCATAGACCCCCTTCCCCTTCTTCTCTTGGTTATTGGAAGCTACTTCAAAGTTACAGATGAACCTGAAGTTTTCAGCAGCCACCACGACCACACCCCTATGAGTTTGAAGGTCCAAGTGGAGTCCATAGAAGCGTTTGCCTGTCCTCTTCGCAATGGCAGTGATTTCGTCCCCATCGGAGCACCGAGCTGCACAGGAGGTCCATTCTCCCACGACTGCGCAAAGTTGGCTCTGCAGAGATCCTGAGCCGGAGAGAAAGCTTCACCACGACAAACCCCGGAGGAATCAGGCCACGAGCTCTTGTGTAAAGTTCTTCCTCTCCCTGTCTACTTTCAGAATCAAGAAGCGGAACTCCGTTCAGCATCTTGCATCAGAAGTTACCAATTTTCTTCCTCAGGCTTTTGACTCTGCTTCCCACTGTCTGCATCGACCACTTCTCACTTTTCTGAGTCCTCTGATCTTCACCAGCATCTTTTGGCATCCCCGTTTATTATGCTGTCAAGAGGACTCACCCACGGTTCCAACGGTTCCAACGGCGACTGATTCGGAGTTCGGGAACGGTCGGGGCAGCCTCGTCTTCCTACTGTTGGTAGTTTGTTGTAGACAGTCCGAGATTCAGCAACCCTGTTCGATATCCCGCCCAGGACGGCAGCGACCCCTGAAGAAATTGGAAAATTTCAGAGGCACTCCTGTTCCAGATACGAAGAGATCCCCACTGGTCTCACCCTCAGCAAAATTCCTGAGAGAGTTCTGCGGCCTCCACACCCTCTGTCTGTCAGCTATTACAGAGAGAAGGCTGATTCGGTGTCATCGCTTCTTCATCACTCTTAGCACTAGTTTCCCCTCCCCGCTTGGCCGGCTAAAGGCCCCTCCCTGTGCGGAGGTAGTTTTGGTTGTAATCTCTATTAACCCCCACCCCAAGACCCCCCCTCCTACGAGAGGTGTAGTGTTGTAACTTGTTTGGGCAGGTCAAGCTACACCGCCGCGGCGTGTGGGGATCCACTCGCCTCCCCACTCGCCCTCGTCTCCGAACGGGACCGGTTTCTTCAAACCGGTCGAGTAAGTGCTCACACCTCACTCCATTTAGTGCTTGTCATTAAATATTTGTTCTAGTTCCGCTGGTTATGCGAGTGAGAGCTCGATCCTCAAGCCCCGTTGTCTTGAGTGATCACCATGGGAAGAGAATCACCGGTGCCTTTGGCACTTTGTCGGCCCCCTTGAATTGGGCATCCACATCCATTGGGAATCAAACCTTGGCCTTGCTGGCCCTCTACCAGCAAGGGCCCAACCCCACACCCTCTACTTGGCATTGCCAAGTCACCCCAGGCTTGGGTGAGCGACGGGAGAGCGGCGGCCCAAAATTGGCCCTTTTGATTGTGAATGTGCTTGCTTGCCTAAGTCTTAGGTTGTGTCACATCAATTGGTATCAGAGCAATTCTTTGACTTGTCTCTATCAAGTCTAAGTCCTAGGACCTTTGCATTGTGTGTCCAACCTCTTTTGTCCCTTGTCTTGCATGTCCACCCGTAGTGATGCTAGTTACCGACCCGATCCTTCAACTTCGAGTCCACCCATGGATCCCAATCCTCAACTCAATCAAGATGCTTCTAGGGAGGAACCCCAAGGCCAAATGAATAGGGTAGATGCTGCCCTTAGAAACATTCTTGCCCAACTTGAGTCCCTTTCCACTCGAATTGCTCGGCTAGAAGAGCATGAGTTCCACCCAAGGAACAATGAGCCTAGAGTCCACCCTCCACATGTTGAACCTCATAGGGAAGACTCTCATCCAAGGAATAATGAACCAAGAGTCCATCCACCACATGGTGAGCTACATAGGAATGAGTTCCACCCAAGGAACAATGACCCAAGAGTCCACCCTCCACATGTTGAGCCTCATAGGGATGAGTTCCACCCAAGAAACAATGGACCAAGAGCCCATCACCAACATGCTGAAATTTATAGGGAGGACTTGGACCTTGACCCCTACCATGACTATGAGTGGCCTCGCCACCATCACATTCATGAAAGGCGTCCACGGGACGACCCGGATGACCCTCTCTTAAGGATGATTAAAGTAGAGGCCCCAAACTTTGATGGTTCCCATGAACCAAGTGTCTACTTAGAATGGGAGACCGCCATGGACCAATACTTTGAATGGTACCCTATGACCGACCAAAGGAGGGTAAGATTGGCCAAAATGCATCTCACTAAATTAGTCAAAACTTATTGGCTAAACCAAGAGGGTTTAAGAAGGATTAGGCGGGAAGAGCCTATTGATACTTGGGAGGGTATGAAGAATCAACTTAGGAACAAATACCTTCCCCAATCCTACCATCAAATGCTCTTAGATGAATGGCAAAGCCTCACCCAAGAAGGGAAGACCGTGGTAGAATATATTGAGAAGTTTGACTCCTATCTTTTGAAGTGCGGAGTTCATGAGGATCCGGCCGTTACCTTGTCTCGCTTTAGGAATGGACTTCAAAGTCACATCAAGAGAGAGATTTTCATGAGAGATGTTGATAACCTTGAGCTAGCCTATCAAATAGCAAGGGATGTAGAAAGATTCTCTAGGATCCCTCGATTTACTACTCCCCGACCGGCCGATCCCAAAAACATGGGACCACGACCCATCCCGGCCACCCCCATGAAAGCCCCAAATCCAAGTGGGTGTACCCCATTAAGGCCTTACAACCCCCCTCCCACCATCACTCCAAACAAGCCCACCCCTAGTCACCCTCTCCCACGGAGGGAAGACAATCTCAAAGGCCCAAGTGTAGGAAACACTCCGGGTAGCGGGCGACAACAATGCTTTAGGTGTCAAGGGTTTAGTCACTTTGCGGGGCAATGTCCATCCAAGGGATTATCTAGCTTGCTTATTGAGGAAGAAGCTCTCCCACCCCAAAAGGAACTTGAGAGTATTGTTGAGGACCATGAAGCCTCACTAGATTGGGAGGAAGAGTATGAGACCCAATACCTTGAATCGGGTCTAGATCACACCACTCCATCTACCAACTCCCATCTAGGAGTGATTAGATGCACCCTCACCAAATCCCAAGAGAAGGATTGGCGTCGAAATTCAATCTTTCACACTTTTGTCAAGATAGGGAGCCATGTAAGAAAAGTGATCTTGGATAGTGGGAGTTGTGTCAATGCCGTATCCCCCGATACCGTCAAGCTCCTTGGGCTTACTATCACTCCCCACCCAAATCCATATCGGGTCTCATGGATCAATAACAACTCCATCCCGGTCAACACTCAATGTCTTGTGCCCCTCACCTTCTTTTCATACCATGGTCAAATATGGTGTGACATCATACCCATGGAAGTAGGTAGCATCCTACTAGGAAGACCTTGGCTTTATGATGTAGATGCCACCATCTTGGGTAGGAGCAACAAATGCACCTTTGAACATGAGGGTAAGACTATCCGTCTTAACCCCTCCCCACCTGGTCCCATGACCAAGAGGGACACTCCCCCTCAAGGACAACACCCCACCACCATACAAGTCTCGGGGAACTCCACCCCTCCAACCCCATCCCTCACCCAAACTCCCAAACAAAGTGGGACCTCGGGGTTGGCCAAGGGTCTTCATCTCATCACTAGGAAAGAACTTGAAGAGGAGATAGTTCAAGGAGTACCACTATGTGCGGTGGTCATTTGCCTAGGAGAACCCACTTCCACCAATCCACATCCCATAGAAATCCAACAACTCCTAGAAGAATTCCATGATGTGTTCCCAACGAAGCTCCCGGACCAACTCCCTCCCATGCGGGATGTGCAACATGCAATTGATCTAGTCCCGGGGGCCACTCTCCCAAACCTTCCTCATTATCGCCTCAATCCCACGGAACATGCCGAACTTCGGAGGCAAATAGAGGAACTCATTAGGAAGGGCTTCATTCGCATTAGCAAAAGCCCATGTGCCGTCCCGGCCCTTCTAACTCCCAAGAAGGATGGGTTATGGCGAATGTGTGTGGATAGTAGGGCCATTAACAAAATCACCGTCAAGTATAGGTTTCTCATCCCTAGGCTTGATGACATGCTTGATATGTTAGCCAGAGCCACCATTTTCTCCAAAATTGACCTTAAGAGTGGCTATCACCAAGTTAGGATAAGGCCCGGGGATGAGTGGAAAACGGCTTTCAAAACCAAAGATGGTCTCTTTGAATGGTTAGTCATGCCTTTTGGGCTTTCAAATGCCCCGAGTACTTTCATGCGTCTTATGACGGAGGTCCTTAGGCCATTCATTGGGATCTTTCTAGTGGTCTACTTTGATAATATACTCATCTATAGTCAATCCCAAGAGGCCCACCTTGACCATCTTAGGCAAGTTTGTACCATCCTTCGACAAGAGAGCCTATTTGCCAACTTAGGAAAGTGCCACTTCATGACCACCTCCCTCACCTTCCTAGGATTTGTAGTGTCCACCAAAGGCGTCTCCATGGACCCCGACAAGGTCCAAGCTATTATTGATTGGCCGGAACCCCACACCCTTCATGAGGTCCGAAGTTTCCATGGATTGGCAACATTCTATAGGAGGTTTATTCGTGGATTTAGCACTATCACTGGCCCAATCACCGATTGTCTCAAGAAGGAGACTTTTGTATGGACCAAATCAGCCTCTAAAGCCTTCCAAGAACTTAAGGAGAAGTTGACCCAAGCCCCGGTCCTATGCCTTCCCGATTTCTCTAAAGTCTTTGAAGTCACATGTGATGCATCCGGGATAGGGATAGGAGGGATCCTTAGTCAAGAGGGACACCCGGTAGCCTTCTTTAGTGAGAAGCTATGTGATGCTAGGACTAGATACTCCACTTATGACAAAGAGTTCTATGCCATGGTGAAGTCCCTCCGACATTGGAAGCACTACTTGTTGTCCAAAGAATTTGTCATCTTTTTCGACCATGAGGCCCTCAAATACCTCAACTCCCAATAAAAGCTAAATGTCCGACATGCCCGATGGGTTGAGTTCATCCAATCCTACACTTTTGTCATCAAACACAAAGCCGGGAGTGAGAATCGAGCAGCGGATGCCCTTAGTAGGAAAGTTTCCTTGTTATCCACTATCCAAGTGGAAGTGAGCGGATTTGATAGGATCAAGGATGAGTACCCTAGCTGCCCCGACTTTGGGCACATCTATACCACCTTGACCACCCATTCTAGCAAGGAACATGAGGGATTTGTCATAGAGGATGGGTTCCTCTTCAAGGGACCAAAGCTTTGCATCCCACGGACCTCACTCCACGACTTCTTGATTTGGGAATTACATGCGGGAGGTATAGCTGGTCATTTTGGAGTCCACAAAACCATTGCTCTAGTTGAGGGACAGTTTCATTGGCCAAGTCTCAAGAGAGATGTAGGCAAGATAGTGGGTCAATGCCGAACATGTGCTTCGGCCAAACAGGTGAAACAAAACACTGGCCTATATACCCCACTCCCCATCCCCGACCGTCCATGGCAAGACTTGAGTATGGACTTTGTGCTAGGATTACCCAAGACTCAAAAAAGGCATGACTCCATCTATGTGGTGGTTGATAGATTTTCTAAAATGGCCCATTTCATCCTATGCTCCAAAACCTCCGATGACTCCCATGTGGCCCGATTGTTCTTTGATGAGGTTGTCCGTCTCCACGGGCTACCTAAGACCATAGTCTCCGATAGGGATGTCAAATTCACTAGCTACTTTTAGAAAACTCTTTGGCACATGATGGGTACCCTCCTCAAATTCTCCACTGCCTACCACCCCCAAACGGATGGCCAAACAGAAGTTGTCAATCGGAGTCTAGGGAACCTCCATAGGTGTCTTGTTGAGGATCGCCCCGAAAATTGGGATCTCATCTTACCCCAGGCCGAATTTGCATATAACAACTCCATCAATAAGTCCATAGGGATGAGTCCATTTGAAGCCGTGCATGGATACAAACCAAGAAAGCCTTCCGATCTCATTCCCCTTCCCCAGCATGCTAGAGTGTCCATTTCAGTCGAGTCTTTTGCACAACATATTAGAGACTTGCATGAAGAAATTCGCAAGCACATCAGCAAAAAGAATGAGGCTTATAAAAGGCTGGCCGACTCTCATTGGCGTCACCAAGAATTCCATGTGGGTGACTTTGTGATGGTAAGGACGGAGAGGCTCTCCCCGGGAGCCAACTCTAAACTGAGGCCACGTGGGGCTGGTCCCTTCCATGTCTTGAGGCGCACTGGTGCAAATGCCTACGAGTTAGATCTCCCTGAGGAGTATGGAATAAGTCCCACATTCAATGTCGCCGACCTAGTGCCATATAAGGGACCCATGGTGGTACTTAGTGAGGAGATTGAGCCTACTTCTTCCATTGAGAGAGCACCCACCCGTGAGGAGAGACCACCAGCCAAGAGAGCCCAACGTGAACAAATTGAAAAAATATTGGATGAACATATCACTACCACTCGGAGCAAGGCATATGAGCGCTATCTCGTCAGGTGGAAGGATCGGCCTCCTTCGGAGGATTCTTGGGTGAGTCGGGAGGATCTCCAGCAGTTGGATCCGGACCTCCTCGAGCAGTACCACAGTCGGATGGACCCCTACTCGACGGAGTCGAGCTCTTCACAGCCCAGGAGATTTGATGGAGGCATCATCCACAACTCCCTTTGGCTAGGGTCTTCTTCACACTCCAGCATCGTT
This sequence comes from Amorphophallus konjac, assembly GCA_022559845.1. Classification (NCBI taxonomy): domain Eukaryota; kingdom Viridiplantae; phylum Streptophyta; class Magnoliopsida; order Alismatales; family Araceae; genus Amorphophallus; species Amorphophallus konjac. The sequence continues at coordinate 314,292,206 of CM040121.1, read as the reverse complement.
TGAGTTCGGGCCTCTCTCTATAAAGGCCCAATTATCCCTTTTGTGCTATCTATTTGAGTCATTTTGATGTAATTTTTATTTTATTTGAGTCATGTCCCTAGGTCTTGCATTTATTTTCCTAAGTTTGAGTGTCATTAGATTGTGTAATGTGCTATTGGGCCCAATTCTTCGGGCTTGGCCCAAAACCCCCTACCCCTTCGGTTATTTATCATTGAGTCTTTTGTAAGGGACTTATTGTAAAATGTGGGTTTCTTATATATAGGGCCCCATTTCCTTCATTTGAAGGTAATGAATCAATCAATGAAAAATGCCATTTGAGAGTTCAAAGCTTAGTTTAATGGAGAGAATCCAATTGGGTGAGAAGCCCTAGGGTGAGAGAGTACCCACCCCCCTCTTCTCTCTCCACTCTCTCCTCCACTAAGGGGTTCGCCCCTTTCTCTCTCTCCTCCTCCTCCCTCCCAACTTCCAACTCCCACCTACCCCATTAAAGTCCCTCCACTTCCCATAGCCACCATTACTCCACCCCCCTAGTTCCAAGGTAGCATTCCCCCCATTCCAACACTATCTTCCCCATTCCAACACACTCACCCCTCTTCCCCACACAATCCCACAACTTCCTAGGCCCATTTGAATTTTGAAACCCCTTCCCTCCAAAGCTTTGGGCGCCCCTCTCCCCTTCCCCTTGGCCAAGTTCGCCCCCCTCCTTCCCTCCACCCCTCACCCTCCACTTCACCCTCCACCCTCCTCTCATCCTCCCCTTTTGGCTGAACCAGCACAACATCTGAACCCTTCCACTTCACCAGCCTCTCCACCACCCTTAGACACCCTCCACAACTCCCCCTCAATCCCCCTCCACCCTTCATCCACCTCCCCTTCACCATAGACCCCCTTCCCCTTCTTCTCTCTTGGTTATTGGAAGCTACTTCGAAGTTGCAGATGAACCTGCAGCTTTCAGCGGCCACCACGACCACACCCCTACGAGTTTGAAGGTCCAAGTGGAGTCTACAGAAGCGTCTGCCTGTCCTCTTCGCAACGGCAGTGATTTCGTCCCCATCGGAGCACCGAGCTGCACAGGAGGTCCATTCTCCCACGACTGCACAGAGTTGGCTCTGCAGAGATCCTGAGCCGGAGAGAAAGCTTCACCACGATAAACCCCGGAGGAATCAGGCCACGAGCTCTTCTGCCAAGTTCTTCCTCTCCCTGTCTACTTTTAGAATCAAGAAGTGGAACTCCGTTCGGCATCATGCAGCAGAAGTTACCAATTTTCTTCCTCAGGCCTTCGACTCTGCTTCCCACTATCTGCATCGACCAGTTCTCACTTTTCTGAGTCCTCTAATCTTCACCGGCATCTTTTGGCATCCCCGTTTATTCTGCTGTAAAGAGGACTCACCCACGGTTTTAACGATTCCAACAGCGACTGATTCGAAGTTCGGGAACGGTCGGGGCAGCCTCATCTTCCTACTGTTGGTAGTCTGTTGCAGACAGTCTGAGATTCAGCAACCCTGTTCGTACTCCCGCCCAGGCCGGCAGCGACCCCTGAAGAAATTGGAAAAATTCAGAGGCACTCCTGTTCCGGATGCGAAGAGATCCCCACTAGTCTTACCCTCAGCAAAATTCCTGAGAGAGTTCTGCGGCCTCCACACCCTCTATCTATCAGCTATTACAGAGAGAAGGCTGATTCGGTGTCATCGCTTCTTCATCACTCTTAGCACTAGTTTCCCCTCCCCGCTTGGCCGACTGAAGGCCCCTCCCTGTGCGGAGGTAGTTTTGGTTGTAATCTCTATTAACCCCCACCCCAAGACCCCCCTCCTACGAGAGGTGTAGTGTTGTAACTTGTTTGGGTAGGTCAAGCTACACCGCCGCGGCGTGTGGGGATCCACTCGCCTCCCCGCTCGCCCTCGTCTCCGAGCGGGACCGGTTTCTTCAAACCGGTCGAGTAAGTGCTCACACCTCACTCCATTTAGTGCTTGTCATTCAATATTCGTTCTAGTTCTGCTGGTTATGCGAGTGAGAGCTCGATCCTCAAGCCCCGTTGTCTTGAGTGATCACAGTGGGAAGAGAATCACCGGTGCCTTTGGCACTTTGTCGGCCCCCTTGAATTGGGTATCCACATCCATTGGGAATCAAACCTTGGCCTTGCTGGCCCTCTACCAGCAAGGGCCCAACCCCACATCCTCTACTTGGCATTGTCAAGTCACCCCGGGCTTGGGTGAGCGACGGGAGAGCGGCGGCCCAAAATTGGCCCTTTTGATTGTGAATGTACTTGCTTGCCTAAGTCTTAGGTTGTGTCACATCAGCCCGTTAACCCAGGGTCGGTCCTCCCAGGCCCCACTTGTAGCCCTTTACCTCCCTGCGTGGAGTGGGCAATAAAATTCACGGTTGTAATTAACTTTTTACTGTTGTTACTTGGAGTTACCGTAACTGGCCAGGATCGTCTTCCCCACGCCCGGAGCGTGGAGGTAAACTCTCCCCACTATTTATCGCATTTTGCTTATCTCGTATATCTTTGAATGCCGCTGCGAGTGTAGGTTTCTAGCTCGATAAATATTGTTATCACCGCTGCGAGAGTGAGTGAGTGTACCATCTCGTGACTCGACCTGACTTAACGCGGAAAGGTCGATACCCGAGACTCACGGCTGGTTTCTCAACCACGCCCGGTCCCACGCCTTCCCTCGCTTAGGGACGATCGCGAGCTAGAGTCCCAGGTCGCGTGTCTGTCCCGCATCACGAAGTCGTCATCTGGTGGGGCTAGAGGGACCACGTCTCCCTTATAGAAGACAATAGGTTTGTCCCTGTTGGCCTTCTTCTTGTTTTGGCGCTGTCGCTTGAAGGTGACAATGAATGTTGTCAGCGACTCGACGCTGTGCTTCTCGGATGCACATGGGAGCTGGTAGTAGTCTGGTGGCAAGCATATGCTCTTGCCGATAGCTCGGCTAATAAGATTAGCCTCGAAGTCGATCTGGCACCTCTCAGAGCGATCTGGGGTTGACTTGGAGCCGAGGCACAGCCGATGAAGCTTAGCCTTTTCCTCGTCAACAGAGAAGAGATCATCATCATCTTCCTCTGAAAGCCAACCGTTGCTTTTGCTCTTAATCACAGGGTAGAGACTAATCCCCTTGAAGTAGAGCGCGGCGTCGGCCAGATTACATTATACTGGTGTGAACAGCGACAGGTCTGCAAAGACCGTATGTTGCTCCCTGTCCTCGGCATACTTGATGCATTGGTGGAGAGTTGACGGGACGACCCAATTTTGGTGGAGCCAGGGTCTGCCCAGTAGCATCTTATAAGATGTGTTGGAGTCAATGATGTAGAATGTTGCCTTAGAGGTGAAATCATCGAGCACTAGGTCGACGTCCACCCGGCCGAGGACGTCCTCGGTGTTTTGGTTGAAGCCGGATATCTTGACCGCCTAAACCCTCTGGAGGAACAGGGTCAGATATAGAGTCTTGAATGTCTTGAGCGGCATGATGTTAACAGCAGCAGCAGCGTCTACCAGAATTCAGTTTACATCATGCCCGTTGACCTTCCCCTTCATGTAGAGAGGACGGTTGTGGCACAGAGGGGAAAGCAACATGTCTTTCTCTGTGAGGGAGATGGCGGCCGTGAAGGCTCCATAGGCAGCCGCCTTCATTTCCGCGACATGTGCTTCATTGACTTCCGGCTCTTGGAGTATTTTGATAAAAGTTTCCCTTAGGTCTTTACTCCAAGCGACGACTTCCCAAATTGAAACACTCGCAGGGAAGCGCTTCATCTGGTGGAGGACTTTCCGGTCGGCTCGGGCTCGAGCATCCTCTAGAGAGGGTAGTATGCTAGGATGAGCCTTCTGTGAGCTGCCGTGCTATTCCCCGTCAGGAAGTTGCACTGTCTTGCCCTTACCATCGGGATCAGACTGACTTTGATCGCAGGCGGGCTCGTGGAACAGGGATGCCAATGATGGCTCATCTGGGGGTGACTAGCGGGCTGGCTCGTCCTTGCCGGACGGTCCCGCTTGCTCTGCCGCAGAGGCCAGTACCGACGCCGAGGCTGGGAGGCTGGCAGTAGCATGTTCGATGCCGGAAGGGTTGAAGATGTCGGGTCCGCACCGAATCTCCACTTCCGGAATGGGAGCCGGTTCCTCTCCTCGAAAGAGGATGATTTGCTCCGGGTCGAAGGTGGATGGAGAGAGGGGTAACTCAGGAGTTGTCACGCCCCGAGCCTTTATTACAGCGGAAGACTCGCTCGAGGAACGTGAAGAATCGGCATGGTAAGCCTATTGCAAGTAAGAACGATCAGAACGCAAGACAATCACACATAAGAATAATGCAATTGCACAATGATTAACTCAAACTCCAACTTTTATTTCATTAATAATCAAATATTCAAATACAACCACTAATTCACACTTTCATCTACTAGACTCAAGAATAAGAAAAATTACATAGACTTAATCTAAACAATATAGACTTCCTAAGTCTTCGCTCATTCTTCATTCACTCTCGAATCCGCTACTTGAATACTCTGAATCCGAACCCGACTCACTTCCATCTCTTGAAAAAGATTGGAAATAGGTAATGAGCACACTTGCCCAGTAGGTATCTTCGCATCAACATGATTAGCATTATTAAAGTGATTAACTTTTTAGCTCTAGAGGTAAAATCATGCGAAATGCGATCAATCATGTGAATAACCAAAGTAACAGAGATGATAGAATGAACAAGTAAGAACTAGCAAGAATGTCACAAGAACATGATATGGCCTTTCATGAACAAGAGTGTAACGAGAATGTACTTGGAATACCACGTAGTCATCATCCAAACATATTTTACTTATGAGCAAGTATTTGGTGAATTTCTGTGGAATATCATGTAACAAGCAAGAAAGTCATGTACAAGTATTTTTCACGATTCCGTGGATTTTCACTTATTTATAGAGAAAGTACTCCCAGCGCAATGCGGCGCCAGTAGCATCATACCCCATAGTTTATAATAGTATGTTTCCGGCGATCAGCCGAGGGGACTAGGATAGAGCCCTTGAACACAATCAGTGCTCGATCGCATCTTCAAGTATAAATCAAGCTATTTCCACGTTTCAAGCAATAAAATATGGCCAAGGATGTACAATTCCAATAAGTTCATAATAACAATAATTCAATTGAATGAATGCTTCAATGAAGAAATGCGAGGTCAAGAATGACTTAAGATAAGATTATGCTTATGGAAATAATTCGACAGCATAACAGTACATTTCTTAACTTTCATAATTTAAATTAAGTTTCTTTAGACAATATGACAAGTCCTAGACCATCAATAATCCATCTAGGAACTTTAGAATATTAACCCTTTGGTCAAACCTTGGTTAATGTGCTCAAGAACTGTGACGATCTTATACTGGGCCGTTACATAACATGACGCTCCAGTATCAGGCCGTTACAATGATCTGAATCCTGAAACAAAGAAATTGGACTCAGTACAATGTGACGGTCGTTTATTGGGCCGTTAGATGAGCCTGACGGTCCAACATTGATCCGTTACACATCTAAAAACCAGAAACCATCGATAGTGTTTTCTAATGATTGGGCTTTTATGGTACAACCAACTCGACGTCCTAGTAGGAATCCCTGGCTCGCTGAGAATTACGGAGGCCTTGAAATAAGATTTCATAGTCCATTGGAAGGAATATCTAATAGAGAGATCCTCATGTTCAAGAATATGTTCCTATAGTGCAAAGTGTAAACTAATGGCCATATACCGGAATATATGCCATGTACTTAAAGAAAATGACTCTATAGATAGAAAAGACTGTGAAACGATGTGAAACTCCGTTAATACATCATTTGAAATCATACTTTAAATACAAACTATTAGAGTTTAGCCAATGAAATTAACATAACTTAAAATGCTTATAATCATGCAATTCCTATCATAAACTCAAGGTCATGATACCAAGTCAAAACTTAGATAACTAGGCTTATTTATAAGTTTGACTGTCCTCAGTCCTGTCTCGGGTTGACAGAAAATAGTACTCTGACGGTCTAGTATGGGCGCGTTACAGGGCTATGACGGTTTATCGGGGGGCCGTTACAGTATTGTAACGCACTTACTTTAGTCCGTCAGAGACAACCAGGGAATTAAGATATAACAGAAGATGTGACGGCTGATCCTAAGACCGTTAAAATCGTATGACGGTCCTACGTTAGTCCGTCAAAGCTTTTGCTGATGAAAAAGATAAGGAACTATGTCCCATGCAAGAAAAATCACAATAACCAACTATTCTAACCATGATAACAAAGTAAAGGCCATCTAGATGCATGTCTCAATGAATTAACACGATGGTACCATTTTATTTTTCATTAAGGCTAAAGATATGCATGTCCCTACTTAAACATGGAATTCATGACCTATAGTGCATGTAATCAAGCAAAATCAGAGGGCTTTTATCCCTAACATGTTATTTTTGCCGTTCATGAGATAACCTACCTCTTAACTGGACTTTAAACTTCTAATTTGGGTCTTCAAGGGTCGTCCTAGTTCTTCTCTTCCTGTGATTTTTCAGCAACTTCACGTCGCTCTAACTCCTCAGTCTCTTGACCTAAGGACGTGAAATTTGGAGGTTAGGAAGATAAAATTATTAGGAACAAAAAGTTATAAAGCATCTAACTCGAATTACCTCATTTAGTTTCTCTAATTTCCTGATCTTCAGCACCCCGTTGCATAGTTTCCTGGGTTGGCGTGATGAAACTAGCAACTTTAGAAGATCCTAACTCCTTGGATACTCGACCTCCTATCATGAAATTTTGAGAGTAGTTAGTCTAAAGTATTAAGAACAAAATACTCTAATGAACTTACCCGAGATTCTATCTCCTTACCTTGATTTCACGCGAGTCAAAAGTAAGGGTCGCTCAGTTCAGAACTGGGTCCTATTTATAGGTTTTTGGCTAGGGTTTGAGGATTAGATCGATTCTAGAGTCCTTAGTTCGCCAAAAGCCGATCTCTAAGAGTCCCTAGTAACCTTACACATCCTTCTAATTAGGTCTCTAGTAGATAGGATCCCAAAGTTCCAATCTTTTTGCAAGTACTTCAACTTACGAAATCAGCAGGGTCTAACGGTCGTGTCTAGGTGCGTTACACCACTGTAGCGGTCACCCGATAGACCGTTACATCCAACATGTGCAGAGTTTCAATTTAATAAAACTCTTTTATTCGTTTTATCTATATAATTTTCTATAAAAATAGTATTTATCTTTAAAATTCGTGAATAGGCTAAATAACATTCTAGAATATGGGCCAAACTTAATGGGCTAGGTCCTTAAAGTTTTTGGGTCTTACTTAAATATGTTAGATTAATTGTTTAACATAATTGGGCCTCATAAATGACTTATTAATTCATTAATCCATTTATTAATCTATTTAGCCCTTATAAATTCCTGATAAATTCCAAAAAATTCCATAAATAATCCAGAAATTATTTATATAAATTTTGGGGCACTACACCCTCCCCCACTTAGAAGAATTTGGTCCCCAAATTTAATACATGGATCATGGAGAGTGTACTTACAATTAAATAATTCTGAGAATCTTTTCCGCATAGCTTCTTCGGTTTCCCATGTTACTTCATATGGCCATATTTTCTTCCATTGAATCTTGACCATAGGAATAGCTTTATTCCTTAGTTGACGCACTTCTCATTCCAGAATCTTTATTGGTGTTTGCTCGTACGTCATGTCCTTCTGAATTTCCAAATTATCATAGGTGATAACATGGTCAAGATCATATACATACTTTTTCAGCATAGAGACGTGGAATACGTCATGAACTCCTGCTAATTGTGGAGGTAAAACCAGTCTATAAGCCACTTCACCGACCCTTTCGAGAATTTCAAATGGGCCAATGAACCTTGGAGTTAGCTTGCCTTTGATGCTAAATCTTTGAATACCACGACCCGAAGAAACCTTCAGATATACATGATCTCCAACCTGAAACTCCAAGTCACGCCTTCGATTATCAGCATAAGACTTTTGCCTATCTTGTGCCATTTGTAGTCTTTCTCGTATGAGCTTAATTTTCTCTATAGAATCCCTGATAAGGTCGGGGCCTAGAAATTGCTTTTCCCATGTCTCACTCCAACATATTGGTGATCTACAGCTTTTTCCATACAAAGCTTCAAAGGGTGTCATCTGTATGCTGGCCTGATAACTGTTGTTATATGCAAATTCTACCAGAGGCAAGTGATCATGCCAACTTCCTCCAAAGTCCATAGCACAAGCCCTGAGAGTATCTTCTACTACCTAATTTATCCTTTCAGTTTGGCCATCAGTTTGTGGATGAAAGGCTGTGCTAAAGTTCAATCTAGTCCCTAGTGAATGTTGTAGACCCTTCCAGAACTGCGATGTAAATCGAGGATCTCTATCAGATATAATAGTAATGGGGACACCATGTAATTTAACAATTTCTTTTATGTATAAAGCTGCTAGAATATCCACAGACCATCGACTTTTTATTGGTATGAAATGTGCAGACTTAGTGAATCGACCTATGATCACCCATATACCATCGTGGCCTCCTCTTGTCTTAGGTAAACCCATGATGAAATCCATCCCTATACTCTCCCATTTCTATTCGGGAATTTTCAAAGGATGTAATTTACCTGCGGGTCTAAAATGCTCTGCTTTTACTTGTTGGCAGGTGAGACAACGGGTCACGAAATTAGATATTTCTCTCTTCATATTGGGCCACCAGAAATTTCTTTTAAGATCTTGATACATTTTTATACCTCCTGGATGAATAGTGTACTTGGAATTATGTGCTTCTTCTAGGATCAATTTCTTCGTATCCTCATGATCTGGTATACACACTCGGCCCTTGAATAGTAATCTTCCGTCATTGGAAATAAAGAAATCCGGCCTCTGATCTATGTTAGCTTTAATCTCTAGTAACGTGGGACCATCATTTTGCAGCTTGACCAGATCCTCTATCAATGTAGGTTGAGCTAGGATATTAACTATGACATAATCTTCTTCCTTCCTGTCAATATCTAGATTCAACTGAGCAAATTGAGGAATAAAATTAGTCATACTAATCATAAGACTTGATAGCATTCCCATTGATTTTTTGCTGAGTGCATCTGCTACAGCATTCGCCTTGCCAGGATGATATTGAATAGCAAAATCAAAGTTTTTGAGATATTCTAACCATCTCCTCTGCCTCATATTTAGCTCTTTTTGAGAGAATAAGTATTTCAAGCTCTTGTGGTCCGAGTAGATCGTGAACTTTTCTCCATAAAGATAATGTCGCCAAATTTTTAAGGTGAAAATAACTGCTACCAATTCTAAATCATGCACGGGATAATTTTCCTCATGACATTTCAATTGTCTTGAAGAATAGCAGATTACCTTTCCATTCTGCATGAGGACACATCCTAAGTCAATACCAGACGCATCTGTATATACTTCGAATCCACCACCTTCCACTAGTAGTGATAGAATAGGAGCTGTAGTAAGAAGGTTCTTAAGAGTTTGAAAACTCTTTTCACATTCCTTGGACCAAACAAAAGGATTTTCTTTTCTTGTGAGTCTTGTTAAAGGAACTACAACCTTTAAGAAGTCCTTAATGAACCTTCTATAGTAACCAGCTAAACCCAGAAAGCTGCATACTTCTGATACAGTAGTTGGTCGGCTCCAATTTCTGACAGCTTCCACTTTCGAAGGATCCACATCGATACCTTCCTTGGAAATAATGTGGCCTAGGAATGAAACTTCCTTGAGCCAAAATTCACATTTGTTAAGCTTTGCATAATGTTTATGTTCTCTAAGTGTTTGCAGAGCTATCCTCAAATGTTCTTCATGTTCCTCTTTTGTCTTGGAGTATATCAAGATGTCATCAATGAAGATGACGATGAACTGGTCCAGATATGGTTGGAAAATATTGTTCATAAGTTGCATAAATGCTGCTGGGGCATTAGTTAACCCAAACGGCATTACCACGAATTCATAGTGGCCATAACGACTCCGAAAAGCCGATTTATAGATGTCTTCTTCTTTAATTCTAAGGTGATGATAACCTAATCTGAGGTCAATCTTGGAGAAATACTCTACTCCTGAAAGTTGATCGAAGAGCTCATCAATACGCGGCAATGGATACTTATTTTTGATTGTAAGTTGATTCAGTCGCCGGTAGTCGATGCATAGCCTGAGAGAGCCATCCTTCTTCTTGAAAAATAGCACCGACGCATCCCAAGGGGATGTGCTAGGTCTAATGAAACCATTGTCTAGTAGTTCCTGCAACTGCCTTTTTAGTTCCTTGAGTTCTGTGGGGGACATCCTGTAAGGGGCTATAGAAACATGTGCTGCTCCTGGAATGAGTTCAATAGTGAAGTTCACTTCCCTCTCGGGTGGTAAACTGGGTAATTCGGATGGGAATACATCGGAGAATTCATTTATAGTGGGAATGTCTACTAGGATAATCTCCTTAGATTCGATAACAATGACAGAAGCAAGAAAAGCTTCACATCCTTGCGAGATAAGTTTGCAAGCGTGAAGAGAAGATGTGATAGTGGGGTGTTTCTTGTATTTAATGCCAAGGAAAGAGAATCTTGGAAGACCGGGTTTTCGGAAGGATATAATCCTATTTCTGCAATTGATATAAGCATCATGATCTACAAGCCAATCTACCCCTAAGATGGCATCATAACCTTTCATGTCAAGGCATACTAGGTTTGCGGGGAGATTATGACCTTCTACTATCACTTCGCTATTAGGATAATAGTCGGTAAGCTTTGTTCCAGAACCTAAGGGTGTGGTAATAGCAAGATTTGAAGGTAAAGGAATTGATGCAATTGGTAATATTTTTGCAAAGTAGTGGAGATAAAAGAATGAGAGGCACCAGTATCAAATAGTACAAATGCAGTACGAGAATAAATTTGAAGAGTACGTTCCATAAGTCCACCATCCCTGGGTGCTTCCTCTTCTTCTAGAACGGCATTGAGGCGAGCCTGCCTCCTGCGTCCACCACCAGATGATTGGTCCTTCATAAGGGGGCAATCCGACATGTGATGCTCCCTGCTTCCACAGCGTAAACAAGCACCGAGGCGCTTCTAGCACTCTTCAGCCGAATGGCCGAACTTTTCACAAAAAGTGCAAGCCGTGGCGACTTGTTCCTCCTCCTTAATCTTCTTATTCATCTGGGAACTTCCACTATTCTCGCTCCTGGATCGCTTCTTACTATCACGGCTTTTGTGAGGCCACGTGATACTGAACTTTTCTTTCTTATAACACTGATCAGATCGTCGGCTGGACTCTTCTCCTTTTCCTTTCATTTTTTTGACCTTTTCTAAGGTCCTTTTACATAAGTATGCCCGCTGAACCATATCCGCATAAGTATGGATGTTTTGGGTCCCGAGCTGCTGAATGAAATTGGGTCATAGCCCGTCCATAAACTGATTTACCTTCAATAGATCGGTACTGATTAGATGCGTTGCATAAGGTGCTAGCCTTGAGAATTGTAATTCATATTTTGCCACTATCATCATTCCTTGTCGAAGAGAGGCGAACTCCATAGCCTTTCTTTCTTTCACATGCTCAGAGAAGTACTTAGCAGGGAATAAAGTGAGAAAACCATCCCACGTATGCGGTGCATCGGCCGAAGGTGCCGGAACCGACTTCCACCATGTACGGGCATCCTTGTTGAGTTGGAAAGTTACAAGACATACCTTCTCTTGATCGGTGCACTAGATGACGTCAAATATATGGTTCATCTCCTCAATCCAGTTTTATGCTTCGTCCGGATTAGAAGAACCATAGAATCGCGGAGGGTTTAAACTCTGAAAATTGTGATGTAAGTCGCCAGCCCTTGCCCCTGCGCCTGCCTGGGCCATAGTTTGCAATGCCTGTGTAAGGCCGACAACAGTTTGTTGCATGCCATTCCAATCTACATGATGAGCCATTTGTAAAATAAGGTACCAGAGAGAAATATAACAACTTGTTATTTCTCATGGAATTGGAAGAAAATTCATCTTAAGCTAATTAACTATCTTATCCCGGGCTCTACCCAATTCTCACATGGGTAAGGAAATTTCTTCCTTAGTTCATAGGTAGGGGTCCTTAACCTTGGACTTATCCTATGACATGATTCTTCTCCCGAAGTCCTGAGACTTAGGCTCTAATACCAACTTAACAGTCACGCCCCGAGCCTTTATTACAGCGGAAGACTCGCTCGAGGAATGCAAACAGCCGGCATGGTAAGCCTCTTGTAAGCAAGAACGATCAGAGCGCAATATAATCACACATAAGAATAATGCAATTGCACAATGATTAACTCAAACTCCAACTTTTATTTCATTAATAATCAAATATTCAAATACAACCACTAATTCACTCTTTCATCATACTAGACTCAAGAATAAGAAAAATTACATAGACTCAATCTAAACAATATAGACTTCCTAACTCTTCGCTCATTCTTCATTCACTCTCCGATCCGCTACTTGAATACTCCGAATCCGAACCCGACTCACTTCCATCTCCTGAAAAAGATTGGAAATAGGTAATGAGCACACTTGCCCAGTAGGTATCTTCGCATCAACATGATTAGCATTATTAAAGTGATTAACTTTTTAGCTCTAGAAGAATAAGGTAAAATCATGCGAAATGCGATCAATCATGTGAATAACCAAAGTAACAGAGATGATAGAATGAACAAGTAAGAACTAGCAACAATGTCACAAGAACATGATATAGCCTTTCATGAACAAGAGTGTAACGAGAATGTACTAGCAATACCACGTAGTCATCATCCAAACATCTTTTGCTTATGAGCAAGTATTTGGTGAATTTCTGTGGAATATCATGTAACAAGCAAGAAAGTCATGTACAAGTATTTTTCACGATTCCGTGGATTTTCACTTATTTAAAGAGAAGTACTCCTAGTGCAATGCGACGCCAGTAGCATCATATCCCATGGTTTATAATAGTATGTTTCCGGCAATCAGCCGAGGGGACTAGTATAGATCCCTTGAACATAATCAGTGCGCGATCGCATCTTCAAGTATAAATCAAGCTATTTCCACGTTTCAAGCAATAAAATATGGCCAAGAATATACAATTCCAATAAGTTCATGATAACAATAATTCAATTGAATGAATGATTCAATGAAGAAATGTGAGGTCAAGAATGACTTAAAACAAGGTTATGCTTATGGAAATAATTCGACAGTATAACAGTACATTTCTTAACTTTCATAATTTAAATTAAGTTTCTTTAGACAATATGACAAGTCCTAAACCATCAATAATCCATCTAAGAACTTTAGAATATTAACCCTTTGGTCAAACCTTGGTTAATGTACTCAAGAATTGTGACGATCTTATACTGGGCCGTCACATAACGTGACGCTCCAGTATCGGGCCGTTACAATGATCTGAATCCCGAAACAAAGAAATTGGACTCAATTCAATGTGACGGTCGTTTATTGGGCCGTTAGATGAGCCTGACGGTCCAACATTGATCCGTTACACATCCAAAAACCAGAAACCATCGATAGTATTTTCTAATGATTGGGCTTCATGGTACAACCAACTCGACGTCCTAGTGGGAATCCCAGGCTCGCAGAGAATTATAGAGGCCTTGAAACAAAATTTTCTAGTCCATTGGAAGGAATATCCAATAGAGAGGTCCTCATGTTCAAGAATATGTTCCTATAGTGCAAAGTGTAAACTAATGGCCATATACCGGAATATATGCCATGTACTTAAAGAAAATGACTCTATAGATAGAAAAGACTGTGAAACAATGTGAAACTCCGTCAATACATCATTTGAAATCATACTTTAAATACAAACTATTAGAGTTTAGCCAATGAAATTAACATAACTCAAAATAACTTAAAATTCTTCTAATCATGCAATTCCTATCATAAACTCAAGGTCATGATACCAGGTCAAAACTTAGATAACTAGGCTTATTTATAAGCAAGTTTGACTGTCCTCAGTCCTGTCTCGGGTTGACAGAAAATAGTACTCTGACGGTCTAGTATTGGCGCGTTATAGGGCTGTGACGGTTTATCGGGGGGCCGTTACAGTATTGTAACGCACTTACTTTGGTCCGTCAAAGACAACCGGGGAATTAAGATATAACAGAGGATGTGACGGCTGATCCTAAGACCGTTAAAATCGTATGACGGTCCTACGTTGGTCCGTCAGAGCTTCTGCTGACGAAAAAGATAAGTAACTATGTCCCATGCAAGAAAAATCACAATAACCAACTATTCTAACCATGATAACAAAGTAAAGGCCATCTAGATGCATAGGTCTCAATGAATTAACAAGATAGTACCATTTTATTTTCCATTAAGGCTAAAGATATGCATGTATGCATGTCCCTACTTAAACATGGAATTCATGACCTATAGTGCATGTAATCAAGCAAAATTAGAGGGCTTTTATCCCTAACATGTTATTTTTGCCGTTCATGAGATGACCTACCTCTTAACTAGGCTTTAAACTTCTAATTTGGGTCTTCAAGGGTCGTCCTAGTTCTTCTCTTCCTGTGATTTTTCAGTAACTTTACATCACTCTAACTCCTCAGTCTCTTGACCTAAGGACGTGAAATTTAGAGGTTAGGAAAATGAAACTATTGGGAACAAAAAGTTTTAAAGTATCTAACTCTAATTACCTCATTTAGTTTCTCTAATTTCCTGATCTTCAGCACCCCGTTGCACAGTTTCCTGGGTTGGCGTGATGAAACCAGCAACTTTAGAAGATCCTAACTCGTTGGATACTCGACCTCCTATCATGAAATTTTGAGAGTAGTTAGTCTAAAGTATTAAAAATAAAATACTCTAAAAAATTTACCCGAGATTCTATCTCCTTACCTTGATTTCACGCGAGCCAAAAGTTAGGGTCGCTCAGTTCAGAACTGGGTCATATTTATAGTTTTTTGGCTAGGGTTTGAGGATTAGATCGATTCTAGAGTACTTAGTTCGCCAAAACATGATCCCTAAGAGTCCTTAGTAACCTTACACATCCTTCTAATTAGGTCTCTAGTAGATAGGATCCCAAAGTTCCAATCTTTTGCAAGTACTTCAACTTACGGAATCAGCAGGGTGTAACGGTTGTGTCTAGGTGCATTACACCACTATAGAGATCGCCCGATAGACCGTTACATCCAACATGTGCAGAGTTTCTATTTAATAAAACTCTTTTATTCATTTTATCTATATAATTTTCTATAAAAATAGTATTTATTTTTAAAATTCATGAATAGGCTAAATAACCTTCTAGAATATGGGCCAAACTTAATGGGCTAGGTCCTTAAACCTTTTGGGTCTTACTTAAATAGGTTAGATTAATTGTTTAACATAATTGGGCCTCATAAATGACTTATTAATTCATTAATCCATTTATTAATCTATTTAGCCCTTATAAATTCCTGATAAATTCCAGAAAATTCCATAAATAATCCAGAAAGTATTTATATAAATTTTGGGGCACTACAGGAGTTCTCCCACGGCCTCTACCGCGTCCCCGACTGCGACCTCGGCCACGGCTTGTGTGTTCTGGAGCTGGCTGTAGCCCGAGCGGGGCAGTCATCCTTTGCCTTGTTCGGGAAGCCACTGGCTCGCCTCGCCGAGAAGCATTGATCTTTTTAGGGGGTGGAATGGCCACCATGTTGCAGGTACAGCCCCGAAGCATTTCTTCTAGCTACTCTGTGGTGATCTCCTTATCTTTATAGCACAAGGAGAGCTCGTCCGGGATTAAGAGCCTTTTGCCATTCTTGAGCTTTTGGATCATCTCTTGGACCCAATTTTTGAGGCGGGCTCGTTTCTGCATTTCTTCCCACGGGATATAGCTGTCGAGTGGGAGAGCTCCGGTAGGACGAGGAGGAACGTATTCCTCCAGGTCATTAATGAGCCGCTGGAGCCTTTGGAGAGGCGTTGGCTCGGCTGGCGACTGTAGGGTGGCTGCTTGTTCAGCTTGTTTCTTGAGTCGTCTTCTGAGGTTCTTCCTCCTATTTTTCTCTTGTCTCTTGGCAATAGCGGTCTCCAAGGGAGTAGGAGGGAGAGGTGTTGGAGCTGGAGTTGATAAATCTTGGTGAGGATATCTCCGAGCTGGTGCCTTTGCAGGGCGAGGTCGATGACTTTTCTTCGCCCGAATCTCGATCCAGGCGCCTTTCGCATGTTGTATCTGAAAGGTGGCGTTGATCGCCTGCTCGATTACCTCGAGCGGCAATTCCTGGTATGCCGGGATACTGGGACTGGTGTCCAAAGATGTGTGCGCGGTTCGGTGCCTTACCCGCGGTGGCAACAGGAGCCTACGAAGAGTCGGTGGGCTGGTGCTGGCGTCCGAAGACGTGTGCACGGTTTGATGCCTTAACCGCGGTGGCGACAGGAGCCTACGAGGAATCGGTAGGCTGGTGCTGGCGTCCGAAGACGTGTGCACGGTTTGATGCCTTAACTGCGGTGGCGACAAGTTTTGTTGAGGAGCGGACCGGGGAATATGTTTGTTGTCCTGCTCCTTAGCCTTGCCTTTATGATCACGCTGAGGGCTGGGCCTAGCGATGACCGAAGGCACCGTAGGATAGTGTTGCTCTGCACAGTTATCCCGACTCTACGGACTGGCTGAGTCTTGTGGCGATGGGCCTGTCGCTTGAATCGAAGCCACTGAAGACTCCGAAGATGTCTTCTTTGTACTTTGGATTGTGTTGACGGGTGGGCGGAGAGGATCCAACGGCTCATCCGCTGAGGAGATGTGACGAGGCTGAGGCGGGGCCTTGCTCTACTTTTGTTTTCCCTTCCTTTCCATGGATGCCGGAGACGGAGATAGGACAGGAGGAGGACGAGAGAGAGCTGAAGAGCCCGTTGTCGAGAAGCCCACCAGAACGTCCACTCAGTCGAGAAGCACCCGGAGGAGCCTGGTGGTATCTTCTTCAGGGAAAGGGAGAGACTTTAGCTCCCGCCAGGACCGCCATCGCACGGCCGAGGTGGTCGGGGTTGGCAGTTGACGTCCGGGAGCCTGAAGGGGCCGATGGAGCAAAAGAATGGATGATGTTGACCGAGAAGTCGATCGGCTCCGTCTCTTGACTGGCGTCCTACTCTCTACGCCTTCGCAATCGCTCGAGCGCCTCTCGGTTGTCAGTCCGGAACTCAAGCCATTCTGGAGGATGCTGGTAAGGCAGCCCATGCCCATTTTCTTGAGGGGAGTCTGGCCACTCTGGCGCACTCCTGGCAGTGTTCAGGGTCTCCTCGACAGCTTGCCGAAGCCTAACGAGCTACATGGAGTTTCCTTCCGCATTGATCTGCTCCCATTGGATCTCTTCCTGGATAAGGTGTTGAACTTCCTCACATGACTTGATCGTGTGGCAGATTCTAGCGTGGAAGGGGCAGTATTGAGGGTGACTACGGTCCCAATGGGTGTAGGCGGCCGGCAGGTCGCGGGGCATGATTTCCCCCCTCTCGACGAGGATATCGAAGAGTTGTCGGGTTTTCTTCCTGGGGAAGGAGAGAGGTCTATGATCATGCCAGGGCCTCCACCCTAGATACCAAATCGACTGTCCCCTTTGACTGGCGCTGGGTTCCTCTGACTAGTCATCAGAGAGCAAAAATGCGGCCATCATGTGGATGACATTGGCTGAGTGGTGACCCACGCGTGATGCCTTAGCTGGCTTGGCCCACGTATGTGGTTGCGGGGGATCGACGAGACCACTCTTCATTTTAACGAGGCCGTCTCGGATCAACTTCTACGCCTGAGTGTTGAAGACGTAGCAATCTTTGACTGAGTGACCCAGCATGCGATGATACAGGCAATAACTAGGATCATCGGTCTTCAGGGCCTTGTCCGGCTTGCGGATCTCGGGCAGCTCAAAAATCTTCTGGGCCATGCAGAAGTCGAAGAGCATCTTTGTGTGTTCCTTCTTGAAGGAGAAGGGTGTCTTCATATGCTCCGAGAAGGAGGGAGCAGCCGGCTTGTCTGCTGGCTTTTTGTCAGAGCCACTGGATTCGGCCTCCTTATTGGCCTTAGCAGCAGGGGTGAACTCTATGATGTTCACCTCCTTGCCGGGCTGGCATTCTCGCACTTGCTTACCCTTTGCTGCAGTGGTGCTCGGGTTATCGGCGAAGAACATCTCTATTTTGGCGACCGCCGAATTGAGTTGGTCGAAGCCTTTGATATTGGTGCCGAGAAGCTTTTTGCTGACCTCGGTCGCCAGACCTCGACGGCATATGGTGATGGCATCCTCCTGAACAGGTGGATTGACACACCTCATGCTGAGGTCTCGCCACTTTTTGATGAAGTCGAGGGCGCTCTCGCCCTTTTTCTGCCAAAGAGAACAGAGTTCGGCTAGGGAGACCTTTCGCTCAGCCGTTTGAAAACGATCGAGGAATTTCTTCTGGAGATCCGCCCAGTCGATGACTGAGTTGGGCTTCAGGCGGGAATACCATTCGAAGGCCATTCCCGTGAGTAAAGTAGCGAAGTAACGGAGGACATATGATTCATCCAACGCTAACTCACCCATGGCCGTAACATAGTAGGCCAAGTGTTCATGTGGTGACCCCTGCCCGTCAAACTTTTGCAGCTTCGGGGGCTTGGTGTACTCCGGGGGAAGCTTTTTTAGCTGTTGGTGAAGGGGGTAGGGTACATTGTAGAGATCGCTACCGTGATAGCCCCTTCACCATACTGGGCAAGCTTTATCTCGACAATACGCTCGATCATCTGGCGTTGTGCCAGGAGATTTTTCGGCATTGGCGTATTGGAGGCTCATGGTAGGGCCTCGATCGGGGGCGTGCCAAAACCAGTTGCCAATGGGGTTCGGGCGATCGCCGCTGAGGTGTTGGCACCATCGCGGGCCGCTGGGGGTACCGGTGCCTCGGCCTGGGGCCTAGCTGGTTGCTGATGATGAAGGTCCCATTCCTGGAGGAGGTATTGTAGGAGGGCCTTCAGATGCTAGTTCTCCCTCATGAGAGTGTTGAGGGTCACTTCTGGAGCCTTGTTCGCAGGAGGGACGTTGTTGACCGGTTCTGCATTGAGAGGAGGGTCACGGTCTTCCACCGGGACTTCTTCCGTTCGTTCTGACGCGTACGGTCCGGCAGAAGTGCCGATGTGACCTATTGGGGGAGGCGGCGGAGCCTGATGGCGCGGCCTCCTGAAGTGGGATAGAGGCTGATTCAAGTCATCAGACTGGGTGTCAGGCTGGTGTCCGGCGGTGTAGCACACGACCACTCGAGCCGTGTCATTAATGAACCGAGCCATCCGCTTCTTCCGCGGGTGCCGCTCGGGGCGGACGGGCGCCCCTAGTCTGTCAAAGATTGAGGTGTGTTGTAGAGGGGGTTCACTCCCGATATCAGTCGGAGGAGAACCCAGAACAAGTTGCTGGAGGGCCCCGACCTGGGCTCGCCTTTACCTCTGCTTGCTTGCGCGGGGGACATTTGACGACTGGGCGTCGTCAGACGATGCTATTGTAAAGCCAGTCGCATCCCGTCTGATGCCGCGTCTGAGTGCTCAAAGGGGGTTTCTAATACGTACCCTTCGAACGGCTTGAGCTTCTTCTGGGGTAACCCAGATTCTCCTCAAGTCAGGTTGCTGGTCTCCCTTGTCGCCGCTTTTCTGACGAGTTGTCTTGGGAGCCGGTGTGTCGGGCTGTGGTGGGTGCCCCCGGGCTATTGCTGAGGAACCCGCTCCTTTAAGCTTCGCCCCGTCCTCTCGTGTTTGCCACAAGAGGTCAAAACGATTGGCGGTGGGGATGGTGGGAACGGTCCGTTCTTGGGGTATGATTGGTTCACCCCCGTTAAGACGGATCCGCAAGTCACCGACAAGAATAGTCTTGCCGGAGTTGCTAATTGCAGCAATGAGCCGCCTGCCTCTGCGTTCGTGGTGACGCTTCTTCTGAGGAGTTGAGGAAGACTCTGCCCCGAGATGGTAGACCGAGAAAACCCGGCTTGGAGCGACCGATAGCATGAAACTGTGAGCCAGAGTTACTGGAATTGGCCCCCGGGGTATGAGACCCGTGCCGGGAGTCGATGACTGGGCGACCCGGGTATAAGCCTTTTCCCGTGCAGATAGAAGTGTTGCCGATGCTTGAGATGACACTCTTGCACTAGGAGGCGACGCCGTCGGAAGTGCTGAGGTGCCAACGCCCCTTGGTCGAGGACCCGCGGTAGGTGCTGGCGTAGTCCGAGCTCATGTCAGGAGGCCTGAGAAGGGTGCTGAGGAACCTTGCCCCCTGGGTAGGAGACCAACAGGGAGAGCCGGTTTAGGTGGAGCACAGAACCGAGGTCCCGAGTGCGATATCGGAGAGCCGCGAACTCGGGGTTGGGAGCCCATATCGAGGGTCGGCCTTGCCGGGGCTCGGGCCTGTGGGCCCGAGGAAGGTGCTGAGGAGTCGTGGACCCGGGGCTGGAAGCCCATGTTGGGTACCGGCCTTGGTGGAGCTCGGGGTTGGAAGCCCGAGGAATATGGTGGGAAGCCGTGGACCCGGGGCTGAGAGCCCGTGTTGGGTGCCGGCTTTACTGGGACTCGGCGTTGGAGACCCAAGGAAGGTATTGGGAAGCCGTGGACCCGGGGCTGGGAGCCCGTGTTGGGTGACGACTTTGCTAGGGCTCGGGGTTGGAGACCCGAGGAAGATGTTGAGAAGCCGTGGACCAGGGGTTGGGAGCCCGTGTTGGGTGCCGACTTTACTGGGGCTCGGAGTTGGAGACCCGAGGAAGATGCTGAGATAGTGACTGAAGTCCGGGGCACGGGGCCCGTGCCGGAGATAAGACGAGGATGGCCTCGAGAGCTAACGATTACCTAGGCCGATGTTGATCTAGGGACCCTGGAGGGGCCAATGGTGGCGGTCCGGTGCCCGATGCTCAGGTAGGCCACCGGGACTGGAGGTGCGTGTAGCTCATTGGCCGCGGGAGCCAATGGAGAAACTGGAGTTGGCTGAGGAGCAGCCATAGGGATCATGCCCAAAAAGTAGGGCGATCCGATGACGGGAGCAAAGTTGTCGAAAGCAATCGACGTCGCCAAGTAACCCATCCGGGCGTGGGTGGCGATGACATTGGGACCGTAGGTGACGACCGCCATGGTTGCTGGAGAGCTAAGTGCTGCGGAGGTGATGGTGGCTGACAGTCGCTGAGCGCGGTCTGAAGGTCAGACCGTGAGCCGAAAGCTGCTAGAGAATGCACGCACGAGTACCCTCCTCTGCCCCTCCTGCAAGGATAGGGAAAGGGCACCATGGCTTCAGGGCCGTCACAGACTTTTCTTCAGCAAAAAGAAGGAAGGCGGGAGACGTCCCACCGGGCATGCCATCCTCTCTGTTGCGCATTTTTTTTTATGCCGAATGACCGGGGTGAAGGAAGGGATACAGCGGGGAAGGAAAATACAGGAGTTTGATATATCTCGGGTATCCTCCTTACAGTTGCATGCCTCTCACGGTGGTATCGGGCACTCTCCTTTTACGGAAAGTCGAAAGGGGTCGAATGGCACGAGAATGTTAGGGTTACGGATTAACCAGATAGGGTGCGGGCGTGCCAGTCGATTTCTCAACAATCACCCATGGAACCAAGGGTAGACCGGGGAAGCGCCACCAGGGCGCAGCACGTGGGCTCGGGCGATCAGGCGACACGTGGAGAAAAGGGGTTCCACGGGTGCGAGTGCATAGGCGATTGTGGGTTTCGTGTACTGGACGTCTTTCCCCACTGGCCGCAAGCAACCAGTGTTTATTTACATCGGATTGAATCCAAACACCTTCGTTCTATGCTGAAGAAAAGTCTGTATATGTGTCTGAAGCCGTGGGTAGAGGGCCAAGAGCATTTTGCAGCTGTGGGTGCGCTTTCGACTGGGTGGTGTCTACTGGGATAAGGGTGGCGGCCACATATGCCGAAAGGTGTAGGTAGAGAGATGGGGGTCCGAATGTAGGTGCTTATATTTCACTAGCTTTATGATGGGCCACATGGGCAATACAAATGGGCCTAAGTGGCCAAAGTATAACTGGCGCAAGCCACGGGACAATTCCGACATGTGGGTCGGTCCCCGGGTCATTGCGCAATGAGGCGGATATCCGCGTGTTTTATAGGATCCCTTTACAGGGGTATTGGTGTGGGCCCGACTGCCTTGGGGGCCAAAGTGGGCACGGATTTGCGCCTGGCGGAGGACGGACGTGGCTCGCGGTGAGCGGTCGGGTCCTGTGGACGTCAAAAAATGATGATGATCATACGACATGCACGTCTCAGCACTCGAGAGCGAGTCGAAGACGGAAAGGCTGAATAAACCCTGTGCCTCCTCCAAGCAGGACGAATACCTACCCGGTGCTCCGCCACCCGACAAAGAATCCCCTCGTGTTGAAGAGACAGCCCCGGCTCTCCAGTCGGCATTGCCAAAGGCTGAATCAAAAGAAACTCGAGAATTTGAACACGTGTTCGGCACGCGCCGGAGATCACTCGAAGTTCCAAATCGGGATGCAGAGGCCCTGAAATAAACACCCCGACAGCGGTGCATTACGACTAAAGCAATACAAGAGGATAAGCATCCATCCGAATAGCCGCGAAGCCGAGACGAAGTCTAAACCGGCGCGCCCTTATATGGTCTTTAAACCGGCGCGCCCCTTCCAATAGCCTTAAACCGGCGCGCCCTTAAGGGGGCCTTAAACCGGCGCGCCCTTTACAAGATGCTAGTCCGGCGCGCCCCGTGAACTCCCTTGCTTTATGTTAAAATGGCATGCTCCCGTTGAAGGGTCACCCCTTTGAATGCACTAAACTGGCGCGCCCATCTTGGAGTGCTAATACGGCGCGCTTAGTTTAGAAACAAGCTTTTCTCTGAGGCCTTTATCCGGCGTGCAGTGAAGCCATCCCGTCATCAATGCGGTCCCCTGTTTCCTGGGAACGGCATGATGACGAACAAGCCTAAAATGGTTAAAGCTCCCACTTCGATCCGGCGAGCAAACGAGCATATGCCGTGAATGGAAGTCCTCGAGCCCCATCCCGCCGAACGCTCATTCCGTCGATCGGCCGGCCATTCTTCAGCAAATGATGATAGCAACGTGGCTCGCGGTGGACGTGCCAGCGGAGCCCCCCTCCCGATCACACCATAGCCTCGCCGGAGGCGACGTCGACAGCAGCAGCAGGGCAACGTCACCAACGTCAGCAGCTGCAGTGGTGGTTGCGGGAAACAAGGAACCAACGGGAGGAAGAAGAATCCAGAGGGCATCCCTCCAAAACAGGGCCTCCGGCCCCTATAAAAGGAGCGCCCAGGCGAAGCTTAAATGGGTTGGAAGGTTGGAAGGGTTGAACAACTCTTGGAAGCCTGAAAAGTGGAAGTCTTCTTTTGAGAGAAACCCCTTGAAGCCCGAAGCTAGCGTTCCTGTGAGAGCGAAGTGAAGTGAGAAAAGAGAAGGAGAGAGCAGAGAGTGAGGTGAGGGAGATACAGATCTCCCCTCCCCCCCCCTTGTTTCTTTTTCTTTCCTCCGATGTATTCTTCGCTTTGGTTCCTTGCTTTAGATGCATGAAGAGCCCATGTATTTGCACCCCTTCGTGGTGAAATGAAAACGATCCTTCGGGAGATCCTCTTTTCTTGATATGTTGCATCTTCTTCTCCCCCTTCGGAATACGTTCAGGCTGTAGCCCCTCCCTTTCTACTTGGCCTCCAGCGTTTCTGATCTCACTCCCCACTCGTTCCCCTTCGAGGGATCATTACCCGTGAGTCGTGAGAGCTCTGGAAGGCTAGTCCTCGAGCTTTTCCACACTCACACTTGGGTTATCGGACCGCATAAGGTCTACATTTTGAGGTTCACCCTGGAGCAATCCACTTGGTGTTCCTCTATTTTCTCTGGCAATCGTCAGTCCGGGGGAGGTGCTGCCCAAATTTTGCCGAGGAAGAACATGTAAGAACAGAGAATGCATAGGAACAGACAGACAAACACACTAAACCACTGAGACAAACTAAACTTCCATGTTCCTGCACAGCAAACTGTTCTAATAAAACACTTGAATCATCATGACAATCCACCTGAACAAACACTTAAAACACTTAAATCTTCTTTCCACAAACATAATTCACCAATAAGATGAACAAACCAATCAATAAATCAACTTGCAGTTGAAGGAAAGAAGAAACAGAGCACAAACGGGTTGAAAGAAGATATACAATGCTTAATCCGGCGCCCCCTAATCCGGCGCGGGTTAATCCGGCGCGGTACCCCCCCGCGCCGGTTTAACCCCACACTCAAAACCCATTTTTTTTTCCTTGCAGCAATCCGGCGCGCCCCCTTGTACTAGTCCATTTAACCGGCGCGCCCCCCCTTCCTGGACCTTAACCGGCGCGCCCCCCTTGAACTCCCTTAAACCGGCGCGCCCCCCTTCAGCCCCCTTGTAGTGTCCTTAAACCGGCGCGCCCTTCCCCTTGTGGCATCCTTAACCGGCGCGCCCCCCTTCAATATCACTTAATCCGGCGTGCCTGGAAGAGAGAAGGTGATCAAGAAAATAAAAGAAAACATGCAATTCAAGCTAATAGAAAACTAATCAAAAGTCTCCCCTCCACTATAATCCAAATTTTGTTCCGGGGGCGCTGCCCCCGAAAACCCCCGCAAGGGGCGTTGCCCCCTTGACCCCCACGACCTGACCGGGCAGGTCGAACCCCGCGACCTGACCGCGCAGGTCGATCCGCGTGCGAGGGCGCACGTTGCCGAGTTTTGGCTTTACACTTAACAACCCGCTCCCCCGGACTGTGCGTGAAGAGAAAAGCAATGATGCCCCGTGGTATCGGACGTGGACCTCGGGATCCCCGACATGGTCATGATCCGTGCACCTCTTGGGCCGATAGTTCATCAGCTTGACCCACTTCTTCCGGGATCCGATCCCGCACCCACGTGAAGCGTGCCGTACCTACGGCAGATATCCGAATGTCTTTGTTGTTACCTTCGATGCTTCGAATATGGACTCTCGACCGAATACTGGAATTGCCTGTTAGTGGCTGATGTATATATACCGGGATCTAATCCCGCACCTTCATTAAATTCGCCGCACTCGCGGCAAGTATTTATATGGTTTTGAACACCGTTTTGCATACCGATGCGGAGGGTTTAAATCATGTCAACCCAACTCGCATGCTTTAATGAAAAACGATCTCTAGGTCATTTGACCCCTTTTCTTGGCGATTAATCAGAGGTCTTCCCCTCTCCGAGGGGATGTAATTAACGTCGCGGCCTTTATGGCGCGGCGGGTCTCCAGTCCCGACCCGATATCCACAATCGTCTGATCAGTCAGATGGAGCGCACCCCGGGCTTCGGACCACTCCAGTCTCGAAGCCCGAACACATTGTCACCTAGGTGACTGGCACGCCCTCGCACTAGATAAACCGATAAAAAGACCACCGATATCCCACGATATTTCGAACCACACGAAACTCAGTGCGTTCCACAAGCTGGCACGCCCGGTGGGACTGGACTACCTCTCATCTTTTCGCCAAGGTTAGGGGCCCAATGGCCTTTTCCGAAGTCTTAACTTCCGCATTTTTGAAATTGCAGGAGGGATCCATTTCTGAAGAACCGATGGCTGTCACTTTCGGTCCATTGGTTGTGGCGAGCCATGCCGAGCATGGCTACTTGGCAGTGCCGATCCAGTTCGGCGATTTTCCCCCGGTCGTTGGCTTCCCCAACTTCCTCGGGGTTATGTTCGTGGACCTCTTGGATGTCAAGGAGGTCGAGCCCGTCGCCCCCGTGGAGGCGACACCAGAAGCTGTGAAGATGGTGGGCTACTATGTCCACCACATTGAAGCAAAGAAGAAATGCACCTCGGCTGCCAGGAGGGCGGCAAGGAGAACCACTAGCACGCCGCAAGGCCGGCTTTCCCTCTCGGGCAAATCCGTAATGATCGGAGGAGTCGAGTGTACCTGAATGGCCGTCAGGCCACGATCTCACCAGATAGGGTAATCCCGATGGTGCCGGTGCACAACCAATTCCAAGCACTGGCCCGGGAGCGAGAGGACCACATCAGGTCCATGCCAAAGCAAGAGTCGGCCCAGAAGCCGACTAAATTCAAGCAAGCATGGGTCCCCATTAGGCGGGCCCCAGCCTCAACTCAACTGGAGCTCGTCAGGACTGACCGGCTCGAGGGAAAAGAGGAAGGAAGATGAAGAAGAGAAGATTGAGGCGTCGGCTCAAGCGTCTCGAAGACCTGCCTTCCGTACTCACGGTCGGCAGGCGAACATCTATTTGAAGGAAAGAAGATACAACATGATGCACGAGCGGAGGCGTCTCGCCTATAGACCGCCAGTGCAAGCATCACCACCAACTGTCTGCCCCAGCCGGGAAGAAGACGACATCACTCAAGCCGTGAGGGGATATCTCCACAGCCTTGGAAACACCCTCTTGGGAACTCAGCGGCTCCTAGAAGCCGTGAAAGATGCTGAAAGAAACCGGAAGCAACAAGTTAACCCGGAAGATATCGAAGATGCGGAGTCAGGGTGCTATGGGTCACCCCTCTGTGAAGAAGCTCCACCAAGAGTCTCGGTGTTTGACAGGCTAACCTTTCCTAGACTGACAACCAGGGAGGCGGCTCGAAGAAACCAAAAGATGCGGGTTTATACCTGTAATATGGCCGGAGTGGCCAACCAATATGGAGCCCTACCTGAAGACCAAGAAGAGATGGCCAGGTTGGCTGGCAGGTCGGGTCCCCTCACCAGAAGAGGAGCAGCTGCAGCTGAGATAATACAAGCCCTCGCCGGTGAAACAAGTTCAGATGCGGTCGCCATGGCGGCGAACGTGATTACCACTGGGGATGAAGGAGAAAGGGTAGCGCCTTCTCTAGATACTCTGACAGAAGGGGGAGGCCAAGCTCCTAGCCCTTCTACCCCCGACCCTACGATGCTGATGCTGCTTCAAGCCTATCGACAGGAGATCGAAGCTCTGAAGCGACAGGTGGGCGAACTGACCATGCATGCTTCCACATCGAAGCAGGTCGAACCGTCTCCAGAAACATCCAGGCAAGGCGCTGGAGAATTTGAGGGTTCACCCCAGGTGACGGCCTCTCAGCCAATCCCCAACTATGCTGGGGGCACGGCCCCAATGACCCCTTCGGCTCCTCAACACCAAGGCACCGCCACTATACCCCAGGCGACGGTGTTGACGACGCCACAGATGCAGTCAGCTCATTTCTACCCAGAAGCAGTGGATCCGGCAACGGCTAACAAGCTCATGATCGAGCAGATAGTCGAGATGAAGCTGGCCGATCGGGGAAGTGAAGAATATGCCTCATATGATGTGTACAAGGTACCCTACCCTGTCCATCATGCGGGGAAGAGATTGCCTCCTGGCGTCAGCAAGCCGCCAAAGTTTGACAAATTTAATGGCCAGGGGTCACCGAAGGAGCACATAGCCTATTACGTCAATGTGATGGGCGATCTGGCGACTGATGAATCGTACCTACTGAAGTTCTTCGGGTCCTCGCTCACAGGGCTCGCCTTCGAATGGTACTCGAACTTGCCGGCGGGGTCTGTTAATGACTGGCCAGATTTGCAAAGAAAATTTCGGGAGCGGTTCCACGTCACCGAAAGAGAGGTCACAGTGGCCGAGCTCTATGCAACCAAGCAGAAGAATGATGAAACTGCTCTAGAATTCATCAAGAGATGGCGGAACCTCAGCATGAGGTGTAGACGCCCGCCACACCAAGAAGATGCGGTTCAAATCTGCAAGCAGAATTTGAAGCGTGAAGTTTTCAAGAAAATGATCGGGATGGAGATCAAGTCATTTGATCGATTAAATAATGTGGTGGTGGAAATTGAGTCCTACCTCTCCAAATACTCTTCCGCACCGGCCACCTCAGCCCAAAAAGGAAAATCAATTGAGAAGCGGTCCGTGCCCAAAGAAGTCAACACTGTCGACTTCAAGGATTTCGAGAAGCAGAAGGACACTGATAAAGGAGTCACCAGTGCTCCTCCGGCCAAGCAGGCTGAACAACAAGAGGCCGCCTCCTTGCGGTCAAGAATGAAGAAACTTTACTCCTTCCCGAAGGAGAAAACCCGGGTCATCTTCGAGTGGGCCACCAAATATAACAAAATTACTCTCCCGGAGCCGAAGAGACCCGGTGACATCAAGAGGAAAGATGATCCTCGATTTTGTCCGTACCATCAGATGCTCGGGCACACCCTCGAAGACTGTTACGTCTTCAAAGACATCATTGAAGGCATGATCAGGAAGGGAGAGCTCCAGATGGGCGAACACAAGGTGGACCCGCCCCGTCCGCATGAGATGCCGGTAATGGGGGCAACCGTAAATATGATATCCTTATACCAACAACTGCCTGAAGAAGTGTCAGATACTTGTACAAAGCACACCTATGAGGCATTTGTTCTCGCTCCCGCAGAGAGCCAGGGAGATTGGCAGATGGTGCCAAAGAAGACAAGAAGAAAGTCGACATCCCGCCCTACCCCGGGAGTCCGAATTCATGGCGTCATGCCTCAGCCACCACCACCGGTTGTAACCCCGGTCTGGTATGAAACTGCTCCTCAGTTGGTCCTCCGAAGAATGACTAACAACAGGAAGAAGCCACTCTTGTTGCGGATGCACATGCAAGTCAGCCCGGCGGTTAAACGCCTGCAGGCGATCATTGACGGGTTAGAAGAATATGAACAACCCAAGATCCAACCGGTGCGGCTGAAGGAATATGTCCCCTGGGAACATTTTGAATCCCTAAAATTGGCTGAAGAAGCTGAAGCCGAAACACAAGAAACCGGCATATGGGATGAACTTCCCTGAGAACAGCTTCCAGCTGTAAAAGAAGAGAAGAAGAAAAAGAAGAAGCTGAAGAATAAAAGAAAATGCAGCTTTTTGTCTTGCAATACCTTGTCGGCCTTGTTCAACATGGCCCAAAACTCTGAAGAGGAGGGAGAAGAAGAAATATGCTTCACACCTACCGAAGCAAACCAAGTCGAGGCCTCTACTTCCCAACATGTCACCAGGTCTGGGAGAAGGTGGGGACGTTTGCCCCCGTCCAATCACAATATTATATTCAGGGGCGAGCGGCCATACCAAATCCCCGAACCTGAAGTGAAGGGCGTAGCAATCCCGCCTCCATCGGGCTTGTACCCTGAAGATGCAGCAGGCGAAGTGGTACCCTCGTTCGCCGAATTTTTGCTCACAAAGAAGAGCAAACAACCATACCAACAGCCCGGGTCCAAGGCCAAGAGCACTCTTGCCTCCACCTCGGGAATGCCCCCTCTGGCGAATAAAGATGATGAGGGCGCCACCCCTGTGGCCCAGCCCGTGCAAATGAAAGAACCAGCCGACCAAGCAAGCCAGAGTCGGGCGGCCCCCGAAGAAGATAAACTATCTTCCCCACCGACTCCTCCGGCACCAGAACATGGCAAGCATAGCAAAGCCGAAGAAGCAAAGTTAGCTAACGTCCGGGCCGGCACTCGGATATTGAAACAATTGAAAAGAATCCCAGCAAGATTCAGTGTCTGGGAGATACTCTCCCTGGATGAGGAAACCAGGCAGGCTGTCATTGCGGCTCTGCAAACCCCGGCGCATTATGAAAGCTGTTTTGCTGAGATGCAGTTGGGAACAACCATCACCTTCACCGAAGAAGACATGCTCTTTCCTTCGATCAGCCACAACAGACCCTTGTACATGAGGGGGCAGTTGAACGGCCAGCCTATAAACAGGATCTTGGTCGATACAGGGGCAGCAGTAAACATACTCTCCTACCAGGTTTACCAGAAACATTACTTCAATGTGCACCTGATCAAGGTCAGGGATATGAAGATAACTGGGTTCAACCAGAAGTCTGAAGTTCCCATGGGTGTAGCAGAGTTCGAGCTGTCACTAGGAGACTTCACCACCAAAGTGCAGTTCCACGTCATCAACTCCGATACCACATATAAAGCATTGCTCGGCCGACCGTGGCTGCATCAGAATCGGATAGTGTCTTCAACCCTGCACCAGTGCATTAAGTACTCCCGGAATGGAAAAGAAGAAAGAATATTCGCAGACTTACACCCCTTTGAGGTGTTTGAATGCCACCTACTCGATGCTGCACTTTACATGGAGGAGCCGAAGCAGAATCCCCAGCCGACTCAAAGCAAAGAAAAGGAGATAGCAGAGGACGACGACTGGTTCCCTCCACCACCGCCCGACTATGTGGCACCGCAAGAAGTGTCACACATTTCTAAAGTTGAAGGCGTGGTTCGAGCCATCCCCTCTAATATTTACCTCGAGATAGGAGTGCCGAAGCTCGAGGATTTACCTGGGTATGTGAAGGTCCCTCCGGGGATCACAAAGCCACCCGCAGATTTAGACTGTCAAACAGTCGAATTCTTGAAGGTCTGGGACGTGCCCAACCCAGAGGGCCCACCTACGATGTTCTATGTGGCTGATGAACATCCAGTGAAAGGGGATGATGATTGTAAATTCCCCGAAGAAATCCGTGACCCGGTCGGCCCAATCATGGGACTTCCGGATATATCCAGCAGAGTGGTGAAAATGGCTAGAGGGCAACAGCTGCCCTTCTTTCAGACCGAAAGTCGGAATCAAATGTTTAAGAAGCTGTGGTATCCACCGAACCTGGATAGGGAACTCCTGAAGATTACCCAGCACCCTGGTTTGGGTTTCTCAGCAGAAGAATTCTATGAAGCAAACATGATAGCTATCTCAACTCTAGTTGGCGACAGTCCCCCAGAAGACACAGATGCACTAGAAACCAAGAGCAAAGAGCAGCATATGCCTTCAGCCGACAAAGCTCAAGATGAAGAAGTGTTCCTCCAGAACCCACCTCTAAGCAGGGATATAGAGGGGGTACCATCCACTTCCGAGGCACCACTCCCAGATAGTCACGGTGGCGGGGCACTGCTACCTCCACTCGATGTCAGAACAGAAGATAGCAGTCCAAGCTACATTCCAGACTTCTCCCTTTGTGACCCTGTTATGCTCGCAATATGTTGTGAGGAGAAGCAGGAGATCTAGATGTTGAAGGCGCAGTTGGCCAAGATGATCGAACTACTGTCCGGTCTTACCGAGGGTATCCACCTCCGAG
Source organism: Amorphophallus konjac (assembly GCA_022559845.1). Lineage (NCBI taxonomy): Eukaryota > Viridiplantae > Streptophyta > Magnoliopsida > Alismatales > Araceae > Amorphophallus > Amorphophallus konjac. The sequence goes on along the minus strand of CM040121.1, from coordinate 314,261,240 downwards.
AGGGCAGATCCATGAACCCGGGGGGCTCCTATGCCACCACGGAAAGATGGGAGAATCAGTCCCTGACCACCAACTTTAGTGCTTTTATGCACTCAAGGAGGAAGGCGAAAGAAATAGCCGGCCCTTCAACTAGCCGGCCGGCGGAACGAGTCCTCACGTTGCAGGAGAAGATGAAGAAGCCTTATTCCTTCCCGAGGGATAAAACTCGGGAGATCTTTAAATGGGCTTGCCACTATAGCAGGGTTACCTTGCCAAAGCCCAAAAGGCCAGAGGATGCTACAAGGAGTGATGACCCTAAATTCTGCCTCTACCATCGAATCCTTGGCCACCCTATAGAAGATTGCTATGTCTTCAAGGATATCGCCCAGAACCTGATCAAGAGAGGAGAATTGAAGATGGAGGATTATGAGGTGAAGCCCCCACAACCCCATGAAGCAGCTGTCTGTGAAAAGGGAGTCCATGTGGTTTCCCTCCTCGCAGAGGTCACAAGCCCGGCCGGTGAAAGATGTCCTGAAGCAGATTTCCCTCAGCCTGACTCCACCTTGCCCTCACTGCTCGGCGGGTTACATCAGGAAATTGAAGGCTGGAGGAGCACCTAGCCGAAATAAGTATGCGCTGGTTTGACCCAGCAGGGGACATCCTCCCTCAGCAATATAGTCACTCAAGCCCGGAGCACTTCCTCGTGACCAGGGCAGAACTCTACAGCCACAGGCAAGAAGATGATGAGCCCGTCCTGGACTACATCAGAAAGTGGAGAAGCCTCTATGTGAGATGCATGTCCCCCGTTAAGCCACGAGGTTGCCACTTGGGCTTGCGGGGAAAGTCTAAAGAAGGATATTCAGCAGCGGATGGTCGGCCTTAACGTCCACTCCCTTGATCACTTGGCCATGATAGCGGCTGATATTGAAGCCTTCCTGAAAAAATACCATCCTGCCATCACCCTGGCAAGACAAGAAGACAAACTCGGAGGTGTCAACTTCAGCACTTCTGGGCATTCGAAGGAGAAGACAAAGGAGGTAGCCAATCCTTCAACCAATCAACCGGCCTCATTGCGAGAGAAAATGAGGAGGCCTTATTCCTTCCCAAGACACAAAACTCAGAGGATTTTTGAATGGGCTTGTCGTTACGGCAAGATTACCTTGCCAGAATCCAAAAGGCCAGAGGATGTCGAACGAAGCGACGACCCCGAATTTTGTCCTTATCATCGGGTGCTGGGGCATCCTATTGAAAATTGTTATGTATTCAAAAATATCGCTCAAGGCCTAATCAGTAAGGGCGAACTAAGGCTGGGAAAATATGAAGTGTACCCACCGCGTCCGCATGACGTGGTCGCTTATAGAAGCGGGGTCCACATGATCTCTTTGCTCACGGAGGTCGCAAGCCCCGCCGATGGAAGATGCCCCGAAGCTAGTGAAGCACCCCTTTCAACCCCTCTGAAAGAAGATGACAAAGCCCTGCCACTAAGCGGGGTGGTACAAGAAGACATCTATGATGCCCTCGAGGCTGAAGAAGACGATGAAGGCTTCATCGACTTGCAACCGGCTCCCCCGAGATAGAAGATGGTGGCCAAGCCACTGTTGATGAGCTGATCGAAGTGGATCTGGGTACAAAAGATGACCCCAGACCAACATTCCTCAGCGCCCTCCTTCTCCCAGAAGAGAGAGAGCGATACATCAAGCTCCTACAAGAGTTCCGAGACTATTTTGCTTGGAACTACAAAGAAATGCCGGGCCTCAACCCGATGATTACTCAGCATATGTTGGCCATTGACCCCAAGGCCGAACCAGTGAAGCAGTCACCCCGGCGAATGAGGCCGGAACTGATAAGCCAAGTTTGCAAGGAAGTCGACAAGCTCATAGACGTTGACTTCGTAGCAGAAAACCAGTATACCACCTGGCTGGCCAATATTGTGCCCGTCAAGAAGAAGAACGGCCAGATCCGGATATGTGTGGACTTCCGGGACCTGAACAAGGCTTGTCCGAAAGATGATTTTCCGGTGCCCGTCACTGAAGTCATGATCGATGCCACCACTGGCCATGAAGCCTTATCTTTCATGGACGGGTCGTCCGGATACAACCAGATATGGATAGCCGAGCATGATAGAATTCATACGGCTTTCCGATCACCCAAGGGGATATTCCACTATAAAAGGATGCCTTTTGGCCTCAAGAATGCTGGCGCCACTTATCAAAGGGCGATGACCAAGATATTTGATGAATTGCTCTATGACAAGGTCGAATGCTACATCGACGACTTGGTTGTCAAGACCCAAAAGAAAGAAGATCACCTGAGTGACCTCAGGGTTATATTTCAAAGGCTCCGACAATACGAGTTGAAGATGAACCCGCTGAAGTGCGCCTTCGGCGTTTCCAGTGGGAAGTTTCTGGGCTTCATTGTCCGATATAGGGGGATTGAAGTAGACACCTCCAAGATAAAAGCTATTCAGGAGCTGCCGCCTCTGAAGAACCTGACGGAACTGCGATCACTGCAGGGCCGATTGGCCTATATCCGCAGGTTCATCTCCAACCTATCCGGGCGATGTCAACCATTTCATAAGCTGATCATGAAAGATGCGCCATTCGACTGGAATCAAGAATGCCAGAAGGCTTTGATAAGCTGAAGGAATACTTGAAGACCCCACCAGTGCTGGGGGCACCTGTCAAAGGGCGGCCGCTAATTCTCTACATAGCCGCCACCGAATGTTCACTCGGGGCAATGTTGGCTCAAAACAACGACGAGGGAAAGGAGCAGGCACTTTATTACCTCAGTCGAAGACTGGTCGGGGCAGAAGCAAAGTATACCCCGATCGAGAAAGTTTATCTTGCCTTGGTCTTTGCGGCCAAGAAAATGAGGCATTACATGCTCTCACATGAAATACAGCTGATATCAAGGGCCGATCCAGCCAAACATCTCTTGTCCCAGCCGGCGTTGAAAGGGCGACTGGGGAAGTGGGCCGTCATTTTGATGGAATTTGATATTACATATGTGCCGCCAAAGGCTATTAAAGGCCAGGCGATAGCAGATTTCTTTGCAGCACACCCTGCGCCTGAGAATTCCCCGCTTGTCACGAAACTTCCGGAAGATGAAACACTGGAAGTGGACCAAGTCCGTCAAGCCATATGGCAGTTATACTTCGACGGAGCATCCAGAACTGAAACATCTCAATCAGGGCATGCGAGGATAAGGGCTGGAGCAGGCATCGTCCTCAAATCCCCAGAAGGAGAAGTGTTGCATACATCGTGTTTGATCAACAAACCGTGCACGAACAATGAAGCAGAATATGAGGCATTGATTATCGGTCTTCAGATAGCCAGATCCGAATGCTGCAGGTGTTTGGTGATTCTATGCTGATTGTCAAGCAGATACAAGGAGAGTTCGACGTTCGGAAGCCCGGGTTACTTCCGTATTGCGCCAAGGCGAAGAAGCTCATGGGGCGGTTCTACTTCATTGAAGTAGGCCATGTCGTCCGAAGCCAGAATGCCCAGGCTGATGCACTAGCAAAATTAGCAAGCTCACTGGCGGCCCTGCTAGGCGAATCCCTCAACATAACAGTCATAAACAGGCGCCAGGTCCCCAGCATGATAGAGGAGCCAGGTGACGAAGAAGAATATGAAGCTGCGACAGCAGAAACAACTAACTCTCCTGATTGGAGGGAACCCCTAATGAAATGGTTTGAACACCAAGAATTGCCCAAGCAGAGGGAAGAAAGGATCAGATTGATCAAAACAAAAGATTCTTATGAAGTCAGAAATGGAACTCTGTTCCGAACCATGGCTGATGCCGGAAGAAAGGTGCTCCTCCGATGTATATCCATGGAGGAGGCTTGGGTGGTTATGAAGGAAGTTCACGCCGGGTCGGCCGGTGCTCATCAAGCTGGGCCGAAAATGAAGATTGAAGTCAAGAAGCTAGGATATTACTGGCTGACTATGTTCGATGACTGCTGCAAGTATGCCAAGTCATGTCATAAATGCCAGCAGCATGCTGCGATCCCAAGAAGACCTCCAGCTCATTTGCACCCAACGGTGCCCAGTTGGCCTTTTGCTCAATGGGGTACTGATGTTGTGGGCCCGCTCCCCGCGTCTTCAGCGGGATGCAAATACATTCTAGCAGCAACAGATTACTTCTCTCGCTGGGCTGAAGCTGTGGCTCTAAGAGAAGTGACGGGAGAAATCGTGGCCAGATTCGTCCGTCGAAATATCATATTCCGATTCGGCGTGCCCGATCGAATTGTCTCTGACAACGGAAGCCACTTCCGAAACCAAAAGGTCTATAGATTGGCCGATAAATTCAAGATTGATTGGAGTACGTCCACTCCGTATAATCCGCAGGGAAACGGGTTAGCGGAAGCCTTCAACAAGACACTATGCACACTTCTTGCCAAGACGGTCAGCTCTAGCAAGAAGGATTGGGAAGACAGGATGTATGAAGCGCTATGGGCGTATCGCACTGTGTACAAGACCCCGACAGGTTGTTCACCATTCTCCTTGGTGTATGGCTCAGAAGCGGTCGTGCCGATAGAGCTGGAGGTACCCTCACTACGGGTGGCGATCCAGCACGAATTAGTCAAAGATGGCCAAGCCAATATAGAAAGAAGACTGGAGGAGCTCTCCGATCTGGAAGGACGGCGGCTCAGAGCCCAGCAGAACATACAAGTCTACCAGGCCCGTATGACCCGCGCCTTTGATAAACTCGTCAAAGAACGTGAATTCAAGAAGGGAGACCTAGTCATGGTCAAGCGAAGAGAAGTCATGGCGGCCAACCCCAAAGGCAAACTGAATGAAAACTGGACAGGACCTTATGTGGTCCAGAAAGTCTATGAAGGCGGTGCTTATGTCATCGTCAACCACCGGGGGGAAATTCAATTCCCACCACTCAATGGGAAACACTTGAAACTATACCATGCGCCGCTTCCCCAGCTCGGTGATCAACTGAAACCAATACCCCACAATGAAGAGGATTCCGTCATGGAGCTTTTTACATAAAGCACCCGAAAACTCAACTCGGCACCCGTGGCCCTCCGAGGCCTCAACCGAGTAACATGGCTTAGACCTTCTGCCTAAGCCGGTTAAACCTGATTCCATTGCGTTGATATGAACCCAATGTCGACGATACTATCATACCTTTGTGATCCGGTCCCACCGTGATCATCAAAAAAAAAAGAAAAGAAAAGAAAGAAAAAAAAAGAAAAAAGAAAAAAGAAAAAGAAAAAAAGAAAAAAAAGAAGAAGGAAAAGAAAAAGAATAAGAAAGAAGTTGTTCCTTAGTGTTACTTTACTCGGCATCTTCGCCGGAAGCTCCGATTTAGACCTTCCGTCTGGGTCGGAAGAAAACCAAAATCCTTGCGTTAATGCAATCCCAGCATTGACGAATCCACTTTACTCGGCATCTTCGCCGAAAGCTCCGATGTAGACCTTTCGTCTGGGTCGGAAGAAAACCGAAATCCTCGCGTTGATGCAATCCCAGCGTTGACGAATCCACTTACTCGGCACCCTCGCCGAAAGCCCCGGTTTAGACCTTTCGTCTGGGTCGGAAGAAAACTGAAATCTTTGCGTTGGTGCAGTCCCAGCAGTGACGAATTTACCTTACTCGGCACCCTCGCCGAAAGCTCCGGTTTAGACCTTTCGTCTGGGTCGGAAGAAAACTGAAATCCTCGCGTTAATGCAATCCCAGCATTGACGAATTCACCTTATGCGGCACCCTTGCCGGAAGCTCCGATTTAGACCTTTCGTCTGGGTCGGAAGAAAACCGAAATCCTCGCGTTGATGCAATCCCAGCATTGACGAATCCACTCTACTCGGCACCCTCGCCGAAAGCCCCGATTTAGACCTTTCGTCTGGGTCGGAAGAAAACTGAAATCCTTGCGTTGGTGCAGTCCCAGCATTGACGAATTTACCTTACTCGGCACCCTCGCCGAAAGCTCCGGTTTAGACCTTTCGTCTGGGTCGGAAGAAAACTAAAATCCTTGCGTTGATGTAATCCCAGCATTGACGAATCCACTTTATGCGGCACCCTTGCCGGAAGCTCCGATACAGACCTTTCGTCTGGGTCGGGAGAAAATTGAAGTCCTTGCGTTAATGCAATCCCAGCATTGACGAATCCACCCTATGCGGCACCCTCGCCGAAAGCTCCGATTTAGACCTTTCGTTTGGGTCAGAAGAAAACTGGAATCCTTGCGTTGGTGCAGTCCCAGCATTGACGAATTTACCTTACTCGGCACCCTCGCCGAAAGCTCCGGTTTAGACCTTTCGTCTGGGTCGGAAGAAAACTAAAATCCTTGCGTTAATGCAATCTCAGCATTGACGAATCCACCTTATGCGGCACCCTCGCCGAAAACTCCGATTTAGACCTTTCGTCTGGGTCGGAAGAAAATTGAAATCCTTGCGTTGATGTAATCCCAGCATTGACGAATCCACTTTATGCGGCACCCTCGCCGAAAGCCCCGATTCAGACCTTCCGTCTGGGTCGGAAGAAGATTGAAATCCTTGCGTTGATGCAATCCCAGCGTCAACGAACCACCTTTAACTCGGCGCCTAAGGCCTTTCTAGGGCCTCAGCCGTGCGATCTGATCTGGACCTTTCGTCCAAGTCGGAGAAACTTGAACCCCTCCTTCTTGCTTCGGCATTCCACCATGCCGTCGACCAAACCTCCACTCAGATATGTCGGTCTGTATGCATATGCGGTGAAGCGATCCCCTCATCCCTTCGCTGAAGGAGTGAGTGCTTTCCCGTGAATTCGCACCGGACTAGCATCCCACTGGCTCGGAAGGACAGATATCTTGCCAAAGAACTCTACACTCGCGGGCCCCGCGCACTCATCTCTCGTTGTGTCACCCACGAGCGGGGGGCATTTGTGGACGTCAAAAAAATGATGATGATCATACGACATGCACGTCTCAGCACTCGAGAGCGAGTCGAAGACGGAAAGGCTGAATAAACCTTATGCCTCCTCCAAGCAGGACGAATACCTACCCGGTGCTCCGTCACCCGACAAAGAATCCCCTCGTGTTGAAGAGACAGCCCCGGCTCCCCAGTCGGCATTGCCAAAGGCTGAATCAAAAGAAACTCGGGAATTCGAACATGTGTTCGGCACGCGCCGGGGATCACTCGAAGTTCCAAATCGGGATGCAGAGGCCCTGAACTAAACACCCCGACGGCGGTGCATTACGACTAAAGCAATACAGGAGGATAAGCATCCATCCGAATAGCCGCGAAGCCGAGACGAAGTCTAAACCGGCGCGCCCTTATATGGTCTTTAAACCGGCGCGCCCCTTCCAATAGCCTTAAACCGGCGCGCCCCTAAGGGGGCCTTAAACCGACGCGCCCTTTACAAGATGCTAGTCCGGCGCGCCCCGTGAACTCCTTTGCTTTATGTTAAAATGGCATGCTCCCGTTGAAGGGTCACCCCTTTGAATGCACTAAACCGGCGCGCCCATCTTGGAGTGCTAATACGGCGCGCTTAGTTTAGAAACAAGCTTTTCTCTGAGGCCTTTATCCGGCGTGCAGTGAAGCCATCCCGTCATCAATGCGGTCCCCTGTTTCCTGGGAACGGCATGATGACGAACAAGCCTAAAATGGTTAAAGCTCCCACTTCGATCCGGCGAGCAAACGAGCATATGCCGTGAATGGAAGTCCTCGAGCCCCATCCCGCCGAACGCTCATTCCGTCGATCGGCCGGCCATTCTTCAGCAAATGATGATAGCAACGTGGCTCGCGGTGGACGTGCCAGCGGAGCCCCCCTCCCGATCACACCATAGCCTCGCCGGAGGCGACGTCGACAGCAGCAGCAGGGCAACGTCACCAACGTCAGCAGCTGCAGTGGTGGTTGCGGGAAACAAGGAACCAACGGGAGGAAGAAGAATCCAGAGAGCATCCCTCCAAAACAGGGCCTCCGGCCCCTATAAAAGGAGCGCCCAGGCGAAGCTTAAATGGGTTGGAAGGTTGGAAGGGTTGAACAACTCTTGGAAGCCTGAAAAGTGGAAGTCTTCTTCTGAGAGAAACCCCTTGAAGCCCAAAGCCAGCGTTCCTGTGAGAGCGAAGTGAAGTGAGAAAAGAGAAGGAGAGAGCAGAGAGTGAGGTGAGGGAGATACAGATCTCCCCTCCCCCCCCCTCCTTGTTTCTTTTTCTTTCCTCCGATGTATTCTTCCCTTTGGTTCCTTGCTTTAGATGCATGAAGAGCCCATGTATTTGCACCCCTTCGTGGTGAAATGAAAACGATCCTTCGGGAGATCCTCTTTTCTTGATATGTTGCATCTTCTTCTCCCCCTTCGGAATACGTTCAGGCTGTAGCCCCTCCCTTTCTACTTGGCCTCCAGCGTTTCTGATCTCACTCCCCACTCGTTCCCCTTCGAGGGATCATTACCCGTGAGTCGTGAGAGCTCTGGAAGGCTAGTCCTCGAGCTTTTCCACACTCACACTTGGGTTATCGGACCGCATAAGGTCTACATTTTGAGGTTCACCCTGGAGCAATCCACTTGGTGTTCCTCTATTTTCTCTGGCAATCGTCAGTCCGGGGGAGGTGCTGCCCAAATTTTGCCGGAGGAAGATCATGTCGGTCATGTGCTGACCATTTAATGTTCGGACGAATGTCCGGCTCGAGAAAAGCGCAGTCGTCACGGGAAAATCGGAGCGTATGTATGCCAGGATATGGCAATTTTATTACCCAAAAGAACGGGGAACGTTCGGTTAAACCTCGGTTAGAGCGGTCAGAAACCGGTAAATCTGTTGGCTCGGTGCAAGAGCAAGCTGCGACCATACTGCGGTGGGCCCCCCCGCGGTCGAAACAAGACTTGCATGAGCGTCATTAATATTTTCGGTGCCAAGGGGCGGCGAGGGAATATCCCTTGAATCGGCTGAAAAGCCCTGTGTCCGGAGAAGCGGACGTTCGAAACGTATCGGCCATTCGGGAGGCCGTTTAATATTCGGACGGGAGTCCGGCCTTAGAATATTGTAATTGTCACGCGGGGGACCTGGAACATATGCATGCCGAGATACGGTAAGTTTATTATTTCGAGACACTGAAAACATTCGGTTGAATCTCGGTTATTGTAGCCGGAAACCAGTGAATCTGTTGGCCCGGTGCGAGATCGAGTCAGGACCATGTTGGGGGCGCCTCCCGTGGTCCGAACAGGGCTTGCGTGGGCGTCATTAATATTCCCGGTGCCCGGGGGCAACAGGGAAGGGTCCCGGAAATAGACTCCAGAACCGAAAACGTGTTCGAAAGGAGCAGGCTGTAGACCGGGGGATATGAGCCGGACGATGACCATGATCGGGGCGGGCCCGAGGTCCAAGTATGGCCCACGGAGGTCTTATTGATATTCCCATGGGAGGAGTCCAAGGGTGGCGAGAGCCGTCTCGTTCTATTCCAATTCTGTCGGTCACTTGCGGACCTTTCCATGTTCGGGCAAGGGCCCGTATTGAGAACTCGGCGGGAATCGACGTGAACCTGTTCAAATGTCTGCCGAACGTGCGACAATTTCTGTAGCGGCTCGGAAGGAATCCGGTCGGAGAAATGAGTCTGGTTTAATCGGAATGTCAGCCCGAGGCGAGGTCAGGCCATGGCCATTTCGGGATAGCTCCCAAGGCACGGGCCCAGCCCACGAGGGCGGCATTGTTGTTCCTTCAGCACCGGGTCGCGGGAGAGACGAGGCTGCAAAGCGGGTTGCATTATTCCATTATTATTCGAGGAATGTCATCATTATCATTTGTTAATTTATATATATCTTTGAGTGAATTCTTTATTATCGTTTATTCATTTCTTCTTGTGATTTATTCATTTAATAGTGTTATTATTAGGTTTATTATTATTTTTGTTCATTTTATTATCATTCATTTGCGTGTCATTTTTTTGTTAAGTTTGTTATTATTATTTATTTATTTTTGTTACCATTTATTGGTCTAATTATTATTATTGTTATTATTTATTTGAAGCTTATTATTATTATTACTTGTTCCTTTATTATTCTTATTTATTCATACATTTTTGAATTTGTTATTATTTATTATTGTTTATTATTTATTACTATTATTATTATTATTACTCATATTTTCTGGAGAGAGAATGGGCCATTAGAGGGCTAAAAGAGGTGTACCGCTGAAGGGCTGAGGATGTGCCGCTGAAGGGCGGTAGGGGTGTGCCGCACAAGGGCCTGGGGCGTACCGCTGGGAGGCTCAATGGGGGTGCACCGCTGAAGGCTTGAAGGGGTGTACCGCTGGGCGCTAAAGGGGCGTACCGCTGAAGGCTCAATGGGGGTGCACCGCTGAAGGCTTGAAGGGGTGTACCGCTGGGAGGCTCAATGGGGGTGCACCGCTGAAGGCTTGAAGGGGCGTACCGTTGGGCGCTAAAGGGGCGTACCGCTGGAGGGCCTGGGGGGTGTGCCGGCGAAGGGCGCGACAGGCGTACCGGTGAAGGGCCTGGGGGCTGTGCTGGTGAAGGGCCTGGGGGCTGTGCCGATGAAGGGCCCGGGGGGGGGGCTGTGCCGGTGAAGGGCTGTGCCGGTGAAGGGCATGAAGGGTGTACCGGCGAGGGGCATGGGAGTCCGCTTCTCTTCCATTTCTTTTAAGGCTTTTCTTTTCTTCTTTTCTTTTCTTGATTTTATTAAGCTCTGCATGGGTTTCTTCTCTTGATCAATCTTCATTCTTTCTTTTGTAAGGGCGGATGTTCAAATTGTTTAGTTGTTGTTCGATTTGGTTCTCTTTGAGTTGGTTGCGGTTCCATTGTATTGGTTGAAGCATTTTACCGTTGTTCTTTTCATTTGTTTGTTGCTGTCTTTTGTCTTTTAATGTATTATAGTTTCTAACGAAAATTGGGTAGCATCTCCCCTTAACCCGAGCATAAGGGAGATACAGGGAACGCGCCCACAAGGAGTGGCGGAACCCGACAACTGGAGGTGGGCGCCCGAGGGCAGCAACACCATTATAAGACTTCGGAAAACGCGGGAAAACAATGAGCCGAAGGCCCCCAAGGCTGGACGAAGTGGACTGGGGGTTGGCCTAGGCGTACCGGCCAAAGGCAAGCACCGGGTGCTCAAAGGGGCAAATGTGCCGGGCCAAGGACGGCACGGGAGGGCATGCCGGCGAAGGGCCTAGCCAGGGCATGCCGGGGAAGAATTGGTCTGGGGTGTGCCGCTGAGGGCACAATTAGGGCGTGCCGTTGAAGGCACGATCAGGGTGTGCCGCTGGAGGCACGATGGGTGTGCCGCTGAAGGCACAAATGGAGTGTGCCGTTGGAGGCATAATGAGGGTGTGCCGCTGGGGCACTTCAAGGGCATGACGAGGGTGTGCCGCTGAGGCACTTCAAGGGTGTGCCGGTGAAGGGCCGAGGCGGGGCGTACCACTGAAGGCTGGGAGGCAAGAGCGTGCCGCCGAGGGCCGCCAGAAGCGCACCGATGAAGGTGCCTAAGGGCGTACCGTTGAAGGCGCCCAAGGGTGATCAGAGGCAAGATGCTCGGGAGGAAGCAAACCCTAACAAAGGGGAAAGGGGAAAGAGGCGTGAAACACCGAATGATGCAAACACGGGAGGAATGTTTCAGAAAGAGATCCAAGAAAAATGCTTGCAAGCATTCTATTTTTATTCTCACAAAAGGAGGGCCCCAAGGGACCTAATACATCGTAACAGCGGCAAAACAAGAAATGAAAGGAAAGAAAGAGGGAAAGCAAATACAGTGGGGGGAACGGAGCATGGGCTCCTCCCCCGGACCTCACTCTCTCTCTCTCCCCACTCTTCTTCCCTTCTTCTCTTCCATCCTCTTCCTCTTTCTCTTCGCACGGGCGGCGGTGATGGGCGAACGGAGTAGCAGGAGGAGCCTCTCCCTCTCTTCTCTTCTTCTCTCTTCTTTTCTTCTTCTCTTCTTCTTCACCGGCGACGGTGGACGGGGCGGCAGAGGGAGCCTCTCCCTCTTCTTCTTCTTCCTCTTCTCTTCTTTTCTTCTTCCCTTCTCTTCTTCCTCTGTGTGTGGGTGTCTGTCTGGCTGGCTGGCTGGCTTCCTCTCCGTTTGCAGCGAAGAAGAGGGGTTTTTATACCCCTCACGGCGGAAGCCTCCGAAGGCGGGAAGCGTCCGGGGGGGCATTTAGTTGGGGATTTGACCCCCTTGTCCTGGGTGGTAGGGGGATAGGCAGCGTGGCCGTCTCCCCAGGTGACACCTCAGCCAGCCCATTGCGCGCCAAGAATTCATAGGGCGTGGGCATCACGTCGTCCCACCGGGCGTGCCAGAGTTGTGGACGCACTTTTTCACTTGTTATTCTCTCGTTAGTTTATTCGTTTATTGGGTGCGTGGGCGTGCCAGTCACCAAGGTGACAATTTATTCGGGCTCCGAAGAGCCCATGGTGCGCTCGATCTGACTTCGTCAGACGATTGTGTGGTTCGTGTCTGGACCAAAACCCGCCGCGCCATAAAGGTCACGGCGTCATTTACATCCCCCATACGAGGGAACACCCTTGATTAATCGCCGAGATTCAGGGCCTCATGGCCAGGAAATTACTTGCATGAAAGGTCTATTATGAGGTATTGAAATCCTCGCGCGAGGGTGAGAAGGAAACCATTCGAGATCATGTCGGTCATGTGCTGACCATTTAATGTTCGGACGAATGTCCGGCTCGAGAAAAGCGCAGTCGTCACGGGAAAATCGGAGCGTATGTATGCCAGGATATGGCAATTTTATTACCCAAAAGAACGGGGAACGTTCGGTTAAACCTCGGTTAGAGCGGTCAGAAACCGGTAAATCTGTTGGCTCGGTGCAAGAGCAAGCTGCGACCATACTGCGGTGGGCCCCCCCGCGGTCGAAACAAGACTTGCATGAGCGTCATTAATATTTTCGGTGCCAAGGGGCGGCGAGGGAATATCCCTTGAATCGGCTGAAAAGCCCTGTGTCCGGAGAAGCGGACGTTCGAAACGTATCGGCCATTCGGGAGGCCGTTTAATATTCGGACGGGAGTCCGGCCTTAGAATATTGTAATTGTCACGCGGGGGACCTGGAACATATGCATGCCGAGATACGGTAAGTTTATTATTTCGAGACACTGAAAACATTCGGTTGAATCTCGGTTATTGTAGCCGGAAACCAGTGAATCTGTTGGCCCGGTGCGAGATCGAGTCAGGACCATGTTGGGGGCGCCTCCCGTGGTCCGAACAGGGCTTGCGTGGGCGTCATTAATATTCCCGGTGCCCGGGGGCAACAGGGAAGGGTCCCGGAAATAGACTCCAGAACTGAAAACGTGTTCGAAAGGAGCAGGCTGTAGACCGGGGGATATGAGCCGGACGATGACCATGATCGGGGCGGGCCCGAGGTCCAAGTATGGCCCACGGAGGTCTTATTGATATTCCCATGGGAGGAGTCCAGGGGTGGCGAGAGCCGTCTCGTTCTATTCCGATTCTGTCGGTCACTTGCGGACCTTTCCATGTTCGGGCAAGGGCCCGTATTGAGAACTCGGCGGGAATCGACGTGAACCTGTTCAAATGTCTGCCGAACGTGCGACAATTTCTGTAGCGGCTCGGAAGGAATCCGGTCGGAGAAATGAGTCTGGTTTAATCGGAATGTCAGCCCGAGGCGAGGTCAGGCCATGGCCATTTCGGGATAGCTCCCAAGGCACGGGCCCAGCCCACGAGGGCGGCATTGTTGTTCCTTCAGCACCGGGTCGCGGGAGAGACGAGGCTGCAAAGCGGGTTGCATTATTCCATTATTATTCGAGGAATGTCATCATTATCATTTGTTAATTTATATATATCTTTGAGTGAATTCTTTATTATCATTTATTCATTTCTTCTTGTGATTTATTCATTTAATAGTGTTATTATTAGGTTTATTATTATTTTTATTCGTTTTATTATCATTCATTTGCGTGTCATTTTTTTGTTAAGTTTGTTATTATTATATATTTATTTTTGTTACCATTTATTGGTCTAATTATTATTATTGTTATTATTTATTTGAAGCTTATTATTATTATTACTTGTTCCTTTATTATTCTTATTTATTCATACATTTTTGAATTTGTTATTATTTATTATTGTTATTATTATTATTACTCATATTTTCTGGAGAGAGAATGGGCCATTAGAGGGCTAAAAGAGGTGTACCGCTGAAGGGCTGAGGATGTGCCGCTGAAGGGCGGTAGGAGCGTGCCGCTGAAAGGGCTGGCCAGCGTACCGCTGGAAGGGCCAAAGGCCGTGCCGCTAGGGCACCTTGGGGGTGTGCCGCTGGAGGGCACAACGGGCGTGCCGCTGGAGGCACCTGGGGAGTGTACCGTGGAAGGCAGCAAGGAGTGTGCCGCTGGGGCTTGCTCGGGGGCGTGCCGCTGGGCGTGTGTTGAGGCCCCAGATGGGCATGCCGTTGAACGGCGAGAGGAGTGTGCCGTGGAAGGCAGGCCAGGGGGCGTGCCGTTGAAGACCCCCCCAGGGGGTGTACCACTGAAGGCCGAACTGGCCGTGCCGCAGAACCCCACGGGGGTGTGCCGCTGGGGGCCGGACGGGCCGTGCTGCTGAACCCCACGGGGGGTGTGCCGCTGGGGGCACCCTGGGGCGTGCCGCTGAGCAGCCCTGGGCGTGTGCTGCCGAGCACCCCAGGGTGTGCCGTTGAAGGCCTATTGGGGGCGTTTCTGGGCTCGTTCTGAGCCCGTTGTGGACACGAGTCATGGCCCGTTTAATTTTCCCCGAGGCCCACGGATTGTGGGGCTTCCCGGGAGTTGACCTCTCTTTGCCGTCGTGACTCCGGGGACGGCTTCATGGCAGCATGCATATTTGGGGAGCCCGGGCGATCAGCCTCTCCGGGGCTTCTTCACTCGGCGCCATTGTTGACGTGGGGCCGGGCATGATATTTGGGTGTGCAATTTTCGGTGTCCACAAATGCCCCCCACCCATGGGTAGCGCAGGCGAAGGATGAGCCGGGCGGTGCTCGTGGGTGTACTTATCTCTTTTCTCTTCTCGTCGGTGCCGACGGGGCGCCGGGGACTGACGTAGTTTGCATGTCTCTTCTTCTCTTCGTCAGTGCCGACGGGGTGTCGGGGACTGACATGATATGTGGGCTCTTCTCTTCTTCATTAGTGCTGATAGGGCGTCTGGAGCTGCCGTAGCATGTTGGTCTCTTCTTCTCGTTTGCATCAGTACCGACAGGGTGCCGGGAGCTGCCTTGGTTCGTTGATCTCTGTGTCTCTTTATCAGTGCCGACGGGGTGTCGGGAGCTGACCTGGTATGTTTGTTTCTCTTGGTCTCTTCATCAATGCCGACAGGGTGTCGAGAGCTGACCTGGTTTGTTGTCTCTTGATTTCTTCGTCAGTGCCGACGGGATGTTGAGAGCTGGCGTAACATGTTGGTCTCGTCTTCTCTAGTGCCGACGGGGTGTCGGAGACTAAAGTTGTACATTGGTCTCTTCATCAGTGCCGACGGGGTGTCGGAGACTGAAGTTGTACATTGGTCTCTTTGTCTCTTCGTCAGTGCCGACAAGGTGCCGGGAGCTGACCTGGTTTGTTGGTCTCTTGGTCTCTTCGTCAGTGCCGACAAGGTGCCGGGAGCTGGCCTGGTTTATCTTTTTTTCTCTTGGTCTCTTCGCCAGTGCCCACAGGGTGTCAGGAGCTGACCTGGTTTGTTGGTCTCTTTGTCTCTTCACCAACGCCGACAAGGTGCCAGGAGCTGACCTGGTTTGTTGGTCTCTTTGTCTCTTCGCCAACGCCGACAGGGTGTCGGGAGCTGGCCTGGTTTGTCTTTTTTTCTCTTGGTCTCTTCGCCAGTGCCGACAGGGTGTCGGGAGCTGACCTGGTTTGTTGGTCTCTTTGTCTCTTCATCAGCGCCGACTGGATGCCGGGAACTGAAGCTGTATGTTGGTCTCTTCATCAGTGCCGACGGGGGTGTCGGGAACTGAAGCAACACATTGGTCTCTTCATCAGTGCCGACGGGGTGTCGGGAACTGAAGCAGCATATTGGTCTCTTCATCAGTGCCGACGGAGTGTCGGGAACTGAAGCAGCATATTGGTCTCTTAGTCTCTTTCTCTTTCTTTCCTTCTCTCTTTTCTCTTCTTCTCTTCCTCTCTTTTTTTCTTCTCTCTTTTTTGTCATCTCTCTTTTTTTTTCTTTTTTTTGAACAATTCCGGGTGGCTGCTGGCGTGGATGCCAATGATATAAGAGCTGTCGGCGCGGCGACCGATGATTGGAAGCTGTTGGCGTGGGAGCCAACAAGTGAAAGCTGTCGACCCGAAGGTCGATGACTGAAAGCTGTCGGCTCAGGGGCCGATGATTGAAAGCTGTCGGCTCAGGGGCCGATAATTGAAAGCTGTTGGCATGGGAGCCAATAATTGAAAAGCTGTCGACCCGAAGGTCGATGATTTAAAAGTTGTCGGCTCAGGGGCCGGTAATTGAAAGCTATTGGCATGGGAGCCAATAATTGAAAAACTGTCGACCCGAAGGCCGATGATTAGAGAGCTATCGGCTCAGGGGCCGATGATTGAAAGGCTGTTGGCATGGGAGCCAATAATTGAAAGCTGTCGACCAGAAGGCCGATGATTAGAGAGCTATCGGCTCAGGGGCCGATGATTGAAAAGCTGTCGGCTCAGGGGCCGATAATTGAAAGCTGTTGACCCGAAGGTCGATGATTGAGAGCTAAAATAGCCATGGCTGGAAGCGGGCTGTGGGAGCCGAAGTTGGGAGATTAACGGGCCGCGAGGGCAAGAGGTAGGCCATGGGGGCCAAGATTGGGCTCTACGAGCCATAGCTGGGAACATAGGCTTCGATGGCCGAAATTGAGTTTATTGCATACGCACATTCTTGTTATTTTATTGTTATTATATTTATTATTATTATTATTTTATGTTATTATTTTTTTTAAATCATTTTTTCTCTTCCCTTTTTTTTGAAGCATGCAAGCATTCATTAGCAGGCATAACATAAATATAAATAAGGCAGCTCCCTCTATAGGGGATAGGATAGGGACATTGCCCGTAATTCGTAGATGCGGTGCGGGCCGCGAGGCACAATCGAGGGGTGGTGCACCCGTCAAGAGGATATCGCACGTCTTGCATGCCTAGCATAAATTCACGCATTTCACCCGAGGCAATTCTATGTGGCGTGGTAGTGCAAATGTGCGAGCAAAGAGCCCTAACCATAGGGACATGCAGGTTTTCCTGGTGACACTCGAGGATCACTCTAGCGCCTACACATTAGTTCCGGACTTTCGACTTTCGGTAGCTTCACACAGCCCCCAGTCTGTTTATTTTGGTAGCTGACTTCACCGTTCGGCGCGAGTCTCCTCATGTGTCTCAATGGGGATTCCCGGCTACTAGGATTCATCCTTATTGTAATTTTATTACGGATTTCACCGTTCGGCGCGAGTTTCCTCATGTGTCTCAATGGGGATTCCCGGCTACTCGGATCCATCCTTATTGTGATTCGCTTCACCATTTCGCGCGAGTCTCCTCATGTGTCTCAATGGGGGTTCCCGGCTACTCGGATCCACGTGTCTCTCCTTTTTTTTTCTCTCTTTTTTTTTCTCTCTTTTTTTTTAACAGTGGGGGTAGGCAGCTTTTTCCTCACGATTACCTTTCACACGAGTGCGGGAATTCAAGCATCCGTAGAGTGTTAAGAAGAAATTCGGGCAATCCCTATGGTTGAAGGCTATTGGACACATTAAGTGCGAAGTGTGGGAGCGTTGCCTCAGGTTTATTTTGTGAGTTGGGCTTAGCGATTCAGCCATGACTCTTCCCCTTGACGTGTGCACTCGCCATAATTGGGTTCCCTTCGAGCGTACGCCGTGACATCCGTGCATCTGGAATCGGGGCGATATTATTATTTAGCAGGAAAACACGGTCCTAGAAAATTTCAAGGAGGTATATTATTCTATATCTAGCAAGCATGCAAGCAGGGCAATCATGCATTCTCCTTTTTTTTGTTTTGTTTTTTTTTGTTTTCTTCCCTTTTTTTGTTGTTTTTTTGTTGTTTGTTTTGTTATTATTTTTTTGTTTTGTTTTGTTGTTTTTTTTGTTATTTTCTTGCTTTTGTTTTGTTGTTGTTGTTTTGTTTTGTCTTTTTCCTTTCCTTTCCTTTTCTTTTTTGCATAGGAAAATATTATTGTTACATATATGTGTAGTGGTAGTAAAGGTATTGGGGAGGCAGACCGCAAAAGGGCTGAAAGGATATTAGGGAAGCGGGCTATAGAGCCCGAGGGACATTGCGGGAGTGAGCCATAAGGGCTAAAAGATGCTGGGGAGCGGGCTGCGGGAGCCAGAATCGGGAAGCGTGGTAGGACGGATGGGTTAATCCTGACAGTGGGTCCCGGCCGAAATGGCCCTGCAGAGGGGCGTTGGGTAGCGGGACGTGAGAGTCGAAGAGAAGAGTCTCTTTTGTTCCCTGGCTGGGGAAGGGTCCGGACCAAAGTGAAAGGTTTATTATTCTTTTTTTTTCTTTTTTTTTTTTAACTGGGAAGCTGTCGGCTGGGGTGCCAATGATGAGGTAGCTATCGGCTAGGAGCCGGTGATGAGGTAGTTGTCGGCTAGGAGCCGATGATGAGGTAGCTGTCGGCTAGGAGCCGATGATGAGATAGCTGTCGGCTAGGGGCCGATGATGACTGAGAGTTGGTCGGTTTAACGCCCCGTCGGCGGAAGGTCTAGTTGGTTTAACGCCCCGTCGGCGGAAGGTCTAGTCGGTTTAACGCCCCGTCGGCGGGAGGTCTAGTTGGTTTCTATTTGTTGGGTGGCCGGAGGTTGAAGGTAAAAGTTTGCCTCGTGACCCTTCTTTCTCTTCTTCTTTTGTGTGGGGAGGTGGGTGCAAAGGCCATGCTCGCCTCATGTCTATTCTTTCTCTTCTTCCCTTCTTCTTTTATGGAGAGGCAGGTGCAAGGACCATGTTCACCTCGTGATCAGTTCTTTCTTTTCTTCTCTTCTTCTTTTACGGAGAGGCAGGTGCAAGGACCATGTTTGCCTCATGATCATTTCTTTCTTTTCTTCTCTTCTTCTTTTGTGTAGAGAGGCGGGTGCAAAGACCGCGTCTGCCTCGTAACTCTTCTTCTATCCTTTTATGGAGAGGCAAGTGCAGGGACCATGTTCGCCTCTTGTCTATTTTTCTTCTTCTCTTCTTTTTGTTTAGTGAGGCGGGCTCGAGAACCACGTCTGCCTCATGTCTCCATTTTTTTCCCTCTTTTTTGTGGAGAGGCGGGCTCGAAGACCACGTCTGCCTCATTGGTCTCTTCTTCCTTTTCTTCTCTTCTTTTGCGTGATGAGACGGGCTCGAAGACCACGTCTGCCTCATGTGTGTCTTTTTCTTTGTTCTGCTCTTCTTTTCTCATTAATACTTCCATGCTGGAGTGTATTTCTCTTAATGTGCCCCCAGGTTGGGGTGTAGCTTCATTTGGTATGCATCCCCCCTGAGGGGGTGTGTTTTGCCTCTTCGCTTCTGTGCCCCCGGGCGGGGTGTATTTTTTGGCTTCTATGTCCCCAAACCAGGGTGTATTTTTTTTAATGCCCCCGAGGCGGGGTGTAGCTCTCTTCAAATGCCCCCATGGTGGGGTATACTCTTCACGGCTTCTATGCCCCTAGGTGGGATATGTCTCTTCTTCAAATGCCCCTAAGCCAGGGTGGACTTCTCTTCATATGCCCCTGAGCCGAGGCGTGTTCTTTATAGCTTCTAGGCTCTCGAGGCGAGGTATGCTTCTTCTTCATATGCCCCTGGTACGGGTGTATCTCTTGCTTCTTATGCCCCCCTGAGGCCGGGGTGTATCTCTTTACGGCTTCTATGCCCCCGAAGCAGGGTATGTTATTTCTCCAAGTGCCGCTTAGGTGGAGTATATCTTCCTTCTTATGCTCCCAGATCGGGGTGTACGTCTCTTCTTCCGACGCCCCTAGGTCGGGGTATATTCTTTCTTCATGTGCCCCCAAGCCAGGGTGGACTTCTCTTCATATGCCCCTGAGCCGAGGCGTGTTCTTTATAGCTTCTAGGCTCTCGAGGTGAGGTATACTTCTTCTTCATATGCCCCTGGTACGGGTGTATCTCTTGCTTCTTATGCCCCCCTGAGGCCGGGGTGTATCTCTTTACGGCTTCTATGCCCCCGAAGCAGGGTATGTTGTTTCTCCAAGTGCCGCTTAGGTGGAGTATATCTTCCTTCTTATGCTCCCAGATCGGGGTGTACGTCTCTTCTTCCGACGCCCCTAGGTCAGGGTATATTCTTTCTTCATGTGCCCCCAGGTCGGGATGTATGTCTCTTTGCTTTTTTTTTGCGCCCCCGGATCGGGGTAAATGCTTCTGCTTCTTATGCGCCAAGGGCGGAGTGTAATTTTTTGCCCCCCAGGCTGGGGTAGGTGCTTCTGCTTCCTATGTGCCAAGGGCGGAGTGTATTTTTTGTGCCCCCTGAGCGGGATGGACGCTCTGCATGTGTCCCCGGGTCGGGGTGCAGCTTTGTCTCCCATGGAGGGGGGGTGTGTTGTTTCTTCAAAAGCCCCCAGGCCAAGGTGTATTCTTCTCTTTCTTATACTCCCGAGGCGGGAGGGGTTCTCTTCATGTGCCCCCGTGGCGGGATGTGCTTCTTTCTTCAAGTGTCCCCAGGCTGGGGTGAATTCTTTTCTTCTTCCCAGACACACCGGGGGGATGTTTACTTCTTGTGCTCCCAAGGTGGGGCGCATTGCTGCTTCTGATGCCCCAGAGCGAGATATCCCTTTTTTTTATATATGCCCCCGACATGGGGTGTATTCCGCTTCTAGTGCCCCCAGAGTGGAGTGTATTGCCGCTTTTGGTGCGGGGTGTAGTTCTTGCTTTTTTATGCACCCGAGGCGGGGTGAATTCTTCTTCTTTATTTACGTGCCCCCATATCGGGGTGTATTCCTCTCTTCATATGCTTCCCAAAGCCGGGGGATGTTGTTCGTTCTGCTTCAGATGTCCCCCCCCCCGGGGGGTTAATGTTGCTTCATGGACTCCGAGCTTGGGGTATGCTCCTTCAAAGGTCCCTAAGTCGGGGTGGATTCCCTTTTCTTCTCATGATCCCAAGGCGGGATGTGGCTTCTTCCAGTACCCCTAAACAGGAGCAGATTCTTTATGGCTTCTATCTCCCCTGGCGGGGGGTATGCTTCTTCTTCAAATACCCCTAGGTCGGGGTGGACTTCTCTTCATATGCCCCTGAGTCGGGGCGTGTTTTTTATAGCCTCTAGGCCCTCGAGGCGAGGTATGCTTCTTCTTCAAATACCCTCAAGACAGGAGTGTGTTTCTTGGCTTCATATGCCCCGGACGTGGGGTATATCTTTTGTTTCTTATGCCCCCGAGCCGGGATGTAGCTTCTTGGCCTCATATGCTGCCGAGGCGAGGGGTATGTTGCTTCATGTGCCCCCGGGGGGGATGCATTTTGCCTCTACTACCCCGTGGTGGGGTATATCTCTTGGCTTCTTACGCCCCCAAGGTGGGGTGTATTTTCTTCTTGTGCCCCCGGGGTGAGGTTTGTTGCTTTTTGCACCCCAAAGGTGGAGTGTACTTATTTTCAAGTGCCCCTGAGTCGGGGCGTACCTGTGTCTTACATGCCCCCCCTGCGGGGTGAGCTTGGCTTCTTGTGCACTCGGGGCGGGGTGAGTTCTTCTCCTTTGCATGCCCCTAAGTCAGGGCATGTTCCTTATAGCTTCCAGGCCCTCAAGGCGAGGTGGGCTTTTTCTTCAAATCCCCCCGGGAGGTGTGATTCTTGGCTTCATATGCTCCCAAGACGGGGGGTATTCTGCTTCTTGTGCCCCCGTGGCGGGATGGGGTGGAATTCTCTTCAGTTACCCCTGAGTCGGGGTTGATTCTTCTGCCTCTTATGTCCCAAGGTGGGGTACACTTCTCTTCATATGCCCCCCCTGAGCCGAGGTGCAACTCTGCTTCTTCTCATGACCCCTGGCCGGGGCAGTCTCTTCTTCTTATGCTTATGTGCTCCCGCATCGGGGTGTATTCCTTTCTTCACGTGCTTCCCTAAGCCGGGGAATATTGTGTGTTCCGCTTCAGATGCCCCCCGGGGGGGGGATATATGTTACTTCATGGACCCCGAGGTCGGGATGTATTCCTTCTCCGAATGCCCCAAGGTCGGGCGTATTCTTCTCTTCTTATACCCCCAAGGCGGGGCGTAGCTTCTTCAAATGCCCCTGAGCCAGGGTGAGTTTCTCTATAGCTTCTAGGCCCTCGAGGCGAGGTATATTTCTTCTTCAAATACCCCCAAGACGGGGGTGTGATTCTCCCGCTTCCTCTGCCCCAGAGTGGGGTATACTTCTCTTTGTATTCCCCTAAGCCAGGGTGTATTCTTTTCGCTTCATATGCCCCCAGGGTGGGATGCGCCTTATGCTTCTCATGACCCCAAGATGGAGTGCATTCTCTTCGTGTGCCCCCGGCACGAGGGTGTATCTTTGCTTTTTATGCCCCCAAGGGGGATTCTTCTTCTTTTGCCCCGACACGCTGGGGAATGTTTGCTTCTTGTGCCCCGAAAGTGGGGTGTGTTTTCTTGATGGCTCATGTGCCCTTGTTGGTAGGGTATATGCTTCTTCTTCAAATTCCCCTAAGGCGGGGTGTATTCTTTGTTGCTTCATGTACCCCCCGAGTCGGGGCAAATTCTCTTCATGTGCCCCTAGGAGTGGGGTGTGGTCTCTTCCTGTGCACCCAAGCAGGGTATATCGCTGCTTGCAATGTCCCCCGAGGCAGGGTATCCTTCTTCTTCAAATAGCCCTAAGCCGGGGCGTATTCTTTATGGTTTCTATGCCCCCATAGCGGGGTATGTTTTTTTTTAATACCCCTAAGATGGGGTAGACTCTTTTCTTCTTATGCTCCCAGGGCGGGATGCAGCTTCTTCAAATGCCCCTAAGCCGAGGCATTTTCTTTATGGCTTCTATGTCCCCTGGCGGGGTATGTTTCTTCTTCAGACACCCCTAAGCCGGGGTGGACTTCTCTTCATATGCCCCTAAGTCGGGGCGTGCTCTTCATGGCTCCTATGTCCCCAGGCGGGGTAGGCTGTTTCTTCAATTGCCCCTTAAGCGGGGTATACTTCTTCTTCATATGCTCCCAAGTCGGGATGTGGGTCTCTTCGCTTCTACGCCCCCAACCGGGTTGTATTCTTGCTGCTTGTGTCCCCGTTGGCGGGGTGAGTTCTTCTTCTCATGTTTGTGTGCCCCGGGGCGGGGTCTAATTTCTTTCTTTATATCCCCCCCTAGCTCGGGGTATACTCTAGCTTCTTATGCCCCCATATCGGGGGACACTCTTCTTCTTCTTATGCGCCCAGGGTGGAGGGTGTTTCTTTCTTCGTATGCCCCCTTGGTGGAGTGTGTTTCTTCTGCTTCTTATGCCCCCAGGCCGGGGTGTATCCTCTTCGTATGCCCCTGGCGAGGGGTGTATCTTTTGCTTCTTGTGCCCTCATATCGGGGTGTATTTCCCCTTCAAATGCCCCTAAGTCGAGGTGCAGCTCTATTTCTTCTTACGTCCCCAGGTCGGGGCGGATTCTTCTTTAAATTCCCCGAAGCCGGGGTGTAGCTTTTGCTTTGTGTGCCCCTCAGTCGGGGCGGATTCTCTTCATGTGCCCCTGGGAACGGGGTGTATTTCTTTTTTTTTGCCTCCTATGCCCCGTAGCAGGGTATATATATTCTTTTCATCCCTATGGAGGGGTATGCACATGCTCTCTTTGGGAGTGGTGGCCGTGCTCGACCTCATTGCTACAAAACATTCCCCACAGCGGGCAACCATTCACCAAGCTACAATTGTGGCTAGCTGGGTCTTTTAACAACCATTCGGGGGCCGTTTTGTGCCAGATGGAGGCAGCAGGAAGGAGGAACGAGCGGGGTCATTGCACCGCGGACTCGGAACCTCCTAGAGTCGGGCGGGACGTCGGGCTTCTTCTTGCTCTTCTGGTCGGCGATGCTGGCCGACTTTTCTTCTTTTCTTCTTTCTCTTTTTCTTCTCTTTTTTTTTCTTCTTCTCTCTTTTTTTGGTCTCTTTTTCTCTTCTCTTCTTTTTGTATGATTGACCATGGTGAGGGTGCAGGAGAGCGCTCACCCCCTCAGGGAGGGGATGAGTGGTTCGCTCCACCGCATCAACCCCACAGTGGTAATCTTTGTTCAGCACGGGTCTCGATGGACGTGGCCGTACAACCCTCTATTGCCAATTCTTTCTCTTCTTTTTTTTTTCTTTTCCCTCTTTTTTTTTCTTTTCTTCTTTTCTACCTTTCTTCCTTCCTTCTTTTCTTCTCTTTCTTCCTTTCTTCTTGAGGGAAACGGGGGGGCTTGATTTCCCCTCCCTTCTGTTCTCTTTCTTTTATCTTCTCTTCCCCTTTTTTTTTATAACAGCCCCCATAATTCTTGGAAGCTGCATATGCTTCGAAGCAGCGTTCTCGAGGCCGCGAAGGCAGCTGCACCGATCCAGGCTTTTCTCCCCATAGGACTGGCGAAGACAGCACCTGCAATTCATCAAAGTAGGCAAACATCGTTTATTAGGGGGCCATGAGGCCCTGAATCCCGGCGAAGAGATGAAGGGTGGTTTGGTCCCACCGGGCGTGCCAGAGTTGTGGACGCACTTTTTCACTTGTTATTCTCTCGTTAGTTTATTCGTTTATTGGGTGCGTGGGCGTGCCAGTCACCAAGGTGACAATTTATTCGGGCTCCGAAGAGCCCATGGTGCGCTCGATCTGACTTCGTCAGACGATTGTGTGGTTCGTGTCTGGACCAAAACCCGCCGCGCCATAAAGGTCACGGCGTCATTTACATCCCCCATACGAGGGAACACCCTTGATTAATCGCCGAGATTCAGGGCCTCATGGCCAGGAAATTACTTGCATGAAAGGTCTATTATGAGGTATTGAAATCCTCGCGCGAGGGTGAGAAGGAAACCATTCGAGATCATGTCGGTCATGTGCTGACCATTTAATGTTCGGACGAATGTCCGGCTCGATAAAATCGCGGTTGTCGCGGGAAAACTGGAGCGTATGTATGCCAGTATATGGCAATTTATCGTTCAGAGGAACGGAAAACGTTCGGCTAAACCTCGGCTGGAGCGGTCGGAAACCGGTAAATCTGTTGGCCCGGTGCAAGAGCAAGCTGCGACCATACTGCGGTGGGCCCCCCGCGGTCGAAACAAGACTTGTATGAGCGTCATTGATATTTCCGGTGCCAAGGGGGCGACGAGGGAATATCCCTTGAATCGGCTGAAAAGCCCATGTCCGGAGAAGCGGGCGTTCTAAACGTGTCGGTCATTCAGGAGACCGTTTAATGTTCGGACGGGTGTCCGATATTGGGGATATCGTAATCGTCGCGGAAAGACCGAGAATGTATGTGTGCCGGGACACGGCAAGTTTTATTATTCCGAGACACTGAAAACGTTCGATTGAATCTCGGCTATTATATCCGGAAACCCGTGAATCTATTGGCCCGGTGCGAGATCGA
The DNA here is from genome assembly GCA_022559845.1 of Amorphophallus konjac. NCBI lineage: Eukaryota > Viridiplantae > Streptophyta > Magnoliopsida > Alismatales > Araceae > Amorphophallus > Amorphophallus konjac. The sequence continues at coordinate 314,235,903 of CM040121.1, read as the reverse complement.
GTCGGGACCATGCCGGGGGCGCCTCCCGTGATCCAAACGGGGCTCGCGTGGGCAGCGTTAATATTTCTGGTGTCGGAGGGCAACGGGGAAAAGTCCCGGGACTAGGCTTCGGAACTGAAAACGTGTTCGAGAGGAACAGGCTGTGGACCGGAGATATGAGCCAGACGATGACCATGATCGGGACGGGCCCGAGGTCTAAATATGGCCCACGGAGGTCTTATTGATATTCCCATGGGAGGAGTCCAGGGGTGGCGAGAGCCGTCTCGTTCTATTCTGATTCTGTCGGTCACTTGCGGACCTTTCCATGTTCGGGCAAGGGCCCGTATTGAGAGCGTGACGGGGGTGGACGCGACCCCGTACCAATGTATACCGAGTTTACGGCAATTTCAATGAAAAAGCGGGAGCAAATTCCGATGGGAACGGGTCAGAATTGGTGAGCTATTGGCCCAGGGCAATGCCGGCTCGCAACCATGTTGGGGTAGGAGCCACCGGCTATGAAAGTCGCTCACGGGCCTTTTCATGTTCGGACACGGGTCCGTATTGAGAACTCGGCGGGAATCGACGTGAACATGTTCAAATGTCTGCCGAACGTGCGGCAATTTCTGTAGCGGCTCGGAAGGAATCCGGCCGGAGAAACGAGTCTGGTTTAATCGGAATGTCAGCCCGAGGCGAGGTCAGGCCATGGCCATTTCGGGATAGCTCCCAAGGCACGGGCCCAGCCCACGAGGGCGGCATTGTTGTTCCTTCAGCACCGGGTCGCGGGAGAGACGAGGCTGCAAAGCGGGTTGCATTATTTCATTATTATTCGAGGAATGTCATCATTATCATTTGTTAATTTATATATATCTTTGAGTGAATTCTTTATTATCGTTTATTCATTTCTTCTTGTGATTTATTCATTTAATAGTGTTATTATTAGGTTTATTATTATTTTTGTTCGTTTTATTATCATTCATTTGCGTGTCATTTTTTGTTAAGTTTGTTATTATTATTTATTTATTTTGGTTACCATTTATCGGTCTAATTATTATTATTGTTATTATTTATTTGAAGCTTATTATTATTATTACTTGTTCCTTTATTATTCTTATTTATTCATACATTTTTGAATTTGTTATTATTTATTATTGTTTATTATTATTTATTATTATTATTATTATTATTATTCATATTTTCTGGAGAGAGAATGGGCCATTAGAGGGCTAAAAGAGGTGTACCGCTGAAGGGCTGAGGATGTGCCGCTGAAGGGCGGAGGATGTGCCGCTGAAGGGCGGTAGGGGTGTGCCGCTGAAGGGCCTGGGGCGTACCGCTGGGAGGCTCAATGGGGGTGCACCGCTGAAGGCTTGAAGGGGTGTACAGCTGGGCGCTAAAGGGGCATACCGCTGAAGGCTCAATGGGGGTGCACCGCTGAAGGCTTAAAGGGGTGTACCGCTGGGAGGCTCAATGGGGGTGCACCGCTGAAGGCTTGAAGGGGTGTACCGTTGGGCGCTAAAGGGGCGTACCGCTGGAGAGCCAGGGGGGTGTGCCGGCGAAGGGCGCGACAGGCGTACCGGTGAAGGGCCTGGGGGCTGTGCCGGTGAAGGACCCGGGGGGGGGCTGTGCCGGTGAAGGGCATGGAGGGTGTACCGGCGAGGGGCATGGGAGTCCGCTTCTCTTCCATTTCTTTTAAGGCTTTTCTTTTCTTCTTTTCTTTTCTCTCTTGATTTTATTAAGCTCTGCATGGGTTTCTTCTTTTCTTCTCTTGATCAATCTTCATTCTTTCTTTTGTAAGGGCGGATGTTCAAATTGTTTAGTTGTTGTTCGATTTGGTTCTCTTTGAGTTGGTTGCGGTTCCATTGTATTGGTTGAAGCATTTTACCGTTGTTCTTTTCATTTGTTTGTTACTGTCTTTTATCTTTTAATGTATTATAGTTTCTAACGAAAATTCGGCAGCATCTCCCCTTAACCCGAGCGTAAGGGAGATACAGGGAACGCGCCCACAAGGAGTGGCGGAACCCGACAACTGGAGGTGGGCGCCCGAGGGTAGCAACACCTTTATAAGACTTCGGAAAACGCGGGAAAACAATGAGCCGAAGGCCCCCAAGGCTGGACGAAGTGGACTGGGGGTTGGCCTAGGCGTACCGGCCAAAGGCAAGCACCGGGTGCTCAAAGGGGCAAATGTGCCGGGCCAAGGACGGCACGGGAGGGCATGCCGGCGAAGGGCCTAGCCAGGGCATGCCGGGGAAGAATTGGTCTGGGGTGTGCCGCTGAGGGCACAATTAGGGCGTGCCGTTGAAGGCACGATCAGGGTGTGCCGCTGGAGGCACGATGGGTGTGCCGCTGAAGGCACAAATGGAGTGTGCCGTTGGAGGCATAATGAGGGTGTGCCGCTGGGGCACTTCAAGGGTGTGCCGCTGAGGGCATGATGAGGGTGTGCCGCTGAGGGCATGATGAGGGTGTGCCACTGAGGCACTTCAAGGGCATGCCGGTGAAGGGCCGAGGCGGGGCGTACCGCTGAAGGCTGGGAGGCAAGAGCGTGCCGCCGAGGGCCGCCAGAAGCGCACCGATGAAGGTGCCTAAGGGCGTACCGTTGAAGGCGCCCAAGGGTGATCAGAGGCAAGATGCTCGGGAGGAAGCAAACCCTAACAAAGGGGAAAGGGGAAAGAGGCGTGAAACACCGAATGATGCAAACACGGGAGGAATGTTTCAGAAAGAGATCCAAAAAAAATGCTTGCAAGCATTCTATTTTTATTCTCACAAAAGGAGTGCCCCAAGGGAGCTAATACATCGTAACGGCGGCAAAACAAGAAATGAAAGGAAAGAAAGAGGGAAAGCAAATACAGTGGGGGGAACGGAGCATGGGCTCCTCCCCCGGACCTCACTCTCTCTCTCTCCCCACTCTTCTTCCTTCTTCTCTTCCATCCTCTTCCTCTTTCTCTTCGCACGGGCGGCGGTGATGGGCGAACGGAGTAGCAGGAGGAGCCTCTCCCTCTCTTCTCTTCTTCTCTCTTCTTTTCTTCTTCTCTTCTTCTTCTCCGGCAACGGTGGACGGGGCGGCTGAGGGAGCCTCTCCCTCTTCTTCTTCCTCTTCTCTTCTTTTCTTCTTCTCTTCTCTTCTTCCTCTGTGTGTGGGTGTCTGTCTGGCTGGCTGGCTGGCTTCCTCTCCGTTTGCAGCTAAGAAGAGGGGTTTTTATACCCCTCACGGCGGAAGCCTCCGAAGGCGGGAAGCGTCCGGGGGGGCATTTAATTGGGGATTTGACCCCCTTGTCCTGGGTGGTAGGGGGATAGGCAGCGTGGCCGTCTCCCCAGGCGACACCTCAGCCAGCCCATTGCGCGCCAAGAATTCATAGGGCGTGGGCATCACGTCGTCCCGCCGGAGCGTGACGCTGGGAGCCAGCAGGCTGCACCGCTGGAATGCTGTAGGAGCGTGCCACTGAAAGGGCTGGCCAGCGTACCGCTGGAAGGGCCAAAGGCCGTGCCGCTAGGGGCACCTTGGGGGTGTGCCGCTGGAGGGCACAACGGGCGTGCCGCTGGAGGCACCTGGGGAGTGTACCGTGGAAGGCAGCAAGGAGTGTGCCGCTGGGGCTTGCTCGGGGGCGTGCCGCTGGGCGTGCCGCTGAGGCCCCAGATGGGCGTGCCGTTGAACGTCGAGAAGAGTGTGCCGTGGAAGGCAGGCCAGGGGGCGTGCCGTTGAAGACCCCCCCCAGGGGGTGTACCGCTGAAGGCCGAACGGGCCGTGCCGCAGAACCCCACGGGGGTGTGCCGCTGGGGGCCGGACGGGCCGTGCCGCTGAACCCCACGGGGGGTGTGCCGCTGGGGGCACCCTGGGGCGTGCCGCTGAGCAGCCCTGGGCGTGTGCTGCCGAGCACCCCAGGGTGTGCCGTTGAAGGCCTATTGGGGGCGTTTCTGGGCTCGTTCTGAGCCCGTTGTGGACACGAGTCATGGCCCGTTTAATTTTCCCCGAGGCCCACGGATTGTGGGGCTTCCCGGGAGTTGACCTCTCTTTGCCGTCGTGACTCCGGGGACGGCTTCATGGCAGCATGCATATTTGGGGAGCCCGGGCGATCAGCCTCTCCGGGGCTTCTTCACTCGGCGCCATTGTTGACGTGGGGCCGGGCATGATATTTGGGTGTGCAATTTTCGGTGTCCACAGCGCCCCCCTTCAATATCACTTAATCCGGCGTGCCTGGAAGAGAGAAGGTGATTAAGAAAATAAAAGAAAACATGCAATTCAAGCTAATAGAAAACTAATCAAAAGTCTCCCCTCCACTATAATCCAAATTTTGTTCCGGGGGCGCTGCCCCCGAAAACCCCCGCAAGGGGCGTTGCCCCCTTGACCCCCACGAACTGACCGGGCAGGTCGAACCCCACGACCTGACCGCGCAGGTCGATCTGCGTGCCAGGGCGCATGTTGCCGAGTTTTGGCTTTACACTTAACAACCCGCTCCCCTGGACTGTGCGTGAAGAGAAAAGCAATGATGCCCCGTGGTATCGGACGTGGACCTCGGGATCCCCGACATGGTCATGATCCGTGCACCTCTTGGGCCGATAGTTCATCAGCTTGACCCACTTCTTCCGGGATCCGATCCCGCACCCACGTGAAGCGTGCCGTACCTACGGCAGATATCCGAATGTCTTTGTTGTTACCTTCGATGCTTCGAATATGGACTCTCGACCGAATACTGGAATTGCCTGTTAGTGGCTGATGTATATATACCGGGATCTAATCCCGCACCTTCATTAAATTTGCCGCACTCGCGGCAAGTATTTATATGGTTTTGAACACCGTTTTGCATACCGATGCGGAGGGTTTAAATCATGTCAACCCAACTCGCATGCTTTAATGAAAAACGATCTCTAGGTCATTTGACCCCTTTTCTTGGCGATTAATCAGAGGTCTTCCCCTCTCCGAGGGGATGTAATTAACGTCGCGGCCTTTATGGCGCGGCGGGTCTCCAGTCCCGACCCGATATCCACAATCGTCTGATCAGTCAGATGGAGCGCACCCCGGGCTTCGGACCACTCCAGTCTCGAAGCCCGAACACATTGTCACCTAGGTGACTGGCACGCCCTCGCACTAGATAAACCGATAAAAAGAACACCGATACCCCACGATATTTTCACCCAACGAATTTCAGTGCGTTCCACATCCCACTAGAAGGAAAGCCAGATGCGTCCACCGACGTCTTACTTTGCGCCACAAGTGTCTCGTCCGCCCGACCGTGTGGAGCACGGTGGAGACTAGACACACAAGAACGTAATCCAAGGAACAACGAAGTCCCAAGGAAGAATGGCACCTACGGACACAAGGAACCGTAGAACCACACTGCGAGTGACTGGTCAGGGTCACGCCTGTCGACGCGTGTTGTAATGTCTCGAGTTTTTCGGATCCTCGTTCGTGGGTCCCGGATCTGGTTTCTCGGAGCGTCCGACTCCGTTGTGTCCGAAATTTCGTTTCGGACATCTTTCGTGTTCGGATCGGCGCGATCCGGAGTCGTTTCGGAGGCCCGAAGACGTTCCGCGGCTTTTTTCGCGTGTGTTTTCCGATTCCCGGCGTGGGTTTCGGCTTTCCCTTCGGAGCCCCGTTGCGGGTGAACCGGGCCGTTCACCTAGGCGAGTGTGGTACCGTTGAGATCGGTACGTTCTGAGGATCGTGAGGGCGTGCTTTTTTATTTTTTGGAATTTTTCTGAATTTCTGGATTTTCCTATATATAACTCTTTTCTCTCTCTTCCTCTCATTTCTCACTCTCACCCTCTCTCTCCTCTCACACTCTCTCCTCTCACTCTCTCCTCTCCGGCGACCGACGGACCGAGGCGGGGGTGATGCGGGCGAGGAGGACGGCGAGGATGGGTCGAGGATCGAGGCTCGAGGGCGCGGTGAAGCTCGGCCGTGAGTTCGTGGAGCGGCGAGGCTTCAACGGTGTTTTCTTCGTGGATCGACGTCCACGGTGCACGAAATCTTCGGTGGAGGTAGGGTGATGGACCCCCAGCTCGTGCACTTCCTTTCCCGCAAGTTTCGTAGGCTACGGTGAGCCGAGCGGGCCAAACGGGGTGATTTGGGCAAAATCCATGTTTTAGGGCTTGTGGGCCGATCTTCCGTTTCATTGCGTTTCTGGACGATCCGAGGCCGTAGATGCATGCTAGGGGTTATTTGGGGGCTTCCCCTATGTTTTCCCCCTCATCCGTGGATGTTTGGGGGCGTGGCGTGGATTTTTGGGGTTTTCCCGCCGTTCTCGATTTTCCGAAATGGTCACGGGCCACCAGAAACCGCATTCATTGGTCGCGGTCTTGGGAGAACCGCGTTCATCCTTTGTGTTTTGGTCGAGGAGGCCTTCGAGCGTCGCGGTCGTGCGATAGACCGCTTTGGTCTAGTCGCGGTCCTCGGGCGACCGCTACCAGCGGGGTTGCGCGTGGCTAGTTACGGTCGTGAGGTGACCGTGACAGCATGGTCGCGGTCTCCGGTCGACCGCTACCATCTGGTCGCGGTCCCCAGTCGACCACTATCTAGTCGCGGTCACCAGGTGACCACTACCACGTTCTGGTTCCTGTTTGCACTGTTTTGACCTCCGGTCAACCCGGTTACGACCCAGTGGTTGACTTTAGGTCTCATGAGTGTCTCGGACACCCCGTGGAGTTCCGTGACCGTGTCTTTGGGTGTCCAGAGGTTGTCCCACTTACCTCGTTTTGCGTGCTATGAGCTTAAGGGTCCAGGTGACCTTTTAGCGCTCCGATTGTGTTGTTTTGGTCTCCGGTCGACCCGGTTGTGACCCAGTGGTCGACCTCCGGCCTTGTGAGTATCTTGGACACCCCATGGGTTTTGTGTCTGTGTTTTTGGGGTGTCGGGAGGGACCGTGTTGCCTCGATTAGCGTGCCCGTAGGTGTGGAGGGTCCGAGTGACCCTACGTGTTCCGGACTTTCGTGTTACGCTCAATCGAGTCACCGTGTCTCGGTGTGCGTGCGGTGGGGTCTCCCCCGCATGTCGTGGGTTTCCTTTGGAAGGCGATTCCCATGTGGGCCATGTGCTTGGCCTTGGACTGCGAGTCCAGTTATCCGGCCTGGGGCTGGAGGTTTCCCGCTTGCTTCAAGATGTGAAATCGACATGGCGGCTTGTGTGCTGCCCTGGGAATCGTGCTTCTGTGTTTTCCGTGTGGCCCGTGTGGGTGGCCTTAGTCCTTTGCATTCCCTTTCCGAGGGAGTGGCCTTGACGGCTCGTGAGCTGTCTCGGTACTTGTGCTACCGTGGTTTTAGACCTAGAGATTGGACGAGATTGACGGCCTTGTGCTGTCACGTGCAACGGTCTTGACCCCGAGTCTTGTGACTCAAGGACCGTTGGGTGTAGTGCCTCTGGAGGGCTGTCCAGAGTCCAGTGGCTTAGCGCCACTTGAGTTTTCTCGACTCTAGCGCACGGTGTGTGCGTGGCCGTGGACTGTGAGTCCCGTTTCTTCTCCGACTGTGGTCACCGTGCGACGGTGCTAGTACGTGGGATGATCCCCGTACTTTGTCGGAGGCGGACGTTGTTTTCCGTTGACTTGAGAGTCTACTTCTTTAGTGACCCTCCACTAGTCGTAGCCTACCAGTACGCGTGTGCTGGTCGCACCAGGGAGTGGTGTACGGGCTTACCCTAAGGGCGGTTTTAGACTGGTTTCTGTCGGGCCCCTCGTCGTAGCCAGAGTCCGGCTGTGGGGGAAAACCAGTCAGAGGGCCAGACCTAGGATGCGTGGTCTGTGTGTGCACACGTGGTTGAGGACAGTGGACGCACGTCGACGGGCGTGACCCCAGCTAGTCACTTGTTTGTGGTTACTTGTACGGTGTTCGCGCCTCGGGTAGGACCTACCACATCAGGCGGTTCACCTGCGGTGCGGTGTAAGACGTCAGGGGACGCTACCAGCTGTGCTTCTAGTGGGTGGTACTCCTGTCGAGTACGGAGTGACAGACTGTCAGTTTCCGTGACTTTGACCTTCGGGTTTCGGTTGTGTCGACCGTTGAGTTTCGGTTGGTTCGCCGTGACGTGTGTGTTGGTTTTCGCGTCATGAGATTAGTGCTAGTGGCTTTACCAAGGTTGCGTCTTGTTGTGCGGTACCCGCGATCGGATGGTCGGGGTTGCACCTTGGACAGCGTGTCTAGGTCAGCTCTGTCCGAGGGACAGGCCTTTACGACGTGATTGCCGTATGTTCTTACTTCGGTAGGTGGTACTAGCGTGGTTCGGTAGCTTCGACTGCGTGATGGAGGTCTGCCTTCTGGCAGTAAGAGTAGCTGTAGTGCCGAGTTTTTGACCGGCCACCGGTTTGCTGTTCCTGCTGTAGTTGTAGCTCTCCTTTCCGCTACCGCCGTTGTTTCCGGTTGGGGTTCCGCGGGATCCCTGTGAATCTCTGTTTTGGAGACTCATTCCCTACTTTTCAGGTGTAGCGGTTCTTCCTCGAGGTTCGAGGGTGCGGGGTGGAGGTTCTCAGTTGCCAGCTTGCCGGGTCGAGTGTTCACTTGGCATGTGGTACGTTTTACTGCTTTACACTGTACTTTCTGTTGGACTGGACTCTGTTGTAGCTGTAGTTGTTCTTTCTTTCAGCTTGTTATTGTTGGATTGTCCTGCTTTATTTCCTATTTCTTTGTGCCTCCACACTCCTTTTAGCCCTTCCGAGCCCTCCAGGCTCGTGGGCGGCGGTTCGAGTCTCGGATTATCGGGCCTTCCCGGTAATCGGATTCTTGGGTCGTTACATGTGTCCTCAGCCCCTGACCACGTGTGCACACACTGACTCTTGCCTAAGCCAGGCCTCTAGCTAGTATTCCTCCCCGCAGGACGCTACGGTTAGGCCGGGCCCACGGAACTAGCTTACAAACCGTGAAACTGGGAACACCCCTCCACCCTCCTAAGGTGGGTCGGCAACTCAAGGCCTCAGGGCTACAACCAGTGGAGGCTCACAAGACACAGACTCCAAAGCACAAGTGCTAAAGTACAGACAGTCTAAGGAAGCCCTGTCACACGTACTACAAAGCGCCACTGGCAGTACAACCACCGCCAACAGACTTAGGACTAGGCAACTAGACCTAACTCGTAACGATCCTAAGTCGAGCGACTCAAAGGCAAGATCGTCATAGACAGCAGAACAAGCCGCCAATCGGTCTAATCCTAAGCCACGCGAAACGATACTCCACCGAAAATAACTCACGGAGACCTGAGGGAACACCGAAGACCCTCATACACGCCTAGACACACGGACCGAGGTAACAACACCTCGAGGCATACAGAGCCAGCGTCTTGGACTGGACGAAACCGCCAAGACACCCACATACAAGGTCGTCCGTCAACCTTTGGGTCACCCCGGGTTGACCGGAACCCGACCAAAGACACACACAAGAGTAGGATAGAGAATCCTACCACAAGCAAGAAGACTCCTGGCCACCTTACAACGTAGTCTTAACCCTCATAGGATGTCAGGAGACATCCACGGGACAACGGGCAGGCTACAAAGACAAGCCAAGGCAAGCAGAAACCAAAACAACGGAAATCGGGGCAAAAGGATTGTAACGCACCACCCCTAGACCGTTACACGAACGTGACGGTCTAGCTCAGGCCGTTACACTCCAACCGTGACGGTCTAACGCAGACGCGTCACCGACACGTGACGGTCACAAGGGGAGCCGTCACACACACAGTCCTAACCCACCTCAAAAATGCACAAGGCACGTAACGGCCTACACCAGGCGCGTTACACAGCTCTAACGAGCCAAACCCGGACCGTCAGGGCCAACAGACCGCAAACACACAATGAAACTCGAGGCACGTAACGCACGAGACCAAGCGCGTTACACCGGCCTAACGCAGCAACACAGGCGCGTCAGGGCCAACAGACCTCAAGCCAAAATAACACTCGAACCACGTAACGCACGAGACCAAGGGCGTTACACCGGCCTAACGCTTCAATACAGACGCGTCAGGGCCAACAGGCTCAAGTCAAGAAAACACTGGCCGACAGGCACGTAACGGTCCATCTCGGACGCGTTACAGACACCTAACGCACAAGGGCAGGGCCGTTAGAACCAACGACACAACACCCACTCAGCCAGAATAGCATGTAACGGCCTGGGGCAGGCGCGTTACGACGCTGTGACGCACGGGGACACCACCGTTACACAAACTGACTCACGGTCAAACACAAAGTCAAACAGAACGTAACGGCCTACACCGGGCGCGTTACACCCACCTGACGCACAGGGGCAGGCACGTCAGGGGAACCGACTTAACCAAAGCACTAAACGACAAGATAGGCGTAACGCGTCTCACGGGATGCGTCAGAGGGCTGTGACGCGCCACTCCTGGGCCGTAACACCCTCAAAACCACCAAGAACTAAAAATCGCCCAGACGCTGTGACGGTCTGTCGTGGGGCCGTCAGGGACTGTGACGTTCCCTGGAACGACCGCCACACCAGTCACGGCGGGAAAACAGAGGGTTGGCCAAATCGGCCCGTTCCACGCCCCATTCACATCGAAGCGCAGGGGAAACAACCCTCGACGATGAAAAACCACTCTAGGAGGCTAAAAAGCCCACATGCACGGGTTAAAATGCTAGATCGGGGCGATTTTAACAAATCGACCCTAAAAGAGTCAACGAGGTTCCCGGGCTCCTACCGGCCTCGAATGACCACCGATCAACACAAAACTAGCAAGAATGGGATCCAGACATCCCAACGGTCAGTTCAACACTAACCGAGCTACAAATGGTTACCGTTCTCCTGCGAACCCTACAAAACCCGAAAATCACGGTTTAGGCTAAACAAGCCCAAACTCGGCCGTTTCCGCGCCAAACGATGTGCAAGGGCATGGAAAATGGATAGGAGGAAGTGAGGAACCATCACCCTACCTCCACCGAAGAAACCGTGTCCCGAAGGGACTAAACCGCGCCGAAAACCACGCCGCGAGCTCAAACGTCGGCTTTGAATCCACCGTTCGGGATCGCGTCAAATCCATCCCAATCCTCGTTCCGTCGCGCACCCAGCCAGCTCCACAGCATCCCCAACACGTGCCTCTAGGTACCCCGTCTACAGTCGGAGCCGAGGAGGCTCGAGAGGAGAGAAACGAAGAGAGGGAGACGGCGGCGGCGAATGAGAAGGAGGAGAGAGGAAAAGGAAAGAAAAAGGAAAAGAAATTAGGAATTTTCCTAATTTCTGGAAAATCCGATTTCTGGCCCTATCTCCGAAAAATACGTAAAAATAGTCGAAACGACCGGCTCGGAGAGTACATCATCGCTGTAGCATCCACGAGTCGAGGAACTGAGAAATAAACTCACCGTAGGGTTCCGTAACTAGTATGAGAGAAAAACCCACACGGCTCGTAAAACTTAACTCGGAAGCCACAAAAGCGAATCGAAACTCAACGAAACCAAACCGAAAGATCCAACAAAGATCCAGCAAGACCTACAAAGGATCCAGGGCATTACATCCTCCCCTCCTTAAGAAATTTCGCCCTCGAAATTAAGGACTAACAAAGGAGAAGCAGGGAAGAACAACCCAACAGCACAACCACGAAAATAACACAAATCTCGAGGAATACAGCTCAGAGGAACACCATCAGACTATAATCACGAGCACACGCTCTCGATCGAGCACGACACAAGTGAACACAAGTCTGACACCTCCGAAACAAGGGCAACGTCGCTTACGTCTTAACAAAAATAGAGACACGACTACCACAACAACAAACAACCAACCGAGAAACACAACGACAATACGGCAAGCGGCAGCTTACACGAGGAGACACAATCCTGTCAGCTGACAGCTCGACCACATCATCGGCTCTAGTGCCAAAGGTAACAGGGAACACCTAGCACACAGGACGCCAATGACAACACCATTGGACCACAAGCACTATCGAGTCAGTCCTCACTCAGATATTACATCTGATCGAGTCGCGAGCTAACTCTAAGGAAAAGAGTACAGCCAAGCTAACCGACAAGACCTGGTCCAAAATAGAGACACAAAATCATAGAGAAACAGCGCCAAAACAACAACCACGATCTCGGGGAACGCATCTCAAGGACTACCAACACGCCTCGAGAGCACAACACCCAAGAAAAGAAAATGCAGAGTAGAGGGTACTCAATCAGCAGGAATGCTGACAAATTCCCCAACACTCGCAATTGCCAATGCCAACACCAGACATACACCAGCAACAACACGGCAACAGACGAAGTCAAGGCACAAGAAGCCAAGGCGAAGTCACATCGAGAAGAAGCAAACCTCTTGATCAGTGGGTAGCCAACCCACACGCTTCCGCTGCACTCTCAACAACGCGCACACGCAATAGAACAACCTCGGTAGTCGCACCTCATCACACACCAGACGCCATCGCAATCAACAAAGATCTTAATTAACACGTCACGGGTACCGATTCTGCGAGCAACCGATCACAAGGAGCCTAAGTGCAATAGGACAAGAGTACCAGCTTTAGCACAAAGCACAAAAGAATGCTAACCTCAGCTTACCTTCACGTCCTGAAAACGATAAATGAGCATTCACGATACATCGGCCACTGGACACGGCACGACAACCACGGTGCACAGCAGCTCTTAACACCATGATGGAGTCCAAAGCCAAGCAACCGTAAAGCAGAGAGCAGTTCAGGCTCAAAACAAAGTTGTCCACACTTAAGCAGACACAGGACAAAGGCATCACCAAGACAGCAATTCCAAGGTGACACTCGAAAAGATTCCACCAGAAGGGACGAGAAGCAAGAAGCTTAACCACGAAAGCTCACCAGGAAGGGAAATCCTAGCTTGCCTGAGCAACTTCTCAAACACGGGATCTAATCAAGCACTTCAACAGAAGCGAAACACATCAGGAGCTGAACAGACTCAAGCCGGGACGACCAAGACAACGTGGGAACGTGTACGGTCATCAAACCAAGGCCAAAGGTCAACAGCAACCTGAACAACACACGGAGAAAACCTCGAACAACGTACTGCAGATTCAAGCCTTCCGGTGAACACTGCCAAGTACAACATGATCGAAACAAACACAGTGACGAAAAAGAAACACCTCGTCACATCCTGACGAGAGTAGAACCATCTCGTGCAGTGCCAGAACAGCACGCACAAGACAACACACCGAAAACAACGCGACAAAAAATCACAAACCGAAGCCAGCTGAAGATTGTACTGGACTTTCACGACTCTGGATACTGTATATCTCGGATTCCCATGTACATCACACGACAATGCTCTGATAGCTCAGAAAAGAACTCCGAACATCTCAGAACACTGCTCTGATACCAAGCTGTAGCGACCCGGATTCCGGATACCCGGCATACCCGGTATGTAATGCCCCGGATTTTTCGGATCCCCGTTCGTGGGTCCCGGTTCTGGTTTCTCGGAGTGTCCAGCTCCGTTGTGTCCGAAATTTTGTTTCGGACGTCTTTCGTGTTCGGATCGGCGCGATCCGGAGTCGTTTCGGAGGCCCGGAGGCGTTCCGCGACTTTTTCCGCGTGTGTTTTTCGATTCCCGGCGTGGGTTTCGGCTTTCCCTTCGGAACCTCGTTGCGGGTGAACTGGGCCGTTCACCAGGGCGCGAGTGGTACCGTTGCGATCGGTGCGCTCCGAGGATCGCGAGGGTGTGATTTTCTATTTTTCTGGATTTTTCCGATTTTCCGGATTTTCCTATAAATAGCTTTTTCTCTCTCTTCCCCTCTCATTTCTCATTTCTCTCCCTCTCTCTTCTCACGCTCTCTCCTCTCTCCCTCTCTCTCCGGTGGCCGACGGGGCGGAGTATGGGCGAGGGGGGGACGGCGCGGGCGAGGCACGGGCGAGGATGGATGAGGATCGAGGCGGTGGAGGCGCGTGGAAGCTCGGCCGTGAGTTCGTGGAACGGCGAGGCTTCAACGGCGTTTTCTTCGTGGATCGGCGTCCACGGTGCGCGTAATCTTCGGTGGAGGTAGGGTGATGGACCCTCAGCCCGTGTACTTCCTTTCCCGCGAGTTTCGTAGGCCGTGGTGAGCCGAGCGGGCTAAACGGGGCGTTTTGGGCAAAATGCATGTTTTTGGGGTGTGAACCGGATCTCCCGTTTTATGGTGTTTTTGGGCGATCCAGGGGTTTAGATGCATGCCTAGGGGCTTGGGGAAGGTTTCCCCTTTTGTTTCCCCTTCACCTGGGGGTGAACGGGGCGTGGCATGGCTTTTCCCGCGGTTTCCACCGTTTCCGGGTGCGGACTGAGAACGCGCTATACTCCAGTAGCGCGTTCTTGAAGGTCGCGCTGCCCCGATAGGGCGTGTTCATCGGAGAAGATGAACAGTAAGGCGGTTCTTGTCGCACTATGGGGTCCTAGCGCGTTCTTCCCTGTCGCGCTAGGGGTCCCTAGCGCATTCTGCCTTGTCGCGCTAGGTGATCCTAACGCGATCTGTGCAGTCGCGCTATAGGGATATAGCGCGATCTGTCGTGTCGCGCTATAGGTGCATAGCGCGTTCTGGTTGAACGCGCTATGGACCTACAGCGCGTTCTTGGAGGGACCAGCCGGGCTGCCCGGGGCGGGCGGTCTGCGGCTGATCATTCTCCCCTTAGGCCGTGTGTGCCTTGGACACCCAGTGGAGTTCCGTGACCGTGTTTTGGGGTGTCTGGAGGTTCCGTTTACCTCGTTTTGCGTGCCTGTGCGCTTAAGGGTCCGGGTGACCTTTTAGCGTCCGTTCGCATTGTGTTGGTCTCCGTTCGACCCGGTTGTGACCCAGTGGTCGACCTTTGGCCTTGTGAGTGTCCCGGGTACCCCGTGGGTTCTGTGTCCGCATTTCTGGGGTGTCGGGAGGGACCGTGTTTCCTCGATTAGCGTGCCCATAGGTGTGGTGGGTCCGGGTGACCCCACGTGTTCCGGGCTCTTGTGTTACGCTTGATCGAGTCACCGTGTGTCGGTGTGTGTGCGGTGGGGTCTCCCCCGCATATCGTGGGTTCCTTCAGAAGGCGATTCCCGTGTGGGCCATGTGCTTGGCCTTGGACTGCGAGTCCAGTTGTCCGGCCTGGGGCTGGAGGTTTCCCGCTTGTTTCAAGATGGGAAATCGTCGTGGCGGCTTGTGTGCTACCTTGGGAATCGTGCTTCTGTGTTTTCCGTGTGGCCCGTGTGAGTGGCCTTTGTCCCTTGCGTTCCCTTCTCGAGGGAGTGGTCTTGGCGACTCGTGAGTTGTCTCGGTACTTGTGCTACCGTGGTTTTAGACCTAGAGATTGGACTAGATTGACGGCTTTGTGCTGTTGCGTGCAACGGTCTTGACCCCGAGTCTTGTGACTCAAGGACCGTTGGGTGTAGTGCGTCTGGTGGACTGTCCAGAGTCCAGTGGCTTAGCGCCACTTGAGTTTTCTCGACTCTCGCGCACGGTGTGTGCGTGACCAGGGACTGTGAGTCCTGTGTCTTCTCCGACTGTGGTCACCGTGTGACGGGGCCGGTACGTGGGGTGTTCCCCGTACGTCGTCGGATTCGGACGTTGTTTTCCGTTGAGTTGAGAGTCTACTCCTTCAGTGACCCTCCACTAGTCGTAGCCTACCAGTACGCGTGTGCTGGTCGCACCAGGGAGTGGTGTACGGGCCGACCTTTAGAGACGGTTTGTGGACCGGTTACCGTTGGGCCCCACGTCTTGCAGCCAGAGTCCGGCTGAGGGGAAAACCGGTCAGAGGGCCAGACCAGGGACGCGTGGTCTGTGTGTGCACACGTGGTTGGGGACTGTGGACGCACGTCGACAGGCGTGACCCCAGCTAGTCACTTGTTTGTGGTTACTTGTACGGTGTTCGCGCCTCGGGTAGGACCTACCACGTCAGGCAGTTCACCTGCGGTGCGGTGTAAGACGTCAGGGGACACTACCGGCTGTGCTTCTAGTGGGCGGTACTCCTGTCGAGTTGGGAGTGACAGACTACCCGTTTTTGTGGCTTTGACCTTTGGGTTTTTGGTCGTGTCGACCGTTGAGTCCTTCGGCTGTTTTGCCGTGGCGCGTGTGTTGGTCTTCGCGTCGTGAGTCTAGCGCTAGTGGCTTTACCGAGGTTGGGTCTTGTTGTGCGGTACCCGCGATCAGATGGTCGGGGTTGCACCTTGGACAGCGTGTCCAGGTCGGCTGTGTCCGGGGGACAGGCCTCTGCGGCATGGTTGCCGTATGTTGTTACTTCGGTAGGCGGTACTAGCGTGGTTTGGTAGCTTCGTCTGCGTGACCGAGGTGTACCTTCCGGTACAGTAGGAGTAGCTGTAGTGCCGAGTTTTTGACCGGCCACCGGTTTGCTGTTCCTGCTGTAGTTGTAGCTCTCCTTTCCACTACCGCCGTTGTTTCTGGTTGGGGTTCCGCGGGATCCCTACTGAGTCTCTGTTTTGGAGACTCATTCCCTGCTTTTCAGGTGTGGCGGTTCTTCCTCGAGGTTCGAGGGTGCGGAGCGGAGGTTCTCAGTTGCCAGCTTGCCGGGCCGAGTGTTCACTTGGCATGTGGTACGCTTTACTGCTTTAGACTGTACTTTCTGTTGGACTGGACTCTGTTGTAGCTGTTGTTGTTCTTTCTTTCAGCTTGCTGTTCTTGGTTGTCCTGCTTTATTTCCTATTTCTTTGTGCCTCCACACTCCTTTTAGCCCTTCCGAGCCCTCCCGGCTCGTGGGCGGCGGTGCGAGTCTCGGGTTATCGGGCCTTCCCGGTAATCGGATTCTCGGGTCGTTACAGCTGGTATCAGAGCGGTGGTTGTGGGCGTACTTAGGAATTCGAAACATTGCAGTGATCAGAGTCCGTAAGGTCCAGTACAGTCGGCAGCTGGCTTAGGGTTTTGTGCTTGTTTTCCGCCTTGTTTCTCGCTTGAGAGCTTGAGTGCGCTGTGCGGCGCTGTGAAGGTGGTTGCTGTCCGCGGCTTTCGTGCCAGCATGGGGTCTAAGGATCGAGGTCGAGAGCCTTCTCCCTCATCGGTGGTGGCCCTGGTTGTGCTGCGTTGGGCAGAGGTTGCTGGCAGGCGTGAGCTCGCGGTGCTGCGTTCGAGGAACCTGCAGCGTGGTCAGGTGGCTGGTGCGGACTGTTCTTGGTTAAGTGGCCGTGAGCGTGCTCTGAGGGAGCTGCTGTCGGTTTTTGGTCACTCCAGCTTGAGGTTTGTCCAGCTCCTGAGGTGTTCTGATCGAGAAGTGTGCTCGGGTGAGCGGAGGATCTTCTCGGTGAGCTGCTGTTTCGTCGAGCCTGATGATCTTGTCGCGCTCTGTGGCGTCAGAAATGACGTGTCGGTCCCGATTGTTCTACTGATTTCGAGGCAGGATTTGGCAGAGATGTCCCGTTAAGTCTTTGCTCCTGCGCTTATGTCAGTGGATGGGTTGTGTTCGCCTTTGATTTGGTCTGAGGTGTGAAGGCTCCGCGGTGAGTTCGGGACTCGAGGATGAGCGTTGGCAGTTGTCGGTTATGGCTCGTGTTGCGGCTCTTGGCGTGGTGTGTTGCAGTTCGAGGAATTGCAGCAGTGGTGCATCGAGAGATGCTGTGATTGTGGTCTGACGTGACGCTCGTCGAGTGTGTCGGAGGCGCTGACCTGATGGAAGCGATGGTTTTCCTTGGTGCTGGATGGTGCTGTTTCCAGCGTGCGCGAGGATTGAGGTCAGGTCGAGCGTGGAGTCCTTCCGTTGGTCGGAAGTGCGTTTGGTCTCCCCTTTGGTTGGAGAGATTGTGTTGGGTTAAGGTTCGTCGTCTTGCATTGTGTGTTCGGATTGGTTGGCCTTGTGTGCCATGAAGTCCGTGCGAGACGTGCTCCTTGTCTTGGCAGGGTGGTTGCCTGTGAGAAGTCGTGCCCATTCCCTTGTCGTGTGAGGGTGCTGGCGCTGTTCCGGAAGGACGAGTGCTGGTTGGGCGGTGTTTGCTTTCTCGGCTGTGCGCGTGGATTTGAGTGCGCAGCGGAAGCGTGGTGGGCCCATAACCCATGAGTTCAGGATCGTAGCGTTGGTTGCTACGGGCGGATTCCTGAGTTCGCGTTCAACATCGGAGGATTGGTTCCTTCGTGTGAAACCTGTTGTTGCCGTGCCGTTGCTCGAGGTTTTGTGGTTGTTGGCACTGGCAGGATGGAGTGTTGGGAAAAGTGCTGGCTAGTGCGCCGCATGAGTACCCTGTTCCTGTGTTGGAAGCCGTGTCAGGCGTCGGTGTTGGACCTGGATGAGGTTGTTGAGGATGTCGCCTGACGGAGGTCGAGGACGTGTTGGTCAGAGTCTGTGGCTTGGCGCCCGACTTGTGTTCCCAATCGTGTCCTCGGTTGAGATCGTGCTTTGAGGATGTGATCTCTGGCAGGCTTGGGCTCCCGTTGGTTCTACGGTCTTGTCGGATTGTGACAGTGAGATGTTTATTGCTTAGGGACCCGTGAGCACTGTTCAAGTGGTGTCCCGTGGCTCTGTGATAAGGGCGGAATCGGGATTGGCAGGTGTCCACTTGGATTGATCGAAGGATTTGATGAGACCAGATGGAAGAGTGACGCATTAGGGCGGAGGCCTCCTGTGAGGTTGGCGTCGGCTTGGTGGTCCCTGATAGGACATTGGTGTCGCAAGGTTATCCCTGGTTTGGTGACTAGCATGGGGTGGTTCCCTATAAGTCTGAGTCCCGTGAGGTGATGACTGAAGACGCCATGTTCTGTCATTTGGTTTCGTCGTGCTTCCCGAGAGGGTCGAGTTGGCGAGCAGTTGGTGACCAGTGGATGGTCTTTTCAGAGACAGAAGATGCTGGTTGTTGGGGCTCGAGCGTGGCGAGAGCTGTGTGCCAGCGAGACCTATGGTGGTCGTTTCTGTGTTATGTCCGGCTTTCGGCTTGCCATGTGTGGGGTGTTTCGTGGTGTTGAGCCGATGTGCTGGTTGCGGTCTGCTGAGATGGCTGCTTGAGCTGGTGGAGGCTCTGTTTTGGTTGCTCCCTTGAGGAGGGTGTGCGACCTGTCAGCTGGTTGCGAAGCTGTTGTGCGATTTGTCTGCTGATCATTGGGTGGATCAGTAGCTGTTGCTCGTGTCGAGGGTTGTGTTTCCTCGGTGAGCGAGATTGTGGCTGCGGCGCCTTGGTGGATTCTCGCGTTGTCTGAGGTGATGTCGGACTGTGTCCTTTGGTATATGCCTGCTCTGCTGGCCTGTGTGCTCGGCGCGAGGAGCGAGGTGTTGTTTGTGATTGTAAGTCTGGCTGTGTCCCTCAGGATCGATTTTTTTCGTGAGAATCGAGGTTTTCTGTGCTGGGGCTCTGACAGCGTGTCAGTTGATTCAGTGTTCTTCCCCTGGGACTTCGTGCTTGGTCCTGAATTTCGAGGACGAAATTCCTTTAAGGGGGGAGGGCTGTAATGCCCCGGATTTTTTGGATCCCCGTTCGTGGGTCCCGGTTCTGGTTTCTCGGAGTGTCCAGCTCCGTTGTGTCCGAAATTTCGTTTCGGACGTCTTTCGTGTTCGGATCGGCGCGATCCGGAGTCGTTTCGGAGGTCCGGAGGCGTTCCGCGACTTTTTCCGCGTGTGTTTTTTGATTCCCGGCGTGGGTTTCGGCTTTCCCTTCGGAACCTCGTTGCGGGTGAACTGGGCCGTTCACCAGGGCGCGAGTGGTACCGTTGCGATCGGTGCGCTCCGAGGATCGCGAGGGTGTGATTTTCTATTTTTCTGGATTTTTCCGATTTTCTGGATTTTCCTATAAGTAGCTTTTTCTCTCTCTTCCCCTCTCATTTCTCATTTCTCTCCCTCTCTCTTCTCACGCTCTCTCCTCTCTCCCTCTCTCTCCGACGGCCGACGGGGCGGAGTATGGGCGAGGCGGGGACGGCGCGGGCGAGGCACGGGCGAGGATGGATGAGGATCGAGGCGGTGGAGGCGCGTGGAAGCTCGGCCGTGAGTTCGTGGAACGGCGAGGCTTCAACGGCGTTTTCTTCGTGGATCGGCGTCTACGGTGCGCGTAATCTTCGGTGGAGGTAGGGTGATGGACCCTCAGCCCGTGTACTTCCTTTCCCGTGAGTTTCGTAGGCCGTGGTGAGCCGAGCGGGCTAAACGGGGCGTTTTGGGCAAAATGCATGTTTTTGGGGTGTGAACCGGATCTCCCGTTTTATGGTGTTTTTGGACGATCCAGGGGTTTAGATGCATGCCTAGGGGCTTGGGGAAGGTTTCCCCTTTTGTTTCCCCTTCACCTGGGGGTGAACGGGGCGTGGCATGACTTTTCCCGCGGTTTCCACCGTTTCCGGGTGCGGACTGAGAACGCGCTATACTCCAGTAGCGCGTTCTTGAAGGTCGCGCTGCCCCGATAGGGCGTGTTCATCGGAGAAGATGAACAGTAAGGCGGTTCTTGTCGCGCTATGGGGTCCTAGCGCGTTCTTCCCTGTCGCGCTAGGGGTCCCTAGCGCATTCTGCCTTGTCGCGCTAGGTGATCCTAACGCGATCTGTGCAGTCGCGCTATAGGGATATAGCGCGATCTGTCGTGTCGCGCTATAGGTGCATAGCGCGTTCTGGTTGAACGCGCTATGGACCTACAGCGCGTTCTTGGAGGGACCAGCCGGGCTGCCCGGGGCGGGCGGTCTGCGGCTGATCGTTATCCCCTTAGGCCGTGTGTGCCTTGGACACCCAGTGGAGTTCCTTGACCGTGTTTTGGGGTGTCTGGAGGTTCCGTTTACCTCGTTTTGCGTGCCCGTGCGCTTAAGGGTCCGGGTGACCTTTTAGCGTCCGTTTGCATTGTGTTGGTCTCCGTTCGACCCGGTTGTGACCCAGTGGTCGACCTTTGGCCTTGTGAGTGTCCCGGGTACCCCGTGGGTTCTGTGTCCGCGTTTCTGGGGTGTCGGGAGGGACCGTGTTTCCTCGATTAGCGTGCCCATAGGTGTGGTGGGTCCGGGTGACCCCACGTGTTCCGGGCTCTTGTGTTACGCTTGATCGAGTCACCGTGTGTCGGTGTGTGTGCGGTGGGGTCTCCCCCGCATATCGTGGGTTCCTTCGGAAGGTGATTCCCGTGTGGGCCATGTGCTTGGCCTTGGACTGCGAGTCCAGTTGTCCGGCCTGGGGCTGGAGGTTTCCCGCTTGTTTCAAGATGGGAAATCGTCGTGGCGGCTTGTGTGCTGCCTTGGGAATCATGCTTCTGTGTTTTCCGTGTGGCCCGTGTGAGTGGCCTTTGTCCCTTGCGTTCCCTTCTCGAGGGAGTGGTCTTGGAGACTCGTGAGTTGTCTCGGTACTTGTGCTACCGTGGTTTTAGACCTAGAGATTGGACTAGATTGACGGCTTTATGCTGTTGCATGCAACGGTCTTGACCCCGAGTCTTGTGACTCAAGGACCGTTGGGTGTAGTGCGTCTGGTGGACTGTCCAGAGTCCAGTGGCTTAGCGCCACTTGAGTTTTCTCGACTCTCGCGCACGGTGTGTGCGTGACCAGGGACTGTGAGTCCTGTGTCTTCTCCGACTGTGGTCACCGTGTGACGGGGCCGGTACGTGGGGTGTTCCCCGTACGTCATCGGATTCGGACGTTGTTTTCCGTTGAGTTGAGAGTCTACTCCTTCAGTGACCCTCCACTAGTCGTAGCCTACCAGTACGCGTGTGCTGGTCGCACCAGGGAGTGGTGTACGGGCCGACCTTTAGAGACGGTTTGTGGACCGGTTACCGTTGGGCCCCACGTCTTGCAGCCAGAGTCCGGCTGAGGGGAAAACCGGTCAGAGGGCCAGACCAGGGACGCGTGGTCTGTGTGTGCACACGTGGTTGGGGACTGTGGACGCACGTCGACGGGCGTGACCCCAGCTAGTCACTTGTTTGTGGTTACTTGTACGGTGTTCGCGCCTCGGGTAGGACCTACCACGTCAGGCAGTTCACCTGCGGTGCGGTGTAAGACGTCAGGGGACGCTACCGGCTGTGCTTCTAGTGGGCGGTACTCCTGTCGAGTTGGGAGTGACAGACTACCCGTTTTTGTGGCTTTGACCTTTGGGTTTTTGGTCGTGTCGACCGTTGAGTCCTTCGGCTGTTTTGCCGTGGCGCGTGTGTTGGTCTTCGCGTCGTGAGTCTAGCGCTAGTGGCTTTACCGAGGTTGGGTCTTGTTGTGCGGTACCCGCGATCAGATGGTCGGGGTTGCACCTTGGACAGCATGTCCAGGTCGGCTGTGTCCGGGGGACAGGCCTCTGCGGCATGGTTGCCGTATGTTGTTACTTCGGTAGGCGGTACTAGCGTGGTTTGGTAGCTTCGTCTGCGTGACCGAGGTGTACCTTCCGGTACAGTAGGAGTAGCTGTAGTGCCGAGTTTTTGACCGGCCACCGGTTTGCTGTTCCTACTGTAGTTGTAGCTCTCCTTTCCACTACCGCCGTTGTTTCCGGTTGGGGTTTCGCGGGATCCCTGCTGAGTCTCTGTTTTGGAGACTCATTCCCTGCTTTTCAGGTGTGGCGGTTCTTCCTCGAGGTTCGAGGGTGCGGAGCGGAGGTTCTCAGTTGCCAGCTTGCCGGGCCGAGTGTTCACTTGGCATGTGGTACGCTTTACTGCTTTAGACTGTACTTTCTGTTGGACTGGACTCTGTTGTAGCTGTTGTTGTTCTTTCTTTCAGCTTGCTGTTCTTGGTTGTCCTGCTTTATTTCCTATTTCTTTGTGCCTCCACACTCCTTTTAGCCCTTCCGAGCCCTCCCGGCTCGTGGGCGGCGGTGCGAGTCTCGGGTTATCGGGCCTTCCCGGTAATCGGATTCTCGGGTCGTTACACGGTAGGACTACCGAATACACGTGATACCGCATGGAACCCGCAAGGCCTCCCAACAGCGGGAAAGCTCTGAAGGGATAAGGGCACGTGTAGAGTACATTGAAGCCACATAGATAGGGCTGTCAATGGGCCTGGCCGGCCCGACAGGCCCGCGGGCCTGGCCCGATTTCGGGCCGGGCCGCAAGGTCTTTTTCGGCCCGCTGGCTTTTAGTCGGGCCTAAAAGCCCGGCCCGACTAGACTCGCAGGCCGGCCCGACCCGATCCCTTTTTTTATTCTCACTTGAAATTTTAAAAACTATTTAGTCGAACTTACGTTATTTTACTTAATTAAAAATTTTAAATATCTCTTTTCACACAAATTATGTAATTAATATCAAAACTTTAATTTATTTAGTGAGATTATAAGTTTTATAGTATTAAATCTATTATTTTTTATTATTTTTATTATTTTATTTAAGTAGTCGGGCCGGGCCGGGCGTTAGTCGGGCTTTGAATTTTTTACATAATATCAGGCCCGGCCCGGCCCGACATAGGTCGGGGCCGAGCCGGGCTCGGGCCTTACTCTTGATAAGTCGGGCCCGGGTCGGGCAGACCTAAGCCCGGCCCGGGCCCGGCCCATTGACAGCCCTACACATAGATATAACAGAAGTAATTAAATTTCATTAGATGGGTTTGCTAAAGTAGCAGAAATAAAATTACTTTTTAATTAACAGTTTCAAATTAACAATTATATCCCAGAGTCGGTCCAAAGCTAAAGACAACAAACCTAGCACAGTACAGTCGACAGAAAGGAAAGACGTACCAAAAGGTCGAGGGAAGCTCGACGCAGGTACCAGCTGGCGGCAACGGCACGCAACGAGCACGCACTCCAGGAACCACGCGGAAGCAGAACGTACAACGTCACCCCACCTGAAAAGTAGGGGTGAGCCACGTGTCACTGGCTCAGTAGGGGTCACGCGGATCCCCACTGAAAAATACGCAGTAACACGGAATAACAACAACAACGAAAACAGCAGGTGTAGTAAAGCGGGAACTACACTACAAAGCTGTAAAACTACGCTACAAGCAGTAGTAAACAGATGGGAAGTAGGAGTAGGGAACAAGTAAGAAAGGGGAAGAACCCGCGCCAGACAAGTGGCGGCCGAACTAACCTCGGCACCCCAGACTACTCCAAGCAGCAACAGAAGGGCGACTCTGATCTAACAAAGTCAGAAGTTACCGATCTGCCGACCCAACACCAGGTCTAAGACAAAGACCTGCAAGAACAACCTGAAACAGACGCAACAGCCTACACGACCGGAACATCGTGCACGCAACTCCGGGCCCATCTTAGACACAGCCAAGAACGAACAGACGTAGCCAGGGAAACGAATCTTGGACAAGGCCAAGACTAGCCAGCGCGGGAAGAAGAATGCCAACTCTGAGAAACGCGAGAGTCACCGGTCAAGTGATAGGAACACCCTCCCACTAGAAGGACAGCCAGATGCATCCACCGACGTCTTACTCTACGCCACAAGTGTCTCGTTCGCCCGACCGTGTGAAGCACGGTGGAGACTAGACACACAAGAACGGAATCCAAGGAACAACGAAGTCCCAAGGAAGAACGGCACCTACGAACATAAGGAACCATAGAACCACACTGCGAGTGACTGGTCAGGGTCACACCCGTCGACGCGTGTCCTCAGCCCCTGACCACGTGTGCACACACTGACTCCTGCCTAAGCCAGGCCTCTAGCTAGTATTCCCCCCCGTAGGACGCTACGGTTAGGCGGGGCCCACGGAACTAGCTTACAAACCGTGAAATTGGGAACACCCCTCCACCCTCCTAAGGTGGGTCGGCAACTCAAGGCCTCAGGGCTACGACCAGTGGAGGCTCACAAGACACAGACTCCAAAGCACAAGTGCTAAAGTACAGACAGTCTAAGGAAGCCCTATCACACGTACTACAAAGCACCACTGGCAGTACAACCACTGCCAACAGACTCAGGACTAGGCAACTATACCTACCACGTAACGATCCTGAGTCGAGCGACTCAAAGGCAAGATCGTCACATACAGCGGAACAAGCCGCCAATCGATCTAATCCTAAGCCACGCGAAACAATACACCGCGGAAAATAACTCACGGAGACCTGAGGGAACACCGAAGATCCTCAGACACGCCTGGACACATGAACCGAGGTAACAACACCTCGAGACATCCAGAGCCAGCGTCTCGGACTGGACGAAACCGCCAAGACACCCACATACAAGGTCACCCGTCAACCTCTGGGTCACCCCGGGTTGACCGGAACCCGACCAAAGACACACACAAGAGTAGGATAGAGAATCCTACCACAAGCAAGAAGACTCCTGGCCACCTTACAACGTAGTCTTAACCCTCATAGGATGTCAGGAGACATCCACGGGACAATGGGCAGGCTACAAGGATAAGCCAAGGCAAGCAGAAACCAGAACAACAGAAATCGGGGCAGAAGGATTGTAACACACCACCCCTAGACCGTTACACGAACGTGACGGTCTAGCTCAGGCCGTTACACTCCAACCGTGACGGTCTAACGCAGACGCGTCACCGACACGTGACGATCACAAGGGGAGCCGTCACACACACAGCCCTAACCAACCTCAAAAATGCACAAGGCACGTAACGGCCTACACCAGGCGCGTTACACAGCTTTGACACGCCCAACCCGGGCCGTCAAGGCCAACAGACCGCAAACACACAACGAAACTCGAGGCACGTAATGCACAAGACCAAGCGCGTTACTCCGGCCTAACGCAGCAACACAGGCGCGTCAGGGCCAACAGACCTCAAGCCAAAACAACACTCGAACCACGTAACGAACGAGACCAAGGGCGTTACACCGGCCTAACGCTCCAAGACAGACGCGTCAGGGCCAACAGGCTCAAGTCAAGAAAACACTGGCCGACAGGCACGTAACGGTCCATCTCGGACGCGTTACAGACACCTAACGCACAAGGGCAGGGCCGTTAGAACCAACGACACAGCACCCACTCAGCCAGAACAGCATGTAACGGCCTGGGGAAGGCGCGTTACGACGCTGTGACGCACGGGGACACCACCGTTACACAAACCGACTCACGGTCAAACACAAAGTCAAACAGAACGTAATGGCCTACACCGGGTGCGTTACACCCACCTGACGCACAGGGGCAGGCACGTCAAGGGAACCAACTTAACCAAAGCACTAAACGACAAGATAGGCGTAACGCGTCTCACGGGACGCGTCAGAGGGCTGTGACGCGCCACTCCTGGGCTGTCACACCCTCAAAACCACCAAGAACTAAAAATCGCCCAGACGCTGTGACGATCTGTCGTAGGGCCGTCAGGGACTGTGACGGTCCCTGGAACGATCGCCACACCAGTCACGGCGGGAAAACAGAGGGTTGGCCAAATCGGCCCGTTCCACACCCCATTCACGCCGAAGCGCAGGGGAAACAACCCTCGACGATGAAAAACCACTCTAGGAGGCTAAAAAGCCCACATGCACGGGTTAAAACGCTAGATCGGGGCGATTTTAACAAATCGACCCTAAAGGAGTCAACGAGGTTCCCGGGCTCCTACCGGCCTCGAATGACCACCGATCAACACAAAACTAGCAAGAATGGGATCCAGACATCTCAACGGTCAGTCAACACTAACCGAGCTATAAATGGTTGCCGTTCTCCGGCGAACCCTACAAAACCCGAAAATCACGGTTTGGGCTAAACAAGCCCAAACTCGACCGTTTCCGCGCCAAATGATGTGCAAGGGCAGGGAAAACGGAGAGGAGGAAGTGAGGAACTATCACCCTACCTCCACCGAAGAAACCGTGCCCCGAAGGGACTAAACCGCGCCGAAAACCACGCCGCGAGCTCAAACGTCGGCTTTGAATCCACCGTTCGGGATCGCGCCAAATCCATCCCGATCCTCGTTCTGTTGCGCACCCAGCCAGCTCCACAGCATCCCCAACACGTGCCTCTAGGTACCCCGTCTACAGCCGGAGCCGAGGAGGCTCGAGAGGAGAGAAACGAAGAGAGAGAGACGGCGGCGGCGAATGAGAAGGAGGAGAGAGGAAAAGGAAAGAAAAAGGAAAAGAAATTATGAATTTTCCTAATTTCTGAAAAATCCGATTTCTGGCGCTATCTCTGAAAAATACGCAAAAATAGTCGAAACGACTGGCTCGGAGAGTACATCGTCCCTGTAGCATCCACGAGTCGAGGAACTGAGAAACAAACTCATCGTAGGGTTCCGTAACTAGTACGAGAGAAAAACTCACACGGCTCGTAAAACTCAACTCGGAAGCCATAAAAGCGAACAAAAAGTCAACGAAACCAAACCGAAAGATCCAACAAAGATCCAGCAAGACCTACCAAGGATCCAGGAAATTACACACTGCCCCACGCACGACCAGAACGTCACGGAGGTGACAAAACACTGACCTCGAGTACAGCCACAGAAAGGCTAACCCGAGAAGGTCGCGATGCACAGAAACGCCGAGAGTCACGTGTCACGTGACAGGAGTGCCTCTCCATAGCCAGCTGCGTCCACTGACGTCTTATGTTGCGCCCCACGTATCGAGCCTAACGACGCCTAACCAAACAGGCGGAGACTCCAGTACACGCTGACCGGACCCAAACCAGAACAGCAACCGAATTCGAGTAACTAGTCCGGGGAACGCCCATCGGCGCCTCGTCCACAAGCCCCTAACCACGTGTGCACACACTGGCTCTCGCCTAAGCCAGGACTCTAGCTAGTATTCTCCCCCCGTAGGACGCTACGGTAACGAAGTCGGGAGCCCACGGAACTAGCTTAGGAACCGTCTAACGGGGACACCCCTCCCACCACTCCTGAGGCGGGTCGACAACTGAAAGTCGAGGGTAACATAAAAAGGAGGCTCACGAACACAGAGACCCAAAACACAAGCGCCGAAGTATAGACAGGTTAAACAGACACTGTCACCCGTGCTTCCAAGCACCAATGGCAGTATAGACAACTGCCGACCGACTCAGGACAAGGCAACTAGACCTACCAACGCAACGATCCTTGAGTCGGATGACTCAAAGGCAAGATCGTCACGAATAGCGGAACAAGACGCCAATCGGTCTAACTCCTAAGCCACAGAAACGACACACTCAGCAAGAAAATGACGCACGTAGACCTGAGGGGACACCGAGAACCCTCAGCACACCTGGACACACGGACCGAGGTAAGATGACACCTCGAGCCATCCAGAACCAATGTCTCGAGTTGGACAGAACTATCGTGTCGAGACACGCAAAGCCACCTGTCAACCCTTGGGCAACCCTCGGTTGACCAGAGCCAGACAACACCGACACAAAACACGGCATGCACAAGCACTCCTGGCTGTCCCATCATGGTTACTGCCCTCATAGGACGTGAACAGACACCCACGGGTCACGGGCAAACCATGAGACCAAGCCAAGACAAGCAGAAGCCGAAACGGCAATAACAACACTCTGGCAAAACGGACCGTCATTCAACCACTAGGCAGACCCAGCAGTCAAGGAACAGCCACCATGCAACCAGAGGCAAGGGCATTGGCAGTTCTAGATTGTGTCGTTAGGGAGCTGTCGCAGTCAGGGAAAATACCGCACCCAGTCACCTAACCCGACCGATCTAGAAGACCACTGCCACACAAACAAAGCCCTAAAACACAAACCTACGACTGCCCAACACACGGGCGAACACCGAACCACCCAACGGCCATCACGACCACAACAGGGCTGTAACGCACCACCACATGCGCGTTACACGAGCCTGACGCACCAGGACAGGTGCGTCAGAGCCAACAGGCCCAAGCTTAAAAATTGGTCGAACAGCAAGTAATGGTCCAGCGCGGACGCGTTACAGCACCCTGACGCATGGGGGCAAGGCCGTTAGAGCCAACCGACACAGCCACCCAACTCAGCCAAACAGCGTGTAACGGTCTAGGATAGGCGCGTTACAAGGCTGTGACGCACGAGGCAACGACCGCTATAAGAACCGACCGACACTGTCAAAACCGGTCAAACAGCATGTAACGGCCCAAGGAAGGCGTGTTACAGGGCTGTGACGCATGAGGACTGGGCCGTCAGGGCAACCGGCTGACCAAAATCTCAAGAAAACGAAATGGCTGTGACGAACCTACCTGGATGCGTCAGAGGGCTGTGACGCACCAATGATGGATCGTCACACTTCCACAGCCTCACAAAAACTAAAACGCCCAGAGCCTGTGGCGGTCTATCGTAGGGCCATCAGAGACTGTGACGGTCTCTGAAACGACGGCTACACCGGCCACGACGGGGAAACTGTGGAAATGCCGAATCGGCCCGTTCCACGCCCCATGCATGCCGAGGCGCAGGGGATACAAAGCTAAACGATGAAAAATAACATCTGGAGGCTAAAAAGCCCACATGCACGCACTAAAACGCAAGAACGGGCCGATTCTGACGAATCGACCCAAAACGGGTCACCGGGTGTAATATCCCAGACCTTTCGGATCCTTCTTCGTGGGTCTCGGATCTAATTTTCTGAGCGTCTGGCTCCGTTGTGTCCAAAATTTTATTTCGGACATCTTTCGTGTTCGGATCGGCGCGATCCGGAGTCATTTCGGAGGCCCGGAGGCGTTCCGCGGCTTTTCCGCGTGTGTTTTCCGATTCCCGGTGTGTGTTTCGGATTTTTCTTCGGAAGCTTACTGCGGGCGAACCGGGCGGTCCCCCCAGGCACGAGTGGTACCGTCGCGATCGGTGCGTTCCGAGGATTCCGGAAATATATTTTTCTAATTTTCGGTATTTTTCTGAAAAATCAGATTTTCTTATATATCCCATTTCTTTTTCTTTTTCTTTTTCTTTTCTCCTTTCTCTTTCTTCTTCTTCTTCCTCCTTCCTTCCCCAACCGTGGCCGCCCTCTTCTCTCTCCCTCTCTCCCGTTCGAGCGCGGCGACCACCGTTTCGGCTGCAGACGGCGGCGGTGCGACGCGGCGAGGACGTGGGTGACATCGAGACGATCATGCGTGCGTGCGGCAAGCGTGGGAAGCGTGGGGAGGCGAGGTTTCTAAAAGCGTTCTTCGCGATTCGTGGGTGATTCGGTGGAGCATTCGCTCCATTGAGGTAGGGTGACGTTCCTTAACCTCTTGTCGATCATTCCCGTGTTTTATAGTCCGAGGGGAGGCCGAGAGGGGCTTGTTTGAGCATGTTTGGGGTTTTTTCATGTTTGGGGTTTTTTCATGCTAGGGGTCCCCAAGAGTCTTCCCCTTTGATTTCCCCCTCTCCGGTGGAGGTATGGGGGCGTGGAATGGTGTTTTTAGCCGTTCCCGGACGTTCTCGATTTTCCGGGAAGATAGCGGTCCACCAGTAACCGCCTTCATCAGGTAGCGGTCAGGTGGGGACCGCCTTCATCAAGGTTTCGAGCGTTGGGGCTTGTGTTGTCGGCAGGCGGTCGCGGTCTCGCGACTGACCGCGACTGCTGGTGGTGGTCAGGGGGCGACCGCTTTCGGCCTGGGGTCCGGCACGGTCTTCGAGATAGTTTTGACCGTTGGAGTCTGGTCGCGGTCTCCAGGAGACCGCTACCAGGTGAAGGCGGTCTTCACGCGACCGCTTTCACGTTTCGCGCACCAGGGTGGTCGCGGTTCCAGGACTACCGCGACCAGGTGATAGCGGTCCTGGGTCGACCGCTACCACAGGAGGCGGTCCTCCGGTGACCGCGATTCCCCTTCTTTACCGATTTGAATCCCGGATGAGCTAGTCTCGATCCCTGTGCTGACCCGTAGTCCGACTGATGCGGGGCATCATGTGGGGGCTGCACGTGGGGGTGCCGTGGGGTCCCGGGAGGTGGTGCCTCCGGCTTGTGTCACCGTGCGTCGGTGTTGGTACAAGGAGCTTTCCTCGTACCTGTGGTTGCATCGTTATTTTCCGTGACTCGAGAGTCTACTCCTTCAGTGACCCTCCACTAGTCGTAGCCCACCAGTACGAGGTGTTGGTCTCACCTGGGAGTGGTGTACGGGCACCCACCTTTCGAGACGGTTTGTGGACCGGTTACCGTAGGCCCCTCGTCGGTAGCCAGAGTCCGGCTACGGGGGAAAACCGGTCAGAGGACCAGACCTAGTGACGCAAGGTCTGTGTGTGCACACGTGGTTGGGGGCGGTTGGACCCACGTCGACGGGCGTGACCCCAGCTAGTTACTTGTTTGTGGTTACTTGTACGGTGTCTGCGCCTCGGGTAGGACCTACCACGTCAGGCGGTTCACCTGCGGTGCGGTGTAAGACGTCAGGGGACGCTACCGGCTGTGCTTCTAGTGGGTGGTACTCCTGTCGAGTACGGAGTGTCAGACTGTCAGTCGAGTGTTTCCGACCTTCGGGTTTTGGCGGTTCGACCGTTGAGTTTCGGTCTTCTCGTACCGTGGCACGTGTGTCGATTTGCGTGCCGTAGGGTCTAGTTCTGTAGAGTACTGGGCTTTCCTTTCCGAGGTACCTTCCTACCGCTAGAGTAGTGGTTTCTCGTTTTACGAGGTAGGGTTCGAATGATCCCTACTGAGTCTTGTTCCGAGACTCATTCCCTGCGTGTTTTCACCGCGTTTCAGGTGAAGCGCCACCTTCGGGGAGCGCGTCAAGAGCGCAGCGTGGTGCGGGTGCCCAGAGATAGTGCCGGAGGTCAGAGCCGGGGTATGCCCCGTGTAGCTGTACTTTCTTTCTTGTCACTGTACTAGTCGTGGACTACTGTTACTGTTGTTGTTATTTTATTTCCTGCTTAATATTATAACTGTTTAATTTTTGCAATTATTTGTGATGCTTGTGTAGTTTCCACACCATCCTTTTAACCCTTCCGAGTCTTCGGGCTCGTGGGTGGTGGTACGAGTCTCGGGTTATCGGGCCTTCCCGGTAATCGGATTCTCGGGTCGTTACAGCTGGTATCAGAGCGCGGTTGTGAAATTACATGAGAATCATAGGTAATTGTAGTGGTCCACTCGTCCACAACGATGATGTACAGGTGACGCTGGCATTGGGCATCGTGTGTTTTTCTTGACCTTGCCGTTTTCGTGTTTTCTGTCTTTTACTTCAGGAGCGAGTATGGCGCCGAGGAGGAGTTCTCGCTCTCAGCAGGGGCAGTCGGCTGGAGGCCAGGAGATTCAGCAGGAGGTCCAGAGGGACCAGGAGGAGCATAGTAGAGCGCCACGGGGGGCTACCGAGGCCGCGGATGCTGCGAGAGTTCCGGGGGCCGAGGATTTCTTCCGTGGCATGTACCAGCTTATGTCTCAGCAGTTCGGCTGAGAAGCTGGTGAGGGCTCGTCTGCCAGGGGTGGGCCAGGCCGAGCAGTGAGGGACTTCATGCAGTTCCATCCACCTTACTTTAGCGGCCAGGCAGACCCTGATGCGGCTCGTGATTGGCTCGATGAGATGGAGCGGGTGTTCAGTTCCGCGAGGAGTGCTGCCGAGGACAGAGTGGTGTTGGCCTACAACCAGTTGCAGGGTACGGCTCGGAGGTGGTGGTCTTCCGAGTGGAAGACGTCTTTTCAGCTTCGTCCACTTGAGCAGATCGAGTGGGATGACTTCGTCAGTGCTTTCGAGCGTACGTACTGTCCAGACGTCGTTGCTACGCAGCGGATGCGGGAGTTTCTGGAGCTGGTGCAGGGTGACATGTCCGTGTTGCAGTACAGGGCCCGATTTGTCGAGCTGGGTCGGTACGCACCTCATATCATGGAGCATGAGAGGGTGAGGACCACGCAGTTTGTGCAGGGCTTGAGGCTGGAGCTGAGGCACCATTTGATCACGAACGGGGCCACTGATCTAGAGACAGCGTCTCGTGTTGCGATTTCTTTGGAGATGGATATGCAGAGGACTCGAGGACCGATCAGCCAGGGGTAGTCCTTGTCAGGTCGCAGCCAGCAGTCGGCTACCCAGCAGTAGGGTTCCTTCCAGCATGCGTCGGGTGGTTCAGGAGTACCGGCGTCAGCAGCTTCGGTGACAGGATCTGCGTCATTCGGCTCAAAGGTCAAGAAGTTCTTGAAGAAGAGTTTCCGTAAGAAGCACAAGGATCAGGGGCAGGCTTCATCAGGCAGTGTACAGCAGCCGATTCCTTTGCAGCGTCAGGGATCAGTGGGTGGATCGCGAGGACCTTGTCCACGGTGTGGTGGGACTCACCCAGGCAGGCAGTGCACGACGCCGATCATCTATTTTCGGTGTGACCAGCCAGGGCATATGGCGCGTGACTGTCCTCAGAGGCCGCCGCAGCAGCAGGTTCCCCAGCAGCAGAGGCAGCAGCAGCAGCAGGGACAGTATCCGCCGCTACCCAGGTCAGCCAGCGTGGGAGGCAGGCAGAGGGCTCGAGGCCAGATCACACACATGACCAGGGCAGAGGCAGTGGCGTCGCAGCTCGTGGAAGGTACCGTTCAGATTTTGGGTTGTGCGGCTCGGGTTTTGTTTGATTCTGGCGCGTCTCATTAGTTCATTTCGGAGGATTTCACGTCGACTGTCGAGGAGCCGGTGACCCAGTTGTCCTGTGATTTGACAGTGGAGTTGCCTTCGGGTGACTTTATGGTCACTCCGTATTGCTTTGACCAGGTTCCGGTGTGGATCGATAGGCGGAGTATGCCAGGCAGGTTTTATGCGTTGCAGCTTCGGGATTACGACGTGATTCTAGGCATGGATTGGCTCGAGACCCATGGAGCGGTGGCGGATTATGGAATGAAGAGGGTCTACTTCCAGCATCCGAGCAAGAGGACCTTCTATTTTCAAGGTATCCGTTCCGCCTCTTCTCGATTCCTTATCTCTGCTATTCGAGCCCGTCGATTGCTTGATTCCGATTGTCAGGGTTTTCTCGCGTCAGTGGTTGTGTCTGACTGGATGGAGCCGAATGTCGAGGACATTGCGGTGATGTGCGAGTTTCCCGACGTTTTTCCCGAGGAGTTGCCTGGATTACCTCCCCGGCGGGAGATCGATTTCGTGATCGAGGTTGTGCCTGGTACGGGACCTTTGGCGAAGGCTCCCTACCGTATGGCCCCCGCTGAGTTGAGGGAGTTGAGGGCGCAGTTGCAGGAACTGCTGGCCAAGGGGTACATTCGTCCGAGCTTTTCCCCTTGGGGTGCGCCCGTGTTGTTCGTGAAGAAGAAGGACGGTAGTCTGCGGCTATGCATTGACTATCGGCAGCTGAATGATGTGACCATTAAGAACAAGTATCCATTGCCACGGATCGATGATTTGTTTGACCAACTTCAGTCTGCGCGAGTGTTCTCGCGGATTGATTTGCGGTCCGGTTACTATCAGCTGAGAATTCGCGAGTCCGATGTGGAGAAGACTGCGTTCAGTACGAGGTACGGGCATTATGAGTTTTTGGTGATGCCGTTCGGGCTCACCAATGCCCCAGCAGCCTTCATGGACTTGATGCAGAGGGTGTTTCATCCGTATTTGGACCAGTTCGTGGTCATTTTCGTAGATGACATCCTTGTTTATTCGCAGTCTGCCGAGGAGCACGCGTACCATTTGGGTGTGGTGCTGCAGACGTTGCGAGATCACCAGTTGTATGCGAAGCTCAGCAAGTGCGAGTTTTGGCTCAGCGAGGTGCACTTTCTGGGGCACGTGATTTCTGGTGATGGTATTTCCGTGGACCCCGCCAAGGTCGAGGCAGTAATGCAGCGGCCGAGGCCGAGGTCGATGACGGAGATCCGGAGTTTCTTAGAGCTTGCGGGTTATTATCGCCAGTTTATCCATGATTTTTCCCGCATTGCGACCCCGATGACGAGGCTCACACGGAAGGATGTGCCTTTCGTTTGGTCCGAGGAGTGTGAGCAGAGCTTCAGCGAACTGAAGAGATTGCTCACCTCGGCTCCGGTGTTGGTTTTATCTTCTGGATCGGGAGGTTTTGTGGTGTGTACAGATGCTTCCGGCGTCGGATTGGGTGCTGTTTTGATGCAGCATGGTAGAGTGGTGGCTTATGCGTCTCGGCAGCTAAAGCCCCATGAGGAGAACTACCCTACCCATGACCTTGAGTTGGCGGCGGTGATCTTCGCGCTGAAAATTTGGAGGCATTATCTGTACGGCGAGAAGTTCGAGGTATTCACTGACCATCAGAGTTTGAGGTATGTGTTCTCGCAGAGAGATCTGAACCTCAGACAAAGGCGTTGGATGGAGTTCATGAAGGACTATGACTTCACCCTGTCTTATCAGCCGGGTAGGATGAATGTCGTTGCCGATGCTTTGAGTCGGAAGGTTGCGGTTAGTGCCATGATGTTGAGGAGGTGGAGGCTCTGGGAACAAGTGCCCGAGGTATCTTTCAGGCTCAAGATTCCCCAGGAGCCAGGGTTGACGGTGCTTGCGAGTCTGACTGTCACTCCTGCTATCCGTCGTCAGGTGACAGAGGCTCAGCATGCGGACCCTGAGTTGCCCCGGATTCTGGCTATGGCTGATGTGGAGCTTGGCGAGGACGGTGCTGCGAGGTTTCGTGGCAGGCTGTACGTCCCAGCGGAGGAGCAGGTTCGTCGTGCGGTGTTACGCGAGGCTCATGGGAGCAGGTACACTGTGCACCCGGGTGCGATGAAGATGTATCGGAACTTGCGGAGGCAGTTCTGGTGGCCTGGCATGAAGAGAGATGTCGCAGAGTTTGTGGCCAGGTGCCTGATTTGTCAGCAGGTGAAGGCGGAGCATCAGCGACCAGGAGGTACTCTCCAGCCCTTGGATGTTCCTGCTTGGAAGTGGGACCATGTGACCACGGATTTTGTAGTGGGGTTGCCGAGGACCCCGAGTGGGCAGGACAGTATTTAGTTGCTGGTGGATCGGCTGACGAAGGTGACGCGGTTGTTACCGGTCAAGGTCAGCTGGAGCGTGTCTAAGTTGGCTCGTCTTTATGTGGAGCGGATCGTTCCGTTGCATGGGGTTCCCATTTCGATCGTGTCGGATCGGGATCCGCGCTTCACTTCTGGATTCTGGAGGAGTTTCCAGCGAGCTCTTGGCACGGAGTTGGCATTTAGCTCGGCGTATCATCCTCAGTCAGATGGTCAGTCTGAGAGGACCATTCAGACTTTGGAGGACATGCTGAGATCCTGCTGCCTGGAGTGGCAGGGGAGTTGGATTCATCACCTACCGTTGGTGGAGTTTGCCTATAACAACAGCTATCATTCGAGCATTGGCATGGCTCCTTATGAGGCTTTGTACGGGCGTCCTTGTCGGACTCCACTTGATTGGTTTGAGGTGGGTGAGCGTGTTTTGACGGGACCGGAATTGGTGCAGCAATGTGTGGATGTTGTGCACCTGGTTCGTCAGAACATGTTGGCGGCCCAGAGTCGGCAGAAGAGCTATGCTGACCGTAGGAGGCAGCCTCTCGAGTTCGCCGTGGGCGATCATGTGTTCTTGAGAGTTTCTCCGATGAAGGGGGTGATGCATTTTGGACGGCGTGGGAAGCTGAGTCCCCGCTATATTGGTCCTTTCGCGATTGTGGAGCGCATCGGTGAGGTTGCTTACTAGTTGCAGTTACCTCCTGAGTTGGCGTCGATGCATGACGTATTCCACGTCTCGATGTTACGAAAGTATATGCCCGATGACTCTCATGTGCTCGAGTTTTCGGTTTGACCTGAGGTGACTCCAGATCTTTCTCTCCCAGAGTTTCCGATCCGCGTGGAGGATAGGCGAGAGCAGCGCCTGCGGAACAAGGTTATTCCCTTGATAAAAGTCGTGTGGCAACGACACTCTGGTGGTGAGGCTTCGTGGGAACGTGAGGACGAGATGCGTCAGTAGTTCCCGTATCTGTTTGAGTGAGTCTTCCTCTTCTTTCCCCTTGGGTTGTTCTCAATT
Organism: Amorphophallus konjac; assembly: GCA_022559845.1. Taxonomy (NCBI): domain Eukaryota; kingdom Viridiplantae; phylum Streptophyta; class Magnoliopsida; order Alismatales; family Araceae; genus Amorphophallus; species Amorphophallus konjac. The sequence continues at coordinate 314,199,542 of CM040121.1, read as the reverse complement.
TCGAGGACAAAATTCCTTAAGGGGGGAGGGCTGTAATATCCCGGACCTTTCAGATCCTTCTTCGTGGGTCCCGGATCTGGTTTTCGAAGCGTCCGGCTCTGTTGTGTCCGAAATTTCATTTCAGACATCTTTCGTGTTCGGATCGGCGCGATCCGGAGTCATTTCGGAGGCCCGGAGGCGTTCCGCGGCTTTTCCGCGTGTGTTTTTCGATTCCCGATGTGTGTTTCGGATTTTTCTTCGGAAGCTCGCTGCGGGCGAACCGGGGGGTTCCCCCAGGCATGAGTGGTACCGTCGCGATCGGTGCGTTCCGAGGATTCCGGAAATATATTTTTCTAATTTTCGATATTTTTCCGAAAAATCGGATTTTCTTATATAACCCATTTCTTTTTCTTTTTCTTTTCTCCTTTCTCTTTCTTCTTCTTCTTCCTCCTTCCTTCCCCAACCGTGGCCGCCCTCTTCTCTCTCCCTCTCTCCCGTTCGAGCGCGGCGACCACCGTTTTGGCTGTAGACGACGGCGGTGCGACGCGGCGAGGACGTGGGTGACATCGAGACGATCGTGCGGGCGTGCGGCAAGCGTGGGAAGCGTGGGGAGGCGAGGTTTCTAAAAGCGTTATTCGCGATTCGTGGGTGATTCGGCGGAGCATTCGCTCCATTGAGGTAGGGTGACGTTCCTTAGCCTCTTGTCGATCATTCTCGTGTTTTATAGGCCGAGGGGAGGCCGAGAGGGGCTTGTTTGAGCATGTTTGGGGTTTTTCCATGTTTTGGGGAGAGTCGCCCGATCTATGGATTCGATGCATGGACTCGTGTTTTGATGGCCTAAAATCATGCTAGGGGTCCCCAGGGGTCTTCCCCTTTGATTTCTCCCTCTCCGGTGGAGGTATGGGGGCATGGAATGGTGTTTTTAGCCGTTCCCGGCCGTTCTCGATTTTCCGGGATGATAGCGGTCCACCAGTAACCGCCTTCATCAGGTAGCGGTCAGGTGGGGACCACCTTCATCAAGGTTTCGAGCGTTGGGACTTGTGCTGTCGGCAGGCGGTCGCGGTCTCGCGACTGACCGCGACTGCTGGTGGCGGTCAGGGGGCGACCGCTTTCGGCCTGGGGTCCGGCACAGTCTTCGAGATGGTTTTGACCGTTGGAGTCTGGTCGCGGTCTCCAGGAGACCACTACCAGGTGAAGGCGGTCTTCACGCGACCGCTTTCACGTTTCGCGCACCAGGGTGGTCGCGGTTCCAGGACGACCGCGGCCAGGTGATAGCGGTCCTGGGTCGACCGCTACCACAGGAGGCGGTCCTCCGGTGACCGCGACTCCCCTTCTTTACCGATTTGAATCCCGGACGAGGTAGTCTCGATCCCTGTGCTGACCCGTAGTCCGACTGATGCGGGGCATCATGTGGGGGCTACACGTGGGGGTGCCGTGGGGTCCCGGGAGGTGGTGACTCCGGCTTGTGTCACCGTGCGTCGGTGTTGGTACAAGGAGCGTTCCTCGTACCTGTGGTTGCATCGTTGTTTTCCGTGAATCGAGAGTCTACTCCTTCAGTGACCCTCCACTAGTCGTAACCGACCAGTACGAGGTGCTGGTCTCACCTGGGAGTGGTGTACGGGCACCCACCTTTCGAGACGGTTTGTGGACCGGTTACTGTAGGCCCCTCGTCGGTAGCCAGAGTCCGGCTACGGGGGAAAACCGGTCAGAGGACCAGACCTAGTGACGCAAGGTCTGTGTGTGCACACGTGGTTGGGGGCGGTTGGACCCACGTCGACGGGCGTGACCCCAGCTAGTTACTTGTTTGTGGTTACTTGTACGGTGTCTACGCCTCGGGTAGGACCTACCACGTCAGGCGGTTCACCTGTGGTGCGGTGTAAGACGTCAGGGGACGCTACCGGCTGTGCTTCTAGTGGGTGGTACTCCTGTCGAGTACGGAGTGTCAGACTGTCAGTCGAGTGTTTCCGACCTTCAGGTTTTGGCGGTTCGACCGTTGAGTTTCGGCCTTCTCGTACCGTGACACGTGTGTCGGTTTACGTGCCGTAGGGTCTAGTTCTGTACAGTACATGGCTTTCCTTTCCGAGGTACCTTCCTACCGCTAGAGTAGTGGTTTCTCGTTTTACGAGGTAGGGTTCGAATGATCCCTACTGAGTCTTGTTCCGAGACTCATTCCCTGCGTGTTTTCACCGCGTTTCAGGTGAGGCGCCACCTTCGGGGAGCGCGTCAGGAGCGCAGCGTGGTGCGGGTGCCCAGAGGTAGTGCCGGAGGTCAGAGCCGGGGTATGCCCCGTGTAGCTGTACTTTCTTTCTTGTCATTGTACTAGTCGTGGACTACTGTTGCTGTTGTTGTTATTTTATTTCCTGCTTAATATTATAACTATTTAATTTCTGCAATTATCTGTGATGCTTGTGTAGTTTCCACACCATCCTTTTAACCCTTCCGAGTCTTCGGGCTCGTGGGTGGCGGTACGAGTCTCGGGTTATCGGGCCTTCCCGGTAATCGGATTCTCGGGTCGTTACATCGGGGTTCCCGGACTCCTACCGGCCCCGAATGACAACCGATCGACACGAAATTGACGTGAATGGGATCCAGACATCCCAGCGGTCATTTTGACACTAACCACGCCGCAAATGGTTGCCGTTTTCCGGCGAACCCTGAAAACCCCAAAAACTACGATTTTCACTAAACCGGCCCGATCTCCCCCAATCGAGCACCAAACTACGCACAAAAGCAGGGAAAATGTGCGGAATGAAGTGGCGATCCATCTCCCTACCTTCATCGAAGAACCCGAGCGCCGAAGCTACTAAACCACGCCGAAAATCACATCGCGAACCGAACTGTCGGCTTTAAATCCACCGTTCGGGATCGCACCCAAACCGCACCGATCCTCGCTCCATCACGCGCCTCAGCAGCTCCCCAGCGTCGTCACCTCGCCCACGGCTGCCTCCGTTCGCAGTCGGAGCCGAGAGGGTGAGAGAATGAGAGAGAACGGGAGAGATAGAGAGAGAGTGAGAGCGTGAATGAGATGAGAGAGAGAGAGGTGGGTTAGAAAAGGAGAAATTAGAAATTTTTCTAACTTTTGAAATCCGTAAAATACGTCAAAAATGCACTAATTCAGAAAAATACGTAAAAATAGTCGAAACGATCGGCTCGAAGAGTACATCGCAACTGCGACGTCCACGAGTCGGTGAATTGAGAAATAAACTCACCGTAGGGTTCCGTAACTAGTACGAGAGAAAAACCCACACGGATCGTAGAACTCAACTCAGGAGCTACAAAAGCGATCCGGAACTCTCCAAAAAGGATCCGAAAGACCTGATAAAGATCCGACAAAGATCCACTAGGGATCCGGGATATTACAATCATGCACTGATGGACCCCACAGGTTATACTGGTTTTGACAAGCTTCATGTTGGTGATGGAGAAGGTTTGCCCATCTCTTCCACTGGTTCCGCCGTGCTCCCATCCTTCTCTCGTTCTCTTAAACTCCACAATATTCTTCATGTCCCACAAATCACACGTAATCTTCTTTCGATCCACAAACTCACGGCTGATAATGATGTTTTTTTTGAATTTCACCCATCTTATTGTCTCGTGAAGGAACGTACTTCTTCGAGGCCGGCTTAAGGATGGCCTATACTACTTCCCTTTGCTGGACTCCAAACCTTCCACTTTCATTGGTGAGCGCGCGTCTCCTACAGTTTGGCATGACCGGCTTGGTCACCCCTAACTTCGTATTCTTCAGCATATTCTTCACACGTTTGGACTTCCCGTGACTCATCAGCCACAACAATGTTTATGTGAAGCTTGCTCTTTAAATAAGAGCCATAAACTTCCGTTTAAAACATCCACTTCTTCAATAAAATCGTTACAACTGTTACATTCTGATTTATGGGGTCCAGCGCCTTCTTTGTCTCATAATGGCTTCTTATATTACGTTATCTTTGTTGATGACTTCAGTAAATACACATGGCCTTTTCCTCTTAAGCGTAAATCTGATGTTCTCGACGTCTTTATTCGTTTTCAACGACGTATGGAACGCATGTTTGGCAGCCCGATTGTTGCTTTCCAATCTGATTGGGTGGCGAATTTCAATCCCTCCATCGTCACCTTCAATCTTGTGGCATCCAACATCGTGTGTCATGTCCCCATACGCCGAACAAAATGGCACCGCCGAACGTAAGCATCGTCAGCTCATTGAGACTGCGCTCACCCTTCTTTCTACTGCCTCCATGCCGCCAAAATTCTGGGACGACGCAGTGGCGACTGCTGCTTATCTTATCAACCGCCTTCCTACTCTCACTCTTCGGCATCTCTCTCCCTTTGAGTGTTTGTTCCACAAGCAACCGGACTACACTCTGCTGCGTACCTTTGGGTGCCTCTGCTATCCCAATCTCCGCCCTTACTCCCCTCATAAACTCGCTTCCCGTTCAAAGCGATGTCTCTTTCTCAGCTATAGTAGCATGCACTTGGGGTATCGATGTCTTTCTTTGGCTTCTGGGCGCCTATTCATCTCCCGACATGTTGTCTTCGATGAATCCACTTTTCCCTATGCAGGTCTCAAGCTGGATGCATCATTACCAACCCCTGCAGGGCTGCCATCCCATTGGTCTGCTCCCCCCATGCCTCTGTCCACTACACCACCAACATTTGCAGTAGGGAGTGCACCTGTTGGGACTGCAGTGCGGAGCCCACCCCACAGCCCACCTCCGGCGTCCTCACCACGCACGCCAACTGCTGTTCCTGCCGTGCCATCCGCCGCCGGCCCACCGCGGGTGGCTTCCCCAGCGCGCTGCTCTACTCCCGCGCCAGATCGGACATTCATTCCCTCCATCGCCTCAGCTACAGAAGACGTTGCGAGCAAGTCTCCCGCCACGTCCGCCTCATCCACTCCTTCTGCTGTCGCAGCACCCGGTTCACCCGCCTCTGCTTCTCCTCCACGCCGCATCCGTCTGCTCTCGAACATCTACACCGCCACCTCTTCAGTGTCAGCTCGTGCTCAGGGCACCACTCCCCATCCCCTCCCTCATGGCCTCGCGGCCAGCGCGGCACCTCCTGAGCCGACATGCTTCACCTAGGCATCTCGCGATCCAGCATGGCGGGCGGCTATGGCCGGCGAGTTTGATGCTCTGCTGCGCAATGGGACATGGTCCCTCGTTCCCAGACACCCCAGCATGAACGTGATTAGTTCCAAGTGGGTGTTCAAGATCAAACATAAAGCTGATGGTTCTATTGAGCGTCACAAGGCGCGGTTGGTGGCTAAGGGCTTTCGACAACTTCGGGCATTGATTTTCATGACACCTTTAGCCCTGTCGTCAAAATTACGACCATTCGTCTGCTGCTAGCCATTGCTATCTCTCATGGTTGGCACATCCGCCAACTAGATGTCTCCAATGCATTTCTTCATGGGCTCCTTGATGAGGTGGTCTACATGGAGCAACCTCCAGGGTTCTTGCATCCACAGTATCCTAACCATGTCTGCAGGTTGCACAAGTCCATTTATGGTTTGCGCCAAGCACCCCGAGCGTGGTTTCAACGCCTCAGTTCCCACCTTCTTGCTCTTGGCTTTGTGGGCTCCAAAACTGATCCGTCTCTGTTTTATACTCCCTCTGCACAAACAAAATTGTTCATACTTATTTATGTTGACGATATTTTAGTCATGGGGTCAGATCCAGGGGGCGTCCAAATGCTCATTACTGCCTTACAACGGGAGTTTCCCATTCGCGACCTTGGCCGAGCGCACTATTTTCTTGGAGTTTCCCTTCTCTCCCACCAAGAGGGCTGTATTTTATCCCAGTCCACTTATATTATTGATCTCCTCCAACGAGCAAAAATGGACCAAGCAAAACCCATCTCTACTCCTATGGGGATCTCCTCTCCTGCTATTGACACCGCTTCTGGATGCGGCTCCACGGTGGACCCTTCTTTCTATCGCAGCATTGTTGGCGCCCTGCAGTATCTTACTATCTCCCGACCGGATATCGCTTTCGCGGTTAATCGTGCATGTCAGAACATGCATAACCCGCAGCCATGTCATTGGGCAGCTGTCAAACGACTTCTTCGTTACTTAAAGGGAAGCCCACGCATGGCCTTCTTCTTCGTCGGGACTCCTCCATGCAGCTCCATGCGTTCAGCGATTCGGACTGGGCTGGCTGCTCTCTTGATCGTCGCTCTACAGGTGGTTATGTAATTTTCTTGGGACGTAATGCTATTTCCTGGAGCTCCAAGAAACAAGCTACTGTGGCTAGATCCAGCACTGAAGCAGAATTCAAAGCCTTGGCCAATGCTACAGCTGAGCTCATATGGCTCCGTTCTCTGCTCACTGAACTTGGGTTCCACCTTCCCCGTCCACCTGTCCTCTGGTGTGATAATATTGGTGCGACGTATCTTGCCGCGAATCCAGTTTTTCATGCCCGCACCAAGCACATTGAAATTGACTATCACTTTGTCCGTGAACAAGTTGCTGCCCAACGCCTGCATGTCTCTTTATTTCCACCAAGGATCAACTGCAGACATCCTCACTAAAGGTCTTTCTAAGCAACGGTTTTCAGACCTCTGCTGCAAGCTCAATGTTGTTGCACACATGAGCTTGAGGGGGCGTATTGAGGATAAAGCAGCGACAGCTGCGCCAACAGTTGTTGATCCGTGTTGATCCGATGTAACTAAGGCTATCTTGATTAGGTTGTTATAAATCTGTTGTAATCGTTCCATCTCTCGTGAAACTCTGTTCTTATCCCTGTAACATGTACACATTACAAACACCTTTATATACACCCAGGTGTGCCATTAATGCGGCATAGACGATTCTCGTCAAGTTCCCTGTTCTTTCCCTTTTGTTTTTCTTATACCCTCTTCCTCCGTGATGGCCAATGACATGACTTCCTCCTCCATCTGTCGCATTGTCTCTACGCTTTTCTCTCCTCTCTCACGCGACTTCCTCGTGACCTCTTCCATGTCTTTGGTGTCATTGAAATCTTAGGGCGCATTTGGACACTCTCTTTATGGAGGGATTTTTTCAAAATCTCTCTAGAGAGAGAAGAAACTCTTTTTAGGGAGCTTTTAGAGATTGTCAACTCTCCCTCCTTTTCTTCCTATATCTCTCTATATCTCGAAATCCGCCCCAAAAAAAGTTTGATGGGACATTATTTTATTTGGAAAGGATTCTAAAAAGTGAAAGATTTCAATGATTGAAGAGGGAAAAATCCCTCTCCAACATCTGTACCAAACGCGCCCTTAATCGTGCTCCTATGAAATGACAAAATTGTGGTGGTGCTCCTCTCTTCGTCGGGAAACCCTACTCGTGCTTTTCCTTCATTTGAAATGATGAAATCATGAAGTCTAACCGTCATGCTCTTCCTTCTTCCTCTCCGACAATCACCGAGCCAAAGAGATCGGTGCTTTTGCTTCAGTGCTGGAAAAGACGAGATGCTGGAAAGAGAAACGAGCAGAGCGGCTACCATCAAATTTTAATTTAGGGGTTTCTTTTCCTTTGGGAGTTTTCCCATCAACCACGGGGATAAGAGAGGAAGGAGGTAAAATGGGTCATTTCACAAACAGAGAATGACCTAGTTTAATGTGTTCCGTCTGAAGCCATCATAATCTCATTTTTGTCACGCAGTCGTGGACAAATCGGCAGGAATGACGTGCGTCCAGGAGGCCTAAAACGCAATGCTCGCATTGCACAAAATATTACTCTTTTTATAGTAGAAATTGTTTCCAATAGTCTCCTCCTCACGGACGACCAGTGAACCGACGGAACACTCCCCCACCGGGCCTCCTACCCGCGGCGCGCCTTTGTCCTTCCGCTCTCTTGTTCCATCACTGCCCATTCAAATTTCTCAAATGGTCATGCTGCCTGGGGCCACAACAACACTACTCCCCACTCACCTCCTTCCCCTGTCCTACACCGTGAAGCGCCTGCTCCGGTCGGCCGCCGGCCGTTCCGTCCAACGAACTTTCCGCGTGCCTCCCCGTCCCCCTGTTCCGTGCATGCAGACGACGAGCCGGGGGATACGGGGGGTCCCCTGGAGGCATATAATTAGGAAGCAGACGGGAGTGGGGTGTGTGCTGTAACGGAGAAAGAGAAGGAGAAAGGGAAAGGGAGGGTACCTGTGATACGACCAGAGGAAGCAGGGACGGTACTGTGGCAGGGACGAACTCACTCTTGGCCACACCGATAAAGACAGAGGCAAGAAAGAAGGTGGGCAGCGGGTTGAGCGCCCGAGAAGGGGGAAGAGAACGTACGCTGGGGAGGGAGAAAAAAGAGAGGTCGATACTGCACGCGATGACACGGGGGGATGGGGGACAGCTCCGGGGGAGATGCAGAACATGGCATTGCGCAATGCCTCACGTGGGCGAACCAGTACTTGTCCTCTGCCAGGAGGAGGGTTAATGGGGGTTCTTGGCGGAGCTTTTGACCGCCTTTTCAAACGGAGATCGTGGAACCGTGACGTCGAGCCCCACTGTCCACTCCCTGCCGAGAACAGCACGTACTCTGGTGAGTCTCTGACCAGGTGGGGTTAGTCTGAAAGTTGGCCGTATGTATTTTGACCGCGAAGGTCATATTTTTAGGGATATATATATATATATATCCCTATAAAATCAGTTTTGTCATATAAACCCTTGATTTACACCTATTGTCAAAAATACTCATCATATAATTCGAATACTTAAGGTTATATCCCTATGAGTCCCATCCATCAAAGGAGACCAATATTCGGAGGAACGTGATGTCTTACTATAAGTCACTGGCTAGTTAATTTGGAAAAATCTGAAACATCTTCTTTATCGGCTGAATGTGAAGAAATTAACAACATATTCATGAATGCGTCGACTCGCTGAATGAGAAGAAAATAACCAAGTCTTCAAGGCTATGTCGACTTCATCTAAAGAATGCGTCGACTCACAGGTTCACATGTAAGAACAAGTCAGAATGCTTTTCAGGCCACGTGGACTCAAATGCTATGTTGCGTCGACGTGTCTTCAGGTCGAGCACCACTTATCAGGAACTCCTTACAAGGCAGTGTCGACTCCGGCAACATTATATTCTTGAGAGCGTCGACTCAAGACGGGCTCCTGAAGCAGACTCAAGCATATATAATCAAGAGTGTCGACGCAAGCATCTCACTGCGTCAACACAACATCAGCACCAGCCCCTGTCAAACGGGCGATACTCCTCAGATATGCCGACATTATTTTTACAGTATGTCGACACAGGGCCGCTTCACAGAACCGCTTCGGATGCATCTTCAAAGGATGCGTCGACGCACCCTTCCAGCTGCGTCAACGCACAATGGGTTAGCTCGCATTAGCCCAAGCTGAAATCTAGTCGCGTCGACCCAACTTCTTCACTGCGTCAACGCATACTCGTTCAATTTACAGACTCGCTCGCAGTAGTTCAAGACGACTGGAAGCTGCATCGACGCAGGGGTCTTGGTGCATCGACGCACATGAAGGTTTTCGTCTGACCAAAGCTAGTTCGTTCAAACACGCTACGTTCTTGGAAGTCGACGACGCAAGCTCTCAGAACTCGCGATTCAAGGTCTGAAAAAGATCCTAGGACAGAGAACTGTCCCTTTCATCATTAGGTAGTCAGAATACATTTTTGTAAGAAGGATCTGACAAGATAACATATTTGGGAAAAGTCACTTTTCATGGAGTCCTTGGCTATGCAGTCAACCAATCAGGTTTGGTCCTTAAAAAGTTCCTAGGACAGAGGACCATCCTTTTTGTCACAAGCAAATGAGGAGGCAGATCTGGAAAAGCTCTGTGATCAAGAACCTTATTTTTATTCTAGCCAATCAGATGGTAGGATCTGGGAGGGAAAAATCTTATGCACCTTCTCTCTATAAATATGAATCTCTCTGCCTACAGAGCTGCAGTTGCTGCCTGGAGAAGAGTTGAACGGGAAAAAGAAACGGAGAAAAAAAAAGCGCTTGCCTGAAACCTCTAGCAAAAAACTCAAGAGGAAGAGAAGAGGAGAGACTTGCATCCCGGAAACTGGTCCGAACCAGTCCAGTAACATTCCATCTTTGGAACGAAGTTCACACCTTCGCTCTACCGCTTCTTTCATTCTACAGAAGCTACATTTTGTTTCAGAGCTGCAGTTGTTGCATGGAGAAGAGTTGAACCGGAAAAAGAAAGGGAGAAGGAAAAAGAGCTTGCCTGAAACCTCTAGCAGAAAACTCAAGAGGAAGAGAAGAGGAGAGACTTGCAGCCCGGAAACTGGTCCGAACCAGTCCAGTAATGTTCCATCTTTGGAATAGAGTTCACACCGTCGCTCTACTGCTTCTTTCATTCTACAGAAGCTACATTTTGCTTCATTATCTTGTGCTTTTGTTTTGAGACTTTTACCTTGACTTTTCTGTGTTTGCGTGCTGAGCTTCTCAGTTGATTTCCAGTACGCTGTTTTAGAGGTCGGAACTCGTTTTGGCTGCTAGGCAGCCATGTGGGTTCGGGGAGCTTGCTCCTGTTAGTTGTGTGTCAGCGGTTGTAGCAGAGTAGCTCCGTGTGTGTGTGTGTGTGTGTGTGTGTGTGTGTGTGTGTGTGTGTGTGTGTGTGTGTGTGTGTGTGTGTGTGCCTTCTCTTTGGCCAAGAGTGGAATTCTCACCGAGTTGGTGAGGGGTGGACGTAGGCCTGTTAGATAGCATCCAAACAACCTTAAAAATTCGTGGGTTGTGGTTTGCTCTGACAACTCCATCTCTTCTACCCTTTTCACAGGTGTTGTGACTCCGTCAATGCATTTCATGTCTCCGTGCTTCAAACATTTCATGTGTTAGCATAGAATCATGCTTGAGATCGCTCCCTCTGTCCTATAGTTTTCTTATGTTTTTCGAAGTGGTCAAGAATTGAGTGTATGACCTATTCACCCCCCTATAGATCCTCTCATACCACTCATCACATGCATCGTCAAACGTTAAGATATGTTAAATATCCAAAATACCTCCATTACTAGAGAGAGAGAGAGAAAGACCACATGGCGGCTCCTCTCTTATTACGACGAGTCCCTTGTTCCCCACCCCTGGAGAAGAGGCCACCGAGTAGCAGTCGGTGTGGCGAGATCGCCTCCCTGCTGCTACTATCGAGGAGGCACGCAGAAGTCGTTGCTCAGTGCTCACCTTTTTTGGTGGGTCCAATTTGATCTGCATCTTTTTCTGGCAATTTTTTTTTAAACTTAAGTCATACTTGTAAGGGGGCAAGGGGAGCTACTCAACCCCGGCCACCCTACAAGAAATTTTATATATGAAAAGCATAAAGAGCAAGAAAAGGGTTGGGGGTACATGGGACCATGAAGACCGGGGGGGGCATCCTACAAAGGAAGGGAGGAGCCCAAAAATAACATGTGAGCAAGGCCCACTAGGCCCAAAAGAGGAGAACCTGAAACGAGGCCCAATACAGGGGCAAACAACAAGTGGGCAAGGCCCAAAAAACCCAACAAGAAAAACTACAACGAGGCCCAAAACAAGGGGCGAAGCAACACTGAAGCATAACCCACCCGCCGGTGGGTGCAGCTTGGCCGGCGGTCGGTGGCGCGCATGGGTTGGGCCACCCTCCCAGCGGCGGCAGGCAGGCGAACCGGGACGGATCGGAGCGGCAGCAGGGGAGGGAGGATCAACCTGGACGGGGGGGCATCTACTAGGGCACGAGGAGCAGCAGGGGAGCCGTGGGAGCATCGACCTGGACGGGGAGGTGCAACGACCTGAACGGGGGGTGCGACGACCGGAGCGGTAGCAGGGGAGGGAGCATCGACCTGAACGGGGGGCATCGACCAAGGCGCGTGGGGGAGCCATGGGAGCAACGACCTGAACGGGGAGGTGCAACGAGAGCCTGTACCGACCGGGGGAGAGGAAGAGTGGCCCAAGGGGGCTGACGGTAGAAGAGAGACGAAGGGAGAAGGAAAAGAGACAGGGCCAAGGGAGGCAGGAGGGCCGAGCAGAAGCAAGGGAAACCGAAGAGGAGAGGGGAGGGGGGAAGGCAGGAGGGCAGGGGGGAAGGCAAGGCCAGAAGAACCGAAGAGGAGAGGGGAGGGGGGAGGCAGGTGTTGCGGTGCGTGAGCTGATATAAATGGATCCAGAGGGGGTGAATGGATCTTTTAAAAAAAAATATTGCTCAATTAAAATTTCGATCACTTGACAAATTAAAACACTCTAAGATAACAAATCAAGTCATCTATTGAACCTAACACTTGGAGCGCGCCTATGCATTCATCTAATGAAGACAAAGATAACACACAAACCATAATGCAAGAAGGGTTTTTAGGTGGTTCGGTCCTCCAGACCTACATCCACCCCACACTCAAACCAGAGTGTGGATTCCGCTGACTCACAGCTTGAAAACCGCTGGGCATCACAGCTTACCTACATCAGCTGGGCCTCACAGCTTGCCATCCGCTGGGGACTACAGCTTAACCCGTCCGAGGTATCCACCTCGCCCGCTGAGCAACACAGTTTGTTGTCCAGAGGAATCCTCCTCTGCAAAACCGCTGACTAACAGCTTGATGAAAGGTTCAAAAGAAAACAAAAACAAGAGACAACAGCAACGGAAAGCTGGAAATGAAGCTCGAAACTGTATCTCTCTCTTGGAGCAATGTAGCTTGGATTTGATCCAGAGGCTACTGATCTTCTTCTTCTTTTGCTGATCTATACCTCTCTGCCCCTCTTTTCTTTTCCTCTCACTGTCTGCTCTTCTCTCTTAATTTTCTCTCTTTCTTCTTCTTTTTCTGCTAATCTCTCACTCTCTTTTTCTTTCTCTTCTTCTTCTTCTGGATCGTGCAGGCACTCTCTTTGCTTCTGCTCCTTCTGCTTCGATCAGACTTCTCTTGAGGAAGAAGCTTCATATATATAGCAGCAGCAAACAGATAGGGCGTGTGGTCTCCATGATTCCCACCCATAGGCCTCAGTCCACGTGGCAGCATTTCAGCATAGTGGTTCCACGTGTCACGATCAGGGTCATCTTCTATTCTTGGATCACGTGCATCATTAACCTCCTCGAGCAGCAGCTCTGTAATAACAGACTGTTATCAGTATAGACTTAGCTGACATGAAGAACTGAATGCATCGAGTCTGAGTCATGGCCTGTACAGACTTGATGCACTAGATGCAGTGTGCATATAAGAGAAAGTGTGTACAATGAGAAACGATGCAAGAATGTATAGACTTTGAATGATGCAGACTGGGCATGTACAGACTTTGTGAATGCAAAGCTAAAGCATGTACAGACTTGCTGGTGTGTAATGCAGTATGCATATTTCAAAGTATGTACATTGAAGATGAGTGCCCTGACATGCCAAACGAATGTGTAGACTTCGCATGCAGCAATGTGCAGACTCACACAAATGATGCACGAACTGTGGACACCGAAAATCGCGCATCTAAATGTCATGCTCGGCCCAGCATCGACGACGGCGCCGAGTGAAGAAACCCCGGGGAAATCAAGCATAAAAGGACCCCACAGCCCGTGGGCCTCGAAGAAAATCAAATGGGCCACGGCTCATGCTCACAAGGGGCTCAAAAATCGCCCATTTAGCCCTTCAGCGGCACGCCCAGTTGAGGCTTCAACGGCACGCCCTGCAGGGTCTTCGGCGGCACACCCCTTTGGGTGTTCAGCGGCACGCCCTTTTGGGTGTTCAGCGGCACACCCCATTTTTGGGGTTCAGCGGCACACCCATTTTGGGGTTCAGCGGCACACCCCTTTGGGTGTTCAGCGGCACGCCCTCGGGGCTGTTCAGCGGCACGCCCTCAAGGGTGTTCAGCGGCACGCCCTCAGGGCTGTTCAGCGGCACGGCTGTTTTGTGCTCCCAGCGGTACGCCCTTTTGGCTCCCCCACGGCACGCCTTTTCAGCTCGCCAGCGGCACAGCGTTGAAGCTTTTCAACGGCAAGACGACGTGAAGCCCATGCCCTATGCATCCTTGGCGCGCAGTGAGCTCTATGAGGTGTCAACCATGGGTTGGGCCACGCAGGCTACCCCACTGACAGCCAGGACAGGAGCAGGTCAAACCCATCATCACAGCCGGCTTCCCGCCTTCGACGGTCGTGCTCGAAGTCGTCGGTGGCTGGGAGTATAAAAGCCTCCTGTTAAAACACAAAAAAAGGGGGGGAGAACGGCCAGAGACGAACAGAGAGAGGAGAAGAGGTTCCAACAGTAGAGGGCACACACAGGAGAAAGAGGAGAAGAAAGAAGAGAAGAAGAGGCCCTCCCGGCCTGTGCTCCGTCCGACGGCCACCGGGAAGAAACAAGAGTAAGAGAGAGAGAGCTTGTTGTATTGGGGGAAAGGGTTGGGGATAGTGGCCAATGTCTTAGGCCCGGATGTTTTCGTCTCTCTTGTATCCCATTCCTCCTGGGGGTTCTTTGTCCTTCTCCCTTTTGTCCATGGCCCCATCTGGGGGTTTGCTTTTGCAATATATATGTAGGGCCACGCCCTCTTGATTCTCATGAATGCAAACCATCCTCTCCGAGTTTCTCCTCGTTTTTTTTTTCTTTTGATGTTTTATGCTAGGCCTTGCGGGCTTTTGACGGACTATCCGTTCCTCCCTCCGTCTCCCCATCCCTCCGGCATCCTTAGGGTCCTCCACGTCAATGTAGGTCCCCCTCTGCTAACCTTGGCTCCGCGAGCTCCTCATTCCCTTCCATGGCCATCTACCATGTCCCCGGGCTTGAGGAGAAGGGGAGGTACCCTTACTTTCTTCCTGATCACCCAGTAACTAATAGGCCACTTCCGGCCTTGAAACCCCCCGTCTCTTCCTCCTCTTTTCCTGAACCGTCGTCAAGTCTCCCAGCCCATACATGCAGCCCCTTTCAAGCCCCCCAGCGGTGCACCTTTCCGGCCTTTGGCCGGCACACCTTTCCAGCCCTCAGCGGCACGCCTCATTGGCCTTGGCCTTCAGCGGTACGCCCACCCTTGGCCTTCAGCGGCACGCCCATTGGTCTTAGCCTTCAACGGCACACCCTGTTCAGCCTCAGCGGCACACTCCTCTCAGTCCTCAGCGGCACACCCCCTGTTCAGCCCTTAGCGGCACACCCTTCAGTCCCTCAGCAGCTTATTCCTTGTCCAGTCCCAGTCCAGGCCCCTTAGATGTCTTCGGTCTGTCGTTCTCCTTCGTGTTTTCCGAGGCTCTGTAAAGGTGTTGCCCCCCCCCCCCCCCGGGGGGGGGGGCCCACCTCCAGTTGTCGGGTTCCGCCACATCAGGTGGGCGCGTTCCCTGTATCTCCCTTACGCCCTGGGTCAAGGGGAGATGCTGCCGAATTTTTGTGAGAAACTAATAAACAATTAAAAGAGGCAAAAGGAGGCAACAAACAAGCAAGATAACTGACGAAACCTTCCAACTCATCAAACCACTGCCGGCATCACGGCGAGAACTGAGCCGAGCCAACTAACTACCCGGCAGCCCGAACGTCCGACCCGTAAGAAAGAAGATCGAACGGAACAAAGAGAACGAACAAAGGGAGGAATTTTGTATAAAACCATATGAACGTTAAGATAAGAAGAAAAGAAAAGCCTTAAATCAAATAATCGAAAACTGATCAAACCTCCACCATCACGCCCTGATTGGCCCCTCAACGGTGCACTCTAGTCAGCCTCCAGCGTCATGATCACCTCACCCTTTCACCGGTACGCCTCCCCTGGCCATCACCGTTGCAGCTTTCAGCGGCACACTCCTTGTTGCCTCCCAGCGGTACGCCCCCCGTTTCCCTTTGCCGGCACACTCTCCTGCTTTCAGCGGCACACTCCTTTCAACCCAGCGGTACACCCCTATTACCTTCCCCGGCACACTCCTCTCAGTCTCCAGCGGCACACACCCCCCCCTTGTTACCTCCAGCGGTACGCCCTTATTGGCCTCAGCGGTACGCCCCTTTAAGCTCCAGCGGCACGCCCCTCGTTGCCTCCCGGCGGTACGCCCCTCCGTTTCCCAGCGGCACACTCCTGCCTCCAGCGGTGCACTCCTATTTCTCCTTCCCCGGTACACCACATACACACACAGATATATCATGATAAGGGCCTTAACAACAACAAATGAATTAATAAAATTACGCTAATCGAAGGACCCCGAATGTGCAACATTAATAATGATAAAAGAGGTGGGAGGGGTAATAAAAAATAGTAAAGAAAATAATGATAGCAGTAACAACATTGATGAATAAAAGAAGAGAAATCATCCTGGACAAAGGCACAAAAAAGGGGGTAGTAAATGGCAAATCAGAAATCAGAACATATAACTAAGAAGACCCCAAATAAAAGACGCTAGGGCCCACACTGCAGCCCCATCTCTCCCCGTGACCCGGGGCAAAAGGAACAATAATGCCGCCCTCTCAGGCCGGGCTCGGATCTTGGGAGTCATCCCGACATGGTCCGGTCCCGACCTAGTCTCGGGCCGACATCTCAATCAGACCGGGTTTGTTCCTCGTTCCGGACGCCCTCCGAGTCATCACAAAAATTGCCGGGTGCTCGGCAGAAATTTGAACTGATTCGTCCCGGCTTTTCTCGCCGCGTTCCCATCACGGACCCGTGTCCGAACATGAAAGGTCCACGTGTGACCGACACGACCAGCGGTTTGTGGTCTGAATACCACCCTCAGCGTGATCTATTCCCTATCTCTCTCGCACAACTAGTATTATTCTTTTCGGCCGCGGGGCCCCTAATTTCGGCAATTAATCAAGGGTATTCCCTCGTATGGGGGATGTAAATGACGTCGTGACCTTTATGGCGCGACGGGATTCGGTCCCGACACGAACCACACAATCGCCTGACGAAGTCAGACCGAGCGCACCTTGGGCTCTTCGGAGCCCGAATAAATTGTCACTTCTGTGACTGGCACGCCCACGCACTCAATAGACGAAGCCACAATAAGCAAGCGAATTTTAGTGCGTCCACAACTCTGGCACGCCCGGTGGGACCGATCCACCCTTCATCTCTTTGCCGAAATTAGGGGCCCCGCGGCCCCCTTCTTGTAATACTAATTATGCTACTTTCTTAAATGCAGAAAAAGAGAAAGGCATCATGGAGCCGACAATGGCTGTTCTCTGCAGCCCCGAGGTTGTGAAGAATCATGTGCGAGGCGGCTACCTGGCGGTGCCCCTCACTTTCGGGAGCTTCCCTCCCACCGTGGGCTTCCCCAACTTCTTGGGGGTGGCCTTCGTTGACATCCTCGACGCACGAGCGCCCGAGGAGCCTCAAACCAACGCTCCCGCTCCGAGAGCCGTCGAAGCTGCCGCCGGCCGAGCGGTGGCCGAAGGCAACAATAGCGTCCCCACAACGACGCTCAGCTGCAACGTGCACCACGTGCACCAGACCACCGGCCCGTTCCACCAAGGGTCGGCATCCCACCGAAGGAGGCTTCGGAGAGGCAACACCGGCGCCGGCTCAGGGCGTCGCCTGTCCAACTCCGGAAAGTCCATGACGGTTGGGGCCCTCCGAGTCCGCCTAGACGGCCAGAGGTCCCAGGTGACGCCAGACCGCGTCGTCCCGACCGTCCCAGTCCGCAACTCCTTTCAAGGGCTGGAGAAACTAAAAGGGAAGGTGACGCCCGCTGTTGTGGCCACCCCACCAAAGATTGCACCGGCTCGCAAGCTGGCCAAACTGAAGCAAGTCTGGGTACCCAGGGAGGCCCAGCCCACTGCACCCGCCCAGGCGGGGCCCAGCACTTTCCGCCCGAGGAGGTCCCGAAGAGATGACGGGGTCGAGGCAGTGACCCCCACTCTCCGACCGGCACCCGTCATCCCGGTGCCGCCCGAGAATGCTCATCGCCGTCGCCGAGGGCGCCGGCACAACGCCGCCCGCCCGGCACTCGGGGCCTACGCTCCTCCTGCTGCCGTCATCGACGCGCAACCACAGGCCGCTCTCCCTGACCAGGAGTGGGAAGGGATCGAGCAGGCTATGAGAAACTACCTCCGAGGCCCTGGTAGCACCCCCGCTGGCCGCCAAAGACTACTGGGGGCAATGACCTCCGCCTTCCAGGAAGAAAGGGGGGAACCTGCACCTAGTATGGAGTCGAGGACCCGCCCGGAAGAGCCGCGCCAGTCCCCTGTACGGGAGGAGGCGCCGTCCCGACGGTCGGTCTTCGACAGGCTAACATTCCCAGGAGGACCGTCCCGGAGGGCGTCAAGAAGAAACAAGAATAAGAGATGGCAGACATTCACCTGCAATATGGCAGGGGTCCATGGTCGGTATGGGGCCCTACCCACCGACCCGGAAGAATTGGCCAGAATAGCCGCCAGGCCGGGACCCCTTACCAGAAGAAGGAGAGCGGCAGGCGGCGCGACACCCACGGGGCCCCTCACGGCCCTCACGGCCAATGTGGTCACCACCGGCGACACGAGTGGCGGACCCTCGACATCATCCGAGGACGCCCCGGCCGAAGAGACAGGGGGCACGCCCAGTCTTCCCACAGCTGATCCAGCAATGCTGCTCATGATGCAACGATTCCAGCAGGAAATCGAATCACTTAAAAAGCAGTTGAATGAGCGAAACACACCACCCCCAATGTCCTGGCAGACCGAGACCATACCCGAGGTACCCAGGGACAGGGGGCAGTCTTCCGAGGCAGCTCTTCCGGCAACCCTCGATCCCCCCGGGGGCACGCCCCCGCAGCAAGCACATTGCACAGCGGTGACCCCGCCACAGGCTCCGCTTTCACAAGGGTCCCCCATGGCCCCCCGAGCGACCGTGGTAGTCACCCCGAGCGCACAGCCCGCTCATTTCTACCCGAACCCGGTCGACCCGGCGGCAGTCAGCCGGTTGATGCTTGAGCAGATGATAGACATGAAGTTGGCCGAAAGGGGCGATGGGGATCAGACGCCTTTCGACGTCTACCGAGTACCCTACCCGGCTCAGTATGCTGCCAGGAAGTTGCCGGCTGGCGTCACCAAGCCGCCGAAATTTGAAAAGTTCAATGGGCAAGGATCTCCCAGAGAGCATATTGCCTATTACGTGAACGTCATGGGAGACCTGGCTGCTGATGAGGCCTACCTCCTGAAGTTCTTCGGTTCAACACTCACCGGGCTTGCCTTTGAATGGTACTCCGGCTTGTCGCCCGGGTCGGTGGCCGATTGGCCCGACATGCAGAAGAAGTTCAAGGAAAGATTCTACGTGGCCGAGAGAGAAGTTACTATGACTGAACTCTACGCCACAAGACAGAAGAATGATGAGTCGGCCCTCGACTACATCAAAAGATGGAGGAACCTTAGTATGAGGTGCAAACGCCCCCCGCATCAGGAGGACGCAGTTCAGATCTGCAAGCAAAACTTAAAGAAAGAAATCCTAGAAAGAATGATCGGCACTGAGGTCAAGACATTTGACCGTCTGAACAATGTGGTAGCGGAGATCGAGGCATTCTTGGCCCGATACTCCTCCACCCCAGCCATGTCAAGCCAGAGGGCCAGGCAGGCGGAGAAGAAGCCGGCTCCCCCGGAGGTGCATGCACTAGACTTCCAGGCTTTTGAAAAGCAGAAGGAGAAAGCCAAGGGAGCGGCTAACCCTCCGCCGCCCAGAACCACAGAACGGCGGGAAGGCCCCTCACTAAGAGAGAAGATGAGAAACAAGTTGTATTCCTTCTCCCGGGACAAGTCCAAGCTCCTGTTTGAGTGGGCAACCAGCTACAATAAGATCACATTGCCAGAGCCGAAAAGGCCTGGCGACTCAAAGAAGAAGGATGACCCGCGCTTCTGCATGTACCACCGGGTGCTCGGGCATACTATTGAAGATTGCTACGTCTTCAAGGATGTTATTGAGTCCTTAATCAGGGACGGGGAGCTGGACATGGGGGAGCATAAAGTAGACCCCCCGCAGCCACACGAGCTGCCCAGCATAGCCTCCTCCGTCAATATGATCTCACTATATCAGGAGCTGCCAGAAGAATGGGCGAAGGCCTGTGCCCGTGCCACTTATGAAACCTTTATCATGGCCCCAGCTCAAGACCAAGAAGGGTGGCAGACTGCACCCAGAAAAACCAGAAAGGCGCGCGCCTCTCGACCTACCCCAGGAATTCACTCGAGGGTAGCAGCGCCCCTGCCTGCACCGCCCCCGGTAAACCCTGTTTGCCACGACACGGCCCCCCGGCTGGTCATGAGGCGGCCCACTCACAACAAGAAGAGCTCTGCCCCGCTGCGGATGTACAAGAAGACTAGCCCGGCGGTTGAAAAACTCCAGGCTATTATCGACGGGCTTGAAGATTATAAGCAGCCCAAAATCCAGCCCGTCGAGCTAAAACAATATGTCCCCTGGGAGCAGTTCGAGTCACTCGAGCTGGCTCCAGGAACAGAAGCTGATGCAGACAAAGAGCCTCCCCTGTCGGGTGAACCTATTCGAGAGCAGCCGTCCGCTGCAGCGGGCAAGAAGAAGAAAAAGAGAAGACCCAGGGGCAAGAAGAAGAAGGAGGTCGTCTTCGCCTGCAACACCCTCTCGGCGTTGTTCGATACCTCTCTCTCCCTGGAAGAGAAAGAAGAAGAGCCACCCCATGAGCCGGCGGAAGTGAGTCAAGCTGAAGCATCCACCTCCCAGCACGCCACCAGGTCAGGGAGGAAGTGGGGGCGCTCTCCTCAGGGCAGCCTCAACATCATGCTCAGGGGGGAACAACCATACCAGATTCCCGAGCCCGAGGTCCGAGGCACCGAGATCCCTCCTCCATCAGGCCTCTACCCCGGAGGCACCAAGAGTCAAGGCGCCCCGTCGTTCGCCGAGTTCCTGTCAGCTCGAGCAGGAAGGCGGGCGCACCCCCAGGGGCCCGCTGCGACCAGTAAAGCAAGCATTCCCCAAGCTCTGCCAGCTGCAACTCCTGCCCAGCCAGAGGAAGGATTCAGCGGCACCCCAAACCTCGCCGAATTCATGCGAACAGCGGAGGAGGCCCAACAGGCCCCGCCTGCTCAACGGGCTACAACAGATCCCGCAAAGGAGGCGTCCCCTAATCCGGCGCTCCAATCCCAGGATGAGGGCAGGCGCAGCAAGCCCGAAGAGATGAAACTGCTCAAGGTGCGGGCGGCCGAGCGAATAGTCAGACACCTCAAGAAAATCCCGACCCGGTTCACGGTGTGGGAGATGCTGTCCTTGAATGAAGAAACACGGCAAGCCATCATCGCCGCACTCCAGACGCCAGCACACCTTGAAGCCTGTTTGGCAGAATTATCACCTGAAGTAGCAGTGGCTTTCACAGAAGATGACATGCTCCTACCGACTTGCAGCCATAACAGGCCCCTCTACATGAAAGGGCAGCTGAACGGCCAGCCTATCAACAGGGTCTTGATCGACCCAGGGGCAGCAGTGAATATACTCCCGTACCGGGTATACCAGAAGCACTACTTTGACGTACACCTGGTCGAAGTTAAAAATGTCAAGATTGCCGGCTTTAACCAGAAATGTGAGGTTCCCATGGGGGTCGCAGAGTTCGACTTGACCTTTGACGACTTCACCTCCAAAGTCCAGTTCCACGTCATCAACTCCAGCACGTCCTACAAGGCGTTGCTCGGCCGGCCTTGGCTACACCAAAATAGGGTGGTGCCCTCCACCTTGCATCAGTGTATCAAGTACCCCTGCGAGGGAAAGGAAGTCAGAATCTTCGCCGACCTCCACCCGTTTGAGGTGTTTGAGTGTCACTTGTCAGATGCTAATCTGTACTTGGAGAGGCGAAGCAAGCTCCTCAAGCTGCCCGAGACAAGGGAAAGAAGAAAATGGAATCGGGAGGCTGGTTTCCTCCGCCGCCCCCAGGCTATGTGGCTCCCCCACATGTACCATGTATTGCACAAGAGGAAGGGGTATTTAGGGCAGCCCCTCTCCCCATCTACCCCACACCGGGGGCACCCTGCCTCGAAGACCTGCTAGAAGATGTCAGGGTCCCGCCAGGGATCGTCAAGCCGATAGCGGAAATTGAATGCCAAGCGGCTGAGCAATTGAGAACCTTCGAGGTGCCTAACCCCGAGGGGCCGTCCACTATCTTCTATGTGGCCGGGGAGAAGCCGGTCAGGGAAGACGACGATTGCCGGTTCCCTGACGAGTTGCATGACCCGCACGTCCCCATTACGGGACTTCCCCACATGACTGACCGGGCAGCCAGAATGGTCAGGAAGCAGAAGATTCCTCCCTACCAGCCCTCCAGCCGGAAGGAAATGTTTGAAAAAATGTGGAATCCACCAAACCTGGATCGACGGTTGCTGAAAGTCACCAAGCACCCCGGTCTGGGCTTTTCACTAGAAAATTACTACGAGACTGATGTCATATCGGTCTCAACATGGCCCGGCAACGATCCCGTAGAAGCTACAGATTCGCGGAAGCCTGTCAAGACGCACATCCTGCGCCCTCAGTTCAGGAGGCACAAGACGAGGAGATCTTCCTTTGGAAACCTCCCCGCCGCCGTTGCATAGAGAAGACCCCCTCCTTCCCCGAAGTGTCGACCTCGAAAGGGCACACCGGCGAAACACCTTCGCCCCGGCCGGCCGGCGAAGCAAGGAGCAGCAGCATGGGCCATGCTCCGAATTCCCCTCGATACGACCCCGTCATGTACGCCTTGTACCACAGGCAGCAACGGGAGATCGAGATGCTGAAGAGGCGGCTAGCCGAGCTAACCTCGCTAGTCGCCGACCTGATCCAGGGCTCCCTCCCCCCATGGGGTGGCCGGATGCCTCGGCCCCGAGGCGCCAGTCCCAGCACCCCCGCTTTGTCAAGGCAGGAAATGAGAGACATGGCAAGCTCGCTGACCGAGCGGCCGACCAGGCAAGGGCTGACACTCCAAGAGAAGCTACAGAAGCCTTATTCCTTTCCGAGAGAGAAGACCCGGGGCATCTTCGACTGGGCATGCCACTACGGCAAAGTCTCCCTTCCACGGTCCAAGAGGCCGCAAGACACCCGAAGAAGCGGGGACCCGCTATTTTGCCCTTACCACCAGATGCTGGGCCACGCCATTGAAGACTGCTATGTCTTCAAAGACATTGCCCAAGACCTCATTGACAGGGACGAGCTCAGGATGGGGGATTATGTGATAGCCCCGCCACGCCCCCATGTAGCGGACAGCCCCAGAGCGGGAGCCTACACCGTGTCCATCCACTACCAGGCCCCTGAAGATGCGGCTGCCCCGGCCCCCGTCCAAGCTATCTATGATGAATACACAGAAGAGCCTGAGATGGACCTACGCCCCTCTGAGCCAGCGGGCCTCGCACACCCGGCGGCCACGGCCCAGGAGGAGAGCGAGGTGAATGCAGCCTCCATGCCCAGTCATGATGAACAAGAAGAGGGAGATGGCATTCTCGAACCCGAGGACAATGAAGACCAAGACTTCGTCGATTTGTCGCCAGCCCCGCCGGAAATTGAAAATGGCGGCCAGGCCACAGTCGACGAATTGGTTGAAATCAACCTTGGCACAGAAGACAATCCCAGGCCGACTTTTCTGAGTGCTCTCATGCCTCTACAGGAGAGAGAACAATACACAAAGTTGCTGCAAGAATTCCGGGATTGCTTTGCCTGGAACTATAAAGAAATGCCCGGACTTAGCCCCGAGGTGACTCAACACATCCTGTCCATTGATCCCAAAGTGGAACCAGTGAAGCAACCTCCCCGGCGCATGAGGCCGGAGCTAACCAGCCAGATCTGCAAAGAGGTCGACAAGCTCATAAACGTCGGCTTCGTGGCGGAGAATCAATACACCACATGGCTGGCCAATATTGTACCGGTGAAAAAGAAGAATGGACAGATCAGGATTTGCGTGGATTTCCGCGACCTGAATAAAGCCTGCCCAAAAGACGACTTCCCGGTGCCTATCACCGAAGTGATGATCGATGCAACTACTGGCCACGAGGCCTTGTCCTTTATGGATGGGTCGTCCGGCTATAACCAAATCTGGATAGCCGACCACGACCGGATTCACACCGCCTTTAGGTCACCTAAAGGGATATTTCACTACAAGAGGATGCCCTTCGGCCTCAAGAATGCTGGTGCCACATATCAGCGGGCGATGACCAAGATCTTCGACGAGCTGCTATACAGCAAGGTCGAATGCTACATCGACGACCTGGTCGTCAAGACTAAAAAGAGGGATGAGCATCTGAATGACCTCAGGGTCGTCTTCCAAAGGCTCCGTCTGTACGGGCTGAAAATGAATCCCATGAAGTGCGCCTTTGGCGTGTCCAGTGGAAAGTTCCTCGGCTTCATCGTCCGACACAGAGGGATCGAGATCGACCCCTTTAAGATAAAAGCTATCCAGGAGCTGCCCCCTCCGAAGAATCTGGGAGAGCTGAGATCCCTACAGGGGCGTCTAGCTTACATCCGCAGGTTCATTTCCAACCTGTCGGGGCGCTGCCAGCCATTCCACAGACTAATGATGAAGAATGCACCTTTCAGCTGGGGTCATGAATGCCAGCACGCGTTTGACCAGTTAAAGGAGTATCTGGAGACCCCGCCTGTCCTGGGGGCACCTGTCAAAGGCAGACCGCTGATTCTATACATAGCGGCCACCGAATACTCACTGGGGGCAATGCTCGCCCAAAACAATGATGAGGGAAAAGAGCAGGCTCTCTACTACCTCAGTCGAAGATTGGTGGGTGCAGAAGCTAAGTACACCCCGATTGAGAAGATCTGCCTTGCCCTGGTCTTTGCAGTCAAGAAGATGAGGCACTATATGCTGTCCCATGAAGTCAGCTTGATATCCAGGGCCGACCCCATTAAGCACATCCTTTTTCAGCCCGTCCCAAAGGGGCGCCTTGGCAAGTGGGCCGTGCTACTCATGGAGTTCGATATCACCTACGTGCCGCAAAGGGCCGTTAAGGGACAAGCCGTCGCGGATTTCTTCGCAGCACATCCCGTGCCCGAAGACTCCCCGTTAGCCACCGAGCTACCTGAAGATGAAACACTAGAGGTAGACCAAATACAACAAGCCATCTGGCAGCTTTACTTTGATGGAGCCTCAAGGACAGAAGCGACCCCGTCCGGGCGCACCAAGGTACGAGCCGGAGCAGGCATCGTCCTCAAGTCGCCGGACGGAGAGGTGATGCACACTTCCTGCTGCATCAGCAAACCCTGCACCAATAATGAAGCAGAGTATGAAGCCCTGATCATCGGCCTCCAGGTCGCCCTCCAAATGGAGATCAAAATGCTCCAGGTGTTCGGCGATTCGCTGCTGGTCGTCAAGCAAGTCCAGGGGCAGTTTGATGTCCGAAAACCTGAGCTGCTCCCGTATCACACTAAAGCAAAAGGGCTCATGGAGCGGTTCTACCTCCTCGAGATAGGCCATGTCGCCAGAGGGGAGAACGCACAAGCCGACGCATTGGCAAAATTGGCAAGCTCACTGGCGGTGCCCCCAGATGGATATCTCCATATCCAAGTAATAAACCAACGCCAGATGCCCAGCATGATAGAAGAAGAGCCGGAAGAGGAGGACCTACAGGTCGCTACAGCAGAAGCCGTCAGCTTGCCTGACTGGAGGGACCCCCTAATGCAGTGGTTCAGGCACCAGCAACTACCCGACCGAAGAGAAGAAAAAATCAAGCTGGTCAGAACCAAGGACTCCTATGAGCTCCGAAGCGGAATATTATTCCGGATTGTGGCCGATGCCAAACGGAAGCTACTCCTCCGATGCTTGTCCATTGAAGAAGCTTGGAGGGTTATGAAGGAGGTCCATGCCGGCATAGCTGGCGCACACCAGGCGGGGCCGAAAATGAAAATTGAAATCAAGAAACTTGGCTATTATTGGCCTGCAATGTTCAACGACTGTTGCGAGTATGCTAAGTCGTGTCAGAGATGTCAGGAGCATGCCACCATTCCCAGAAGACCTCCTGCACCACTACACCCAACAGTGCCCAGTTGGCCGTTCGCCCAATGGGGAACGGACGTCGTGGGCCCCTTTCCCGCGTCTTCCACAGGTTGCAAATACATTCTGGCGGCGACCGACTACTTCTCCCGCTGGGCCGAGGCCGTTGCCTTACGGGAGGTCACCGGAGAAATCGTGGCCAGGTTTTTCCTCCGCAACATCATATTCCGGTTCGGCGTGCCCGACCGAATTGTATCAGACAATGGCAGCCACTTTCGCAACCAGAAAGTCTACCGACTAGCAGAAAAATATAAAATTGATTGGAGGACCTCAACTCCTTACAATCCACAAGCTAATGGGCTGGCCGAAGCTTTCAATAAGACACTCTGCACTCTCCTGGCCAAGACTGTTAGCCCTAACAAAAGGGACTGGGAAGGAAGAATGTATGAAGCACTTTGGGCGTACCGAACCGTATACAAGACCCCAACGGGCTGCTCGCCCTTCTCTCTCGTATATGGCTCGGAAGCAATCATCCCCGTCGAACTGGAGATACCGTCCCTCAGGGTCGCCATTCAGCATGGGCTTGTCCCCGAAGGGCAGACCAACACCGAGCGAAGGCTCGATGAACTCTCCAGTCTGGAAGGAAAGCGGCTTCAAGCCCAACAGAATATCCAGGTCTATCAGGCCCGGATTGCACGCGCCTTTGACAAGCTCGTCAAGGAACGCGAATTCAAGAAGGGTGACCTTGTCATGGTCAAGAGAAGAGATCTCATGGCGGCCAACCCCAAAGGTAAGCTAAACGAGAACTGGCTCGGACCCTACGTAGTCCAGAAAGTCTACGAAGGCGGAGCCTATGTAATTGTCAACCACCGCGGGGAGGTTCAATTCCCGCCTCTTAATGGAAGGCACTTGAGGCTGTACCACGCCCCAGCGCCCCCATTCAGGTAATAATATTACTCTTCGCCCCATTTTGGGGCGGATTTGCGTGATTAATGTCCGAATGATTTGGCCACCAGCCGGGTTCCCGAAAAAGGGAAGAAAGGAATAGAGAGAGAAAGAAAGAAGAAGCAAAAAAAGAGAAAGACAAAAAAGAAGAAGCAAAAAAAAATGGAAAGAGGAAGAGAGAAGAAGCAAAAAAAAGAAGGAAAGAAAAAATGGAAAGAGAAAGAAGGAAGAAGCAAAAAGAAAAAAAAGAAGAGAAAAAAAAAGAAGAGAAAAAAAAAGAGAAAAAAAAGAGAAGCCAGAAAGGGGGAACGCCCCCCATTTCCAGTCACCGCCCCGCATCAGCGGGGGTACCAAAATTGATTTAAAAAGAAAGAAACAGACTCTTCTCTCCGTCCTTCCCGGGCGGTGAATACCCCTTTGGTTCAGACCTCACGTCCGGGTCATTGACTAGACAAACTCTTCTCTCCGTCCTTCCCGGGCGGTGAGTACCCCTTTGGCTCGGACCTCACGTCCGGGTCATTGACTAGATAAACTCTTCTCTCCGTCCTTCCCGGGCGGTGAGTACCCCTTTGGCTCGGACCTCACGTCCGGGTCATTGACTAGACAAACTCTTCTCTCCGTCCTTCCCGGGCGGTGAGTACCCCTTTGGCTCGGACCTCACGTCCGGGTCATTGACTAGACGAACTCTTCTCTCCATCCTCCCCGGGGGGCGAGCACCCCTTTGGATCAGACCTCCCGTCTAAGTCACTGACTAAACGGACCTTTCTATCCGCCACCTCTGAACGGCAAAAGGGGTCTCTGGCCAAGTACCCCTCACTCGAGACCAGCACGCGCTTCCAATATTGCGGCAAAACCAGGGAGTTGCCCGTTCGGTATGGTGGAGTGGTCCCCTCGTCCTCCCCCTGGGAAGGCGAGCACTCTCCTGTACCCTGACATGGGTCCCTGCCTGGTCCTTCCAAAGTGAATCCCCGCAAAGACTCATACCCTGCCAATGGGCCCCTACACGAAAAGGGGGGAAAGATACAAGAGCGAGGGAAGAGGAAGGAGAAAACAATATGCACGGAAGAGAAAGAGGGGTGGGAAAGCTCCCTCCGGGATAAATGCATACACCAGGAACGCGTGAAATCATAAATGCTTTGCTCTATTCAAAAGAGGATCAAACTACATGTGCTGCGGGGCATACCCCTGTGTTACATTCAAAAAAAAGAAAGAGAAATTAAGGGATGCAACGCTTAGTCGATGTCCCTGAAGATGTCCTCGAGGGGGAGGATCCCGACGCAAGGGAAGTTCGTCATATCGCGCAGTCGGCCCCTCAATCCCTCAAGACGGGCGAGCTCCGCTTCGACGGACGCCATTTCAACGTCGGCAACGGCAAGAGCTTCCCTCTCCTCTGCCACCGCCCCTTCCGCCTCGGCGAGGCCAAGTTTAGCCGCAGCGAGATAGCCCTCCAGCTTCTCGATCCGGTTCTTGAAGGAACGAACGCTGCCTTCGCCTTCCTCTAGGGCCTTTCCGTGGCGTTCTCTACTGTCGCGTCGGGCCTTTAGGGCCTGCAGATATTCGTCTGCCTGAGCATCAAGGGCGGCGCGTTCGTCAGGAGCCTGGGTCTCCAGGAACTCGCGGCGCTTGACATATTTCAATAATAGCAAGACCCGCCGTGAC
This sequence comes from Amorphophallus konjac, assembly GCA_022559845.1. Classification (NCBI taxonomy): domain Eukaryota; kingdom Viridiplantae; phylum Streptophyta; class Magnoliopsida; order Alismatales; family Araceae; genus Amorphophallus; species Amorphophallus konjac. Next base: position 314,171,240 of record CM040121.1, on the reverse strand, counting down.
CATTCCCCCAGCGGACAGCCAAGCACTTGCAACGCCCCCGTTAATTGCGTCACGATGGTATGCACCTCCCGATACGACAGAGAAGCATCGGCGAGAAGCATCGTCCGTAAAGTGATCAGCATCTGACGGACTGGCGCTTCTGAGGACGTGTGACTAACTGAGGGCACGACCGGAGGGGTGAATTCCACGGTGCTGTCCACCTCTGCCCACAGGTCGGTATCTGCCGCCACTGAAGATGAAGGAAGGGCGAGGGTCAAGTCGCCCGGCCGGCGTAGCTCGACGAGAGACTCTTGGCCGACCATTGCCTGGGGAAAGGAAAAGACCATTGCCGAAGCCTCCGGTGCCCCCATCGTTTGGAGGTCACCTGCCCCCTCTGCCTCCGTCTGGCCCGACTCTGCCACTCCTCCAAGGGGCAGGGGTGCAGGGGCCGTTACCTCGGCTAGAGGAGGAGCTTCGAGTAAGGCCAGGCCCGAAGCCGCCACCCATGAACTCCTCGCTCGCGGCTGAGATCCCTCCAGATGCGCACGGAGCCCCGCAAATATCTGCTGCAAGAGCGGGTCCTCCATCTGAGCCGGGAGTTTCGGGAAGGGCGGAAGCGAAACCACCAACTGGGGTAAACGTCCCGCTTCCACGAGCGCAGCCAGGCTCTCTCTCTCCAAGCCCAAGACTGGAGCCGGCCCCTCCACCGCTATCGGGCCAATGCTCGGTCTCCGCTTGGCCACTGCCTTCCGGATACGACCAGGCGCCTTCCCCGATATCGGCATCGCCTGACCATGGGAATGGGAATCAGCTATTCGCCATCTAAAATAAACCATGCAAAAGGGAGACCGTGGAGCCCACGTACTCACCTCGGCCGCTGGGATGATGCTACCTTCAGGCGCGATCTCCCCCTCCTCCAGAGGCTCGCCCGCCACTCTGGTAGTACCGGAGGGCTCCGCGGGCATTTCCCCTCGAAGGGCGGCGAGTAAAAGAGCCAATTTGCCCATGACGGCATCGACCCCTGTTGGGCGGTCGATCAGCGCAGCCGGGGCAGCCTCCTCTGCGACCTCAAGTTCGGCCGGTTCTTGAAAATCCTAAAAAAAAAGGGGGGGGAATAAAGTTGTCAGTCAATCACAAAAAGGGAAGGGAGAGCCGGCCTAAACAAGCTCACACTCACGGCGGTCTTCCCCACAAGGCTCGGGGAGCCAGCAAGCAAGGGGGCCCCGAAGACCGGCTCGGGCGGCTCCGATGCCCCGGACACGCCCTCGTCAGGAGCTGCTTCGTCGGAAGAGTAGTTGTAATCTACCTCTTCCCCAGGCGGAGACTCGACCGCCGTCGGCTCGGCCTGGGCCGGCAGAGGAGCTTCCTCCTCAGAGTCTCTGTCCAGCACGTCCTCCCTCGGGCTAGGCGAGGCTTGTACTCCGATCTTCTTCCTCCTCACATATGTCAGCGTCATCGGGAGGTCGAGATCAGGCCACAATGACTTGGTGGCCGCCGCGGCAACGCCTGTCATGCAAAGGAAGATAAGCCATGCTGAATCTACTGGCCCCCAGGACACACAAAAAAAAGGGAGTTAACCGTATAGTCGAAAATATTTACCCCCTTCAGTTCCTGCGACACGAGATGACCCACGGGCTTCCTCAACAGGCAAACCCTTCCCGGGAGTCCCAGCCGTGCCCTCGCCCGGGAGCAACACGGGCGCCGATTCCTCCGTGCTGCCCGCGAGATAGAAGCGCATCGTCGCCATGCGCGAATCCGAGGCCAACTCGGGAGGCCGGTCGACCGCGGACGACACGGGCGGCCGATGAATCTCACCAGCTTCGCGGCTCGGTTCGGTCTGCGTGGCTTCGAATTCCTCGAAGGACAAGACACGGGCCACCGGCGAGGCTGCCGTCGGAGCCGGGGATGCCTCGGTCCGCTGCCGTTTTACCGTCTTTTGCCTGGCCACCTTGGCAGCAGCCAGTGCCTTCTTAACGGGCGACTGTGCCCGGGGCCTTCCCGTTGCCGGCGGCAAGGGAGCCGGAGCCGCCGCCGGGGTCGCCTCTGCCGGGACCGCAACTTCACCCATGTCAGGCGAGGGCACGGGCTCTCCCGTAGAAGCTGAGACAAAAGAAGTATCCAGGTGTCAAGACTCCACTCCAAAATAAAAGGGGGGGGGAGATTCAAGAGACGCGCTAATGATCGGGAACACTGACCGGCAGGTTGACCTGGCTCGGGACGGGCAGCTTCGAATTCCTCGAAAGACGGGACTAGTGGCGCCAGAGGAACAGCCGTCGAAGCCTTAGCCGTTTCTGTCTTCCTCCGCTTTGTATCCCGCTGCTTAGCCGCCTTGGCGGCGTCCACCGCCTTCTTCACAGGCGATTTAGCCCGGGGCCTCTTCGCAGCCTTAGGCAAAGGAGCCGTGGTCGGGGCCAGCGGCGCGGCTTCAAAATATGCAGGCTTCTTCACCAGCCGGAGGAGATTCCGGTACGTGGCCATCTGCGTGCTGTCGGGATGGTCTGCAAAGAAAAGAGGGGAAAGAACGAACATGCATATACCATTAGTACCTAACTCACCGCGAAAGCCGCAGCGCTGAGGGACAAAACCGAAGAGCAAGAGGGAACTGAATACCATGAGGGCCAGTGTACAGCCGCAGCGTGATCGGCCAGTAGCTCAGGGATATCTCCTTGTCCCGACGTGCCGCCTCCCGGACTAGCCAACAAACGTCCTCAATAGTTTGACACCGGTCCGTGAGGTTGGCCAGATCCGCATGCTTCTTGGAAGAAAGGTGACAGAAAAGATTGAAGTGGTCCATGCCCCACCCATCAGCATAATAATAAGGGATGTGCAGGCGCTTGCCCAGGATGGAGGCCGTCACATCTTCAATCTTCATCCCATTCACCCGGAGGAGGATATATAGCCACGTGGTATCCTTGTAATTCTCGGGCTTCCTCTCCTCCCGCCTCACGAACGTGCGATACAGGCAGGCCAAGTCTCTCTCCGGACGCCAGCTCTTGGCGGGAGTCCCCTCTTCCTCTATGGGGAATGGATAATTGATGAGGTCCAGACGGTCGCTCCCTACCCGGCACAGATCCCTCAGCGTCTTCTGATAGCTGTCCTTCGCCACTGGAGGCAGCTCCACTTTCGGCGTCGGCCTCCTATCCCGGGCTTCCCGACGAGCTATCATATATGTCGCCACCTCCTTCTCTTGCCTGTTCTTGAGCCGAAGAAGATGATCTGGCTCAATGTCAAGTACTGGCACCGGTTGCCGGCTAAGGAATCTCCTTTCGGCGCCATCCCAACAATCGGTCTTGTGCAACCGATAGAAAGCCGTCCGGGCATTCCACCACTTTATATAGTCTTCGGTCACTCGGGGCACGCGACCCGGGCTGGCACCCTGAAGGAGGCAGAGTCCGCCCGGTGGAAGAAGTCCCACCAGCTTCTAGCGTGCTCGGCGACCGCACTTCCCCGGACGTTCCGCGAAGGCAAGCCGAATTGCGCATGATAAGCAGGGATATGCTGGTCATACCCGAAGTTGCGGCCAAATCGGAAGGGGTAATACGGCTCCAGCAGTACGTTGTCTCCCTTCCGGAACACCAACACGCTCGGGCGGATAGCCAGCGCCCAATCCCTCAGCTCGGGCTCCAGCAACGGGCGCACCACGTTTTCCTGGCTGATAGGGTGGACATACCTCTCCACCTGGTCATCCTTGCATTCCCTCTTATTATTCACGAGGGGGCTTGAATGTGCGGCCAGCGTCCAGAAATGAATAGTACCGGTTGCATCCCGGGGAACCGTGGTCAACCGGCCCCGAATATCATACATCCGCATGGAAGTAGAAGCCGGTTCTGCACTCGCGAACTCCAGCATCCTCGGCACCAGCCCCCAATCCTGAAGGACTCGCGGGGCGAACTCCGGAAACAGTGAACAAACCCACGCGTTGAAGAAATGCAGTGGGCACACGTACCGGGCCTGCCTCGGGAACTGGTGCGTGCTGATGTCTCCCAGGGCCTTATAAATCAAACAGAGCGCCGCCGGGCACAGAGAAAGTTTGACACCCCACGCCATCTGGCACGCCGGGTAGATGGCATCTGGCCGGATCACTGTCTCGTCCCCGTACGGCATGGCAAATGAACACAGCCAGTACGTCAGATAGGCGGCACAGTGAGTTTGTGGGTCGACCCCCATCGGATTGGCCCCGCTCCGACGTCCCCTGGAGGGGATCTTCACATCATGCTTGGGCTTCGCACGTTTCTTGCGAGCAACAGCGGTGCCAACGCAAGGAAAATCTTCATACTGCTTCAGCCCATCATAGAAATATTCCAGCCATACCGCCATACGCACCCGTTTCCTATCCCCACGGGCGGGCTGCTTCCCTTGTGCGACAGCTGGTACAGCTCCCGGTACGCCTTCATCAGGTACCGGTATGAATACCCCAGAGAATAATAGCCGTCCCCGTTAGTCTCGTCTTTGATCAAGTCCGGGAGGCATACTTCTTCATAAGGCTCCCCGTCAATGGGCAAGCCGCTCAGCTGGCTTAGGCTCCACAAATCAAGTGAAGTCTCTCCCTCTGCCGTGTAGAAGGTATTGGTCTCCGCACTAAATACTTCTATCATACCGCAACAGAGACCCTTGGAGATGGGATAACCATACCGGGAAGCGTACACGCTGTGATAGATGCCAACTCGGACCAGCAACGGGGCGTAGTTGAACAGTACATATTCCGTGAACTCCACCGCCCCTTCTCGGAAGCTGTGGGCGTCTTGAAGCTTCAGCTCCCCGAACCAGCCCAGTGATAGTTCGTACTTGAACCTGATGGCCAAACAGTCCAATATGAACGGCTCCTCCCTATAACCCCATTTCAGGGGAGCCAAGAATAAACCAAATCGGGGCGACTCGCCATGCACCTTCCCCGCAGACATGTCCCACCTTGCTGGCGTGAACTGAGGGGCTCGCACCAATTTATCTTCAGCCGGCAGCACCCCTTCGATCCCCAGGACCGGCTTCCATTCCCGGGCTTCTCCCACCAGATACATCGGAATGCTCCTGGGGACGCTGTACAGCAGACTGTCTCGGGCATGCAGGATCGCCCGCTCGGCCGCCTTTATGACGCGATAATCTCGCCCCTCTCGAGAGCGCAAATGCTTCAGAAATCGAATGAGGTGCCTATCCTTCGGGAAGTCCTTCCTGTACTCCCCGGTGACCCGGTCAAATGTGAAGCCGTTGTCAACTCTGGCAAGCCTCTGGAAATCCATGGTCTCCCCGTCAGACTCAGATGACTCTGCCAAAGCGGCTATTTCTGCATGCTCCCGATCCAAGTCCTCTACATTTAACCAGGTAACTGCTGGCACCGACCCCGTGGGATAAGGTCAGCACCGATAGCAGCAGCAGGAGCAGAGGAACCACTTGGGGCAGCCATTTATCTGCAAAGATACATAAACAGAAGATCAGAATAAGCCACATGCAGAAGGAAGTGAAAGACTGTAAAAGGAGGGCTTTGCTACAAGTCAAATGAACAAAATATTGCCAATTTCTGACGAAATTTCGGCAGAGTTTCCCCTAGGCCAGAGGCGTAAGGGAAAACACGGGTGCGCGTCCACAAGGAGTGACGGCCCCAACAAAGCATGGTGGGCCCCGAGAGGCAACACCAGAAGTCCGCCGGTCGAAGGAGTCCTCTTCCTTAGCTAAAAACTCTCCCTGGAGACCCTCACCGGTACACTGCCCAGTGCCCTTCCCCGGCACACCCTGCAGTTGCCCTCACCGGTACGCCCTAGAGGCCTTCACCGGCACGTCCCTCCAACGCTTTGCCGGCACGCCCAGGGGAGGCCTTCCCCGGCACACTGCGCGCAGGCCTTCACCGGCACACTGCCCACGGGCTCTTCCCCGGCACAGCCTCTGCATCCTTCGCCGGCACGCCCCGAGGGCTTCGCCGGTACACCCCTCGGCCTGCTCCCCGGCACGTCCGTTGGCCGCTTCACCGGCACGCCCCGAGCGCTCCCCGGCACACTCTGCCCCGCGCTCCCCGGCACGCCCCGAGTGCCTTCCCCGGCACGCACCCCAGCTCGCGGCCCCACCGGCACACTCGTGCCCCATGCTGCCCGACACACCCCGGTGCCCTCCTTCGCCGGCACGGCCCTACTCAGGCTTCACCGGCACGCCCCATGGGCGGCTTCCCCGGCCCACTCCGTGGCACCTTCCCAGGCACACTTCTGCGTGCCTTCACCGGCACAGTTGCCAGCACTCCACCCCGGCACGCCCTCGAGGCGTTTCCCCGGCACACCTTGGGCGGCCCTTCGCCGGCACGCTCCGACGCCCTCCCGTCGGCACACCTTCATGGTGTCTCCCCGGCACGCTCACGCCCGCTCCCAACGGCACCTCCGGCCACCCACGGCGCTGGAGACGGAGAAGAAAAGGGGAGAGGGGAAGAGAACAAGGATGAGAGGGAAGAGATAGGGAGATAGCGACGGAGGAGGCTAGGGCCCCTGGCCGCCGACCACGGTGGAAGAAAGAGAACGGGGGAGGAAGAGAGGAATGGGAAGGAAAGGGGGGGAAACCCCTCTGTGGCCGCCTCCTCACCACGGCAATGAAGAAGACGATGACGACGGCAGCGGCGGCGGTCGCGCTCGGAGAAGAAGAAGGCAAGAGAGGGGGGGGCTCTCGTCCGCTCGGTCGCCAAAGAGAGAGAAAGAGGGAAGAAGGGGGGGATTCGAAACGGGTGACCGTTCGAACCGCCCCCGCCCCCCTATTTATAGAAAAAAAAGAGGAAGAAAAAGAAAAGAAAAAGAAAAGAAAAAAAGGGAAAAAGAAAAGAGAGGGAAAGGAGGGGAACGAATAAAAAAACAACAACAAGGAGAGGGAGAAAATAAAAAAAAGGGGAACAAAAAAAAGAAAAGGAGATAAAAAAAAGAAGGGAATAAAAGGAGAAAATAAAAAGGGAGAGAAATAAATATATATTTATATGATATTAAATATACGTGTACATATACATGTATATACATCCATAATGGTATCCTCTTACGCATCTACTCGCACGTATCAACGTGTGGGTCAATGACGTGCAATAATGGGTGTCTCCGGAGAACGTCCCATCCCCGCGATCTCGGGCAGATACGCATCCGCACCAACAAAGACGACTTTACCCCTGCACACAGCCACCTCTGCAATGGTGCCATTCCCCACCACCAAAACGAGCCCCGACCCTGGCATATCGCCTCGGGCCTCAGCCACCACCCACTCTACACAATTGCCGTCACAGGCCTTACGCTTGAATCGGCAGAGCCTCTATCCTTGCGTTGACACTAGTCTTTTGTCAACGAACAAACCCCTTTTCGGCGCAAGGCCCCGGGCCTCAGCCACCACCCACTCCGCACAATATGGCCATTACGGACCTTACGTCCGAATCGGCACAGATTCTCCCGTTGCGCTGGCATTCTATTCTTGCCAACGAGTGAACCTTACCTTCCGGCGCAAGGCTTCGTGCCCTAGCCGACACTTGCATAGCACTCACTCAAAAAAAAGAAAATGAAATAAAATGGGGTTAAAAATAGAGATACCCCGTCGGACTTGTCCCTACACGGGGACAAGGGTAAAAACGGCAACAACCCGGCTGTGGCGAAAACCCGAAAGGGCGCCACAGGCAAAATTGGGTACCCCGCCACGTGAAAACCCGAAAGGGCGCGTGGGCAAAAGCAAGAGGGGGCCGGTACCGGCGAAAACCCGAAAGGGCGCTTGTATCGGTAATGTGGTACAAAAAAAAGAAGAGAAAAGACAGACGAGAAGAGATCAACAAGCCAGGTCAGCTCCCGACATCCTGTCGGCACTGACGAAGAGAGTAAGAGACGACAAACCAGGTCAGTTCCCGGCATCCTGTCGGCACTGGCGAAGAGACCAAGAGACAGCAAAGCATGTCAGTTCCCGGCATCCTGTCGGCACTGGCGAAGAGACCAAGAGACCAACAAAGCAGGTCAGTTCCCGGCATCCTGTCGGCACTGGCGAAGAGACTAAGAGACAACAAAGCAGGTCAGTTCCCGGCATCCTGTCGGCACTGGCGAAGAGACTAAGAGACAACAAAGCATGTCAGTTCCCGGCATCCTGTCGGCACTGACGAAGAGACCAAGAAACAACAAGCCAGGTCAGCTCCCGGCACCCTGTCGGCACTGACGAAGAGACCAAAAGACTAAGAGACAAAAAGCATGTCAGTTCTCGGCATCCTGTCGGCACTGACGAAGAAACAAAGAGACCAAGAGACCAGGTCAGTTCCCGACACCCTGTCGGCACTGACGAAGAGACCAAGAGACCAAGAGACAACAAAACAAGTCAGTTCTCGGCATCCTGTCGGCACTGACGAAGAAACAAAGAGACCAAGAGACCAGGTCAATTCCCGACACCCTGTCGGCACTGACGAAGAGACCAAGAGACTAAGAGACAACAAAACAAGTCAGTTCCCGGCATCCTGTCGGCACTGACGAAGAGACCAAGAGACCAAGAGACTAAGAGACAACAAAACAAGTCAGTTCCCGACATCCTGTCGGCACTGACGAAGAGACCAAGAGACCAAGAGACTAAAAGACAACAAAACAAGCCAGCTCCCGGCATCCTGTCGGCACTGACGAAGAGACAAAGAGACCAAGAGACCAGGTCGGTTCCTGGTGCCCCGTCGGCACTGACGAAGAGACAACACACTGCTTCAGCTCCTGGCATTCCGTCGGCGCTGATGGAGTGACAAAGAGACCGACAAGCTACTTCAGTTCCCGGCATCCTGTCGGCACTGGCGAAGAGACTAAGAGACCGACAAAGCTTCAGCTCCCGGCATTCCGTCGGCACTGATGAAGAGACTAAGAGACAACAAACCAGGTCAGCTCCCGACATCTTGTCGGCACTGGCGAAGAGACTAAGAGACCAACAAAGCTTCAGCTCCCGGCATTCCGTCGGCACTGATGAAGAGACTAAGAGACAACAAACCAGGTCAGCTCCCGACATCTTGTCGGCACTGGCGAAGAGACTAAGAGACCAACAAAGCTTCAGTCCCCGACACCTCCTCGGCACTGATGAAGAGACTAAGAGACAACAAACCAGGTCAGCTCCCGGCATCTTGTCGGCACTGGCAAAGAGACAAAGAGACCAACAAGGCATGTCAGTTCCCGGCATCCTGTCGGCACTGGCGAAGAGACTAAGAGACCAACAAAGCTTCAGTCCCCGACACCTCGTCGGCACTGATGAAGAGACTAAGAGACAACAAACCAGGTCAGCTCCCGGCATCTTGTCGGCACTGGCAAAGAGACAAAGAGACCAACAAGGCATGTCAGTTCCCGGCATCCTGTCGGCACTGGCGAAGAGACTAAGAGACCGACAAAGCTTCAGTCCCCGACACCTCGTCGGCACTGATGAAGAGACTAAGAGACAACAAACCAGGTCAGCTCCCGACATCTTGTCGGCACTGGCAAAGAGACCAAGAGACCGACAAAACATGCCAGTTCCCGGCATCTCGTCGGCACTGGCGAAGAGACCAAGAGATCAACAAAACATGCCAGCCGGTTCCCGGCATCTCGTCGGCTCTGGCAAACAGACCAAGAGATCAACAAAGCATGTCAATTCCCGGCATCCTGTCGGCGCTGATGAAGAGACAAAGAGACCAATATGATGCTTCAGTCCCGACACCCAGTCGGCACTGATGAAGAGACAAAGAAGATCAACAGACCAGGTCGGCTCTCGACGCCCCGACGACATCGACAAAGAGAGAAGAGACGAAAACACCCACGGGCACCGCCCGGCTCATCCTTCGCCTGCGCTACCCGTGGGTGGGGGGCATTTGTGGACACCGAAAATCGCGCATCTAAATGTCATGTTCGGCCCAGCATCGACGACGGCGCCGAGTGAAGAAACGCCGGGGAAGTCAAGCATAAAAGGACCCCACAGCCCGTGGGCCTCGAAGAAAATCAAATGGGCCACGGCTCATGCTCACAAGGGGCTCAAAAATCGCCCATTTAGCCCTTCAGCGGCACGCCCAGTTGAGGCTTCAACGGCACGCCCTGCAGGGTCTTCGGCGGCACACCCCTTTGGGTGTTCAGCGGCACGCCCTTTTGGGTGTTCAGCGGCACACCCCATTTTTGGGGTTCAGCGGCACACCCATTTTGGGGTTCAGCGGCACACCCCTTTGGGTGTTCAGCGGCACGCCCTCGGGGCTGTTCAGCGGCACGCCCTCGGGGCTGTTCAGCGGCACGCCCTCGGGGGTGTTCAGCGGCACGGCTGTTTTGTGCTCCCAGCGGTACGCCCTTTTGGCTCCCCCACGGCACGCCTTTTCAGCTCGCCAGCGGCACAGCGTTGAAGCTTTTCAACGGCAAGACGACGTGAAGCCCATGCCCTATGCATCCTTGGCGCGCAGTGAGCTCTATGAGGTGTCAACCATGGGTTGGGCCACGCAGGCTACCCCACTGACATCCAGGACAGGAGCAGGTCAAACCCATCATCACAGCCGGCTTCCCGCCTTCGACGGTCGTGCTCGAAGTCGTCGGTGGCTGGGAGTATAAAAGCCTCCTGTTAAAACACAAAAAAGAGAGGGGGGAGAACGGCCAGAGACGAACAGAGAGAGGAGAAGAGGTTCCAACAGTAGAGGGCACACACAGGAGAAAGAGGAGAAGAAAGAAGAGAAGAAGAGGCCCTCCCGGCCTGTGCTCCGTCCGACGGCCACCGGGAAGAAACAAGAGTAAGAGAGAGAGAGCTTGTTGTATTGGGGGAAAGGGTTGGGGATAGTGGCCAATGTCTTAGGCCCGGATGTTTTCGTCTCTCTTGTATCCCATTCCTCCTGGGGGTTCTTTGTCCTTCTCCCTTTTGTCCATGGCCCCATCTGGGGGTTTGCTTTTGCAATATATATGTAGGGCCACGCCCTCTTGATTCTCATGAATGCAAACCATCCTCTCCGAGTTTCTCCTCGTTTTTTTTTTCTTTTGATGTTTTATGCTAGGCCTTGCGGGCTTTTGACGGACTATCCGTTCCTCCCTCCGTCTCCCCATCCCTCCGGCATCCTTAGGGTCCTCCACGTCAATGTAGGTCCCCCTCTGCTAACCTTGGCTCCGCGAGCTCCTCATTCCCTTCCATGGCCATCTACCATGTCCCCGGGCTTGAGGAGAAGGGGAGGTACCCTTACTTTCTTCCTGATCACCCAGTAACTAATAGGCCACTTCCGGCCTTGAAACCCCCCGTCTCTTCCTCCTCTTTTCCTGAACCGTCGTCAAGTCTCCCAGCCCATACATGCAGCCCCTTTCAAGCCCCCCAGCGGTGCACCTTTCCGGCCTTTGGCCGGCACACCTTTCCAGCCCTCAGCGGCACGCCTCATTGGCCTTGGCCTTCAGCGATACGCCCACCCTTGGCCTTCAGCGGCACGCCCATTGGTCTTAGCCTTCAACGGCACACCCTGTTCAGCCCTCAGCGGCACACCTCCCTGTTCGGCCCTCAGCGGCACACCCCCTGTTCAGCCCTTAGCGGCACACCCTTCAGTCCCTCAGCAGCTTATTCCTTGTCCAGTCCCAGTCCAAGCCCCTTAGATGTCTTCGGTCTGTCGTTCTCCTTCGTGTTTTCCGAGGCTCTGTAAAGGTGTTGCCCCCCCCCCCCCCCCGGGGGGGGGGGGGGGCCACCTCCAGTTGTCGGGTTCCGCCACATCAGGTGGGCGCGTTCCCTGTATCTCCCTTACGCCCTGGGTCAAGGGGAGATGCTGCCGAATTTTTGTGAGAAACTAATAAACAATTAAAAGAGGCAAAAGGAGGCAACAAACAAGCAAGATAACTGACGAAACCTTCCAACTCATCAAACCACTGCCGGCATCACGGCGAGAACTGAGCCGAGCCAACTAACTACCCGGCAGCCCGAACGTCCGACCCGTAAGAAAGAAGATCGAACGGAACAAAGAGAACGAACAAAGGGAGGAATTTTGTATAAAACCATATGAACGTTAAGATAAGAAGAAAAGAAAAGCCTTAAATCAAATAATCGAAAACTGATCAAACCTCCACCATCACGCCCTGATTGGCCCTTCAACGGTGCACTCTAGTCAGCCTCCAGCGTCATGATCACCTCACCCTTTCACCGGTACACCTCCCCTGGCCATCACCGTTGCAGCTTTCAGCGGCACACTCCTTGTTGCCTCCCAGTGGTACGCCCCCCGTTTCCCTTTGCCGGCACACTCTCCTGCTTTCAGCGGCACACTCCTTTCAACCCAGCGGTACACCCCTATTACCTTCCCCGGCACACTCCTCTCAGTCTCCAGCGGCACACACCCCCCCTTGTTACCTCCAGCGGTACGCCCTTATTGGCCTCAGCGGTACGCCCCTTTAAGCTCCAGCGGCACGCCCCTCGTTGCCTCCCAGCGGTACGCCCCTCCGTTTCCCAGCGGCACACTCCTGCCTCCAGCGGTGCACTCCTATTTCTCCTTCCCCGGTACACCACATACACACACAGATATATCATGATAAGGGCCTTAACAACAACAAATGAATTAATAAAATTACGCTAATCGAAGGACCCCGAATGTGCATCATTAATAATGATAAAAGAGGTGGGAGGGGTAATAAAAAAATAGTAAAGAAAATAATGATAGCAGTAACAACATTGATGAATAAAAGAAGAGAAATCATCCTGGACAAAGGCACAAAAAAGGGGTAGTAAATGGCAAATCAGAAATCAGAACATATAACTAAGAAGACCCCAAATAAAAGACGCTAGGGCCCACACTGCAGCCCCATCTCTCCCCGTGACCCGGGGCAAAAGGAACAATAATGCCGCCCTCTCAGGCCGGGCTCGGATCTTGGGAGTCATCCCGACATGGTCCGGTCCCGACCTAGTCTCGGGCCGACATCTCAATCAGACCGGGTTTGTTCCTCGTTCCGGACGCCCTCCGAGTCATCACAAAAATTGCCGGGTGCTCGGCAGAAATTTGAACTGATTCGTCCCGACTTTTCTCGCCGCGTTCCCATCACGGACCCGTGTCCGAACATGAAAGGTCCACGTGTGACCGACACGACCAGCGGTTTGTGGTCTGAATACCACCCTCAGCGTGATCTATTCCCTATCTCTCTCGCACAACTAGTATTATTCTTTTCGGCCGCGGGGCCCCTAATTTCGGCAATTAATCAAGGGTATTCCCTCGTATGGGGGATGTAAATGACGTCGTGACCTTTATGGCGCGACGGGATTCGGTCCCGACACGAACCACACAATCGCCTGACGAAGTCAGACCGAGCGCACCTTGGGCTCTTCGGAGCCCGAATAAATTGTCACTTCTGTGACTGGCACGCCCACGCACTCAATAGACGAAGCCACAATAAGCAAGCGAATTTTAGTGCGTCCACACGAACACAACAGCAGGTAATGTGTAGACTCTGCTTTGAACGATGCACAATATATAGACTTGAACGCGTGCAAGCAGTGTATAGACTTTGAGCGCGTGCAATGCAGCAGCTAGCTGATGTATAGACTTGGCGTTTGTGCAGCTAGCCGTTTTATAGACTTGGCGTTATGAAGCACACAGGCTGTACAGACTTGGTCCGATGTACAGACTCGAAGCATGTGAACACGACAATGTGCAGACTTGCTAGTGTATAGACTTGGTGAGCATGCAGCACCCAATGTATAGACTTGCCAAGGGAATGTATAGACTTGCCAAGTGATACAATGTTCAAACGGGATGTGCAGACATTGTAGCATGCAATGTATAGACTTGACCGATGCATAGAGACGCTACGTGAGACGCTAGACGCTGTACAGACTTTGAGTGAATGCATGCTGCAATGTATAGACTTGACCAACGCGTAGAGACGCTTAGTGAGACGGTGCATGCGATGCGATGTACAGACTTAGCATGAGACGCTAAGTGAGACGGAGCAATGTATAGACTTAGCGTATGAATGAAGAGCACTGGCTGTACTGACATGAAATAATGCATGGACTATACACATGCATGAAGAGCCCTGTCGATGTATAGACTTGATAATGCAATCTAGGGCGATGTACAGACTTGACTAATGCAATCTAGGTAAAACTCTGTACACACTATATATGCATGAAGAACACTAGCTCTGGCTGTATAGACTTGATCGAATGAATCAACCGGAGGTTGTACAGACTAGCCACTAAGGAATGTGCAGACATGCACACATGCACAATGAACTACAGCATAAACATATCAGCAGAGAAGCAATGCACCGATGCTATGCACAGACCTTAAATCATGCACAAAACAATTTATGCACATCAGCTAAAACATCATCAAGGCATAAGGCATACAGATCAAGCTCTCAATTGAAGATTAACCAAGTGATGACACTAATGTTGCTATCATCAAAACATCACTGCATCATCAAGGAACAAGGGGCACAACAATCTCCCCCTTTTTGATGATGGCAACACAATGAGTCACACTGACTCAGCAAAACAATCTGAACTCTGGTTGTGGCACCTCACATATGCATGAGCAGAATGAAACAGGTGGAAAGTCCACAGAACCAGAACTAGTTGCAAAACAAGATGGAAGATTCCAATAGTGTGGAGAGGAGTACATCTCAGGAATCAATCAACTGATAATGTAAAAGAAGTAAATGTAGCCAAGGGTAGGGGTGAGAAATAGTCAAAGCACAATACATCTCAAGGAATCAATCAGTCAACTAATAAGAGAGGATTGTCAATACAGTTCCTATTGATCAAGTTGTCAGAGGTGAGTCATATCATGAGGGATTTTAAGGCATGCACAACTACAATGAGTCTTAACATGAATAGACTCTCCTATCATAGAGGGTTATGAATTGGCAACTTAACCAATCTGATTTAATTATGATGTATACCAAATTTGTCAAATTAAACTCAATACTCATATCTGAATCCAAGTTTTAATAAAGGTGAACCAAATAGTCAGATAACACTCAAAATCAATCATCTTTATCTTACACACATGATCTCAATAGCTCCTTTAAAAGTTACACAGATTAGTACTGAGGTTAAACAATTTTATAAGAACATGAGTTGACAGAATTTTTCAATATATTTTCATTTGAAGCACATGATATTTTTCCTGAGTAATTTAAGTTGATCAACACCTTTTTACATGAGGCACAACACGTCTCAGGTGAAGTGACCCAGTTACTCAGTGTGATAATTGTCATTGCCTCTCAACATTGAGACCAGAGTTAGCAATAGAAATATCTTTTTACATGAGGAGACACCTTGATCAGAGGCCAGACTCCCCAGTTACTCGACACAAATATGCCATTGCTCTGTCAAGTTTTTCGATAATTTTTTATCAGAGATAACTATGGCACCTCATGACATAAGTTACTTTATTTCATTGATATAGAACTCAGTTTCTCAGTGACCGAGTCATTGCTCTGAATTCACAATTTTTCATTTAGTCAACATTTTTCAAGTTAATGTTTAACCACAGTACTCACTCTATGTATCTCTACCAAAGTAGCCTTGATTTCAAATTTTCAGATATCAGATGAGAGAGTCTAAGGTTTACATGACACATGTGGTTAAAGTTTATTAAACCTTATCATTCAGATATTTTCAAAGCATTTAAATGTAAATCTGAGAATACATAAATCTTATATCAGTCTGATTTAGTGGTTATTCTTAAACCTATATGATAAGAATTTCTACATGATTCAGACTGAATTGCATGGCCTGCAGCTTGAGTTCCTCAGATCAGATCAAAAAAAATTTAGCTGACCAACTAATCAACAGTAGAACCAAATCAGTCACACCAGCTAAGAGATATATGAAGGATGAGTATAAGCTGGTGGAAGAGTCAATCACCAATAGAGAAGAGCATTAGAAGAGAGTTTATCAACAAACAGTAGCTGAGTCTGGAATACAGACTGATCAGCTACTTTGGTGAAGACATCAGAGAATTCAATTGAAACAAACTGAGAGCAATAGAAGATCCAATATACTAGACAGGAGGATTTCAGGTGAAAGTGAATGAGATGATCAAAAACTTCCTCTGTCTAGATTCATCATGAAAATAGCAAGGCATGAGCAGCAGAATGGTTAATCAAGACTAGTTGAGCTCCCCCTGACTAAGTGCATGAAATGTAATGAAGGCACACTACATGATTTCAAACTTGACATTCAACTATGATTCATGCAAGTCAGACAGAAGAGAACTACTATAAGCATGATTGCGTAATTCTATTTCAGAAAACTTGAATTTAGCACTAACTGATCAACATGATATTTAGTCATTTCAAATTAACAATTTCAGATGATAAACTTTAAGGTGAGTGCTCAGAACTGACCTGAGAAATGCAATCCTAGGGTTCCAACTTTGAGTGCCTTGGCTTATTTACCCCTCTTATTCATTCCAAGGCACACCTGCAGCACATTAATCATTTTGATCCTGCAGGAACCCAAACAGTCTTGGGTCCTGCGTTAACCTTGACAGGTGTTCTGAATAATCTTTTAGCCATATTATCATCATGATCCATCAGGTAACAGCTATCCATGGAATGACCAAATTTTCCACAGTATCTACATGAAGGAACAAATTTTCTGGTCCTATAAT
Source organism: Amorphophallus konjac (assembly GCA_022559845.1). Lineage (NCBI taxonomy): Eukaryota > Viridiplantae > Streptophyta > Magnoliopsida > Alismatales > Araceae > Amorphophallus > Amorphophallus konjac. The sequence goes on along the minus strand of CM040121.1, from coordinate 314,154,736 downwards.
GCATATCAGCAATAGTATGAGGTCCATGAAAATAATTATGAAATGTTCTGTTGTATGCATGGACAGTTCGTTTCTCATTCCTTGACAACCAACAGTTTGCAGATTTGTGACCAGGCTTATTACAGTTGAAGCATGAAATGTTTACACTTCTTGTTCTGGGGAATTCAGTAGATTTGAAATTAACATTATTTCCCTGAACATGCAAGCAGTCCTTGACTACATGACCATATTTCCCACACTCAAGGTGTAATGTCCCGGACCTTCCGGATCCTTCTTCATGGGTCCCGGATTTGGTTTCTCGGAGTGTCTAACTCTGTTGTGTCCGAAAGTTCGTTTCGGACATCTTTCATGTTCGGATCGGCGCGATCCGGAGTCGTTTCGGAGGCCCGGAGTGTGTCTGCGGCTTTTCCGATGTCTGTTGTCCGATTTCCGCGTGTGGGTTTCGGCGAATCCTTCGGAACCCTGTAGCGGGTGAACCAGGTCGTTCACCAGACCGCGAGTGGTACCGTTGCGATCAGCGCTTCGAGACGGTCGAGGAGGTGTATTTTTTCTATTTTTTGGTATTTTTGGTATTTTTCGGATTTTCTATTTATAGACTTTTTCTTTTTCCCTATTTTTTTCTTTTTCTTCTTTCTTCTTTCCTCCCCCGTGAGCGCAACGGTCACACCCCCCCCCCCCTTCTTGCCCGTTGGACCCCGCGGCGCCCCTTCCTCCTCCGGCGACGGGTGGCGGACGACGGCGACGGCGCGGTGACGACGGCGGTGGCGAGAGGATCGTGACGGTGCCCCCATTGGCGCGTGGGAGAGGAGTTCGTAGTTGAGCTAGATTTGAAGATCGGCGACTTTCCGGCGGATTTCGAGCTTCATCGAGGTAGGGGGATGGATCCTTACCCTCTTTACAACGTTCCTCGTGATTTCTAGGCCGTGGGGAGGCCGACTGGGGTTAAATCCATGTCGGGAGGGTCGTTTTCATGCTTGGGGTTGGAGCGCCGGATCCATCGATTCAGGGTGTTTTTGATCGATTTGGGGGCTCTAGATGCATGCTAGGACGTTGTGGGATGATTCCCCGTCGTTTTCCCTTCACCAGGGGTGGTGAATGGGCGTGGTTTTGCATTTCCTGGACGTATTTCGCGAACCGGGCTCGGCCGGTTGTCGCGCTATAGTCCAGTGGCGCGTTTTTGATGAACGCGCCGTGTCGACCGAGCGCGTTCGTCCGAGAAGATGAACAGTGAGGCGGTTGGGAACGCGCCTGGTGCTGGTAGGGCGATCTCATGATCGCGCTATCCAAGACTAGCGCGTTCAGGTGTGAACGCGCTAGCCTTGGGCAGCGCGACCTGGAAGATCGCGCTAGCCATAGCTAGCGCGTTCTTCAGTGTCGCGCTAGGGGTACCTAGGGCGACCTTCCCCCTCCCCGGATCAGCAATTTTTCAGGTAGCGTGACCTCCGGTTGGGTGAGTTTGGGACCCAGTGTGGCGTGTGGCCCGAGGGTGGCCGTGGGCACCCAGTGAGAGCCACAGGGGCGCCCGAGATTCCCCGGAGGGTCGGTTACCGGTGGGGGTGCCGTGTGACTTGAGGGACGATCGGACCTCATATGTGTCCACGGCATCCGTACTTACCGTATGGTCATCGAGAGTCTGTGCTAGTGTTTGGTCGGTGGTTTCTGTGGATTAGTCCTTACTTCCAGTGACCCTACCACTAGTCGTAGCTTTCCCACGGCACGTGTGTGCTGGCTCGCCTGGGAGTGGCTGAGCGGCGTACCCGAGAGAGGCGG